>RSEF01000001.1:189804388-189824404 GCA_003993805.1 Himantopus leucocephalus
AAGGTCCCTTCCAACCTCAACAATTCTATGATTCTATGTGGAGTGCTGCTGTTGTGGTCTTCATAGCCGTTACTATCCTTCCTTACATTAGGGCCCATGTGTTAGGCTCTCTGCATTTTCTGTTCCCACTGAATCTAAAGAGGGATTCTCAAGTAGTTTAATTTTTCCACATAGAGTTTAGGTTTTATTCCCAACTCTTACTGCAGTGGTGCCATGGAAAAATCATGTGCTTCCTTTGTGCATCTGTGAAATGAGGGGGATAGGGCTGTATATGAAATTAAATGCGTTATTATTGATGTTAGCAGGTAAGCATATAGTCTAAGATAATCATCCAAGTACCTTCTTTATCTGTTGGGAGGTTAAAGGTGATCTGCAAGAGCAATTCATCCCAGCTAAGGTAGAGCATGGTAGATTGCCCTCTGGAGGTGCCTCTCTCTTTCCACTGTCTACAGAAGGAGCCTTGACGTACAGTCAAGATGCCTGCCTTCGGGTGTACTAAGGTCACTGGCAGCCATAAGCTCAGAATTTGCAGCATTCACATGTTAAGACAAGTAGATTAGTGGCACATCTGTATTTTGGGCAAGGCTCCAAGGGTTAGCTACTTGTGCCTTAGGTGCATCAAACAGATCTTCAAGGAAAACAAGCAATGTAAATGATGTATGTGATGCTTTAGAGGTTCGCCTACGTGTACTTGCAAAAAGACCAGGAAGTATTAACAGTATTTGTAGAAATAAGAAGTTGCATTCATTAAATAAAAAGTAGTCCACTTGACAGCTGAAATTTCATAAATAATATAATCCATTAATTAGACAATACCAAAAGATAAAGGTTTTTCCCACTATTTCATTTCAATAGAGGTCTTTGGAGAATCATGTTTCTGACTAAGTTATAAAAAAGAACAATTTTAAACAGATGATAAACTTATTGGAAAGGATGAGATGATATTGTGGCTCTTCAAATAAGCTTGTGTGATTTATTTCCCAGATGACATCCATCTGGATTCAATAGAGCCCTCCAGTGAAATAAAATGAAAAATTACCATTCCTTCCTGTCCTTTTAAATAAAATTTTACTAAAACTAAACTCCTCGGGGATTTAACTTAATAGCACAAACCAGAGATTTATCTGCTTTTAAGCCACCTTTACATCTTCTTGGAAGAAAGAGTAGATGATTCTCTTCCTTGCGGTGGCCATTGGTCTCAGTGAGCACAGCCTTTTTGTTCAGACTAAGCTGATAGACTTTGAAAAGACTCTTCAGAAATCTCAAGTTATTTCCTCGTAAGGTGGGAATGGCATTCATCTTTTTAAAGCAGTAATGCCTCTGCCTTCTCCTCCCCGCAAGTATTTCAGGGCGTACCCCTATTTCCTATAAAACTTCATGCCTGCCTACTTCACGTTTCTTTTTCTTTCTGCACCTATTGCTTTTACCGCTCAGGAGGAGAGCAAATACAGACTGAAAAGAATATTGAGAACTTTGTGCATGATTTTATATGGGATTATAGGAGGAAAATGCACATGGAGAATGGATTTGCATATAAATTAACTGCACACTTCCATTTTTTCATACAAGTACTTTGCAGTGTTGAAAGGCTACAACTGGACGGACAGAGTTACCTACAGTCCGCCTGAGGGAGCACAATGAGCTTTGCCCAGGCAGTGTCCTCCCCGCATCCTTTAACTCGGCTTTTGTCTTTCTCGGTCAGGAAGTGGGGTAGGGAGAGAGGGAAGTGCTTTTCCCTGTCCCACGTGCTGCTGGAGCTCTTTGTCAAAGCTCTTATACGGCAAGGGCGCGACAGAGTCTGTGGCACAGAAGCTGACACAGAGATCCACCTCGCTCCCTACATGTAGAAGGTGGCAAACCTCCTTTAAAAGAAGACTTTCTTTTAACAGTTTTTGATCTGGCCTGAAACACAAGTGGGGACCTGTGTATGGAAGGACCTGCAACCTACATCTGAACATAGATTTCAGTAATGTCTGAAACCTCTAGTCCCCATAACATTCTGATGTATGCGTTCAGGAGGAAGGGTGTATTTTCTTCAAAAACTAGTTGACGTTATTAAATGCTCTTTTTTTGGATCTTACGTAAGACTTCCTTTTCTATAAGCACACCTTGTAGAAAAGGAAAGGTGTGCTTATATAGAGCGGAGTGCACCTTCTATAAAAAAGGTGAAGACTTTTCTGTAAGCATAAAGCTTATATCTCTATTTGCTGTTCTCAGTTCCCTGAAACTTCTAGTACAATCAAGTCTCCCAAATCATCATAAAGACACCACTCGCATTAATTGGAACACCAGTAATCTGCTTTCATACATTTCCCGCCTCTGAAAGCGTGGTGGTTTGAGCCCAAAGCCATAAATTCTTCAACAGATTCTTTTCACTTGAACCTAAGGAAGAATATCATATCTCTATATCTGTGCCTAATACTTACAGTGTCAGGATTCTTAACGTGTGTATCACTCGAGGTCCTTGAGTGGCACTAATCGAAAAGGTGTTTGTGGGTCAGGAGGCAAGGAGAGGTACAGAGGGGTTACCCTGCCAAGCTAAGGATCAGCCTCATCTGAAGCTGACAGCAAAGGAGAGTCGGTATTTGCAAGCTTGCTTGCTCAGGACGTAAGCATCGAAGGCAGAAGAGAACAAAACTATGAGAGTGAGTACAGGGAGAAGAATACAAGAGGGTTAAACTGAATTGTTTGTACTGTCCCACTCTGAAATTTGTGTGTATTCCTTCCCCCAACTTTCCTCTCTGTCTGCGAGACCATAAGGAACAGCTTCCCATACCAGCAAAGTGAAATCACAGCCCTGTTTGGTTTAAGGACTTTTAAGAGGAAAATGCTGGCTAAAATAAAAACAGCAGTAAGGAAAGGGAAACTTTGCAGTAACTAAAAATAAAGGCACACCACTTCATGAGATTGGTTATTGCATCTGTCCAGAGTTTGGAATTCCAGACATCAGGGTCGGGAGGTCGCCCAAAGGTTACTTTTCTCCCAGTCAAGAACAAACACAGCGGAATTGCACACCAACGTCTTTTCCCAGCCCACTTGAAGAGTTGCCAAAGCTGCTCTTGGATGTGTTCGCAAGTGACGCAAAAATCTATTCTTAAACACAGACAGAATATACATCAGTCACTTAGCACAGAAGGAAACCATTAACATCAAAAGGGGTGGAGTAGAGAGGCTTTTTATATTACCAACTGCTCTCATAAATTTAACGCTAATTGGAGGAATGTAATTGATTCATATGTGTTTTTTATCTCATGTGGAAGGCTAATGCATCGCTTTGGTTCAGAGGTGCTGTTGCAGAATTATATAAATAAGATATGGCAGGAAACCAAAATCCAAAGCAAATGCCCTGGGTTTTTTTTTCGGGAACCACATTTCTATAATTTTGGTTTGTAATACATAAGCAAACTTCTTTTTTTAGAGGTACTGAACTCTAGCTGAAATTCCCAAATGCTCCAAATAACATGGTAATATTTTAAATGCTTTACCATATTTAGCTTCAAATTACTGTCATTATTAAATAAAGTTAATTCTCCCAAATAATCCTAGTGAAAGTATGAAGCATACCCAAGAAGAACAAAACCACTGTGGCTCAGATTGTTTGTGTTTGTTTTATTTAGGAGAATTTGTGGAAATTTATGTTTTACTCCCTTAACGTCTGTCGTGCGTTATTGCAGATGATGTACGTAGGCAGTTTACTTTTAGTAAGTCCTTGCAGAACCTAATGTCCTTGCAGAACCTAACATTTCCTTGAATGGCAAACAAAAAACTCAACCCAAGGCTTAATTAACTTGTTCTTTTGTACCTTTTAAATTTCATTTGTTGCAGTTAAGCTTAGCCTTGAATGATTGTTCTCTTGAATTCTTAGTTAAGTACTTCGTAAAAAAAATGTTTCAAATGTCCCCATCATTTGACATCATGCGTGGACCCTGGGGCATTGAGTAACAAACTGAGAAATTTGAAGTTCGAAATTTGGCATACAATATTTTCACATGTGATATGTGGAGGATGCTTGCACCACTCTGTTCAGTATCCCGTCTACTTTTGATCTCCATCCTCGAGTCATCCTGCTGTCCTCCAACAGCTGTCCTACCTCTGACACTGTAAGCTGTCTGAGCGTGCAGGTCACGGAAGGATTGTCACGCACTGGGATATTTAATAGGCTCCATGGTGTCATAAGTATGAGCTCAGCCATTTCTTCTCTCCCCAGTTTTTCACCTACAGTGTAACTTCAGTAGTGGGTACTTCAGAGGCATGCTAAGAAAATATAAAAACTGAAATGATGTATTTTAGTGACTTGACAGAACAAAACTGATATCTCTCGCCCATGTAGCAGACTACAGCTTGGACATGTAAACCATACTAGTCTAGTTCCTAGAGCTTATGCAGAAGTGAATGTGAGATGTATAGATAAAACATTATGGAAAAACTGAAATGTCATTCCAGCCCTTTTTGCATGTACTTAACCTCTACAATTAAATTTCTCCATGAGCTTTGAAATGAACCAAGAAGATTCAGCCTATGTTTTCCAACAAAATCTAGATCATCTTTTCAAAATGTCCTAAGTTGCTAGAGTTGCAAAAGTGCTTCAGATAGATTTCTTGTAGTCTCTTCAATGGGCTTGAGATGTACATGGATCTGCTTTTCATTTACAGAGCAATGTTGTGTTGTTGCTGGATACAAACAATGGTGCTCTTCGCCGACTTTTGCTCTTACCAGATGCTCAAGAGTCTCCTAAGAGAACATCCTGGTGGAGCAACAAAGAAGAGACGGTGAGGAATAGTACCTGCCTCTGTTATACTGTTTTTTTAAAATCAAAGCTCAGTATTGGAAAAACTGTCCCAGGATCGTTTATCTTTCTGGTTTTATGGCCCAAGCACTTAATCATTTACTTTTATGTATGTTTAAATGCTTTAAACATGAAATAGAATTGCTATGGAATAGTGATATGAAAAACATAAATAAGTTCTGCTGTCTGAGGATATGTAGCTTTAAAATATCCCTCTGTGGAGCTAGAAATGGGAATAACGGAACATTTTATTATAAGGGGTTATGTCCAAAATAATTAACTCAATTATGATGCAATTATATGACTTGGGACAAGGCAAACTAGATAGCATTTTGAGAGGTAATACATATGTGGATTATTCTAAATGAAGGAAAAATGTAGTACAATTTCAGGAGAGTCAGGGAAAGTCACTGGGATGAATCTAACAAACACTAATTGCTGTATGATGTGTTTTTATACAGAGCAACTACAAAATGTGCCGAGAGTTTTCACACAAAAACTGGCTGGTGTTCTACAAAGAAGCAGGGTGAGAATAAATTATATCCTTCTATCATATTGATTTATACCAGATCTCCTCGTGTACATCCCTGTATGATTATTCTTTTCTTGGCTTCACATTTTACAGAAACCGCCTTATTGTACTGGATGTATTAGAGGGTCAAACTCATACCATCTCGCTTCCAATCAGTCTGAAATCTGTTTTCCTGGCGGCTGAAGACCGGTGGCTCTTGGTTGAAAATGAAACAAATCGGTTAGTTAAGCCTAGTTTTCTTGATGCCACTATTTCTTGTTTGTGACTGCTTTATGTTCAGGAGTTTCACTCCTGGTCTCAGAGTTGTTTTTTCAGTTGGTGAGACTGTCTAACCTTAAACAGTTGGTGTTTAAGATGTGGATTTGCTCTGGTGAAAGCGCAGGTCGGCTTTTAGTGCAGGAATTGAACAGGATATGCCTGCCTAAATCCATGCCTCTGAAAATCTAGAGCACGTTAATACTGTTTTTACTGAAGTGGTATTGATCTTTAGAAATGAGAATGTTGGTGGACCTAGCTTTGGAAATACAGCCACATCGTCCAGAGTTAGTGCCTGCTTGCTTTACTTTCATGGTCACATGAAAGAAATATTACTCTCCTGTCTTATTTTTATAAGTGCACAGCAAATAAAAGTGTGTAAATAGTTACCAGAAGACAAATCTGCCACTTGCTGGCTTACCCTTTCTATCTCACTGATGTTTGGTAAATCATATTTAGTTTTAGCAAAAGGTGTTGATAACCTTGTTTATATAAATGTAGATTGTTTTGCTGTTTCAGAAGATAAAAGTCCTTGTTTAGAGTTACAAGCTTAATCAGGAATTATTATAAACATGTATCCTTTACAGGAAATTTCTTTTAACCAAGCGTGCCCATATGGAAGCTGAAGACAGTGAGGTTTGCCAGCTGTATGCATTGAGTGAAGAGCCAGCTGACATGGGATTTGGCTTAACAACGGGTATTGAATGCAAGCTTAGCTTGTTCTTTTTTTTTTTTTTTTTTTTTNTTTCTGTGTTTGCAGCTGCACAAACAAGGCTTTTTTACTTTAAAGGTCTGGGTAACCTTCTCTCTTGATTCTCTTTTTGTCCTCACCTTATCATGTTTGGTTAATAACAACTTTTCACAAAGCATGGCAAATTCCATGCTCAAACTTCGGGTTGTTTGAATAACGCATCTTTGTTTCATTGTAACATTTAAGACCCTCAGCCATGGGCTTTCAGGAAAAGTACAAGCATACAGAATGGAAAAGGAAAAAAGATGACTAGGCAGGAATTAGAGCATAGGAATAGAAGGGTCGAAATAAGTTGATGAGTCCAGTCTGTACGCTGTTGCACATCTGTTATGCACACTCAGATGAGCTAGAAGACATTTCCCAACACATAAAAATACGAAAGACATGCTGTTAGAACAGAACAGAAATCACAGTTTCTAAAGTTCTGCAGATAGTGTTCAGGAGACCCTCACACCTGTGTTAAAACATAGGGGGAATTTGTTCAGTAAAATTCCCAGATGGTGCTAGGCATTGCAGTATGTCTTTATCTACAGAAGGCGGCAGAAATCTCCAATGGTCATCATTCTGCCTGGTAAGATCTGCCTATCTTCAGATCTGATGACATTTTCAACACTGAGCATTTGATCGCGGTGCACAGAATCTTTAGTCTGCCTGGTTTAATAACACTGGAAGTACATGTGCATCCCACCTAACAGTTTATAGGCTTTGGCCTATCTCCAGTGTGTCTCAGAGAGACAGAGGGAAAAAATAGAGAAACCACTTTATATCTGTTAAAGAGGGAAAAAGTTTCATCCTGGTCCTTGTGGCTAGCGTAAGTATGAAGAAAGAGATTAACACAGTGTAAACATGATACAAGCAAATGTTGTTGACAAATAACAAATACGGCTTATTTTACACAAACAGCAACAGGTTGGATACGAGATATTCTAACCACAGCTTAAGTATCTAGGACCCTTTTTGTCTCTTGTACAGTTTACTCCATCAACTTATCAAGCTCCATCAGAGCACAGTAGTTTCCTTCCTCTTACTACCTTATTTAGAAACCATTATAGAGTATCATTCCTCAGATGGGTAGAAACGTTATTATAATTTCCAGTCTCAAAGTGTTTGTGGACAGTTCATTGCTGCATGCCTTTTGTGCTATTTTTATCCTTTCTTACCTTATTTCTTCTCTTCCAATCTCAAAAGTTATCATATCCCCTCTCCACTTTTTTTTCCAAATTATCCAGCAAACCCCGAATGTAACATCTTCAGCCTGCTCTCATTCTTTGAGGCACAACCTGTGGCAGGAGAACTAAGAAAAGGTAGACCAGTCTGGGTTTGCCACTGACCCAAACCAGTAGCCCATTCATCCTTTGAGGGAGGAAAGATTTTCTCCTGCTGCCAGGTAAATGAGATAGTCTGCCCATTGAAGTGGCAACAGTGTATGCTGCAGAACTAAAGATAGCGGGTTCTGACTGTGTTGATAATTTGAGGCAAGGTAAAGGGCTGTTACAGTTGCACAAAATAAAATTTAGTTTTCCCTAGCTTAAAGAAAAAGAAAACTAGACCATTATTTACCAGAAATGTGTTACAAATAACATTATTTAAATTGCAAAGACAGCAAGACAGCTACCAAGAAATGTCACGTTGACACTTACCTGTGCAAACCTACATTTTGCCTTTTTGTGCATTTGCATTGTAACAATCTTCAATGAGATCACATGCTGTTCTGCTCCGTAGGCTTCCTGCCTCATTTGCACAGTAGAGGGCAAAATTAAGTGGTATAAGCAACTACAAAGCTAGTATTTCCTGATTTTAAGTACTTAACTAGTACTTAACTTTACAAAAATAACATTATTTCCTGACTTCATTTTTGTGTTATAGTATAGTATAATCAAATCTTCTGCTTTTCAGTAATTTTATGCTCAAAGTAATAGCAATGATCAGTGCTCAGCACTCTTACAGTTAATACTGTTTCCTATTGCACATCTGGATTTAATGACTTTCATTTTGTTTAATTTCCCTGTTTAGCGTCAGAGCTGTGTGTGCCGCATGCAGTTTCAAGTGACCAGCTATCTTCGGAAAACCTCAGTGCAGCTGTGGGACAAAAGATCAGCTCCCCCAACAGGATTTTCTCAGATGAACATAATTACGCTACTATTGTTATTGGTTTCCCAGACCTCTTGGTAAATACCCAGCATTACTATACAATGAAGTAATATGATCTCATTTATTCTGTAACCAGTTAAGTACCTGCTTACCAAGTGATACAGAAAAAGAAGGGAATGACAGTAAATGACAAATTCGTGTAGTGTACACCGTTTGGTAGGGCAGTCTAATCTAGAGGGATTTCAGTGGAGTTTGAAATAATAAGAAATTGGACAACATAATGTCTAGCACAGACAAAATTCATTGTAGGTGAGTTCTGAATAGTGCTGGCAAGAGGAATATTTTTTAAATCGTGTGTTTTTATAGATTTTGAATTAAATATAACCACTGAGAAAAAGGATGTCAGTATCACTTTGGACAGTTCAGTGTGAACTTTTTGGTCAGTGTGCAGCAGCTAGCAAGACTCTAGATTTAAGAAAAGGAAAAAAAGATCCAGAAAATGGTAGTCCGGAAATGTAGTTAAGTGTAAATATGCATGTCGTTGTGCTCACTTCTGTGACACAACTAGAAAAGGACCAGAAAGGAAAGTGAAACTTAACAGTGTAATGACTAAGGCTGTTGCAAGGAGTAGACGTAAACACAGGGAAAATAAAAGCAGTAGACTTAGTTCTTTGGATTTATTTATTACTACCTAGTGATACATAAAAAGGGTGGTGCTTATGGAATAAATNAGACGTAAACACAGGGAAAATAAAAGCAGTATACTTAGTTCTTTGGATTTATTTATTACTAACTACCTAGTGATACATAAAAAGGGTGGTGCTTATGGAATAAATAATTCTGTGTCATGTCTGCTTAATAAATTGAGGCAAATTAAAAATTTAACTGTTAACAGACATGAACTTTGGGAAAGCCAAATGATTAAAAAAAATCCTCTGAAATCCAAAAGGATTCAAAAATACGTTTTTGTCAATAAGACATTCCCTGTCTTTGCAATTAGCTTTTGAGTTTTACTTGATTTGCATTTGTATTCCCTGATTGATTATACTAGCTTTTCATATTATTTATAATAGATGTGAGTTTATTGCTAGGAAAAGGAGGTAGTCTAGAGGAGGGAGTACTAAAGATGCTGCACACTTCAATGCCAACACTGGTGATGAAGCATTTTGCTCTCCTTGATTTAGACTAGGCCCTGTCTTTCCTTATACGTGGTTTTAAACGTCCGGGTGAATGTCAAAGAGCAAGTGCTAAAGGTGAATGTGAGGGTGGTGGGACAAAACTTCACATTGAGTGTTTAGTGTTTACGGTGTGGGTGTTTAGTAGGAGCAAGGTACCTAAGCTCTTATTCGTAGTAGCAATGCTCAGCTGACCAAACATAGAGGCCTTCTTCAAGATGAGGTGATTTATTCTCTAGGCTCTACTGACTATAGCAGGAGACGAAGCACCTGGCTCACATGCGGACACCTACATTTATGTCTCTGAACTGAGAGCCAAATCCCAGCCTTAATGCCAAGCTTTGAATCCACTACTGAAATATCTGTTTGCACTTATCTACATTAGTGGAAACTTAGATTATGGTAACAGTTTGTTACATAGTGATTCCAGATTAGGTTATTTCAATGCTTTCTGTTCCTTGTTCAACATGAAAAAAAACCCAACGATTCAACTTCAGATCTTCAAAGGGTCTCCTAAAGCTTGTGTAGGTGGTCTGTTGTTTTTCACACCTCTGGCAGTTTTTAATTACAAAATAATCCAGGTCTTTTCCTTGTCATGTGGTGACATGAGCACTAACCACAGTTGCTACATTTGATTTGAAATTAGATAAGAAGTGGAACTTATCAAGAAACATTTGTTCTGAGGTTCAATAATAGTAACTTTTGGTTCAGTAGACTCCTTCTCTCTTGCAGTCTCCTAGTGAAGTGTATAGCTGGAAAAGAAACTCCTCTCTGAGTCGCAAACGTGCTTCTCCTTCTGATCCATTTTATTATGGAGCCCGGAGGAAAACAGGAGCTGCAAAACAAACCAATTGTGCAACTTTATTGGCTTCTAATCAAATAGTCAGAATTTTAGCACCTGGAGATGTGCCTTTGAAAGACATTTACCCAAAAGGTAAGAGGTTCATATACTTGCGCTGCAACAACTGTGCACATTTGTTTTTGTTTTGTAAACTGCAATCACTCATGGATTTTTCCAAAATTTTTTTCAAGAGTCACAAAGCAAGCATTTGAGGAATGAGTTAGTTGTACGCATTTGTAAAACTAATTTGGATTTTATTAACATGCTAAATTATACTTCTGAGGAATTAACAGGCTACCTTCCCTCTCTCCGCACTGGGAACCAGCTACAGGAATATGATGATTCTAGTTCAGCAGTTGACCTTCACCAGTATTTCCAGCCTCTGCTCAGTGCCACACAGACATGCAGTGATAAGACAAATCTGTTGTCCATCTAGCTCAGTATTCTGTCTCCAGCAAGGCCAATAGGAGAGGTTATTTCAGGAATGCATGTGAGCCTGGCCACTTCTGTGTCTTTTCCTTCATACTTTCTCAACATTTGGAGTTGTTTTGCTAGAGGTGTTGCAGGGGACATCCCTGCCTCAGCCTTGAAATCTCCCTTTATGGACCTGTTGTCCACAAGTTTGTCTGGTCCCTCTTTGAACTCGTGTGTCTCCACACCAAGCTCACAAGTTCACTACTCTCTGTGATCAACTGGTCTCCTACCAGATTTATCGAGTGCCGCTCGATTTAGCATTGCAGGTTTGCGTGAATAAAAGTTCTGCATTCACCTTAACCATCACCTTCATGACTTTGTAAACTTCAGTCACTTGCCTTCTCTCCAAACTGAAGAGACCCAGGCTTTTTAAGTTCTTCTCTTGACCAAGAGAATGTTGCGTGAGCAACATTCACATACAGCAAAACCATCCCCCGATTGTACACTAATAAAGCAGGTGTAGACTACAGACCTTCAGCCTTTTTTGTGCTGTCGTGCCAAGCTTTCTATTATTATTGTATCTTTAGCTTCATCAATAACTAAAAATATACCAATTAGTGCTAAATAACCACCTTTGTGAGTTTTGCGTTAATCACCTCTAGAACTCTCCAAGGAAAGGTCACTATGAAAAGAGAAAACTCAAAAAATATTTGTATATGGTAGAATGGCAGATTTTTTTAATTCAGCACAAGAAACTATTCCTGATTTGTTCTGTATGTGAATTCTCTCTCCCAGAATAAATGCTTTATTCCAAATGAACTCCCTTTTACAAAATAAATGATCTAATATGTCTGCCTTCATTTAAGGCAGATTAACTTCCCTGCGTAGAGAAATCCTTTTATTTATTACTAAAAGGGTAAAACATTTACTTGACTAAAGAAGCAAAGTCAAGGATGTAGACAGGGTAGAAAACTGAAGTTAGCTACATTTGTAAAGAAAAGGTTAGCTTTTAAAAAGATTAAACTCAATAAAGCATAGTTAAGAGTTAGCATGATGATCTTGGAACTAATTATACCACTTCAGGCTGTAATCTTCTCATGCGTTATAAACTGCTGAAGGGTCAGACTGGGCCATTTTTTTAGGCCTTCCTGGTAAAAAAAACAAATCTCTCTGAAGTGAATGGTATAAAAATTCAGTAGGTAAATCTTCTCAGCTTTTGTTAAAGTTAGTTTGTTAATTTGGGAGTGTGGGAGGGATACAGTGCTTTCAAATGATACCTAAATTTGAGATCTTGACAGTTATTTCTGAAAGTCTTGTAAGCTGCTGCAGTATGTAACACTTTATAGTGCTAGATTAATGTAATTAAAAAACAGGGGACATTCTTCATGAATCCTGAGTACCAGTGACCTGAGCAAATTATCTGTCTAAGAATTGGCTTCTGTCTGACTGAGGAATTTAATTTATATCTGTTGTTATAGCTGAACAAGATACTAACTTTTTTTTCCCCCTCAACTATGGTAAAATATATTCATGAATAGTGATTGATAGCTTTAAATTTATAGAAAATTTTATGAGGTATAGTTTGTACAGTGCTTTATGGCCATTTAAGTTGAAAGATGTAAGTCCTTCTTGAAGATCATTATCATTGATTTTTCTTTTCTAAATGACATTTTAATTTATGAATTACCAAAATTGATCTTAACTGAATCGTGTTTAATATGACCTTATTGATACAATTAAATTGGAGCTGAGGAAGACTCTAGGTTTTCTATTCCATAGCCTTTTTTCAGGACTTCAGACGTTTCCATTTATCAGTTAATGGTCAGTTTTTCTAGTGGAGGAAGAGCTATAAGTGGAGTCCTACAGAGACCTGAGCTACTGTTATGGTAGATAGTTCCATTAAAATATCAGTTCAAAGCTCAGTAGCAGTCAAAAAACCCAAATCAAATGTTAAGAATCACGAGGGAAGAAATAGAGAAAAATCAGAGGACATCTTTGTGCTGTTGTGTAAATTGATGTGTCCTTAACACTGCGTAGTTTTGGTCCGCTGTCTCAAGGTGGGAGAAGGCTGAACTGAGATAAGTTCAGACAAGGGCAACAGGGATGAGCAAGATTACATCAGCCAAATCTCCTACATGTAGAGACAACATCAGGAAAGGGGGATATGGTGGAGTTCTACAAGAATGTGTATGGCGTGGAGATGTGGAAAAAGCAACAATTTTACAATCGGTGCCAGAGTTAGGGGGCAGCTAATGAAGCTAGTTGGAACTTCATCAAAACAAACAAAAAGAGGTGGTTCTTCACAAAGCAGGGATCCAACCTGTGAAACTGCTTCCCAAAGGATGTTGTGAATACTGAAACACGGGATCCAAAAGAAAACTGGACAAACTCGTGGAAAGTTACAGACAAAAAAAACGGCCATAGACACCACATGCAGCTTAAGGAGCGCCTAGATTGGAACTGGCTGGTGACTTGAGTAAAATACCATGTGGGCTTGTCCAGTTCTTACACTTTTCAAGCATCTAATTACTCTTGGAGACAGGATACTAGATTAGAGGGACCTAGTATTGCCATTGTTGTGGCATGAATCTATAATCTTTCCAAGTCAAAACAGGAAGACAGAAGAAAAGACACATGCATTCATGTACTCACTTGGAAGGTGAGATTATAAGGTACTAGTGCTTACTGTGTCTATTTGAGATTTAGTATTTGCAACCCTCTCTGCTGGCCTATTGTTTCTTCTGGAGTTTGCCCCTCAATCTCATTGATTGACGGACTATTTAATTGAATACACGTTTAACTGCTACCAGTAGCTGCTTAACGGTCCTGGTCCCTTGGAGATTCAGTGTTGCTTATTCCTGATTGTGCTGCCTTTGGGGGGGCCTTTGGACATTTGGTGATTCGTCTGTGCTGTTGTTTCTCCATTGGAAACCTGTAGTTACTTACCTACGAAAGTTGTATAAAGCTTCATTCTTAAGTCTTTGTATCCTTTCCTGGGAGATGGTATAGTGACGCAAAGACATCCTATTACATAAAATCGAGTATGTGACAGTCCCTTGAAGTTCTTGCACTGATTCTTATTTTGCCTTTGAGAAGTTGTTTTATATTCGTGCTTCGGTTTGCATATCTATCAGCCTTTCTTTCTCATCTTCTTGGACAACTGGTCAGTTCTGGCACACAGCCTTCCATTTCTATTAATAATTCAAAGTACTCAGCCAAACTCTAGTGTACTCCAATATGTATTACCGAAACTGTTCCAGGAATAACAAGCAAAGAAATAATTTCCTTTATGTTTTATTGGAACTGTAAACCAGGATAATAGTTATGTTTGAAAAGAAACATAGTAATAATTTCCCCAAAGACTGCCAAATAGATGTATGGCCGCAAAATATAAACTCAGACAAGAGATCATGGCAGAATCCAGCAAATAAGTATTAATGTTTATTCTAAAAACAAGGCTATAGAAATGAGGGCTACTTGAGAGCAAATATTTACTTGAATTCTCAGCGCTTTCCATATATGAATATAAAATAAGTCTGTTACTGAGTGTGTGTCTCTGTTAGTGTGACAGTAACTGGAACATCATGTAGTATAACACGCAGTTACAGGAATAACCTCAACACATCATCTGGTCCACCTATTTATATAAGGACAGGATGACACATGTTTAGACTGTTCTTAACTGATGTTTGTCAAACAATTGGCCTATTGCAATGCTTCACCCTTCTTGTATAAGAAAGGCTTTTCCTGGTAACCAGCTTTTTTTGCTGTAAACAAAACTGAATACTTCATGTCACCTCCACTCAGTCAGGATAATATTGCTCTCTTTAGAAGAATCTTTTCAATACTATGGGACATGTTTTTTTTAAAAAAAGGTCTCTCTTTAGACCAAAAAAAAGTTAATTCCTTACATTTGTCCTTACAGCCCATCTGTTCTAACCTCTTTGTCACACCCAGGACTATCTCATGTGCCTATGTCTTCCTTAAAGTTGGATGTCTAGACCTGTGCATCGCTATTCTTCTCTGTGGGGCTTCAGCAAAAGAGGAACAAACTGCACTTGTTTAGATCAGATGTTCATGTGCAGTTCTGGGTCCTGGTCAGTTGTTTCTGTGTTGCATTTAAACATTTGATTACCTTTTCTTCAGCTTCCTACTCTGCAATCCTTTGTCTTTTTATAATTTCATTGGGTTAATTTGTGTTCTATCTCTAATTTATTAACTTAATTTTTACTTCTTATCCCACAGTTCTACCCCCTCCCATTCAGTATCAGCTCTATGTTCTAGATCTTCATCAGAATTTTTAATGTGTATCTTATTCTCCATTACTACCTAAAGAAAGAGCCCATTTTAAAACAGTAACAAAACATAGGCAAAACAGAAAGTGCTCTGTGGCCCGCAAACCTGCATTTTTCCAGACTTTTTTTCCTGTTCCCAGTGTGTTTGATATTTCCATTTTTATGATAATGAGTAAAGTCAACAGACGGGCTACTGTAGATATGCGTACTATAGATATGTAGGTACAGCAGATATCCGTAAAGGGCTGCTGTGGGTTATTCTTTATACTCATTTGAATGTTAGATCCCCTTATACCGCTGATTGTACTGGTCTTTTCTGTGCGTGCTGTATGCAAGCATCAACACTTCTGCAGGTAACGTCAGGCTCTCCTTCATTTCAAGGAGGTGTTTCAGAAGGAAATCTAGACTTGCTTTCATCTTGCGACCATGATATTTTGTAGCCATACTATGCAGTGTAATTCCGTCTTCTGGTTTCTTTTCCGAAAAACTTAAGTTCCTCAATTTACTCCAAGCAGATGAAAGCCAGCTCCTAACTGGAAGCCACTCCTGAGCCCAGACAGAATGTACTCGTATGTTGGCAAAAGCCAATGTAGGTAGACACGCACGCACACACACACAAATTTATTTCTGATGGAGGGACCACAGTATTAGCTATATTCATGAAACTCTCTATAAACAGAATATTAAATGCCTGATAGTCTAGGGCTATTTACTGTGGAGGTATAAAATCTTTGCATATAGAGAATCTACCTGCAAAAAGAATGGTTCAGCGACATTTAGGTTAATATTATTGAGAAATTTTCAAGTAGGAATCATAAGCACAATGTTTTGAAGTATTCCTCAATATGGTTTTAAAGTCAGATATACAGCTGACATCGTCAGGGGCAGATAAAAGCAGTGAGTTAGGGATTGCATTAATGCCTGATTAGTGCTTTTGTGAGTAGGGCTATATTTGTGTGTAATTTTGACATTTGCTATGCAAATGCATTGTTATTTTATAATTGTGCCTGTCTGGTTGCTCACTATCATAATAGTAAAACAGTTCCGTATTTGCAAGTTATACTCCTGTGTTGAATGTGAAAGCTTATCATTTTCTGACAGGTACTGTATAATGAAATGTTTAAATCTAATCTATTAAATGCAAATGCAATAACCCGTTAATCATGCAGCAGGAAAATACCATGTTTGTTTATTTTCAGATGTCACTCCTCCACAAGCGGCTGGATACTTGGAAGTAACAGATCTTAACTCAAAGAAAATCAAATACATTGCTATTCCTAGGTAACTGATTTTATTGATTAGAGCAGCTTCTGTCTTGCAGAAAGAGCAAAGAAAAATTAGTGTGCATTATTAGTTCAGGATAAGCAAATATTTCTTCTGATGTGGAAAGTAAGAATAACATACATAGTGTGTAAAATTCTGGAACTGTTGTAGCATATATTTGTCTACATTTTTTATCTGTTTACTAGGTCATACCAATGAAAACACAGCAATTAATTAGTAAATATGAAAGGTAGCTTCATTTTCTGATTTTCATTCCCTTTGCTGTTTCCCCCTCTTCACCCACTTTACCCTCTTCCATTTTGTTTTGCTATCTTTATTTTCATTTCCCTTTTCTTTGTCTTTAGGGTCTAATAAAGATAGGCAGATCTAGGTGTTAGGAAACCAGGAACCAAGTTCTGGTCCAATGTAAAGTTCACACTGAAAATAACTTGAGCTTCTCTATGTTTTGGTTCTCCCTTTGGAAGAATTCCTTTACAAATATCTTGCATGATACATGAGTATCTTGCACAAGACATTAAAATAGCCAGACTGCATGGCTTCTGTATGGTTTTAACTTTTGTCTTTCACCGTTGTAGAGCACATTTGCAAATATTTTATGATATAAACATATTTTGGTTACAAATTGTCATTTTCCACTGCACTAATAATGAAGGTTTTTGTTTTTAAATAGCAGTCTCTCAACTTTGCATGTTTTCATCGCACATGTATGAAACCCACACATCAGGAATTTTGTATTTTTTTTTAATTCTATCCAGTAGATGTTGGGTTTGATAATATTAATTGATTCTTATTTAAATAATTCTGCTTCATTAATCTTCTGTGAAATTTTTGCATTATTAGAGAATTAATTTTGAACTGTTCACCATTTTATAGTCGATCCATTGGCCTACATCTCACACAGTCATTCAAAAATGTAAGGCATTAACACAGAAATAACACTGAATCACACTTTAATTTACACTAGGATTTTATAAGAAATTACAAAAAATACAAAGCCAAATTTTAACATCATGACCCTTAACCTAGTATGAGGATTTAAGCTATTTATGGCAAATCTGAGTGGAAATCCATATTTTAAAATTAATTAAGAACTGATAAATAAAGTGACTTTTCATATATATGAATAGTTCTATGCTAAAATCTAACAACCTTTCCTCCTTCTGGCATAGTTAGCCTGGTCAATGCTACTATAACTCTTCTTCAGTTGAATTAGTACATGGCGATTTCAGTCTCAGGTAGAAGCATATGTGTTACTGCTTCTTTTATCATCGAAGATTATTAATTGTAGTGTTAGTGCAAGTTGCCAAGTCATTATGCATGTCATTAACAATACTGAAAAAATACAAAGAAACCTTCCTACTTTGTCTAAATTTCCCTTCTTATGGTGTAGCTATTAGGGTCTCTGTTTCAGCAGTAAATTTTTATCTGCAAGTTGGCTGTTTAAAACAGCGCTAAGATTCTCTGTGCATAAAGCTGTGCCATTTTTAAATGAGTGTTTAAATCTTTGTTTTTTATTAAAGCACTAGAAAAAGGTGTTACATTAAGCTGATAGAAATGTATTTTCCTCAGTGCCCAGGTCATGTTTTCTCCTTTTTTTTTTTTGTAGTTTTGTATTTTTCCATAACACATTTTTAAATTTTTCATATTCTTTATCGTTTTTGTAAAGACTGATTTTCTTCAGATAGATGAGATATAGCAGTGAGTTAGGCAACACATTCCCTTTCAGCCTGGACTTTTATACTGACGAGTATCTTTCAGTCACATCCACTTTCAGTAGATGGAATGTTTCAGATAAAATAGCAGGTCTGCAGGGTTTAGTTATAGTCTCTCATGGAATGACGATGTAATTTCATTTAATTGCCACCTTAACTACAGAAATACTCATCTTCTTTTTAATTGCAGCTTCAAGAAAAATCACATTAATTCCTGTTTTTCAGATCACAATCTCTCTCTCCATATACATCTTGGCTCTCTAAGATCTCGGATGCTGATGCTTTGTTGGCACCACTGGGAAAAGTAGGTTTGGTCAGTGTGGACATGGGAGGCGGTGTGAGGCTTTGGGAGACCGGGCTGGACAGCCTCCAGCGGTCGCTGCAGGACTGGAGGAACATGATTGGCCAAGAAGATGGTCGTCCTGTGCAGGTAGGAGTTCACAAAGCTGATGATGCAAATGAATTTTCAGATGGGAGAGGGGTTGAGGGAGAACTGTTTAGAAAAACACTGTGAAGCAGAAATATGCCTGCGAGAAAAGTTGAATAGACGTCTTCACTGAAAGAAAAAACACAATAGCTTAATTAGAAAGCTTATTTGTGACCCCTGTAATTATGGTTACTGACAATCTCTTTGTCTTGCAGTGTTTGTATTTTTGCCAAATTCCAGTACATTTAAATGCAAATTAATTCTTTATCTCCTGCTGATTTTTAACTGCAACTTTCAAAATGTAGAATAATGAAATTAATTTTTAAGGAAAGCATATACTTTTCCAAAGTTCAAATACTTGGAAAAAATTATTGCGTTTGTACTTTAGAAAAGAAACCTGAAGCCTAGGTGGAAGATGCCTTGAGTTCACACTAGTGCCTTTGGCTGATTTTGCAAATTCTGCCAGCTGAGCAGAGTTACAAGGATCTCCATACAGCCATGTTCTCTTGTGGAATGTTGTACATATATGTGTATGCTGTGTGTGCATGTATATATATGTATGTATACACAAGTGTTAATGTACTGGCTAATACGTATGATTACCATTGCAACACAGAGGGAAAATTCAGGACTGTTCAATTGCATCTTTAATTTCTGTTAGTGATTGGAGAAGGTATCACTTTACTTCGAAGAACAAGTGTGCGTTAGGAGAACTTCTCTACTTTTTACTAGAAAGATTCTGTCTGTATCTATCTGTTTCATTAATTTCTGTAACCACTTGCCCAGTACATTAGAATGGAGAAACGGGATGAGTCTTTTCTAGAGTAGATCACTCTATTTTTTTTACAAGGTGTCCAGTTATCTCAAGTGTGAATGAGATTTATTAGGCCGAAAACACAGCTCTTCTTTCACTTTCTTTTCCCGCTGTGAGCTCCCTTTCTACAAGATGTTTTGCAGTTACAGAAACTTGTGCAAGAACTGGTGTGTTCTTGTTACTGGACCTCAGCAAATGCCTTTATAAAAGTAATGAGAAAAGGAAGCTGTTACCCAGTAGCATGTTTGAGTGATTGCTTGTTGCTTTACCAGTGCCATTTTTATTACCAGTGCAGTAGCGCTAGCACCATCTTATGGTCAGATACAGTCGGTTTTCACCAGACCATTTTCATTTACTGATCAAGTTGAGTAGCAGAAATTTAAAAAGTTAGGAGGAACAGTTAGAGTTTTACTTCTTTTAATCTTTTTTTGATGAATCTTAATTTTTTTCAACAGTGTTAATATACTGTCAATCTTAGTCGACTAAATATTAGAGAATACTGGCTTGGAAAGTACACATCATCAGAAAATTTAAGTCGATTAACTAGAATTGTGAAATAACCATTTAAAAAAAAAGGCTAAGAAGTTTTCCTACAGTCACAAAGCAATTTTCAAGTTCTGTTGTAGAATGTCTCTCTCC
>RSEF01000001.1:189824504-189866258 GCA_003993805.1 Himantopus leucocephalus
TTCTTTCTATCTGTCAACACAGGGTATAAAGCTCAAGCCACTGGTTTGTCAGAACTCAAAATGCATACTGTTTGATTGGCGCTAAAGGGCTAAAACAAATCCTCCTATGTGATCTTCAGACTTGCATGATTATTACTAACTTCTTTTTCTCTACTTTACACGCTTTGCTTTAAATGGAAAGATAGTGAGACCTAAGAAACTTTGTTTATCAAAGCATTACAGACCAATAAGCCATAAATTAAATCTTTTCCTTTATTTTCTGTACACCTCCAATAAGATAATAGAAATGTAGTTGCTGTATAAAGTCTATACTTTGCTATTTGGAAATAAGGGCCTTCACCTTTCCTACTTAACTCAATTTTTCAATGGACCTAGACATAAAAGCACTACTTCATTAAGGCATTTATTTCTGGAAATGAAAGGACCCTGTTAGCTTGAAAACATATTCGTGTAGATTCCCTGTGTAAGGTAAGCATAGCAAGAACTCCAGAGTTTCCTGTTTTAGAGACAGTTACTTTGCTAAGAAAGCTGCAGCTAAATATTTCCTGATACCTGTTTTTATAGAATCTGAGATATTTTGTAACCATGTGTTGATCTGTTCATTCTGGTGTATGAAAATCACGTTCTTTTGTATAATGTTTCATGCTCATGCTCACATTAAGTATCTTGGAGTCTAATGAGGCATCTGTAACTCCTTCACTAAACCCACCATTCCCAATCATCTTGTAGCAGAAGCTCACTTAAGAAAATTGTCGCGTTCCACGTATCACTAGAATTCATTCCCCACCCTAATTTACCCTACCCTAATAGCTGCCACTGCTGCATCCCACAAAGATGCTACTTATCTTATTAGCCCTTCATGGTGATGGTCTTAGACTAACACAAGACCTGTCTAGGTGGTTGGGAACCACTGTTCTGCAAAAACACAGAGAATCTCTCTGAAGCTTCCTGACCTTTGAGAGAAAAAGGAATTAGAGAGCTTTCAATATAAATACAGGTTCAAAGAAGTGGAAGCAACTCTTCAACCAGGCTTCGGTTGGAATTATTGGTACTGCTTTCTAGGGCTGCATTTTGGCTTTCACAAACACATTAGATCTCAGAAACAGGCTGTATGAACATAAGCAATGAAACAGAGGAAAACAAACAGCTGTTCCACTTGAACTCAGTAATTAGGCTCCCTTGATGTCATGACAGTCTTCAAAATAGTCAACATTTGGTTTGTATTGTTGGTATACTCAGCAGAGTTCAAACTGCTGAAGTCTTGAGGCTGCAAAAATAGTTTCTGGAAAAATGGTTTATGTTTACATACGTTTGCGTTTATATAGGCAGGTCAGAAATTTTCTTAATTTATTGAATTTTTATACTCAAAATATGACTACAATATTCTGAAATGATTAAACTGGAGTGCCTACAATACAATATCTAAACAAAATACTGGATTTTCTAAAGCTATGAACTTTACTTGGAATCCAAAAATTGTTGAGCTTTTTCACTGTTTGCTGTTTCTGAAAACAAGGTCACTTCATTATTTACTGAGTACTCTACCTAAATGAGACCTAACAGTAAACAGTGCTTACTGAAAAGCAACAGCTCAACTATATCAGAATGTAATCAGTGGTTTTTCTATTTCGTTTCTATCAATAACCCTTTGATGCAAAAAGTAACACAAACTTACCAATGTCTGTCTATTGCCATGAAACTTTTAGGGCAAGATTTTAAAAATAAGTTGTCTTTCAAATTCTTTTCTGATATTTGATAATGAAGTTTATTGTCTTATGTTTTAATTTATCCTTCCCATGGAATCCCTCCCAACTGATCTCTGAGTGCTTACATAAAAATAATTAAAAGGTGCATCATTTAGAGGTATTTCAGTAGATGGTAAAGCTTCGTGCCCTTTAGGCACCTGAAATCTCCACAATGAAATCTTTTTTCATTTATGCCGTGATTATCAGCAAAACCGTTTCTTTCTCTATTCATTCCACTTAATCTTCTCTTGCTGTAGACTGTTGCCCAAAATATTTTATGCTATGTAAAGATTAGACTCAGAATGTCGTTGTTTTCAAAAGGCCCGGGGCATACCCAAACCTATTGAGTTCATAAAAATGTACTTGGTCAAAGATTACAAAAAGGTTGACTTGTAATTAATGATAATGTATATATATGAACCTCAAAACTGAATCACAACATTTTTGGCAATCCTTGCGTAGTCTTGATCTAGACAATCTCATCATGCAAAATGACATCCCAAAGCTGAGGATAGCCCCTTGTTATTTCAGTAACAAGATTGTCCAACGAAGTGATCCGATTGATCAAAAAAACCCACACTGCTGTTGTCTGCAGTTTCTTAGGGGTTTATTTTGGCGAGATTTTTGGTATCTGTGTTATTTGATGTGTGTATGGAGCCTGCAGTAGGTGCATCATCTCTTACGTGCATGAGATGAGGTTTTGAAATTCCAGTGCTGTGCATTTGTGGCTATATATAAAGGCCTAATGAGTTATGTAGTTGCAACTCTTGTTTGCCTATTGACTCTTCTCTCTCATTTTCTATTGGCAGTGTAGCAAGCCTTCCTCATAGACATTCAGGTACCTAGTCTGAAATGAAATAATATTTTTATCCAAGTGAATAGTTAACAAGCAGAAAAAAAACCTTTCCATTTTCCCATCTTTCTGCTGTAGTCCTAAAACGGTGTCACATCTGCTGGAAGATCCCACACCTTAAAGCTCGAGGCCTGCCTGTTCTACAGTACACTGGCTTCTTCAAGGATGGTTATTGCTTACATTTGTTTGGCCTAGGACAGAGGCCCACTCGGGGGGGAGGGTCCAAAGGGGCAACGCTCACACCATTGCAACCAACTGGGGAATAAGCCGGGCCAACCAGAGCAGTGACAAAAGTTCCTTAGCTGCCTCCCAAGATGAGAACCAGAAGACCAACCACCTCAAGTGTTTGTATACCAATGCATGCAGCCTGGGCAACAAACGGGGAAGTGGTGCTCCACGTCCAGTCAGAAAGTTATGATATCATAGGAATAACTGAAACATGGTGGGACAGCTCACGTGACTGGAGGATTGCAATGGATGGCTATAGGCTATTTCATAAAGATAGACAGGGAAGAAGAGGAGGAGCAGTCACAGCCTATATTAAGGAGAACCTTGAATTGTATAGAAGTTAACTACAGCAATTGTGGAATCCCTATCGAATGCCTGGGTCAAGATCAGAGGGGTCATCTCCAAGGGGGATCTTACAGTAGGCATCTGCTACCGACCTCCAAACCAAGACAATAAGGCCAACAAAGCAAGCTTCGGGTCACTTAAGCAAGCTTCGGGTCAACAGAACCTGGTTCTTATGGGTGACTTCAACTACCCAGATGTTTGTTGGAAGAACAATACAGCAGCTCACATGTCATCCATCAGGTTCCTGGAATGCATAGAAGACTGCTTCCTCGTACAAGTATTAGATGTGCCAACCAGGAAACGAGACACTGCTGGACTTGATATTCATAAACCAAGAAAACCTGCTTTGTAATATCTCGCTTAGTGATAGCCTTGGCTGCAGTGATCACAATATTGTGGAGTTCAGGATCCTACTGAGCATGCTGAAGGTTAGTACTAAGACAAAGGTTTTAGATTTTAAAAGAGCAAACTTCAGCTCACTCAGAGCTCAGTTGGGAGGGATTCCGTGGGAAGCTTCCATGGAGGATAAAGGAGCTAGTGAGTGCTGGAAGTTCCTCAAGAACACTCTCCTGAAAGCACAGAAACAGTTCATCCCCTTTAAAGGTAAGGGAAGTAGGTGGAGCAATAGACCCCCTTGGCTTAACTGAGAGCTTCTGAGTCTGCTCAAAATCAAAAGGGAAGTGTACCAGAGATGGAAAAGCGGACAAATGCCCGTTGAGAACTGCAAGGGCATTGCAAGGGTGTGCAGAGATGTGGTTAGAGAAGCAAAAGCTCAGCTCGAATTGAAATTAGCCAGAGATGTCAAAAACTACAAGAGAGTGAGTTCTTCAGGTATGTAAACAACAAGCAGAAGCAGAAGGAAAATATTGGCCTGCTGTTAAACAGGAGAGGTGAACTAGTCACTGGCAATGCTGGAAAGGCAGAGATTCTCAATGCTTTCTTCACCTCTATCTTTACCAGCACTGTTGGGCCCCAGGCCTTGGGAACAACAATCCAGGTTGATGCAAACATGGACCCAACCTCAGTGGAGGAAGAGATGGTGTGCAAACTATTACAGGAGCTTGATGCTTACAAATTGGTGGGCCCTGATGCTATCCACCCAGGGGTGTTAAGAGAGCTGGCTGATGTTGTCGCAAGGCCACTCTCCAGAATATTTGAGAAGTCATGGAGATTGTCCCAGAAGACTGGAAGAAGGCTAATGTCACCCCCATCTACAGTGAGGGCTTAAAGGAGGATCCAGGATATGACAGGCACATCAGTCTTACTTCAGTCCCTGAGAAAGTTATGGAATGAATCTTCCTGAGGGCTATCACAAGTCAAATGAAGCACGTGATTGGGAAAAGCCAGCACAGATTCACCAAAGGCAAATCATGCTTGACAAACCTGATGGCTTTCTATGACAAAATAACCTGCTCAGTTGATCAGGAGTGAGTGGCGGACATTGTCTACTTGGATTTCTCCAAGGCTTTTGACACTTTTTCCCACAACCTCCTCATAAAACTGATGCATTATCGTCTAGACAAGAGGTCTGTGCGGTGCGTGAGGACCTGGCTGACAAGCTACACCCGGAGGGTGGTGGTAAATAGCTCCTTTTCAAACTGGAAACCTGTCACAAGTGGGGTCCCCCAAGGATCGATATTGGGCCCAACACTATTTAATATCTTGACAATCTGGATGATGGGATCAAGTGTACCCTGAGGAAGTTTGCTATCATACCAAATTGAGTGGAGAAGTGAACACTTCAGAAGTAAGAGCCACTCTGCAGGAAGACATGGATAGGCTGGAAGAGTGGGCTAACAAGAACCTTATGAAGTTCAACAAGGACAAGTGTAAGGTCTTGCACCTGGGAAAACATACTCCAGGAGTGCAGCACAGGCTGGGATCTACCTGGCTGGGGAGCAGCACTGTTGAAAGGGACCTTGGACAACAAGCTCAATATGAGCCAACAGTGTGCTGCCGTGGCAAAAGTGGCCAACAGGATACTGTGTCGCGTCAACAAGGGCATCACCAGCAGAAGTAAAGAAGTCATTATCCCACTGTACTCAGTGCTTGTCGACCACGCCTGGAATACTGTGTTCAGTTTTGGTCTCTGCAATACAAAAAAGTTGTGGACAAGCTGGAGAGGGTCCAGAGAAGGGCCACAAAGATGATCAAAGTACAGGGAAGCCTGCCGTATGAGGAAAGGCTGAGGGAATTGGGTTTGTTCAGCCTTGAGAAAAGAAGGCTTAGGGGAGACCTTATCACCATGTTCCAGTATTTAAAGGGTGGCTTCAAAGAAGATGAAGACTCCCTTTTTACAGGGAGTTACATGGAAAAGACGAGAGGTAATGGGTACAGGTTACTCCTGGGGAGATTCCGATTGGACATAAGAGGAGCATTTTTCACAAGGAGTCATTGGCATAATCTCTCCAGGGAAGTGGTGGATTCCCTCACACTGGACACTTTTAAGATTCGGTGGGGCAGTGTGCTGGGCCATCTTGTCTAGACTGTGCTTTTGCCAAGAAACGCTGGATCAGATGATTCTTGAGGTCCCTTTCAACCTGGTATTCTATGATACATAAGTGTTCTGTATAGTATGTGTTTTCTTCAGAAACTGAAAAATCTGAAATGTTTGGTACAGGCTATATCTGCTGTAAGAGCTCAAGTGCTTAAATGATGCAGAGTCCACCAATATAATGTCAAAATCACATACGGTAGGACTAAACTGAGAAAAGATACAGCAAACGCAAGTAGAGTAGGCACCAGCCTTGCTAATACCAGCTGTTTAAAAATAGATAAAGTACTTGGCATTGTAGCTCAGCTACCAGGAATTTCTTCTGCTTCAGGTATTAAAATTACACCTATACTCACCCATGACCACGTGCATGTGCTGTGTAGAATCTGAATACTAAAACATCTTCATCATCCCAACTCTTCAGTTTCAAGACTGGTGGGTGATACTCAGTTTAAAAAATCATGTACTACTTTGTAGGTGAGTCAGTCCAAAGGAAGTGTGTAAGAGAGACATTTGACACCTGCTCAGGGCAGGTTTCTACCCACCTGGTTAAGAAACGTTTCTTCGTGTCACTGAAGAGTGTTCATATAGTGTCTGTCAGTCAGTAATAGTCCATGTATTGGGGCAGACCTTTATTTGGATAATGCATTAATATGAAAACAGGTCCTTCCAGACACAAGAAGCAGCCTGGAAATGTTCTCTCACTTTTTTATTTGCTTCTCATCAGTGGTTTGAACAACAAATACACTAGAGACTGTTCTGCAGTAGATGTAGAAATTCATGCAGTACTGGCCCAGATTCTTTGTGTTAGAAGAGGTCCTAGAGGCGGACAACTCAGCATGACTTGGACATATTTTGGACATGTTTTGGGCCTTGGCACTAAAAGGAGAAATGAATGAAATGTATGTAAGAATAGGGAAGGCTTGGGATTAAGGGTTTGGGAGATTTCATTCAAGATCTTCTGCCCTGGAGACCTGACTGAGAGAATAGTTTTCTGTCAGAAATGAATGCTTTTGTCTTAAATTGCAGTTCTTTTTCCCAGTAGCGCTAGAGGCATGTTCTTTTGGTTTCTGCTGTGCCTAGTTAACATTTTACTGATATAGTGTCTCCACAAAGCATGAATCATTGTAACTAGCTCAATGGAGAAGTGAAAAAAATTACCTCATCCATCCATAACTGTTGCCATTTAGACACCCCTAAACATTTAAATATGTAATTTTTGCAGCATCTGGAGCCAGTAGGCATTATCATTGGTTTCCAGAGGAGGGAACTGAGACATAAGGAAGTCAGGTCACTTGTTCAAGCGCACGCCATATGTCTACACTGCAGTGTCAGAGGTGGGATAGGTGTAGTATATACCCGTAAGAATATACAAACATACTTTGTACCTGTGTTGCTAAGCTGAGTAGCTTAAATGTCCTTGAATGCTGCAATCAGTACAAACATACCTTAAATTGGGCAAAAAATTGCATGTAAACACAGTGCAGCCACCTGAGGAAACAAATGTCAACTGTAGATAGCACGAGGTTGAAACGTGCTTAGCTGGGATGAATATACACATTTTCAGCAAAAGTCAAGAAATGCAGTAAATAGGTATTTTTTCAGATTTAAATAGCTGTCTTCACAGTCATAGCAGCGCTCAAAAATGATAACACAACACATAAGTTATTCTATGTCCTGTGAACAGCTAGAAGATGTGAACATATGGTTCAGGTCAGTAATGTAACACAGTGATGTATATGTGTTCATCACCAATAGCTAAAAAAATTAAGGGTGGTTTTTTCGTGTGTCTTAACTGCTCAAATCGTCCACGATGCAAGGGCTTTTTGCTAAAAACAGCATTCTGATGAGTTCTGCAGCACTCAGTAGTAGTTCCCAACGTTCAGACTTTCTTCTGCAATCCATCAGTTAACCTTTAGACCTGATGAGGGCAAAGGCAAGTGCTAAGTAGCTATTATGGGATGCCAGGTCGGTCATTAGAAATACGTTGGATCAACAATCTTTGCAATTTGACTTCTCCATTTTACGTCCAGAACAAGGGCAAGGGGAAGGTGGCTGATACGTAGTAGTGCTTTTAGTCCTGAATTATAGTTGATTTTTTGGAAGGACACTTAGATTTGTTTCTTTCATTCCCTCATAGTGCTATTACACAACAAAAGAAATGTTGCGTAGCTGCCTTTGAGTTTTTATAATATGGTGTAGGTGCTTTCCTTAATGGTCTTTGGGAATCACCTGTACAGTTGTTGTGGAAATAAAACATTAGTAACAAAAAGATTGCTCTCATTTATATAAAATGAATGTCTATGTTTTACTTTACAGCAGTCATGCTTCACTTTATTAATGGCTAAATCCTTTGAAAACATGTTTCAAGTTCAACTCACTCATGGGAGTTCATTGATCAAACTGTCTTATTAAAATCTCAGCTTGTTTACAGGGGGTCTCCTTTTCTTTCTTACAATTTTCACCTAAACCTATGCTCACTAAACTCCACACAGCCTTCCACGAGCCTTAGTGGAGTATCAGGAGATAAATATTTACCTCCCAGAGAAGGATACGGATGGTCAACTATGCCCTTTACCCCGCTTCTTTTCAAGGCTGTATTAGGTCAAATAAAGCAGCAGGTTTATGGTACTTAATAAATAATGCTTAGTTTTTACAGGCAAAAGCAGTTCACTTTCATTGCTTTAAACAACGTTGACATGTACTTGCACACAAGCAGCTCGGGCAGGTTGCTGTGGCTGTGCTTGGAAATATTGAAGAGTAACAGCAGGGAGAAGGAGTAGGATCTAGCACTAGACCTGTAGGCATTTCAGTGCCTACTTCTGAGCTAAGCGTGTGACATCCCATTGTCACCAAGAGAGCCTGAAGACCTCACCCCGAAGGAGACACTGGTGTTTCTCCTGCTGTATGGCTGTATGGCTGCTGCCCGTAGTGGCACCTCAGACACCTGGCTCACCTGGGAGATCCCTGCCTTTAGCCCTCTGCAGTCTGGATCCAAATCCCATCCTCAATGTGCAAGGCATTATTTACGGATTTAAGGAACTGGATTCTTAGAAATGGAAGGGGGTTTCCTTTATGCCTCTTTCTGTTATTTGGGCTGAGCCCGGAAAATCTGTAGTAGTTTAGTTCTCTGCCATCGTTGGGTGATGATCATCTTACTCCCTTCCTTGAATAGACTTTATATATTCTATTTGTATTCCCCTCAACTAATCACACGCAACTCTACAATGACTTATTCACTCTTTAAGTGAAATAATATTTTGGGGGTTTATTGAATGCATTCTTTTCTTCTTTTGATTTTCTGAAGCTGCAGTTTGTACTTGAAAGTTTAGGGTAATGCAAGTTCATCTGATGAAATTTGGTTTTTAGGCTGGATGTTTATCTGAAGAATAATTGAGTCGGGTGTTTTAATGATCCCAACTTGTTTATATTTACTGCTCAGGACCTACCTGAATCTATACTGACAATTCTTAATATTTATTTCCCTTTTTTAATAGTGAAATTTTACTTTTTAACGTTTCAACAAAAAATCCAGCTTTTTCCTGATGTTAAGACTGAACTGGGCAAAGCTGCATTTCTTGATTCGAGATAAAAGCATGACCTTTAGCAAGTGGCTAGTCCTTCCCGCCACCACCTCTGGTTCTGTATTTTCTACTTTAGACCAAGTGTTTTTTCTCACCACATGAGGGCATCGATGAGCCAATGACAGTTTGCTCATCCCTTAAATACTGTCGGTACAAATCCCATAAATTATGAAAAATATATGGAGAGTTTTTGTAAGCTTAGAATAACCATATGATAGCATTCTGCAGTCCTGCGCAAGATCCTGAAAACTTGAAATACTGCAGATTACAGAGTTATCTAGTCAGTAAGTGGATTACAAGGTATCGTTTGATAGTGTTTGCACTTGTGAGAACTGTGAATCCCAAATACACAGTTTAGGTCTGTGACCTTTTCCTGGACTGTATGATTCATTTTAGCAAAGTGAGGAGGAGCAGATGTATGCCGCCCCTTGAAACAAGGCATTGGAGTATGGGGAAACATAAGACGAGAAAGCCGCAAACCCACAGAGCTCAGTAAGTTCGTATCTCTAAAAGTCTCCACTGGGTAAAGCAACTCAGATAAAGATCACGGGTTCTGTCAGATACTTTTTCTCATATAAATGTCCTCAGCTGAAATGAAGCTCTTGCTGGAAACACTATACAAACACGTCTGAAATACATTCCCTTTCCTGAAGATCTTCACGTCTAATTAGAGCAGACAGACAAAAAGCAGGAGTGGAAGTAACCTTAGCTTTCTGTTAGAGCAGGCAGATCCAGCACAAAGTTCCTCTTTCTTTCTCTGACCTTCCTGTGAAAACCCACAGTTCTCACGGGAGAAAATATAATAACCTCAACACACCGTCTTGCAGCTCTCAAAAAGCCTGCAGCAGTGCGCATTGCTGACGTAAAGACTGGAGCTCCCAACACTGGTGAAATCCTGCTGTCCCAGCGAGACAAATGCATATTAATAATTCTGCCCTTACGTAAGTTGTTCCCTAATTAGTGAAGTGTAATGAAAATTAATCTGACCTGTTACAGTAGTGCTAAATATTGGAGGCTTTCCTTTAGAAAACAAACTGACATAGTTGATCCTTAATAACTTACGTCTCTGCTTCTTAAGGACAGGTTTGACAAGGTCCTAGGTCTGTAGAAAATGAGGCTTTTCTGCTTCCATGTGTAATTTTTTTTTAACTTTCAGGGGGTGTGTAGTAGTCATGATAAATAACCAAGCCAGACACTGTCTGTGTGCTCTGATTATATTTTGTAGTGGATTCGCATACTAAAAAGATGATGACCTCACATCTTCTGTGATTAACTAGGCAAATTTTAATAATGACAGAGGAAGATGGAATTTACACAGATGTTAATGTAATGGAGAATCTGTTAGATGGAAACAAATGTATGATATACTCTCATTACTTCATTTAGTTTATCCAGCTTTTAAGCCACAGAGTACATATTCATGAACAAAAGACTGATGCATCTACCGCTGCAGAGATTCTGAGTTGGTTCTTAGAGTGACAGCATTTAGTTCAAACAAAGACCCACCCACAGCAGTGACAACTGCATTTTATATAGTGGGGGGTTATTTAGCTGGTGTATAAAAACTTCATTTGCAAGCCAGATATCCCTTTGTGTGTGTTTCACTCCAAATCTCCACCTCTTTCCCCACCCAGGTTACCCTACCTGTGATTTCACTTTTATTTTAGAAATCAAAAATTCCATTAAAGCTGTGATGTTTTGAAGGATTTTGCTATTTGAGACAGCAGTTTAATGCCTGTATGAATTTTAAAAGCTACTTTTAGAGAGAAATGCTCACAGGAGTCAGATAATGCATGAAGCTTCATTGGTTCATTTTGAATTCTTGCGAAGTTTTACAGACAAGATAGAAAATCAAAATGAAGCCAAAATGAATTAAGAAAACCTATTAAGTGTATTTTATACTGCAGTGCAACTAATATTTTTTCACTGCAGGATACAATTGAAGACACAGAATGTATTTCATAAATTATTATTGTCTTGTCTAGTACTGAATATTCCTTTCTGTGGAAAAATGGCTTGTGGGCTCAGTTTTGCACTGTTGATGTGAATAGCAATTGTGCTAGTAATTTTTAGCACGTAGTAAAAAGCTGTACATGATAAGCTACAAGTAAAAGTAATAGAAGCCATTAGATTTTCTTTTTCCTACTTTTGCCTTTCTCCTGCTGGCTCGTGTAAGTAGATTATAAAACATTTTATTTCTGTCTTTGGTAGAATCAGTTTTACAATAGAATATAAAACCACCATGGAACAGGCAGATTAGCCTTCAATTTGCCTGATACAGAATTTTTATATACTCTTTGAGAAAATAATACATATATTCATGCTGCTGATAAAGAATGTGTTGGAGGAAAGGATGTTCTTGTGACCTGTTAAATGCAGCCTGGGGTAACACTGAGGTTTTAAGGTTGTTGGCAGGGGTGGGGGGAGGGATAAAAGAAAACAAAGATTTGTTTCAGGGAGAAATCAGTCTTTTGCACATCTGCTGAAATACATTCTGCTTTCCATGGAATACATTTCCTAATCCTTTGTGGCACTGTGGGATAGGTTATTTAATGCCTTTTTCACCTGGAGAACAGTCATGTTTCCTTACAGCCAAAGTCAGTCTTCTTTCATGGTAATGTATGGTTTTGATAAAAGATTTTTCACTGACGTTGATAAAGGAATTAACATCTCCCAAATCACCTGTAGGACAAAAGTCTAATATGTTTTAATTTCTTTTCCTGAAATGATCTTCTGATACATGCCTAATCTTTCTCAACAATGCTAATGAGGAAAGCAAGCTATTTAAGAAAAGTTATATTGATATTGATAAGAATATTGATATTTTAACTTTATAGTAATTGTAGTGTTTTTATATTAATATATTGTATATCAATGAAAAGGCAAAATAGCAGATTAATTCTTTCCCCCCGTGTCCTAGGTATGGGGAGATAAGAACAGATATCTTCTAATCATGGTTCTTTCCTTTATGATGAAAAGAGTAAATGAAGATTGAGATCTTGCCAGTCTAGATCCTGCCTATATCTGCCTACTTTCTAGACTGTCTAATGATGCAAATGATTAATTTACTGTACACCTCCTTAACTTACATTACACTAAGAACCTAAATCATGTGAACTGTATTCCACCTCAAATCTTTCTGATCAACATTAAGAAACACCCAAAAATGCAGTATTATTACAAATACTAGAATAAGTGCTTGTGAAAATAGTTGTTTGGGCACTTTAGCTTTTTCTTTTTAAAAACTCTTCCTCCATAAATATCCTCTACAGCTGTAAATACTGCAGCTGTGACCCTGTTTGCTTGTATTTTGTAAAATGATGTTTTGCCCTTTTGTGTGTTTATTTAAAGTTGTGACACCTGAAATCATGTCTGTTTCAGTTTTAGTAAATGTGTTGTATTTGGAATGCTCCAAAGAATGCTTAAAAGGGCTTAGCAGAAATGTTGGTTACTTGTTTGTCACCGCATACAACAAGGAGGCATTCCTTTTGAAGGAATCTGTTTTGAAGATGTAAAATCCTATAAGGAATGGTCAGCTCTGTGACATGCTGAAGATTGCCTATCATTTGGGTTTTTTATATTTATTTGTTTGGCACAAGCAAACTGGGAGTAACCAGCACTTGATAAGATACAGAAATGCACAGTTGTGCTAGTTGGGTGGTGAAGCTTCTTTTTAAAGACATTTTTTTCTTCTCAGTTTCATTGCAATGTGTGACCAAGATTACTGGGAGTTAAATATTGTTAAGCTCACTTGTATGAAATCAGCTGAAGGTAAATTTGATAAGACCTTCGGTCAGTTTTACTCATAGAGCCTGAGAGATTTGTTTGCAAGATATTAGAAGAAAATGAATTCTAAACTCAAAAGGGAGGTACTGTAATTGTGGAAACAGCTCATATACTAGAATAAAATGCTAATGTAAGTGTGGGACATAAATCATTGTAGTAACAGAGTACAGCGGCCCTCCCCATAATTCCCAAACTTTTGTTAATGGGTTAATGCAAGCTCTTTTCTTTGTTGTGATACTGTCTTGTAGATGCAGTGTGAGTTGTATCTGGGTCAGCTGCGTGATCCTCAACAAATTCAGCTCCAATCTTTTACTGAGTGATGATAAAAGTATGAAACTGTGATGTACGCCAGTGCTTCCTTACCCTCCAGGGGTTAATTCTATTAAATTAGATTATTTCACATCGTAAGTCAATAAAATTCAACCCCACATTCACTTAAGTGGCATGAATGTGGTTCTAAATCCACTTCCAAACTTGATTAAGATTTGGTTACTACACAATATAAAGCTCCCTTACCATAGTTTGCCTGACCAGCTGAAGTCTAGACAAAACTACCGGCCTTTGACTCATCTTCAGAGTGCCCTCTGTTACGGATTGGTATGTACTTAATAGCTGTTTGGCATAAATATGACACAGATGTGAAACACCTGGTTTCATTGTGCTGTTGAGTGCATTAAATCATGTAACTGGCTTCTCCAAGCCTCTTTATCTTCTTTACATTACTCTATGAAGGATTATAAGATCACTTAATTTCCAAACTGAATGTTTGTATCAGTTTCCCTTATTCTGTTGGCTCTTAGAATCCCAGTGTTGTCAGAAAAAAAAATGAAGTGTAGTCATGTAAAACTGTTTTGGCATCCGTTCATGTATCTCATGGAACTGATGTAGAGCGAGTTGTTTAGATACCACATATCTCTCACTGAATGGAAAATGAGAGTTCAGTTCTATTCATGTCTGGCTGCCCTTGCTGTCGGGAGTGAAGGGATGCGTAAGAGGCAGGACCAGAAAATTGAGTCAAAGCATTAACAAGTCTTGGTATTTGCTGTTGTTTCTTCATTTCCTTTTTTCTCAAGAGCTTCCTTCATACCATTGCCTCTTCAGAAAAGCACATTCCTTTAACACCTTTCTGCCCTGCAGTCTTCATGTTCTTCTCGTGTAAAATTTTTGTTTGTTTGCTTCATTGACTGCTTCACTGACTTTGGAAGACCTACAGAGTCTCCATCCTCAAAGTCCTTTTGAATGCACACGTTACCCATTGGTGTCAGTGCCTGAGAATCCGATACAGTCAAAGAAAAGGAGAGAACAAGACGACTGTAAACCAGGGACTAAGATCATTGACGATTGCTGAGAATTTGGACTTTATAGAGAATAAAGTAAGCATCATGTGTACCCCAGGAGAGGATGGCAGGTATGCCTCTTGTGTGGTAAGAACTTTGAAGAAGAACCTGCCCAAACAGGCAATGGAAAAGTGCTTTCATGCTCTGATCATGAATCACCAATATGCGTAAACAAGTTTAGATAATGGACGACTGACACATGTGCGCCGTGTGTTTTGGAACTAGTGCTTATTTTGGAAATCTAAAGGAAGTCTCAGAAGGAAAATTTCACAGTTTTTCTAGCTATTCTACTCTGACCTCATAGCTAAAACTCAGGGCTACTAGCCTGAATTCGTCTGTTGTTTTACAAAGCTGTGATGTGCACACCAGGCAGTATGAAATCTTCACAATAATGCAGTAATGAATAGCGCCTTTCAGTGCATGTATAGCTTAGAAAGAGCACAGATTTCTCTCAAAAAGAGATGCTTAGTCAAAACTTTTGCTGAAAGAAACGAAGTTGATAGAAGTCTTGCAATAGATTCAAACAAAAAGTATTCAGGAGGGGACAGATCAACTTTTGAACGAGCAAATTATTTATGTATTTGGAAAATATCCATCACAACATTAAGAGAAATTCAGTAGGTTTAGAAATTCCAATCGAACAAGCTTGGAAAAGTTACTGTGGATTTCTGAGATTTATTTGAGCTTTGTCTCTGCTTTCAGTACTTGTTTTTCTTGTCTTGCTTCTTACTCCAGACAAACTAGATTTTTCCTACTGACTGTCTTTCAGTTTTCCAGATTCATAATACATCCAGTTTTGGATCCTCCCCCTTAAATCTACCTTTCCAACCGTTTCTAACATCAAGAATTGCTCCAACCCTCAGAGGGGTGACTTATCTGTAACTCTTCCATCTCTTTATATCTGTCTTGCTGAAGAACGTGTCTTTGTCCAAAAGTTTTTCTCTTCAGTTTTTTTCCTCATCCTTCCTCTGATTTCACATCCAGACTCAGTCATTTACTGTTTACTTCTTTCTAAAATATATTTTCAATCTAATCTAGATATTTGCTTGTCTAACTTTTACTTTATAGAGGTGCCTTCAGAGCAGAGAGTTGTTAGTTGTAAAATCGCCTTGAAACGCTTCCATGGAGACAGGGATGGGGAGGAGAAAAGCATAAGTCACTAATGGAATTATCTAAGAGCTCAAAGGAAAACCAGGAAAGTACATCCAGAAGATTTTCTTCAAAGGGCCCCACAGTGTGTTAGTTTAATGCAGTTTCTAAGTGTATGGTCGATTTAAAAAACAATTATCCCTGTGCTAATAAAAATTGATTGTTAAAGTATTCAGATGTAGCAAAATTCTACTGACTTTGCGTGCATAGATGTTACTTAAAAAACAAGTAAATGAATAAACTGCTGCAATTCACTGGCATGACATTTACACATCTGCTGGTGGTATTCCATTCTAGTATCCTTAAATTTTCAATTATTTTAGCCAGTAACCTATTAACTATATATAAAAAAGCAAAAAGGAAGTCACATTCTTGAGCTGTGATAGATTGTACACTTGTGTCTTTTTCTTTCTCATGCAATTTTTTTCAAAGTTTTAATAGAAATCAGATGTTGGATGTTCTGCTGTCCTTTTAAGAACAAAAGTCAGAAATCACTATAAAATAAAAGGTTTTCTACAAACCATGCGCTGTTTCAAAGTTACAAATACCTGCTTTAATCAGATCAACACTATTGTAAAACAGGTTTATGTTAGAAACTTACCTAGTACATATGTACTAAAAATATTATTTGTGAACAATTATATGTGAGAAATATGTGTGAGCAATAAAGCTCTGTTGTCTACAGAACTTTTCACTCAAAATTGTATTTTGAGTGAATATTTGTAATTTTGCAGTACTTGTATTGCAAAATATTTAGTGACATTTTTTAATGGAAAAACTTGACAAAAATAGAATGTGGTATCGATTATGGTTATGTTTGCCTCAGAGCTTCCTTTTTGCAGAATTTTGAATATTTTTCTATGAAGAACCCAATAAAGGAATTTTCATCATTTTATTGTTTCTCTTTACAGAATAATATTTTGTTTTGATTCATGAGGCTGACACTACAGTTTCAGTTTTATGATTTTATTTTAAACTAAGTTCAGCTATTTTTGTTGACCCGTGTTTCTGTTAGTTTTGAAATCTACCAGTTATGCAAAAAAGAACTGTTTATTTTGGAGGAAATCTCTTAAACCAAAAACGTATATAACCCTAAGGGTGACATGCTGTTGTGGTTAAGTGTCTTTCTTCCTATACAAACGTTAAATTAATGTAATTTATCAGATTAGATCTTGATTTTACACTAATGACATGGTTCACAGAGAATGTATTGTACCTCTTTGAATTAATATAAATCCTATAAAGAGAAAGAAAATGATTTTTTGAATAGCTGCCAAGACACTGTTGTTAGAGCACATGTTTTCAGTTCAAAAACACGTATGGAATTAATGTCAGCATAAAGTTGAGTCTGCAAGACAGTGAATTCAAGGATTAAACTGCTCTACAGTCCCAGTGAAAACCCTGATAATGCCAGTGAACTTCTGAGAAGCCGTAAATTGTAGTTATTGGGGCACATAAATTCATCAGAGAATTAGACGTTAGATGAGAAGGAAGTTAATTTGTAGAGGTTAAAGACATGAGTTTTACAACTCTGTCATTAAGTTTTATAAAAAAAATAAACTGGCATTAAATTATGGAAGATTAGTAACTGAGGGGCGGTTTACACATGAATCATTGATTCCCTACATGACTCAGAGTTGGTAATGGGAAGTATTTTTACCTTCAGTCACCCACTTAAATCCAGCCCCAGCCTCAAGTGACTCAGCCCTGACCATCTGACAGCTGTTGGGTGTTCAGCTGTGCGGTGAATCGATGGGGAAAGCGCAGTCAGTAGACAAGCGTAGAAAAATCACCACTGTAGAAAGGTCATGGCAGGGGAGTTAAGGATTAGGTGAGCGTGTCATTTGGACTAGCCATTTACTGACAACGCTTGGAGAAGAGCATATAGTTTCTTTAGTCCCTGTTCATGGAAGGAACATCAGTCTGCCCATCAATAAAGAATGCGGAGCTGTAGTTGGGGTGTGCTTGAAATTTGTGAATGGGTGTCCAGCCAGGTGTTGCCAATACTGTGAGAAGCATTCAAACTGCAGGTGATCCTGTCTGCAGGGGGATTTTGAATTATGTTGGCAATTATCAGTAAGCACTTTTCTAGTGTGGGTAAGATTTGAAAGCACTGGGTGGTTCAAATGTGGCAGTAGTCTTAGATCTGGTGCGGGTCTATGTGCCACTCAGGAGCCCTGTTTTACTCTCCTTTATCCTGTTGTCTCCAGCAGGTGGGATGTTGCATTTATTGAATTAATTTTGGTTCTAGAGCTCTTCAGCAGACCTAGTATGTTATTATTAGGTTGAGTGGTTTTCCTTGCTATAAGAGAGGTTTACAGCTCTCTTTTTTTATTTTACAGATAACCATTCAGAGAGACAGTGGTTTGGATGTTAGTTCCCCCAAACATGGAAAAGTGGATCCAGACAACATGCCGCATGTTGGTGGAAATACTTGGGCTGGCGGAACAGGTTTTCCATTCTTTTTTTTTTGTTAATGCATCATTGAAGGATGTCTAAGGGAGATGCTGTGCCAGTTAAACGATGAATTTATACAAGGCCACCCTCTGCTTAGAGCTATTTTACTCAACACGGGGTCGCTTTATTGCCAGTGAAAAGAAGTATTTGCAGTGTCTAACTTAAACTGTATATAGCAGATCTCTACTTCAATTACATTTTGTTGTTGTTTCTTTTCATTGGCCGTATAGAGAACCAGAAGCTTGCAGCCATAGAAACTAGGCTGTCATTTGCCATTCTCTTAGATGTCTCTGTAGCCACTGTAATTTAGGTGGCATAGGCAAAAGGCACACAGAATAGGCAAAATGCCTCCTGATTCTAAAAGGACATGATAATAATCACTAGATAAAGTGGTTTGGGAACAGCGTAAACCAACAAATTCTAGGGAGAAGACGGAGTCTGAATGAAGGGCTTTAAGAACCAGGAGCTTTGAGGAAATGTGCAAGACTTCTATGATCTGTAGTCCCCTTTGTACAAGGTGGAAACCTTTATGAATCTGGTTTCAGGAGACTGTAAACACAAGCATTCCACTGGAGTTCTTCTTAACCGTGATAGCTGTTTGGTTTTGAAAATCTTCAGCAATAAATATTTTTACTGGGGATAGTTGGCAAAATTTTTTGGAACATCTGTAGATATGACAACAGAAGCTTTAAAGAAAATGTGTTCTTATTTAGTACTGAATGCATAGTTTTAATTATTTTTTATCTTAATCATATTAGGTGGGAGAGACACTGCTGGATTAGGTGGCAAAGGTGGGCCGTATCGCCTGGATGCTGGCCACAGGGTTTACCAAATATCTCAAGCTGAAAAGGATGCTGTTCCTGAGGAGGTTAAGAGAGCTGCTCGAGAGATGGGTGAAAAGGCCTTTAAACAGAGGTAACGTGAAAGTCTTTATTTTCCCTTCCTTTTCCCAGAAGAATTTGAAAAAGATGGCTAAAAAGAATTGTCTTTTCTTAACTGCATTTATTGTCTACCTTACCCTGATCATTATAATTTAACAGAGCTTACCAGCATGTGTTTAACTGTTCTGGACAAGATATATAGAATGTTTTATAGAATTAAGCCACACTTTTAAGGTTGTGTGATTTGGTAGCGTAAAACGTAGCTAGGTGGATAAGGAGACTGATGTGAATATTTATCTTTTTTAAAGAGGGATCTACCATATGAAAGTTTGTTTGAATTACGATGAATCCAGATTGTATGTTGTTAGGAATTCATCACCTGACAAATGTCCTTCAAAATGGACCATTACGAGCAAATTGCTTCTGTTTGAAAGACCTATAGCCAAATGGTGAGACGATTTGAACAACTAGAGCTCAGCAGAGACTTTTACACAAGCCACAGATCTCCCCAGCATTAGTGTAATGCATGGTTACTAATCAACTGTTTCCAAGACTGTGCGCAGAGATTCAGATTTCTTCCACCAACTGAACTCTCAAGTCAAACTCTGGTACTTTGCATAAAAAAATCAAAGTGTATTGACAGTCATTCCAAATGAGTTTTATGTTTCAGCCCAGGACATATCACAATGTGAATGTCTGTCTGAAGTAGAGAGTACTAGGCACGGATTAAAACATCAGAGCAAATAAATATAGAAGCCGCTTAATCAGCTCACATTTTGATGCTAATAACAAAGTGATTCCCAATAGGGGGCAAATCTGGGTGCCGTGAGGTGCAGGTGAGATGGCCATTTGCTTCAAGTGATGTATAAATAACTAGGCTGTTAAGCATAGAGCACTTACTGTACATGAATCACTGTATTTAAAAAAAGCAATTTATCTATTGCATTCAGGCCAAGTTTCTTTTTTCATCATGTTTTTATTAGTAAATTACCTGCAGCATTTAACGTTGCCGTTAGAGCATTTAGTGATTAATCAAGACAGGGAAAATGTATAGATTATGTCAGTGCTTCAGAGCAAAATACCTTTTAATAGTGATGTAACTTACACAAGCAACATACAGAAATATAAATGAAAAATAGTCACTTAAGGTTTTGTTTCCAAGGGGAAGGCAGAGCTTGTTTTGTCTTTTTTCCTGGTGATTTATGGGGAGGTAGGTGGGGAGGACTAATTTTAACCCTTTCTACATCTCCATTCTTCAAAATTGCTTATCATTTGCTTCATAATAGAAACAATCAATACGTATGGTGTTGGATACCGTACATCTCTTCCTGCCCATGCACATAGACACACATGGCATGCTTTGATGAGTTTCTACCTGCCTGTATGGTGATTTACAAAATTCATGCTAGGGGAAATTCCTGGATACTGCTACATGTTGCGGAAACAATGCAGCTGTGTCCTATAAAACCTGAGTATCTGTACACGAGACAATTCATGTCCTGCTGAAACCAGTGAGTTGGCATGTACCAGCTGTAGATGTAGCCTATTCTGAAGCCATATTTGACTTGGATTATTATTCTGTACCTCTTGGATAGTTGTGGGAACTAACAGATAAAAGTTAAGAGTAGGGAGCTTGAAGTCCTCAGACTGAAGGAAAAAATAAAGGGGACTGCAAATTTCACTGCTTTCTTTATACATGATTATCTGGAAGGGAGAATTTTAATATGAGAGCTTTTGATTGTTTTCCTGGCTAGATAGCACTGCTTGTGGAAGATATTTTAAATTGCCCTATTTCAGTAGAATGAAGTTATCAACTGCTCTTGAATAGATGCAGTATTTTTCATGGTATTTTTCTCAACTAGCTTTCACTGTGGATTGATGTAGAGTCTAACAAAGTGAAACTGCACGTGAGGTTTTTTTTGTTTGAAACAAAATGTTTTCATCTTTGCTGTGAAGATACTGAACTCTGTTGGCAGGATTCATGAAATAAAGTGTATAGTTACCTGAAAGTTACCTTTTCTTGCCTCTAATGAATAATAGTTGGCTGTAATTACTATGTCCATGCAAAATCCAAAATAGGAAAAGACACAGTCATACTAAAGACAACAAAGATTTGATGTTTGATTTTAGTATTATCATTAAAGGGCTAGTCTAAACAGCAATTCTCATGTATACTGTATGGTCCAGGCAGGTAACTTGTGATAATATTAAAAAACTTGTCATTAGAAATACAACTAGCCTATATACTTTACTATCCATTTATAGTTCATTTAAAAATCAGTATTTTCAAAGCAGTGTGAGTGAAGTCATGCTGTTATGAAGCGCTTGTTTGAAATGAGCTGTGCACAGATAGGCCGATATGTTTTAGCTCAGGACTGAACCCAGCAACGTGCTGGATGGTAGGGTGGGCAGATACACAATTGCTGCCTCGCTACATGATGCTGGGTCATGGAAAATATCAAACCGTGCTCGATCCCAGCATATCCGCCTGTCCCCTAGCTCATTCCTCACCATTAGACCTCTGTAATTAAATTCCAATTGTGAGTTTCACCAGTTTAAGTGTATCTGCTTACCTACAACGTTGAGAAAAACTATACAGAACTTCAAGTAGCCACATCTTATCTTATAGAAAAAGCAGATATCTACTTTTTTAAGGTGCAGATGTTGCACTCTCTGTTAGACCTCTAGACAGAACAGTGTTTGGTGACATGACTCATTTTTTTGTGAGGGAGCACATTTTTGTTAATGTTTATTTAAAACTTCTCTGATTCAAGGTTTCATCTTTTTATGAAGCACAAAGATAGGTATTTGAGACAGTTACTAGTTGTAGGTCTTTGAGGACAGATTTTATAGTGTGTCTTTACTTAACCTTTGTGTTAGAGCATGGATCATGATATGTTTGAAATACCCCGACGGTGAAGTAATGAATAGACACTCATGATCCTTTTACGTACAGATAGCAACACCTGAGACAATAAAACCTTTAGAATTTGATCACAGTTTTCAGAACATCTGATTTACTTCCCAAACATTAAAGCAGATTAGGAGGGAGACAAAGGATTAGTAACTTCAATAAGTTTTAATGTAATACAGTCCCTGCAGACATTGGTGGTCACCTGCCTTTTCAAAAATTCACAAAATTCACAAAAATTCACAACTGCCACTTCGTTAGTTTGTCTCTTGTGTCTGGTTAGTACAGTCTGAATTTGCCTGTTATCAAGTAAGCTTGTAATTTACACACGTAAATGGATGATATGCGTGTTTCCTAAACTGTTCTTGGCTCCCTGTTCTTTTCTTTAGATTGAAAGAGATTCAGATGAGTGAATATGACGCGTCAACTTACGAAAGGTTCTCTGGAGCAGTCCGACGTCAAGTTCAGTCACTCCGCATTATCTTAGACAATCTGCAGGTAATCTTAAGTTCACTGATAAAGGAACACGGTGATCTCATTACATGAGACCCCAAATACTACCCTGCTAATATCCTGTTAGGATCTGCTGATCATACCTTTGAGGGCTAAAAGCAGATTCACGTTTTAATCATGGTTAGGAAAAACAGTCTCATATTACTATTTCAAAGGCAGCTTTTAAGTGGATCCCAGTGCTCATCTCTACAAGTTACACTATTCCCGTACCACAGCTTGCAGAGATTACTTATTCAGGAGCACAATTTTATGAAAGAAAATACTATACCTTATTAAAAGAATATGTGGCGGTGTGTAGATCACAGCCTTTGTATTTACCTCCTGTCCAAAAGACTTTTTTAGCTTAGAAGTGCAGATGCTATAGATGTTAAAAGAAACACACCAGATCATATGGCTTGACTGCATATGCAGCTGAAAACATGAATTTTTCTCAGATTTATTTTTAACTCTTGCTAATAAAACTAGGTGTAGTCCAAATCTAAGTGGAAGGTGAACCAAACCCACCAGTTTGCCTTTCTTCTAGTAATTGATCCTATGGTTTCAGATTTTATTAATACTGGTATTTGTATGCGGGGTAAATAAAATAAAAAGTGCATTGTTTCTAGGAGGAATCTGCTAATCTTCAGTGAAAATTAAAGGAAAATTAATTTTACCCCTTATAAGACGTATCTGATTAAAAATATTTCTGTTGAAGGCTACCAACCACTGGTATACGTATACCTTAGTCTACTAGTTAGTCACTGTGCTGTGTCTAATCTGTCTCCTTAGTTAAGCACTAAAACTGAAATATAGAAAGGAATTACTTTCGATGATCGACAAACTCCTCCTGGGTCAAAAAATCCAATCCCCTGGTATTGCAAGTAAGAAAGGTAACGTTTTTCTTTGCCTTACTTGTATCTTTAAGCCATTGTGACTACAACAGCACTACTACAGTCACATATACACACAGAAAACCATTAGCCAGTTTTATTGTGAATGTATCAATTCAGAGAGCTCCTCATATAATGAACATTTACGATTGTCATGATTCGGTGATTCATGCAGTAATATATGTTTCAGTTCAGGACATAGGCTTTTGGCTTGTAAAGACAGGTTTCAGTTGAAAAATTTTACATATAAAGCTCAGGTTTTCCTATATCATTTATATCTGGGTGCTTTTTTTACCATGTTTCTAGTAGACGTGCCATTGGAAGCACATTCTAGGTGGGAAGTGAATAGGTGAATCTTCAGTTTAAAGTCTTTTTTTAGAGTGCCTTATCTATTCCTCGGAGCCAAAATTCTTACATTCAGAGATCATGTGAATCATAATAAAAATATAACATATTTTAATATAAGGAGACGTATCCTGTTGCTTTGTTAAAAAGGTCATTTTAATATCAAGGCAAAGTCTTTTAAGCCTCAGTATTTTATAAGACTTTGCTAACTTCCTGGCAAAATCTATAACAGCTAACCGTAGAGCTAGTAAATGTACTTTATGATGAAAAAACAAACTCGCTGCATTTGGAAAAGCTAGCTCACTGGATAAGAGCAATATTGAAAGCAAATTTTTAACTTAACACATTTTTATACAGATTTTGGTAGGGTTTTTTATTAGAAGATGCACTAGGAAAATGAAGATAAATGATAACAGGAGTTACTTTGTTGCAATATGCTTGCTGTCAATTGGGAAGCTGAGTCCAAACATGGTTCATGTTATCTTTTTGAGAAAAAAAATATTATTTGAATTCTTCAGCATAGTAAGTCATTCAACCCTGATGAAGGACTATGCACCTGTCTCCTTTTTTCTGGATAGTCCTATGTACACCATGGGTTCTTAGCTAAAATGTTTTCTTCCTGTTACCAGTCAGACATTCCTCATTTCTCAAATAACAAGTCAATGGCACAGTCAATTGCAGTAAACTTTGCAGCTCAGATGTCTGTGTGGTTTTAACTTTGTGAAAATCCCAAATTACCTTCTCAGTAGAGAACGCTTTTGGCTTTTTAAAAATGTTTGCGTTCGCTTTGTTTCAAACTCAGTGTATTCACTTAATGGAAATACAGTGTCCATGTTTGTTTCACTTGGATTTTCTTTACATGTGCCTTTTTATTGTTAGGCTTGTGGGGTTTTAAAAAATATCTTCCTTTGATTAAATTTTACATCCCAAGAATCGAGAGGCTGGGATTCAGGTCCCGTTATTGATGGCTCACAAAAATTACAAGCAGCAGAAAAAGATGTTTGGAATAGGCTGATCCTTGAAACTGATACATAAATATGGTCTGGGAATGTAATTTCATTGTTCATTTTACTTTGCATAACTCACTGATCTCTGTCAGCTCTTTGAACAACATTAACAAAACATTATGAGTTGTTGTTTATCTTCTGTAGAAGTAGCAAAGCCAGAAGTGCAGGAAATCCGGTCAATGATGAGCTTTCTTCTCTCTCCTAATGCTGGCCAAACCCTGAATAAAGCTTGTCTGTCTGAACTCCAGATTCAAAAGCTTATGGTCAGTCACTCACTCAGAAAGGCCACCTTGGATTTTAGATGACTTGCCTTCCAGAAAGTACTTCTCTTTTGTTGATTATTACAGAGGGAATCTGGGGCAACTGTCCCTGTAGCTTCTGAGCATCATTTCGGCATCTACATTTAAACTGAGCAAACGGGAGCCTGAGTCACCGAGCGTAGTGAGGGTCTGTCTGATTTAGACCATGTGGGAAATGTCTGGTCATAGCAGCAAAAATAAAATAGTGGCAGTCCTGTAATAAACATGGCTTAGAGAGCTGACGATGCGAAACACCCTGTGCCCTGTCAGTAGTAGTTTTCTGATTTCAGCAGCTATGGGAACATTTGCATCATGTTTTCCCAGAAACAAATGCAGACTACAACTGGCAGTATTTCATACCATCCGATACCGTTATGAGTTACACATGTAGGTGTGATCACTTCACATACACAACATTTTCTGTGATATTTACAGACATCACAGTTACATTTTGCAGGTTTTTCTGTAAATACGCATTTGATATCTTTCAGTGAAAAGAATGACTGCAGTGGTTTATTGTGATCAGCCATTGCCATGCTGATAAGATGCGGTATCTAGCACATTTTTCTAATTTCAAAAGCAACACAACGAATATATACACAATATTTTTTCATCAAAATGGTTGCAGTATATAGCAATAGTAATGGGTTGTATGCCCTTTCTAGTAAAATATCAAAGCAAGGTATATATGTAATAATTCTGTTTTTCTCTTAAAATTGTAAATGCTTTTAAACTTATGTTGCTTTTAAGCTTATGAAAATTATATATTGAAAATTATTTGAAGCTTTTCTGTAATATATATGTGCGTTGTATAACACATGCTTAAGGGGATTTTTTTTTCAGCTTTTATAAAAGGAAATGAATTCTTAGGAATTCTGCATGGAAGAGGCAGATGCTAAGTAGTCTAAATAATTTTAGCATTATTTTGGGAAGAAGTGAGGTCAGATTTTGTCGGCATTCTTTCCTATTTTAGGAGAAAATGTCAACTCTGCTCCTCCAATAAAATTTCAGCTCAAATACTGGCTTTTGTTGCATAAGTTTCAAAAGTTATTAAATGGTTTTTAACTATGTCCATAGTTAAAAGCAGTTTTTGTCTCACACTGCTCTTCCTTGAACAGCAAATAGCCACAAAACTAAAGCATTGTCAATGAAAACAGTAGTGAAACTAGTTAAGAATTTGCTCAATGAAGCCAAAACCTTATAATCTTCTGTTGTTTGTCCCTCCTGCCTACTGAAAGGTAGCAAATGACAAAAATTTGACAAAGCAGAAGCCCTAAAGAAGCATTAAGGATCTACCTTTGTTCCAGTATTTATCGTCTTAGAATAACTAGGAACAAAGTAATCTCATCTGCATCATCCTGGAAGGTGCATGCTTCATTTTAGACACGCTCTGCTCACTCAACGCCGTGTTGTCTCCAGGAGCATTTTTTTAATGGTTAGTTGGAGTGTTGTTGAAAATTGCCATGGGTTATCCTACTGTGTTTTTCACAGCAGGAAAACTCCTACAGTGTGGCATTTTGGTGGAGCATGTGGAGGTCACCTGGAATTTGCAGGTATCTTTTTGTGATACTACTCAACTCTTTGAGCAATAAAGGAATCAACAATCCTATGGAAGAAGGGACTTCAAATTTCATCCCAAGAGTATTTAATGATACTGGAAACTGCTAGTTGGTGGTACAAACAAACTCATGGATGCCCCACTGCCAAAGTGGGATAAAGCTAGGTTGACTGTAGCACCATGAAAATGTATCAGAAGGCACAGCTGACAGAATTCACAACCTAAGAAATCTTTTCTACTTTGCCCTTCTGTGATTTACTAAAAGGCTGAGGTTTTCATGTATTGGCATTATTTTTGCGTCCCATCAGGAAACATCTGTAAAGCTTATGACACAACCTAACTAAAAACTGTTTGTCGCAACTATGTTAATTCTGTACTTTAAAATTAATTAATCAAAACATTTTCCTTGTGGTTTTGTATTCTTTCTGCCCACTTATTTTCATAGGTAAATAGTCCATTAGTCTTGAGTAACTACAGGCAGTAGACAATAGTCCAGAACTCCTTCTTCCATACACACCAAAAAGAAAAAGTCATAAATTTTGACCAAAGCAAAATCAAAGATTCTCTGAGGCTTAATGAGCCAACATCTGACTGCTCAGACTGCAAAAAATTATAAAGATTCGTCCTCTCAAATCCCAGGCCTGCCGTTTACTGGGAATTTGTAATGTAACACTTCCTGCTGATCAGAGAGCAAGTGATTTTCATCACTGAAAACCAATGTTTAAGGCAGTTTGTGTCCGGCTGGATATATGATTTTCCTCCAGCTGCTGACCAGCAATTTGCTGAAAGTGCAAAAGCGTTATATATATATATATAAAAATTTAAAATCTTCTTTCCTTGCTGGGCTTATTACTAGGATGAGCAACTTCTAGCTGAAGATTTAAGCAGAAATTAAATAAACCATGAAACCCATATATGCAGACTTTGCTGTCTTTAGATGGATCTTACATATTGTGCCGGTTTGACATGTACTATGAACCACGATTAAGCTATCCATTGCAAATATTCTTAAATATGTTGTTTGTAATCTGAAAACACTTGAGTCTTCAATCTTTAGTGCTTGCATCTATGTCCAGGAGTTCCATAAATATTTGAGTTCCTGGATTGTAGTGCATGTTCGTCAAGTCAGGCTGTAGGTAACCAGTGTTCTTTTAAAGAAAATAAAAGAAACACTCAGTGGACTGTCTCTTGAGCATCATAATTTTCAAGGTTCTTATTTTACAGTATAAATATAGGTTTTTATGAATATTAATTTAAAAGAAACCACTTACTATTACCTAAGATATATACTACTTAGTTTTACCTTTGAGTCACCCAATAACTTTTTTCTTGCGGTGCTTGGATGGAGAACACGTAACAAACGGTCCGTTGTGCCTGTCCCTCTGGTTGTATGTATTTCTGCACAAGCTACACAGATTTCCCGCACGTTTGCAAGAAAAAAGGTTAACATTTCCACAGTCCACAGTTAAAATCCCATCTATGAAATGACTTAAAGTAGACAAATTTACAGAGGGAGTGTGTTTTTTGTCAGTGTTAATTTTTCTTTCAGAGAAAAGAACAAGACAGCTATGAAAATGTGTTCAGATTTCTTTGACTTATGCCAAAACATCATTACACATCATTACAAAGAAAATTCATTCGTGTGTCATGTTCAGTAGGTCTTAAATTGCTTGAAATCACATCACTGAGTGAATTAATCTTTTCCGTTGTAGGCCAAAGGTAAGGAAAGACAATGGCTGAGACACCAAGCTGTTGGAGAGCTAGATGATGCCAAAATCATTGATGGACTGACAGGCGAAAAAGCCATATATAAACGACGGGGAGAACTTGAACCACAAGTAAGTGTCCAACAAGTAGCAGGTAAAGGTAAGGAAGCGCTTAACCAGTTTGCTATTTTCGTAGTGGCTGTACAAATATAAGTGGAGTTTGAGTGAGTTATAGGGATGAGAAACTCAGAAGAATCCTGGGAAGAATCTTGGGAAGTCCCTGAGACAGAGCCAACCACAAGATGGAAGATTTGCTTCACTTCTTATAGTCATAAACATGTATTTGCGATTTGCCACTCTCAGAGAGAAGATGCTGATCTAAGCAGTCCTTTGTTTTGATCCAGTGCAACAGTTTTTATGTTCTTATATTTTATTGAGCTGAAGGCAATTAGCACAAAACATTTTATTTGTTTAAGAAAAAGGAAAATACTTTCTCACTAACTTAATTTAATTTTCAATAATAAGTACCCTGATACCCTGGGAAGTTTAAAAAAAAAAGTGTTGTACAAATGTCATCTTATTCCATGATATGCGAAGAATTTCAACTTCCACAGATATTTGGATTTACAAGAATAAAAATTATAATGGGAAAAAAGTGTGAGGAAAAGCCATTAAGATACAGTAAAGTCGTCTGTCCTATGGCTGAATCCAGCCTTTCCTTAGAAGACATTATGGTTAGGCCCATGTGAGTCAGCAACAGAGAAACCACTTGAATCAGACCAACAAAACCCGGCCAAAACAGTTGGGGCTAGTCCATAGTACTTAACAGTAATACTTAATGACAGATTGCAATTTTTAACTACACTAAGATTTTTTTTTTTTTTTAAATAGCTGAGTACAACATCTTTTTGCACATCAGCTACCCACAACTGATGAATCCCTGGTATTATTTTTTATGCTACTTGGTCCTGATGTCTGTTGCTTTGAACAGTTTATGGAACTTGGCACTGCCTGTGTGAAAGATCAGTAAGGGAAAAGTGATTACATCTTCATTTCTCATTTTTTTCAAAATGTATTTACTCAATGTATCAGTTTTAAGGCTTTGTAAAAATCGTTCAATTAGGAAAAAAAGAGCACCTTTAAGTTTTGAATAAAAAACAAAAGAAATGTAGGATTTAATGGACTGTCTCTCTCCCTTTGCTTTTGGGAGGACAGGGATGCCACAGTATGCTAAGAGAATAATTAAATGAATAAAGCACACAAATGCTTGCAACCCTTTACAGGTAAAGGAAACATTTTAGTTATTTGTTTTTAATGTAACTGCTTTTTTTGCCAGATCCTCTTTAATAGCCTTATACTTGAATCCAAACTCACATCATTGCACACTAAATAAAACACCTCCCTTGAATGTACTGTGCCAAAAATTGTTAAAACAGATGGGGATTGTTTTCAGGAAAAAAATAATAGTTTCAAGATCAGAATGAAGGAGAAACTAGTAGTTAATCTGAACAAGATTTCAAAAATTTTTGGAATGTTATTAACCTCACCAGACGAGTTTTTACACTCTTATACGGGTCCCTGTTAGTACTGTAAGCCAAGGAAAAGCATTTCCATTATGAGCCCTGGCAGAAAGAGCAAATTTGAGAGTCTCTTTACTGAAATAAAATGTTAAGAATCAAAACTGAGGCAGAAAAACTATTTTCCTGACAAGTATGGGTGGAATTTTTTGAGGTATTTTGTTTCCAGTCATTGAAGGTGAATGAATTGAGGTATCTGTCAAGTAACTGGTTTGAAAGAGTTAGAAAAAAGCTTAAAATGGTTTTGTTCTCTTTTTAAAAAATAATCAGTGTTTGCTGGATAAAAGTTTCTTGCTTCGCAAAGTGAGTTGGGTTCTCTTTCTGAAATGTTTTATCATTACTGATGTTTAGCTTTCCTATTTATACTGGGTTTTTTTCTGCTATGTCTCCCTGTCAGCCTGGGAGCCCCCAGCAGAAACCTAAACGCTTGCGTCTGGTGGTGGATGTTTCCGGTAGCATGTACCGCTTTAACGGGGTGGATGGACGACTGGAACGCTCCATGGAGGCTGTCTGCATGGTCATGGAAGCTTTTGAGAATTATGAGCACAAATTCAAGGTAATTACAGCTGGGCTAGGAGTTCTGTGGTTATTGCACAGGCTGTGTGGAGCAGTGGAAAAAGTGTTTCAGCAGACAGTCTAGCCAAAGAACGTTATTCATTCCCGCAAGGAAATAAAGACATTAATCTATTTCTAGCAACCTGAAAAATAATACTAGTGAATGGATAAGAAATGTAACAGCTTCAGCAGAGGAGAATTCAGTCTAAGACTTTAAGACTTTGATTTAGTGAAGTTTGCTGCCTTTTTCTGTATTTATCTGTTTGTTTGTTTGTTTGTTTCTTTGAGCAGAAATGCTTAAGCCTACAGAACACAAGTAAATATGAGCTTCAAAACATGCAAAGGTGCCCTGCCTTTCCATCTGCCCAGAGTACAGACAGTAGTACTTTGTCACAGGAGAAGACCAAACTTCTTTGTCCCTTACTTGCGTTCTCTTCCAGTTACCTGAAAGCAAGAAAATAATTTCTTGTACTGAAAGGTATTAGGTTCCAAATGTTATTTAATGGTAGCCTGCAAAGGAAATGTAAATAAATTCTATACCCTTTTTTGTCTCAGTAAGTCTAAACAAGGTCTAGGGTGTGTTTATTTAACCTTAAAAAAGACAGGAATGGCCAGTCTCAAGTTAATTCTTGACAGTCAGTGTTTAATGGAAGAATAAAGATGTCCGATGCTTTTACCGAAGAGTATCTCAAACATAAGACTTAAAATACATCTGAGCAAAATGTAAAATCTCCTATACACAATTAATAGAAAGTTTAGGCCAGATCAGTTCAGCTAGATCTGCTTGACATTGTTCCTCCAACAGCATAATCCGACAGGTTTCTGTTCTTGGGTAGAATCTCCTTTACAAAAATAGGCCATATGGAGGCATGCACTTGAGAACGTCTTCTAAAGTGCAATCATTCAAACTTCCATTTGTCAGGAAAAAGGCTATAAAAGGAAAGAGGCATTATGTTTTTAGCCTACTTTCCTAAGGAAATGATGCGTGTGCTACCATAATGCTTTCTCCCCCTTAAACATGCTTAAACAGAGCATGTTGCACAATTTCAAACAAATTTGAAACCGTGGTTTTGTTCCAAAAGACACTAAATTCCTGCAAATGTCATGAAAATAGGCCAGGTAGAGAGTGATGCTCTGTATTCCTGTTGGAGAAAAATGCTGTGACCATAAGCTTAGACCTTAACCAAGAGAAGCCGTGTGGAAACTGGAATGTAATGAAGAAAATCATGGGAAACAAGGGGTTTATTGGTTCAGCCGCTCGTGTATTTCCTGCTCACTGATAACAGAAAAGTCAATGACATATATTAACAGGGACAGTGTAATTATACAACACGATTTGTGTATCTTGGTAAATCAGGCATATCTGAGCAGCACACATATTAGTATGGCCAAATAAATGCAGGATCATCCAAAAAGGAAGACAAAACAGAGGTAGTGGACACAAGGGTAAATATGATATATTGGAGTATAATCAACATGGCTTTTGTAAAGGAAAGTAATGCATTCTCAAGAGTCTCTATGTATATGACTAGCAAGGTTGGTTGATAGAGTCTCCTTAGCCAAAATCATTTGACAAAGTATCTCACCAGGGGCTCGTGAAGAAATAATACTGCTTTGGGGATAAATGAACTACTGCTAAAAATATAGTAGAAGTCTATACTTATACATATGTAGACTAAGTCAGTGGTTCATTTTTTAGAGTGAAGAAGTGAAGGCAGGTCACTGGTATTGGGATTTGTGCCAGAGTCCATGTTGTTATGTTGTTATGTATATTCATAAGTGATCTGTAAAAGGGGGTGGATAGTGAGGTGACAGAAGTTGCTAGTTGTATGAAGTTATTTGGGAAAACATAAAGAGAAATCCAGCTGCAAGAAGCTGGAGAAGGACCTGGCCATAAATGGTGACTGGGAAATAAAATGGCAGATGGTGTTCAGTGCTGTTAAATGTAAAGTGCTGCAGATAGAAGCAAACAATTCTGATTTTAAATACACAGTGAGGAAGTCTCGGCTATCTGTTAGTTCTCTCTCTCAGCTATATATTAGTGCTCAATAAAGAAATCTTGTAATGATGTTGTATGGTTCTTTGAACACTCAGGGCCCACCGGCTGTCAAAAAAGCTAATTGAATGTTAGAAACTATTAGCAGAAAGCATCAGAATGTCGCTGTAAACATCCATAGTACGTTCACATCAGGAATAATGGGTGCAACTTTGGTTCCCCATCTCACAGAAGTTCTTGTAGAGCTGGAAAAGAAGAGAGCGTGACAAAGGTTACAAAGGGTATGGAAGTGTCCACATACAAGAAATGGCTGAGTAGGCAAGAACTGCTCAGTTTGGAGGAGATAAAAATCAAGGAACTGATAAAACCTTGAGTAAAATGGAAACAGTGACCAGGGGACAGTTGTTCATTCTGTTCTACTACAGCCATTCTGCTCTTGTTATGAATAATGAATTATTCTACATTTACACGACAGAGGACAGCGGCTTAGAAGGTGATGACACTGAAAAAAGATGCAGTGCAGTGGTAGATAACCAGCTGTCCTTATTTCCAGCGCGGCTCTATAGCTGAGAACCCAGACGTGACCCTCAGGTGCATGGTAAAGGAATAACACGTAGAAGTAGACAGACAAGACAGCCCGCTGTGCAGAATTAGTAAGATCATTAAGAACTGTCTTTAGTTCTGGGATTTTATAATATTATGTTTCATTACCTTTCAAATCCCTCTGTGTCTATTACAGATTATTACATTTTGCTTGGCAATAGTTGCTATTGGCCAGCGTTTTGCTACGCACATAGATGAAAACCTGTATTTGGTTGAGCAAATAGCTCAAAATGCAGTTAGCTGTAGTAGTAAACGTGCCCTTCTAACAACCACTAACCGTTTGTAAAAACATTTACACAAAAAATACATGCAGTTATTAGATGTGAAAATTGCCACTCTTTCATGGTAGGAAGACAGGAGTAGTAATGTTATCCTTGCAATCTCTGAGTCAAGACAGCTGTAAGGCCAATTTTATATTTAAAATAACAGTGGTGAGGAAGATGCTGGAAATTTTAGTGACATACCAAGAAAAAAAAGTTGTCATCAGCTTCTACATCTGTTCAACTTCAATTGCCTCTAGGGTAAGTCTCCTCTTTTTAAGGGCCCCTTCCACTGGATAGAGAACTTTGAGGGAGCAGTTACAGCCCCCCTTGATTCAAGGCTGGCCAGATCCATTGTGAACTCTATCAACTTCGGAGCTGCTTTTGCCCAAGGGAAGGAAAGTATTTTTCTTCCTCCACATGTGTCTGTGCTGCTTCATTGGGATTTGATTCACTCTAAGCATAATATCTACAAGAGTAGGCCAGAGATGACTGACAGCAAACGAGATGTGGCCTTATGTTTCATTGGCCACTGAAATCATCCCCCAAAATGAGCACAGAGGCATTTATTAACTGGTCGTGTGTGAACCATATTCTTAATATGATTGGATGATTAGGCTAAAGTATCTCTTTTTAACCTACGTTACACAGTCCTGTCATATGAGAAATGTGCTGACGGACTCTTTGAGTCATTCCCTTGATAACAATAAATAGCATTTCTGAAATCTTCAGCTCAAAAATACAAATTATTTTTTTTTTATGTATAACCTGGTGTGGCAGTTGCTACACCTGCATGAATGCGATCAATAACCAGAACATGTGCCAGTTCCTCAGTTTCTAATGAGTGTAATTAGGTCTTCAAAGAGTAAGAGAGCCAGTGATTGTTTTAAAATATCAGTGACTCCAGTCTGTAAAACACTTGACACTTTGCAAGATGCTCCTAATTTTTCTAGGGACAAAGCTGGAGTTTGGGTATGTCTGCAAAAATAGCATGCGTGTCTCATGTCTAAAAGAGGAACTATATGAAAAAAGAGAAAAGAACAAACTGTGTTGTGTGCGATGAGGAATCTGCCATATATCACTTTTTTCTTTCTCTTCCTTATCCTCTCCTTGCCTTCCAAGAGGAGGCTTACAAAAATAGACTCTCTTGGGGTTTAGATATGTCTGCTGTTATCTGTTCCTGTTGACCCACCTGCAAGGGTCACAACAACATGTGCTGCAAATTTGAGGGGTTTCTTGTACAACATGTGTTGAACCTGGAGGACCATCAGGCTTGTTGAGCAAAGCGTTCAAAGGGGATTTACATAGCAAAGTTCCCTTCTGCTATCTCAGTGCAGTGCAAACTTTGGAAACCAATTCGTGGTTCAAGATCACTTTTCTGCTGGTGCTTGGTTTAGTTCTCTGCAAAAAAAAGGTTGTGAATTAATCAGATGGGCTTTTCCTTGGTTGTTTTGTCCTACTGGCTGAGCTTTCCCCACGTTTTATACTCCTTGGTATCACTGATGATCTTGATTGTATGATTGGTCTGTACAACACTGAATGAAGGTAGAGAATACTCTCTCCCTGCCTTCTTTTACAGAAGAGCTAAGTATTGGGTATGTGGCTATACCAAGCAGGTAACGAAGTTATCCTTCATAAAAAGTCAGACAAGTGCCAGCAGGTATTTGTCAGCTTTTTATGCTTGCGTAGGACAACCTGCCTGCTTCCATTTCCCATAAGTGCAGGCAGTGAATCATTCCTTGTCAAGGGGCAAATGGGAGGCTCATCCCACAGTCGGGAAATCCATTTAAATTAACAGCCACGTTTCAAAGCCCTCCTCCAATGTCATCCCATCCACGCTTCCTCTGAAGTGCTTTATTAAAAAAAAGAGTGGGAGTGACTGAGATAATAGAAGCCACATTCTCAGTCTCATCCTAATAATGGAGGTTAAGTATCTTCCTACAAATGCCTCTTGGCCCCTTTAAATGTGTGGATGCATCACTTATATGTGTACGTTATAATAAGCAAGTTATTTTGCAGGGTTAAAGTTCTTACATCTTTTGTACATCTCATTTTAGGTGCCAGTTATTTCCAAATGTACAGAAGGGCAGTTTGTTCTTTGTTTTAGCTGAGGTAGTATTATGTCTGTCACACAAACCATATGGTTTTATATCATCCCTAATTACCGTCTTTTGCACACATGATGGCAGATTTAGGAGGCATGTCCAGTAAATTATCCAACAGCAATTTCGTGAAGCCTTTAAAATATTGTAAATGGCTCAACAAATGGCACGTTATATAACAGGCAGGAAAAGCCCAAATTGTTATTTATGGCTATATTAAAGGGATATTGCAGATTTTATATGCCCATTTCAACATTCACTGTTTGTAAAATTTACTATGGAGGCAGCACTGTTAATTCAGGAAAGGAAGAAACGTTCCACATGCTTGGCAGAATAGTCTCTTTTAAATAATAAACAAAAGGTTTGAAATAAATTCAGGAAAAAAAAGAATGTTCAGTGTTGTGCAAAGAACAGATGAATTTATAAAGATCTAGCCCTCCGGCAGAGGCCTCTCTGATTCACACTGCCTTTTACATTCAGCATGCGTCGTCTTTCAGCTTTTTAAATGCCTTCGGAAATTAAACCTTTTGGCATGGCAGCTGCAGAAGACAAAGTCTTCCATTTTACCCATTTTAGGCAGCAGCAACCATCCATTCAGTGCAAAATGTGACAGTGGAATAGGGATTGTTTTAACCTGTAAGAAAAGAAACCAACAAAATGATGCTATTTTGAGAGACGTGTTTACATATTGGGTACTCACAGGTCTGAATAGAGCAATTCTTGTCTCCGTGTACCTGAGGCTATCGGAAAACAAGCCGCTGTCTACCGCAATAATAAATTAATTCAATTAAGCTTGCACTGTGGCAAATGTATTTTGCTGCTGGATTTGTCCTGAGAGCCTATGCTTGCAATCTATTTTGTAAAACAAAACAAAAGTCAGTTCCGAGTAAGATCGTATCACAGCTCTTCTCTCACTTGTAACACCGTCCACATAAATTCTCCTAGGGAATTTATGAGAAAAATGCATGGGATCCGTGTTTCTCAGAGGCCCTTTTTCTGTGCTCATCTTTAGCTACTGCGAAGGAAGGAAACTGGTTCTGACAAAGCGTGCGTGTGCCTGCATGCGTTGGGGTTCCCAGTTGGCCAGGGCTCTGGAGCTGTCTGCACCTTTTCTTTAAAATGAGCGCTCCAAGATAACATCTGATCACTAAGGGTTCATTTTACTAGAACACAAATCAAGAGGAGGTAATAATTTACTGAAAGAAAACCTGAGTGAGAGATTTAAATCCTCCTTCTTTGCCCTTGCAGTGGGCTGCTTCCCTCCAGTTTTACTCCTGCCCCAAACTCTGTATTCCTAAATTGCGGTAGACGCCATACATTCCCCTGGGCAAGCATCTCCCTTCTGTCACCTCGAAAGCTTGGCTGTGAGCCTGCTCCCATCCATCCCTCCCTCCCAGGGAGGGCCTCCCAGGCTGCAGTCCTACGTTGACTTAAGTCAATCCAAGTCAGTACTGCTTCGTTTCCATCCCCTCCTTTGCTGGGGCACAAGTACTCATCCAACCTCACACTTCGAGTAGCTAAGCTACCCAAAAGCAACCTCGCACTCGTTAGGTCTTGGCTACTCTGGTCCTTGGCTTGATTTCCAGGGGGATCAGAGGACCACAAGGACCAACATGCGAGGGCTGGTGACCACAGCGCTTCTTTTCCACAACACGGCAGGATCTCACCCTGCTTTTCGGGAGGCCCTACTTTACCCGGAATGCAGCAGCCAGGATGAAGCAAACAGCCACTTCTTCCCTGCTGCCTCACCACGCTTTTTTTAATCACAAATAGCATAGTAAACTGTCAGCAAAGAAACAAGGAAACAGTTAACATGTTAAATATAAGTATACCTACTCAGGCGCATGCATGGGCACACACAGAGAATAATAAGCAGCTCCCCCAGGAGGGAACAGACAGGACACGATGTTCCCAGGTGAGCGCCTTTACGTGCCTGCAATAATTTGCTCAGATCATTTCTGCCTCGCCTTGCCCGTACCCGGGTTGTACGTTCCCGCCTCGTGCAAGAATGCGGAGGGGCCCCAGCCATAGGGTCAACCTCTGGTGTTTCATCGGGGAGCTACAGCAGTTCCCTTTACACAGACTGTCACACTGAGTTTAAATCCAGGCTTTCGGAGATGAAAGGTTGGTCTGTTATTAGTGTGTGCCAAGAACCAAAATGATATTCCCAAATAGCAAAGTTTGGCCTCTTCCCATGAACTCTGTATGGCAAAGCTGATACCAGGACACCCGGTGGGAGAGGTCCATGAAATGCTGGGAAGGAGCTCGTTACGAAGGAATCAGCCTTCTTTTTACACAGGAGAATGACAGCATTTTCTTTCCTTAATTAGGTTGTTGATTTAAAAGTGATACCGAACACAAAGCTGCTCAGCAAAGGACGTGCAGAGTTTCGTAATTAAGAGTCTACCCTGAAGACTTGTGGACATTTCTGACATTACATAAGAACCACATTAGTGCTGTATATTTTCTGCTCCATTAAACCACTGCTTTATTTAGTTCCTCTGATTTGAATAATCTCTAGTTTTTAAAACAATACGAATGCACGCTCTCTTTGCGTGTGGTTCACATTCTGAATTTACTCCTATGTTAATTTGGAAGTACACTGAACGTAACCTCAACATTATTCTTGAAATTTGTGTATTTTCATTTGCCATGTCTTTTCTCCAGGAAAGATAACAGTTTGAGGAAGATCAAAACACCAGCTAAATATTCATCAGGAAAAAGAGAGTCTGAAGCATTATTGGTGATAAGAAATAGGTTTTGAAGAGAAAGCAAATGTCAGACTGGAAGCTTTACATGAAGCTGGGTAGCAAATACTAGAAATGGAAGAGCTGGGAACAGGAATGGGAAAAGCCAACAGAGCAGAAATAAACGGGATAGCGTGGGGACCAGATTATATAAAGATTTCCTAGGGGAAAGAAGTCTGGGTTATGTGAGGCTGTCATAAAATGGTCTGACCTTGGGTGAAGTATTCTATAGTATGTGGCACGTTTGCTGTTTTACAGAGGTAGGTGTCACCTTTAAAAGTGTTGTTCCAGCTGCTATAGCTTTCTTTTACTCTTGATATATTTTTAAGCAAATTAGTGATATGGAAACATGTAAGAAGAGCTTTGTCAATAAAGAGTGTCATTTCTCCAGTCTTCAGGACCTGACTTACACCAAATAAAGTGGTCTTCAATAGGAAAGAAAAGACAGAAGAACTTTGAGGAGTAGACATGCCTTTGATGAAATGATTACGTGGGAATTAAGGATGGTGAACCTGTCGGGGACGTGTAGGCAGTACTTGAATAAAAGATAACAGAAAGGCAAAATATTGCACAAGGACTCCCTGTCAACTAACGACAGGTCTGTGCCAGCTAGTCAGGGGGAAATCCAGGCGTGTTCATGTTGAGGAATTGCCAACTCAGATCTCTCCAGGCTCAGGACTGTGCTCTATTACTTGGTGTAGACAGCTCTTAAATCCACTTTTGTCCTGCTCATGAATTCTCCCTGGGGTGACTGCCACATCCACAACACAAAGGGCAGGTCAGGACCTTGCCATAACTCAGCTTGTCTTGGTTTTCATGTAAAGACAATAAAACTCTCACACAAAACAAAGGCCTTCCCAATATTACATTATTTGTTCAACAAGAACATTTGAACTATTACAGCTCTACATGTCATTTTTGCAGCATCTTTCACAGGAGAATGATGTGCACATCATCTTTGAAAACATACAGACTCTTGGAATTCACTTCTCTACATACTTTCAGCAATGACTTTGATCTGTTATGCACAAAAATAAGGAGTGCTGATTTTCAAAAAAGAAGGCTTGTAATACTTTTTTTTCAGAGCAGAATGAGGTCACAAAAAAGATCTGTCAAACATGGGAGCTACTCTCAAACAATGCACTTCTTGTTTGTCAAACTCAAGAGGATGAAAATTGCTACTTTAAAAAAAATACACGGACAATGTGAGAGGGCAAGGTCTTGATCTTATGCATCACCGCTCTGCAATTGGTGGGGTGATGTGAGAAACAGACCATGGAAATAAGTAACTGTTCTGTAATTTCATTATTTAGCAATTCTTTCCCATGTTTTCATGTCGGTGAGAAATTGTAAGTAGTTCCCTTAAGCAGCTCATAAACAGAAGCAGGGAACGGTATTTGGGTTTTCTTGTTGAAAGCAAATTGCCTTTGATCTGTCTCGTGTCATTGTGACCCAAGGGCCATTTGTGACTAACAGATGACTGATGAAGTTTCTTTCTTGCAGTACGATATTGTTGGACATTCAGGAGACGGCTTCGACATCGCCTTGGTTGGGAGTGACAAAGTTCCCAAGAACAATAAGCAAAGATTAGAGATTCTTAAGGTAAATCCTACAAATAAGTGATACTGGATAATTAAGGATCTTATGACTGCAAAGATAAAATTGTAGGTGGGTCACAGAATGCAAAACATAAGGAGAGTAAAATAAAAGAAAGACAAGAAAGCAAAATCTGTGTATTTGCATAAAATTGAAACAGGACCTATCAGGGACATGGCAGAAAAAAAATTATGCCAAAATAGTAGAAGCTAGATATGCCTTTTCGTGGACTGCTGTGTCATAAATACGTCATTTTGACTACCTGTCAAAGGATATAGGAAGTTCCAAGCATTATACAGTCATATAGATAGCTCTACCTAAATCATGTGGTGATATTATTAGTGTGCAAGTGACTAATTTAAACTGTAGAGGGATCCCAGGTCAGTGATTTAGGCTGGTATGTTCAAGAAGTTATGTGTCACAGTAGCAGCGNATTTAAACTGTAGAGGGATCCCAGGTCAGTGATTTAGCCTGGTATGTCCAAGAAGTTATGTGTCACAGTAGCAGCGTGAAAATGTGTCAATGCTGGATTGAAAACGTGTCAAATCACAGTTGCAAAGTGAGTGTATTCACCAAGATTTTACTGTAATAGGGCAAAAAAAAATTGAGTATATTTTAGAATTTATGTGGTTGGCAGCTCGATANAGGTTAGAAGGACTGGATTTTCTAATGTCTAAAATTCTTTCCCTTCTTCACAGGAAACAGCTTAATCAATGAAAACAGTGTATTTATTTCATAAAAGCTCAAACAAGGNGGGTTAGAAGGACTGGATTTCTAATGTCTAAAATTCTTTGCCTTCTGCACAGGAAACAGCTTCATCAATGAAAACAGTGTATTTATTTCATAAAAGCTCAAACAAGGTGCTTCGACATTTTTAAACCTTGGTGCCGCTGTCAGGAGTCAGATATTTGATAATGACTGTGCCACTACCAGGTTTGGAAGTCTAGTGCAAATTATAAACAGGCAGGAACTGGTCACGGTATTAAGAAACTAAGCCCTGTTTTCTTCCTTAAATACACAGAAATGTAGCTACTCAAACTGCAGCTGATCAAAGTATTTTACCTCCCCTAAGGCCCAGCCTAATTATGTCCATGTTTTGATTGTGTGACCCACTGTGCTTTTAAGAAGTGATGCCTGTCTCAAAATACGACATATTATGTACAAAGATCTCCATCTTCTGTAGTATCTGGAGCACTGTCCGCATTTCTGAAGCATCCCCTAATATGGCATAACTGAATATTTACTGCCTCCTGTGCCAGCTGAAATGAATGTTTATTCCGAAAGTCATCTTACATATTTCCACTTGGTTATGCTGTGCACACAGATCATGCATGCCCACGCTCAGTTCTGCATGAGTGGAGACCATACCTTGGAAGGTACAGAGCACGCCATTCGTGAAATCGCCAAGGAAGAGGCTGACGAGTATTTTGTTATCGTCTTGAGTGATGCAAATCTCGAGCGATACGGTATTCAGCCGTCAAGGTTTGCCCAGGTCTTGACCACCAATGCTCAAGTCAATGCTTTTGCCATATTTATAGGATCCTTAGGAGACCAGGCAGACAGGTAAGTATACTTGTTTTATGCCTAATATAACTTTCTTTCCGTTCATCATAAATCTAAACTGTGCTTTTATTGCAGTGAAGTTAGGCATAGTTGCCTGTGCTGGTATTCTGCACTAAGGTTTTGATCATAGTATCATAGAATGGCTTGGGTTGGAAGGGACCTTCAAAGATCATCTAGTCCAAGCCCCCTGCCACGGGCAGGGACGTTTTTCACTAGATCAGGTTGCTCAAAGCCCCATCCGACCTGACTTTCAGCACTTCCAATGATGGGGCATCCACAGCTTCTCTGGGCAGCCTGTNTGGGCAGGGATGTTTTTCACTAGATCAGGTTGCTCAAAGCCCCATCTGACCTGACTTTCAACACTTCCAATGATGGGGCATCCACAGCTTCTCTGGGCAGCCTGTGCCAGTGTCTCACCGCCCTCATCATAAAACATTCCTTCTTTCTGTCCAATCNTCATAAAACATTCCTTCTTTCTGTCCAATCTAAACCTACCCTCTTCCAATTTAAAACCGTTGGCCCTTGTCCTGTCGCTGCAGGCCCTGCCAAAAAGTTTCTCTTCGTCCTTCTTATGATCCCCCCTTATATATTGAAAGGCCTCAATAAGGTCTCCCTGGAGCTTTCTCTTCTCCAGGCCTGAACAACCCCAGCTGCCTCAGCCTGTCCTCACAGGAGAGGTGCTCCAGCC
>RSEF01000001.1:189866358-189886992 GCA_003993805.1 Himantopus leucocephalus
AAAAAAAAAGCTATATGTCAACTAATCCACGTCCTTGCTACTGTGGGAGTCCTCCTTATTGCATGTATTCAGATACTGCATTCATAGCTCTAATCAAACCCCACCCAGTTAGCTCCCAGTCCTACCCAGGTCTAAGCCTCTTAAATCATGTCAGTATCACTGGTTTGCTGTGATGTCAGATCCTTTGATCTTGGTCCATACACTATAAATTTGGATCCAAACATCCACCTAAATCTCCACTCCTGAGAACGCCACTGGTTCCATTCGATGTAGTTTTACTGTGAGTGGCTTTCTTATCTCATTTCTGTGGTCTATTCCAAGCTGGTTCCAACTCTATTTCTGTCTTTTTGTCCTCTCATCAGGAAGAGCATCTTGACCTTTAGTGTAATTCCTTGCCAAGTATTTCCTGCCGGTTTAACTGAACAATATTTTTTTGCTACTTCTTATTAACTATTACTCATCATTTCATCCTAGTATCACACTAACGAGAAAAAAAGAAAGCATTTTACTGGTCAATGTGGAAAAGACATGAAAAGTTTGAAAAGCTCTTGAGCATGCATCTGAGAAGACTAGTTGTAATGAAAGTACCATGTAGTACGTATGTCTGTCTGTTCATTTACTGATATGTCTACTCCAGACTTAATCTAAGATAACCTGAATGAAACAAGCTCCTGTAGAGTTAGATCAGCTGCAAGACAGCGCCACTCTGAAACAGCGTAGGTACAAAGGAAGAAGGAATTACGAGTACATGCCTGTATCAGCAGTGCAAGGTTTATATGGATCCCAGTAATTGTGTTAACGTGAATGGCAGCGTATGGTTTTGGAGAAGCCACCTACTGCACCCCTGCATTTGAGTTAAATATTTCCGTATGTAGATGGGACACTTAAGCTACTTAGTTGCTAAAGTTAAGAATTAACTTGCTTTTCTTCTAAGTGAAGTATTCTGTAAGTAGTATCATGATTCCTCGTCAGCCAAAAAAATGTCATTTTCTTTAGCTTGGTGTTTCAAAATAAAAACAGTTGCCAGGTCACCTGCAAAGAAGTGTGGATGCAGTGTGCTATTGCTGTTTATAATCAAGACACTAATACTTGAAGCATGCTTAACAGCAATTCTTAGTTTTGTTATCATTTAAAAAAAAAAAGGGTCAATGCATGCATGTGAATCCTGGCTCACAGAAAGAAGCCTACAGAGTTGAGAATTAGGAAGAAATGCCAATAGTTAAAATTAAATTTACCTTTACATGGAGTTACTGATGGAGATGGCAAGCTTGGAGTAGATGCAGTTGGAGAGTTAAGCTTTTCATCACTGAGACTGAAACTATTTCTGTAGAGTGAATCTGCACCTGTAAAAAAGTTACATTATAAGTAAAATTAACACCTTCTGCAATTTTGCAATAGAATTAAAAAGAGATAAATTGGACATTTCCTACATTGACTTCAGTATCTGTAGAACCCAAATTTACAGACTTTAAAGCCAGAGGGACAAATAAATAATCTATTGTGTAAAGGCTGTTGTTCCCACACCTACTGTTAAAAAGCAAGCAGTCCTAGGCCAAATCCTCACCCCCCCAGTAAGGAATGTGTGAGCTTTTCCTGCAGTCAGCATCATTTGCAAAATACTACAGGAATGGCAATTATCCCACATCCACTAAACCAGGCCTGGTACGACTGGCCTGATTTACAATACTCTGGGAAATTCTGGTTACCTGAATTTTTCAAAAGCTATTTAAAAAGCTGAATAGAGCTCCAGGACAAGGACAGTCACCCAGAACAGAGAATACATTCAGCGTTGTCCTCATCCCTGAAGCAAACTCACCCATTTCTCCATACTCTTCTGCTTCAGGTCTTGTGTTCTAGATAAATTGTATGGCATCTTTTAATTTTCTTTTATTCTGTAACTCTCTGGAATTCACAAAGCAGTAAATCTGTACACAAGATGTTCTCCAATCTTATTTTAGGTGGTCTTTCAAAGAAAGCTTTTATATGCCATGGAAAGCTACGGGAAAGGTTCCAATACCGTTCTAATGTTCTTAGATTTTAGACAAAGCCTTAAGTTTCAAAAAATGATCTTTAACTTGCCTCTTTTTATAAAGAGAGAGTTCCATGATGCACAGTGCACACAAAGTATTAGTCATGGCTCCACTAGAAGGAGGTATTGTCAGTGTGTTAGAGACACTAAAACTGCTGGTTCCTGCACTTTTGAGCCAGTGACCTGAAAACTGTAGTTCTACAAAAAGAAACCATTGTAATACAAATGTGGCAATGGTCTCCATTTATTTGGCCCGTTTCCCAGGAAATACACGTATGTCTCATTATATGGGGTGGTGACTACCACTGCTTGCCATTGAGGCCAGCAATTCTGCCTACCTGCAGCACATATAGCATTTGTCCTTGAAGCCCAAGCCTAGGAGGTGGTTACACTGCATTAAGGCCATCCAAGTCAGAATTGTCACACTTTCTTGGACACCTGTCCCATTTGCTATGCCAGGAGATGACCGCCTTGGGTGTCTTGCTGAATTAGCAAAAGGGGGTAGCACCACAGCTCGCCTTGCCAAGACCTGCACATCTATACCTTCACTGAACACCACCACAGTGTCTGCAGATATCAAACGTAGAGACCAACCCCCAGCTGACTACTCCTCTACCGTAAGTTCCCCCCTATCTTTGGGAAGAAGAGCATGGGGCTACACCCCGTCTCCTCTAGCCCACAGTCCTTACCAGCGTAAACCCACCTTCCACAGGAGTATACAGGTACAGCGCCAAATCAGACCAGACAGGACAACTGCACCTAAGCCTTCCAGATGTTTCCTCAGCTGTAGGCTGATTATCTATGTGTTTCTTCTGTGCTAGCTTCCAAGCCTACCTCTGTTGCAACGCACATGGAAGAGGCTTGTGTGAGAAGCTTCACCCGCCAATATTTTCCTTTTTCACAAGCATGGTGACCCACCACAGTACCATATCTTTCTGTTTGGTCTGCAATCATCTGGCATCCTCTTCCAGCAAAGGCACATGCTACCTGTGGCACTGTGCAAATGTGAGCGATGATGTGAATGACATCTGTTACCTGGGACTATTGCTTGCCCAAATCAGCCACCAGTTGGCATTTCTTGTTCAGAAAGGGTGGTATGCATACTAGCTTTTTATTGTAATTTCTGTATTTTCACTCTTAAGTGCCTGTTCTCCTCTCTAAACCTGAGCAGGTCAAAACCAGTCTAATTGAAACTTCAGATATAAGAAATATTTGAGGAATACAATGCAGAATTGAGATAATTTTAGATAGAAAAATGGAAAAATAAGCAATTGTAAAAGTAGCTCCTAAAAAACCAAAAACACAACCTAAAGGGGGGAAAAAAATCTGACACTGTTCTGCAATGATGTGTCACCAGAGTTGTACTATGCAATACAAACCCTGTACATTAATGGACTGAAAGTAACAGTTAAAGGGATGATAAAGTTCCTGTCGAAGTCAGCTTATATACCAAGTTTCAACTAAAACCACATTTCTTTTCAGCCAAGATGCAAACCCCAGTGACCAAGAAATTTAGAATGGAAAATTCTAGCTGCTCAGGACACAACCCCTACCATCACAAAAAGAGCCAAATACCTCATAACACCTCACGCAAACAGTCCTGTAGCCAAGAGTACAACTCAATGAAATGCTGACAGAACAGACCATCAAATATAAAAACACTTTCCAGGCAATGTATTTGAAAAGAGCAAAACAAGAACTTCCAAATTATTTAATATTTTAAAGGCTTTAGAGCTATTTGAATTAATAAAAAAATAATCCAGAGAACAACAGCTACAAGACTGAGTGTACTTTTAATGTGCTATGCTGCTTGTATCCAGACACCAGATGTAGCAGTGCTGGGAATTTGTATTACAAACCAATCCTTCTCATACACCAAATCCAAAGCTCCAGTTGATCTTACATATAGCTGGAATAAATTGTTCTTTTTGTGAATGCTTGTGAGGGCAACTCAAATTACAAAAGCTTTAATAAGCCATTTAAATTGGCCACAAACTATTCACACAGTTCTTTTTATTTATATTCATGTACACGTCCGAGCTAGCAGTCACCTTTGATTCTTTTTGTAGTTTTTCTCTCCATACGCCTATAAGTACTGGAAAGTACTGACCACTCACCTCGCAATATATTGAAACCAGAAAACATTATTTCATACTGGCTTCCACAAGCCTTATGCTGAGAAATATTTACAACTAGGCAAAGAGAAAATAAGACAGAACTGTTGCTTTAAGTATCTGAATGTTTTTCTTCCAGTTTCAAAAGGTGAAATGTTTTCACAAAACAGTGTTATCTTCTGATGGGTTGTAATATTAATAATTTCAGGAAAACATCAACATTTATCTTTCTCAAAAAGCAAAAACATACTTTAGCTACTGGCTGTGGCTTACACGTGCCACCAAGCAGCAGAAATTCTGGTGATGGAAGCAGGAATGCATTGACTCCACCATCGAGGTCATTATAACTGCGGAAAACAATGCACTGTTAAAAAAAAAAAAAACATACTTGTGATACCCATTGCACAAAAATACCCGCTTTGGCAAAGTGTGGCTGTAGGGCAGAAAGCTCTGGGAAAAGGACACTTCAGTCCTTGCTTTCCAGCAGCTGCCACAGCCAAGATTTGCTCATTCACCTCCAATAATGGGCCTTGGAAGATTTCCACTGCCACACGAACACAACATCCCCTGCAACCCAATAACCAGAGGCTGATGCCAAGGATCTCTCATTGCGGCTGTCCTTCCCCATCCAGCCCCTCTCCCCCACTGCCACACAAGTTTATCTGTCATCCATTACTTATTTTTTACTTTGTATTTTCACTCTGCTGCCTGTGTACATATATAAACTATGCCCCTTTACCTGTTTTACAAAAAACACTCAAACTGCCTCTTTAAAAAAGGCCTTAAAATCTGAGACCTAAGCTACTCAGTTGATTTACATGAGTCAAACTAAGCCAATAGCTGCAAAATTAGGGGGTTGGAATAAATATGGGTGTATTTTACTTTGGCAAAGTAATCTGTAGTTAGTATTGACCTTTGCTGTTCCAGCATATGGTTAAAGCACAAAGAAAAACCACGGCAATACCATGTAAATATAGAATGTCCCCATGAAATGAGCAATTGAAAGGTTCTGGGCAGTAATTAACTGAAGGAGGAAAACCTCAAACTTTTCATTTTAAAACAGACAACGGAAAAGTTCAGCTGTCTGACTTCTTTAATATTGTGCTCTTTCTAGTACCATAGTTCAAGATACAATTTTAAACAGCACCGGAGTCAGTAAAATTTTTACTGCAGTTTTCAGTGGGGAAAGTTTGTAGAGGAAAACAATAAATCACATCCCTTAAGATTTTAGAGAGAAGCTTTAAGATTCCACTTAAGTCTCTACAAGCCATGGATTTATTATAAAACAGTAGTTCAGCATTTAATGAACAGACTGCACAACTCATTCGTAGTGAGAACATAGCCTACTTACTAAAATAATAAAGATAAAATCAGGAATTTCTAATGCCAACAGTAGAAGTGAGAAATATTCATGGTGCAAAGAGCTTGTTTCACAATACATATGTTGCAGCCCTCAAGGACAGCGTTTATTTTTATCATAATCGCAGTTACATTTGGCTGCGTTGTTTATTTTTTTGTGGTTTTTGCCTAGCTAACAAACATCTGTTCCAACACTGACACAAAAAAATCACACCTCCTCACCATCTACATGTCGAGGCTTCATGATTTAAAAGATTTCAAATCTTTCAAATCTGTAACTAACATAGTTGCAAGGAAGTTATCTAGGGAGTCTGAAATTCAGATTTACAAGCATGCCTTCTCATTATATACAAAGCTTACCTTTCCCTTCTCCCACCACACTTATTATCTGTGAGGCGGTGTTTCCAACTCCAACCTTCCCCTCTACTAACGCTTTCTTTCTAAAGTGTAAGAGAAACAGGTATGCTGAAGAGGTAAGAACAAGAAATATTACCAAAAAGCACATTTCTCATTAAATTGAAATACCTGGAGAGAAGCCTATGCACCTGAAATTTCTGGGTTTTCTTCCTTTTGAATGTATCAGTAATTTAATAAAGCATATTTCCTAGATGATTTAATAAATGATTATTTCTCCATGAGAGTCTTGCTTCATTTTTTCATTACAAATATTGTATTGCCTTCTTGTTAGAGACAGGCCATTAGAAGTTTGCAGAAACAATCTACCTCCTTAAAATGCTCTCCTCTTCTTCATGTAATACTGAGATTTGCTGCTAAGACCAAAGGCTCACCTATCCCGCATTCTATCTCTCACAGCAGATGCCTATAGAAGAGTTTAAGAGTGATGCAGTCACACAGTGAGAGTTTCAAGGTAAACTCTACCAAGTTCTAGCAATGCACAGATCAGTATGTTTTCTAAGACAGCAGCACATCTTAGCCTACAACAGTCCCTGACAACCCCATCCCTTCCACAGTGGTTTTATCTAGTTATTTTTTGAGTATGCAAACTTCTGTCATCCACAATACCTTAAGGCAATATATTTTACAGTTTAACAATACACCATGAGAAAAAATAGCTCCTCTTATTTCTTTGAAGCATGCTGGTTTAATTTGATTTCCTCATACTGGGTGAGGTAGCAGTCACTTCCCTAATGTCACTTAGGATTTTCTGGAAGACTAGCTTGTCCCCACCCAAGTCATCTCATCTTTGGGCTGACAATCACAGTCTATTTAGTCATTTGGAAACTATTTTATTTCTTCAATCATTTCTGTTGCCTTTTTCTGTACCTTCTCTACAAAAGATTGCAAATGTAAGCAGGCTTTTCGGGATGAGTGCTGCAGTATTAACAGCGGCTTATGCTCCGTCTCTAGATAGTGGAGGCATTAGCACAACCTCATGGAGACATCCATGGCATGTAACCACGAATGCTTGCACTACGCCAGGCACTGGGTGCTAACAGATATTGTGCAACCCCGTAGTAAACCTGCACCTGCTTGATTCTGAAATTATAAAATTAAGAGTTCTAGATGCACTCAAGGTCTCTTGTGTTTAAAAGCCAGAAGGTATTTGTCTGAAAGCATTTACACACTCCTAAAAATAACTATGAAGATACACTGCAGGCTATATGAGTGCAGGAATCAAATCAATACATTTATTTTGCAATGCTTTTAACAGAGAGGCTGGAAGTTGAACCTGTCTCAACAAAACGCATCCGGAACTAGAAGCGTGAAACACTTCTGAGAGCACAACAACAGATTATCCTTTAGCTTTTTGGTGGTGGTATAGCTTTGGCACAAGAAATGTTAAAGCACTTCCCTTCACAACCTCTCATAAAGTCCAACTTTCTATTCATTATCCTAAGCCTAAACTTGGAAGGCTGTTCTGACGTTGCCATATACTGCACTAGCGCAATGCACTGAGCAGACACACGATTTGCACAGGCAAGCCTGCACTTCTCTTTGCAAGCTTATTCCAACACACAAGAAGCAAATGATATCTGCAAGAGTTCACCAGTATAGCTGCATCTACACGAATGGCTTTTGCCAGCACAGCACTCTTAACACAAATCCTATTTTATCACAACCAACATATGCTGTAAATAGCAAAGAGTTATAAGGTATTCCTCAACTTAAAAGTTTCAGCATGATTAATAAACTAAAGCACAAAGCTGTTATGCTTCGATTTGGTTGAATACATCAAGTTGAAACATAACTGGTACTCACTCACAGTCCAGCAACTCAAGAATGTCTGTTGGAGTAACTCAGCACTCGCATCATGATTTCCAGCACCGACCCAATCAGCTGCTGTGGTTAATGTAATACTTGTGGGCCAAGAACTAAGCTCATCATGAACATCTGCACTTGTGAGCCTTTCTATTACTGTAAGGTCTAGAGTCCGCTGTGTTATGTACAATACTTAACCACGGCCAAGACAGGCTTTGTCCAAAGATCATTTAGTCAAACAGAACACAATGTGGGAGAGCCAAACACTATCATGCCCATTTTCCATAGTAGTGTCTTCAAATCCTTATTTTTTCTTAAGAGCCTGAGATATGTAATATAAGAATTTCAATTAGTGCTTTTGGAGCTAGGTCCCTCAAGAGGGAATTTTAAGGTTAAAAGCATTATTTCCAGGATTAACTATATTGATAAAAATCTTCTGTAAATACTTCTGTTAAATTAAACGGGCTCGTCAGCACGGCAGAAGCCCCAGGAAAGGAAGGGCTTTCCTTACCCTACTACGAAACAGTCTTATGCAAGTACAACCACTTGATACGGGTGACTGGCTTCTCCTAAAGTCGAATTTAAGACTGATTCAGGGGCCCCAAAACAAACAGTTGCAACAGTTTAAAATGTTACCTCCCCTTACCCTCCCAACTCTAGCCTCCAAAAGATATCACTGCAGCAGTGACCCAAAGATAACACACGCCTAACCTTCAGCTGCACCACATCAGTTAGGAGGATTAGATTCACCAATGAACATGAAAAGATAGCACTAAAATATGATAGTCTGAACTGTTCTGTACACAGATGACAAAGTGTACTTGGAATAGTCTTGGCACTGGATAACAAGATTTTGCAAAGACATAAAGAGTCTTGATGAACAAGAGGATCATTCAAACTATCTCCAGATAATATTGTTGGAATTTCTGTGGTGTTGCTACAGATTCGTGTTGTCAGAACCTGTTCTTTGAGCTCAGCTTCTCCTTGATCCTGCAGTCATGTTTAACCTAAGCATTACCATGGGAAAAGCGAGGTCATGAATTCAGCACCACATCTGCACCAAATGATAGAGACCAAAGGAAAGGGGAATCTAGGGGGAAAAAAACCCTTGAGTTTGAACAGAAAGAGCCTGGGTAAGTATTCTATTCTTAGAATAGATGAAGGGAGTGTAGCTGTATTACATCAGACGCTGAAGCCTGGTTTATAAAAGGAGCTCTTTATAAATCTACAACTCCTCTCCAATCCTACTATAACTTCAAAATAAGAAGTTTTTCCTTTGGGAATAAGAGTTTTACTGGGCCTGTTCTGAGAAATGAGAGCCAGCTAATTTATTTTCCCTTCCCTTAAACATAGCCTCATACGCTTGACACTGTTGGATGCCAACAGATCACTACTAGTGCGCCTTCTGGTCCAGTACATGCCAGTTTCCAGAAGACATCGACTTCTGATTTCTCCAGAGCCACTTTTCACATGATGCATCAACACCAGAGGAACCCCAGCACACGATGAGATTTGGGAACTTGACAAGTTCCTTATACAAGATCCTTGACGACTTTGCATGGAGATGCCAAACCCTGTCTACCCTGCTATCCTGTTAATGCGTTCAGCCTAAATCAGTGCAGATTTCCGACACCGATTTTTATTTCCCAGATCTTCCTGCAGATCTGGTCTGCCAATTTCCATGAGCATGTTGTTTCTCACCAGGCCTCCTGCCATGTCAGAGAACACCATCTTCCTCAAAAGGCCCTTCCTGTCCATCCCAAAACAGCTATTTTAATCACTGTTCAAGATTTAAGTTTTCTGAACCACAGCAGATATGCTAAGCAACTACAGATGTCTTTATCCATGCAAGAAGAATAAGTTCTTGTTACTGTTCGGGGTTTTTCCTTGTTTTCTCAACAGTAGATTATTTCACTAGATAATGAATCTTCACTCCATCAATTAAGTGCTTCATTTGTGGTAAAAGGATGTAAGAGGTTAATATATTACAATACTGAAGATCGCTCAAGAAATAGTAACAATAGGGCTGTATTGCCGCAGTTAATAATAGACTCAGATTTACAACACGGCTCGCATATTTCATCAGCTTGACGCAGTAAAGGCAGACCTCACATTACACACCCTCAGCCACCCAAAATGCCAGTGTCCAGCCTAGATCAGGCATGCATTTCTAAACCTCCCTCGGAGGGAAAGAAATACTTGCAAGGAGTGGTTCACCCACTACATTATGAAACAACATAGCAGCATCTGGATCCACATACCTCCACTGACTACAGAAAAAAACAACAAACTAAGGCACTGCTAGGCAAGGTATCCAAGTTCAGGGCAGGTAAAACGTTACCTGCCAATGAAATTAAATTAATCCCACCCACAAAGATGAAATAAAGGGCTCTGTTAATATGGAGAAGCTACGCTCTCACAGCTTAAGCACTAGGCAGATTATATGAATGTTTTAGCGCTAAGTCAACAAAACTGTGCGGTAAGTCACTGAACTGATGAAGATGCACAACAGAAATTAAAGCAGCAATTTTATTTTAAGTAACTGAAAAACAGGTAAGCTTCTTACAACTGCCTGTACAGTTTGGAAACTAAAAAAACTGGGTATAGCTTGTTTTTAGCAGAACTCGCTTCCGACAAAGCAGCCCTTGAGTCTACCGCTCCCAAGGAGAACAGCAGCTTCCAGCCTCACTGTCTGGAAGAGGAAAGATGTCTTCTCTCCCTGACTAGCAAAAAGTAAAGGGGGGGGGTAAAACTTTTTTCCAAGTTAACTTCAAAAAAAAACTTCGTTCCAATTCTATGTTTTCTTGCTCAAAGCAGGTCACGAGTCAGCATCTGCTTCCCACCCTTCCTGCGCCACATTCTGCATGCCTCAAGGATACTTGGGTGCAAGTTAGCTTGAGAGTATCACCTCCCAAACAGTGATAACACTAAAGCAGAAACCTGGATGAGTTTCAGTCTCTTCTGGAAAGCACGCTTCAGCTCGCTCTCCCTCAACTGATACTTCAGCTACAGAGATGCAACAGATGGTCCCTGTAAACTTGAAGAGATTTTTTTTTTCTTTTAAACACTGGGATGCTTCGGTGTTCCGGCAGCAGCCTGACCTTTATCTAGAGAGAGTTTTTCGGCCTCGTCTGCTCAGGAGCCGACCTCGCTGCGGCTTCCCCAGCGGAGCCACGCTCCCCATCCGTCCGACTTCTCACCCAAAAACTAAGCGAAAACGTACTGGTTTTTTTAAGACAGGTTTCTCGCTGAGGCTGCCCGCCTCTCTCAGGGAAGGGAACCCGCAGGTTTAACACCCTCTTTTGAGCCCCGCCACCCCCACACCCCCCTCCCAGACACGGGCAGGGCCGGGACCGGCGGCCGGACACTCACTCTCCGAGTCGCTGAGGCCGCTGCCGTCGCTGACGCTGGCGCTGCTCCGCCGCTTCATGCGCTCCAGGTGCTCGCCGTAGTGGAAGCGGCGCCGGCCGGCGGGGCAGGAGAACTCCGCCAGCACCGCGTCGAACTCCCCCAGCGCCTCCGCCAGGCCCCCGCCGCCGCCGCCGTCCTCCCCCAGCCCTGCCGGCCGGCGGCGGCAGCAGCGTGAGGGCCCGCCGGGCGCTGCCCGCCTCCGCACCCCCGCGCTGTGAGGGGAGACCCGCCGCCCGCTCACCCACCACCCCCCACCAACCCTCCGCCCCACACACCCTCCCGGCGTCCCGCTCAACCCCGGCGGAGGGAAGGGGAAAGGCTCCCGCCGCGCCCCTTCGGCCCGCCGCTCCCACCTTGCCCCGCCGGCCGCTGAGCCTGAGGCGACTTCATGGCGGCGGGCCGGGGTGCCCCACCGCCGCTGCCGCCCCTACCTCCCGCCGCCAACATAGGCGGTCCGGCCCCGCCGCCGCCGCTTCTTATAGCCCGCCCGGGCTGGGGGTTGAGGCGGAGGGGGCGGGAGGGGGAGGTGGCACCGTGGCCCGGCCCGGCCCGGGCGGGCGGTGCAGGTGCGCCGTGCCGGGGGCGGCGGGGAGGGCCCCCCCCGGGGACGGAGGGGACACAGCGCCACAGGCTGCAAGCCGGCATGGATGCTTGGCCGGAGGCTGAGGGTTTCCAGACAACTTCAGTCCCTCTTAACTGTTCACCGCTACCACAGGCGGGAAGTGTCGCCCCTCCGATGATTGTGTGTCGTCCCCCCCCCTTCCCCCGACGCCGTGATCGTGTCGCCTCCTGGCCGATTTCGGTTTGCCCATGGCAACTGTTTGCGGTTCAGGAGGGGGCATCCGCGCTGGCTTTGTGCCGGGCTGCTGGTGGAGGGGACAACGAGCCAGCTGCCAGGAGGGAAACTCACAAAAAGACACGGCTGGATGGTCCTCACCCAGCCCCATGGCTGCTGCCCGCCGTGGGTGCAGCGCAGGGCGAAGGGGCACCAGCCCGCCTCACGCAGCCTGGTTTACACTTGCAGCGGGCCCGTGGCTTCGCCTACGGCACCAGTGCCGCTTCAGCCACCGCCAGGACCCCCTTCCCCACCGCCATCGACACCTGTCCGCCACCCCGCCGTGTGCTGGCGTCTGTCTGCGGTTATTGTGCAGCTCGATGGCGGCCGCGGGGCCACCCGGGATGGTTGGTTACAGAGGGTGACCTGAGGAGAGGAGCAGGTGGCGGGGGGTGACACGGGGAGCTGCGCAGGCACGCGGAGCCACGGCCCCAGCTGCATCGGCCGGGGGCGTTCTCTGGCGGAGAGCTTTCCTTATTCTTGGGAGAACGATATTAGCACTTGTCCTGAAGTCAGGTTAACCTGATGTTTATACATGCCATAGCTACCGAGTATTGCTCTTGTACCGCCTCTCACTCATTTTAAATAAAAGCTGTCTGAGCGGCTAAAATACCGGTTCTGTTAAATACCCATTGGGGAAGACTCTGTCACACTTAGTTACGGCCAGTGATACTGAAAAGAGACATCAGGTGCTGTTCCATGCGTACGCGTCAGGAGCTATGATTGTGTTTGTGTGTTGATGAGAATATCTAGAATTAAAATAGAAGAGTCGAGGACAGGGAGAGGGAAGAAAAAAATCTCTCTGAAACTTCTTGACGTTTTCAGACATGTTGTCATTGCTCCTGCAAGATATAAAATGAGAAAAACAATATTCTAGACAATAAACCATCTGTATCTAACAGATTTGTTCACCTCTCCTGACTGGCTGATATGGAGGCATTTATTTATTTTTGGAGTGGATCAAAAGAAGTTCTCATGGTGAAGTTCAATCGTTATTTATTCTGCAGCTTCCTCCTTTCTTGTGGTCTTCCTCTGTTTTTCTTTCTGCTAATAAAAGTGGCTACAAACAATCCTTTTTGAAGGCAGTAGTGACATAGATGGAAAGCGAGGTTAAAAAGTAGGGAACAAGAAGATACGAGGGCATGACGTCAAGAGCACAAGCAGGATGAAGGACAATAGACGCAAGGCAGAAAGGAGAACCGTCAAGTACGTGACACTCAGCCCAAAAAGACAAAGACCTGACCCTGCAGCTGACGTCAATTCTCTTTTGCCCGAGCACCTACACATACAATCAGCCTTACTGTCTACAGACGTCCCCATCAAACACTGGTTATTTAGTCCCACCCTTGTTTGTAGAGCAAGACGTGACGTAGAGGCAAAAGATGGTTTAGATCAGGCTGGTTTGTGAGGAATACAGGCAAAATAACCAAAGGCAAAAAGTCCTGTGCCCTCCCTATTATTTCTCCTGAAGATGGTCAAGCAGTCTCACAGGTGTCTGGGACAGGGTCACGTCATCACGAAGAAAGAGCACACATGTAGCACATGAAGCTGTACAATAAGGCTTGAGTTATTCCGGAGCCTTGCTGCCACAAAACAGGGAAGGACCTGTCCTACTTCTTCCTTCGCTTACTCCTGGCATACACCTTCTGCATGTCTTTTGTAGCGAGTTTGTCTCATCTTCTGCTGATCCAATTCAACACGTTAAAACAGCAAAAAACTAATCCTGCGAGAAAGTGAGTAGTTTGCTGTTGGACTGAGTTGAATGCACTGACCTCAGGTAGGTGAGCTCCAGAGCTGGTAAACGGAGCGAGCGGATGGGGACCTGGGTAGGGGAAGAGAACAACTGCTTCCCTGCAGTGATACAAGAGTTTATCCCTGACCTTGTCTTTAAATTATTATTTCAGACTCAAATATACCATTTTCAGAATAATTTCTAGGCAAGCTGAAGAAATGATTCCATAAACTTCCCTTCTTTACAGCCATGTGTTTGGGAATTGTCTTTCTTAAGAAAACCTGGGCTTGAAAATCCTTGGTCATGTTTACTGCTCCATAGACGAGTCTCTTAACGTTTCTTCCAGTAAATACTCATGTTTTCTACTGCAGCTCCTTCTTTCTCCTAAGCAGCCTGTGATTCCAGTGAATGCAGCTGAGATTCAGCTGATGAATTTTAATCCTCTGCATAAACCATTAGCTTATACTTGAGGGAATAAAGATTGATTTTTATGCCTATGTTATAGTCCATATAGCCATACATCTCGGTAAATATTCTTGGAGGACCCCAACATGCTCCCACTGAATTAGATGTGGTTTTGCCATTGATGCCAACAGGATCAGCCCACATCTGGTAAAATGAAGAGGTGGCTTTTAAGCGCGATGCCCTGAAACACTGCAGACCGACGCATCAGGCTGCTCTTGTTTATCGGTGGAAACATCCAACGCAACTTGTAATGTAAACCTCAGCTACCGAATCCCTCCCTTCTTCTAGGCAGCCGTCCAAGGTGTATTTAAAGTGAATTTCTTCTTGACCATTCGACACAGTGTCTCCAGATCCTCCTCAGCTGGTGATGCAATGTTTACAGTGGTTTCCTACTGCATTTTTAACCTCACAACCTTGTGAGCCACGGAGCTATTTAAACCAACAAATCTTGCCTGTAGATATGCTTCAGGGAAAGACTTTTAAAACGTTAGCAGGTTGTCTGATATTGCAAGGCTCACAAGGTACTAGTTTTCTAAGTGAAACATGGGAGTAATTTGGGACACAAAACCTTTTGTTGCTACACAGAAGAGAATCCTAAGACTCGTTTACACAGGCGTTGGTGCTTCAGGTTGACTAATGTAGTGGTTTTCAAACCATGGCCCAGAGATGCCTACAGATCCCTGAACAACTTCTGAGGCATTCACGCAAGACAGGAAAAAAAAGAAAGGCAGATTTACTGGAAGTAGGTTAAAATTCACAGTACATATGCAGCCTCATACGCACATACGCAGAAACCGGAGCAACAGAAGGGGGGAATTTGCAAGTCAGAAATGGCTGACAAGTTCTGGTCTAATCAATCATTTCTTTTCACCACTTCAAAGATCAAGAGTACCCCAAAATATCAATCCTGTTGAGTAAGCACCATGTTCCCACAGTTAAAAGCAGATGTTCTGTGAAATCTCATCCCGTCTTCTCACTGGTATTGGTGCTAGACAAAAGCTAGAGTGATAGATCCCTGCCCATGGAAGCAGCCTGGAATTTTGAACATACAATTTCCAGGTGTCTTCTAGTATTTTTCAGTCTGTGAAAATAATAATTCTTTACAAAAGTAACAGTACCAAGTGGCTAAAGTAGATTCTTCATTTAAAACCTGGGAATGACAGATAGAAGCCCATCATCGCCAAACTTTGAGCTGACGGAAAGCAAAGGAACCCAACATTTAGACAGCTGTGGAGAAGAAAAATGAAAACTGTCGGAGGATGAAAAAGCACAGGTGCCAGCCAGACTGACACACAGGGAAACCCAACTCCTTGAGCCACAGAGCAGGAATAGACCAAACATCATCGGTATAACTTGTCTCCTTGTTCAGTGCATCGCAACCCTGCCCTCGGGATGCTCTTTTGAAGGGTGAGACAGTGGTTAACACTCCAGTCTATTTTATCCTTCACACTGCAAGTGGAATTGCCTATGTGAGTGAATTGCTAAACTTGTTCTGTAACAAGGACAGCTGCCTAATTAAAACTCGGCTGAGATGAGCCATGCATTTTACATAGGCTACCTAACTACCATCAGAGGCGTAACAACCTGCATTTGCAGCCAGTTGGGCTAAATACAAGCCTGTGACCTGGAGCACAATCCACAACACCAGTGGGAAGAGTGTGTGACTTACAGTAATATAATTAATCTTGAAAAACTGAAAAAAATCCCCAAACGTTTGCCAGAGACCTTTCACAGGACTTTCCTTCCTCTTCTCCCAGCCTTCTCTGTAGACCTTAAGCCTGAACCTGGACTTACCACAACCTAATGCAATTCCTTTTGGTTTTCTCTGTCACTCTGATTGATGCACAGTGGATGCAAACTCATGGACCAGTTTACTGCCACCCACAACTGTCGCCTTGTGAGCAAAGCGCACATCTTCCCGCTGAGTTCTGCCAAAGCCTAAACTCACTTTCTCCGACGCATTACACTTCTAAATTTTCTGCTTGTCAAATTGACCTCCTAAACACAAACACTCTTCCTCTGTCTTTCAGTAACAGAGGGCAGAAGCTCTTGGAGTTTTGAATGGATATATTTAAATAAGTTATTTACTCTGAAACATATTTATGGCACTTTAAATGTAATCACTATTGTTGCAGCTGGATTAAAGGACATTGAAACTGATAGGTGTAATTGTAACTTATATTGACATTGCTGGAAGGGACAGTTGAGCGAGAGCTTCTGTCCACAGCAAAGAGATATGCAAAACCACTCAAGAATTTGAAAGTTCTGGGTCAAGGGGCTTTGGCTGAGTGTTGCATGGGAAAGAGAGAGGAGTTCAGGTAAGGAGAGGGGTGGCAGTGAGTAAGTAAGAGATAAGGAAGTTTCAAAATAACTTGATCAGATTCTATTTGGTGCCTTTTTGAGAGAAGATTAAAGGAATAGTGTCACTTAATGAAAGGTATGTTCATACTATCAATCTGACTTGGGGTGATGATAACTTTGATGCAGATCTGCTATTGTCTCCGGCTGCCTTCTGGTGGTTTCAGTTTCTAAGCATTTTTCTTGTGCATGAGCTGACTTCTCTTTCAGAGGAAACATAACTGGAAGACCAGCCCAAATGTACTCCAACTCTACAGGACACATATAGGTCCCAACCAAAGGCTTGGGCCTGAAAACATGGAGATGGTCTTTGCTTGTTTGATTCTTCTGCGCTCAGGAAAGTACCCTCTGCATGTTCTTGGTACAGAATTGCTGGAGGTACCTAGCACCACCTTGGTTTCTTCTTCACATTGGTGTAACAAGCTAAATTTTAGCTGTTTGGGTCAAAAGAGACAACAATCTGACAACCTAATTCCTGGTTATATTTGCAGAAACACTTCTAATATCAAGCTGCATGACAAGTCTTTTTCTTCTTTTCCTCATTGGTCACCAGGTTTTTCCAATGATGCCTATGTTGGTTTTTCTAGTACAAACCTTTGTCGACATCCTGAGAACAGAATGTCTAGGAGCAAAGCAAACTGAATGGAGTGCATTACAAAACCAAACACAAGAGATATTGGGCTGTAATATATATTACAGCCAGGTTTTGGGGAACCTTCAATCTTGAGTTCACGAAAAGTCACAGCAAAAGTTCATGTCCATCAGAAAATCCTCAAAATCCAACTGCACAGAGCATGCACTGACCATATAGTATGTAGGCAGTAGATCATGGAAACACAGAACATCTCAAGTTGGATGGGACCCATAAGGGTCGTCGAGTCAAACTACCTGCTCCTCACAGGACTACCTAAAACTAAACCATATGACAAAGATGCACCTTGAACTCTGACAGAGTTGGTGCCGTGACCACTTCCCTGGGGAGCCTGTTCCAGTGACCGACCACCCTCTCAGTGAAGAACCTTTTCCTAATGTCCAACCTGAACTTTCCCCGGTGCAGCTTCATTCCATTTCCTCATGTCCTATCGCTGGTCACCAGAGAGAGGAGATCAGCACCTCCCCTCCGCTGCCCCCCTTGAGGACATTGTCGACTGCGATGAGGTACCCCTCAGCCTTCTCTTCTTCAAGCTGAAAAAGCCAAGTGACCTCAGCTGCTCCTCATAACCATCTTTCACCATCCTTTCACCATCTTAGTCGCCCTCCTCTGATAATAGATATCCATAGGTAATACAAGAGATACAAGAAGCCCTTTTTTAGAGTGAGATCGCTTCAGATGTAGGAGAAACCAACCAAAACACTACTTGAAAGCTGTGCTGCGTTTCTGGATCTTAATGCAAGGAGATGGATATTGTCTGGTAGTTTTTTTGCTGCAGCGCAAAGGAGCAACCAGAGAACAAACGGAAAGAAGTGGTCAAAAAGCCAAGAAGACAGCAAGAGAAATGTAAGCAAAGGGACCATGGCAGTAAGCCAGAAGGGGGAAAGATCCTGGCGGCTAGAGTGCCATGTGGCAACTGGAAGTGAAGAAATTGCCTTATTTTGATGCTGTTTTCAGGAAAACAAGGCTGTGCACGTATCCTCTGCATGGGCAGATTGCACACGAGACTCTGCAAAAGACTGGGTGAAGGAAAGAGTTTGTTCTTCTTCCATTAAGTTCTCCCCCAGCAGAAGTCATCCAATAGAGTCCAGTAGCAGTAAACATCAGTTTAAAAGAGTAATGTGAAACTTTTAAAAATGCACAAAACCCATACACATGAATGCAACGTAACAACTTTATTTTCTGTGTCATTAGATCATGAGCTCTAGCTCAAGGCAAACCACTGTTTCTACCTCCACCTGATGGTCCTGCCATAGCAGGGTTGGTGTAAGTTAATGTGCTGGACCGTGAACTGGAGAAGCTGTATTCTCTACTTTTCCACCAGTTTTGCTTCAAACCCTTTCATGACTACTCAAGAAACTTGTACCATTTCAAATGCAAATGAGAAACANACTCCATCAAGAAACTTGTACCATTTCAAATGCAAATGAGAAACGGATGATGTTCCACTTGCTTTTGATCTGAATTTTTGAGAAATTGAGGAGTTAAGGTGGCTGGAAACTGTGCTGCTTCAAAAAAATGGTAATTTTGTCAAGAGAAGAAGGGATGTTGACTCAACAGGGGATGATTACATACAAGAAGCAAATGGGAATTTAAGGCCTAAGAATCTTGTATTTCATGAAAAATACCCGACACACAAACCACATTGGACACAAATTTTAAGTCTTGTGAAGTGAAACATATAAGGAAGCTCTTATGTATTAAAATAATAAGACATCTCTCCTAATTCATCTCCTCCATAAGTAAAATAAAAGGCAGCGACATTTTCGAGCAGATGTATTTTACATCAATGCTATTTGCTCCAACTAAAATTTACACATTTTGTACTGTCTCTATTATGATATTTCACACAGTCACATACACGTAGGCTGTTTGGCTCAATCATCTTGTACTTCACATCCAACATTGTTTGGGCTCTCTGTGTTTCCAGAGCCTTATCCCAGGCTGAGAAATATAGATTTCTAAATTGAAGTAATTAATAATTACAATGATAGTAAAATATACTTGTCGCCAAAATACCTGTCCAAAAAGATACTAACCACATCCAAAAAAAAAAAGGAAAAATGTTCCTTGACCAAGAATTCTTATTAGTTTTTCCTGGGAACACTGAATATCCTCTGGGTTTTGTGGTGGGTTTTTTTTTCTTTTTAAAAATGTTCATGGGTTTCCATTTTGTCTGTTTTACTTGCTCTTGTGTGACTAAAACAATGCTTTGGTTTTCCCATGGTCCAGAAGCATCTCTCTCTTGTGTTGCACCCATCTCAAGGTAACTCAGACCAGTACAGCCACAAGAATAGGGGAAGCTGGGAACGGCAGGGGGTGCAGGATGTTGTTCCCATCCACCCTGCTGAAGCAAGCTACCGCAGCAGGCTTAAAAAATCAAGTCTTACTCTTCCTCCCATGCTCTGTTTGGCATTAAGGCAGTAGGAGGCCAAAGGAGAAGCCAAGACTGCTTGTTTGCTGAAGGCATGTGGTTACGTATGTTAGAACAGAAGTGGAGCTCTTCATTTATTTGTGTTGCAGCAATGCCAATCATGGACCAGGACCCCATTGAGTCAGTCACCATACAAACGTGGAACAAAAGCAGTAATCCTTGGGCTTTGGTTAGCCAGTAAATCACTCTCCTTTAGAGGACGGGGATTTGCATATTTATGGTTGGGAAATAACCATGCTTTAGTCCATTGGAGCCTCTCTTGTTACAAGTGCACAGGGGGTTGTGTAGATGGGAAGAAAAGAATCAGTGTTACAGTCAGTGACCACGTACCGCATCCAGCTCTTTCCTCTGACTGAGACAACTGCATTTCAATTTAAGAATAATTATTAAAAGCCCTGGGTTTTTTCCATTTTCTCAGTCTCAAATAATTTTTGTGACAAGCCATAGCAGCATCCTGTCTTCCTCACAAATGAAAGTTAAGTAAACCGTGCTCTAATTCTCCCAGCCAGAGGGAGGATCTTTGACAGGCCACTTCTTCCATATGCTCTTTTCCTATTTCCAACTTTTATTTCATAAATAACAGGCTTTCAGAATTACCCACTCCATACTGCCCAGCACTGATTTATTAGTTTTATTTCTACAGCAGAGGGTTTGCATACAAAACCAGAGTCAGAGCATTTACACAAGAGAACAGCAGTTAAAAAAAAAAAAAAATTGGACATAAAATACCACTGGAAAACACAGGCTTTGCCACTGCGGACACCTAAAAACCCAGCTCTGCACATGCAGGTTTATCCTGCCATGGTATTGAGAAATGTGTGTATTATGCCGCCACATCCAGGATTACTTAGGCCACGAGTCTTCCTTAAAGCACACCTCAAAGAGCACACACCAACTTAATACTGACATATTATTGTGCCAGGCTTAGCACTTGATACAGACATTAATTTCTTGTTACGTAGAGCAAGTTGAGTCCTCAGCGCAAGAAGGACGTGGACCTGTTGGAGCAAGTCCAGAGGAGGGCC
>RSEF01000001.1:189887092-189981488 GCA_003993805.1 Himantopus leucocephalus
TCTCTCAGCCTGTCCTCATAGGAGAGGTGCTGCAGCCCTCTGAGCATCTTCGTGGTCCTCCTCTGGTCGTGCTCCAACAGGTTCATGTCTTTCCTATGTGGGGGGCTCCAGAGCTCGATGCAGTATTACGAGTGTGGTCTCACCAGAGCATAGTAGACAGGAAGAATCACCCCCCTAATACTTAATGTAATCAGAAGTGCTATACGAGTGCACAGCTGCAGAACATCTGTCATATTTGGCAGCAAACGCACCTAACCCAAGCTCAAGTCAGGATTGTGCCCATGCTCCTCTGTTGTGTACAAGTCAGTTATATATTTAAGAAGCATGGCTGCTACGACTGTCTTTTTCAGCTCCTCCTAAAACCGTTTCACAGGCCTCAAGGAGGGGCACAGCCCCAGCTGCAGCACATCTGGACTGAGATGCCCAGGCACAGAGACAGCTTCCTGCTGCTGACAGAGATGCGGCATTTTTGACACCCGAATGGTCAGCGTGGATAAGTCACCAGCAGCAACGGCTCGTGGTTCAATCTGGTGGCACTGAAGCCCAAGAAGAGGCATGCACACTACCCAGCCACACGCTCGCGTTGCAGTTGAAGATGAGCTGAAGATCGCTCCTTCTCCTGCTATTTCACCTGCGCTAATTCTGGCGAGCTTTTGCTGAATTTTCATTAACCACCAGAATTAACGCAGTCAAAGCAAAGCGTTTCTGTCAGTTCAGCAAGCTGAACGAGCTCGTCACTGAGCGATGCCCTGAGCTCGCCGATACTGCCAGGCCCTGCACTCCCTGGGCAGCCTTTTGCCAGACTGTTGCTCCATCTCCATGTTTTCCTTCTGCCTGGACAGCAAATCCCCTCTTAAGGTACCTGCAGGTTGTTAGGGCACGCATCATGCCATGCCCATCTGCAACCAAGATTAAATCTGAAGGAGGTTGTGAGAATGCATAATGAGGTTGTGAAGCATTAGAATCTGGTATTGATAAAAAACAACTGATAAAAAAATTTGCTATATATTGATTAAAAAAAAAATTTTCCTGTTAATCTGTTATATCTGGCCTATGTNGCCCTGAGCTCGCCGATACTGCCAGGCCCTGCACTCCCTGGGCAACCTTTTGCCAGACTGTTGCTCCATCTCTGTGTTTTCCTTCTGCCTGGACAGCAAATCCCCTCTTAGGTACCTGCAGGTTGTTTGATCTGCAACCAAGATCAAATCTGAAGGAGGTTGTGACAATGCATAATGAGGTTGTGAAGCATTAGAATCTGGTATTGATAAACTACTGATAAAAAAATTGTAAAATATTAATTAAAAAAATATTTCCTGTTAAATCTGGCCTATGCAGAAATGTTAATCTGCCAGAGGAAAACAGTATGATTTCCTTGATTAATCAAGGGCTTCTTTCTTTTTGTTAAAAAACCAGGGTGAAACTACTCAAGTGCATTACAAGACATGGAATTTGTTTTGGTCTTTAGCAATTCTTCTAGACTTTTCAGGCTGTGATCAGGAAGGAGGTTCCAAGGCTTAGCTGTAGCTCTATTGTAGACGATCATGGCTTCACTTGCTACACTAGTCAACTTGTCAACCACTGCTACAATCAGAAACTTTAGCAGTCTTTACCACGAAGACTGTCTCCAATTGAAATAGGCTATATCTTAATAGCTTCATGGACACAGGTCTGCTTGGGGGTGGCTGTGGAAGCATCTTAACGCAACTAACTTAGTGCCTGATGAAATTACTGCCTTGGTTTTTTTGCATTAATTGAGGCCAGGCCAGAGTTACAGAAGAAAGGAGAGGTGTAGCATAAATAGGTCACTCCTGCCACCTCCCTGTAGGTCAATGGAATAGGTGGTGCTGAAAATAGGAAATATCCTAGTCTCAGCCTAGGATATTTGAGATAAGGTCTCAGATTTGAGACCTGAGATGAGGTCTGGAGCAAAGGAGATATGAGGCTCTCCAACCTCAGAGCCACCCCCACAAGATGACTTGATGTGGATTGTCCACAAACTGATGCCACCAAGCAGGACTAATAAGAAAGGGGAAGCTATGTCCTGGGATGTCACATTTGCTAAAGGAGGAAAGAAGTTAAGGGATGGGAGAGTGGAACAAGAATGACTATAACTGACTGTCAAAGTGGATTAAATAATTTGAGATGACAAATTAGGTCAAATTGCACAGAGGAAGAAAAAAAGCAAGATAGTGATGAAGAAAACGAGTGAAAAAAATAGTGTGAAAGAAAGAGTGGAGCTAGGCCAGCTGATATATTTTAAAGTCTAAACATTGAAATGTGAAGCACTGACTCCATGACATAGAAATGCTGTTCACATTTATATATTATAGCACATTTCCTCTGGGAAGACTTAACAGACCTGTTCAGTTTGATGCCTTTTCTAACTCAAGTTACTGAAGAGACACCAAATCTTTTCAGATTAGTTTTAAAAAAAAAAAAGGAAAAAAGCAAAACACCTTTCCTTGACATCTGTTGTTCTCCATTATTTTTGTTATCCTTCCCATCCTACCCTACTCGCTCTCTGCAACAGGATTGCCAAACATCTATTATCCCAAGCAGTTCACACCTGCAATGACAGCTCTGAAGAAAACTCAGCAGTTTACACCTCCAGCAGTTCTAAGAGAAAAACCAAACCACCCACTGGGTGACAAAAGTATCAATTTCTAAGTTTTCAGAATTCTCGAGCCTTCCTACAATTCTTAGTCCAGAAATCAAAACTATTCATCTACTTTCTCAAGGAATAAACTGCTGAAGCGATACCCCAGGTACATTTGCTCAAGTCTGATTTAAAGTGTCAAGCTAAACAGATAGCGGAGGACTGACAGAAGCCTGACCGTTCCATTTACAGCACCACAGCCTTCTTTTGAAGGCCTGAATTAAATCTCTAGCAAACAGGCAGAAGACCACCATACCACTTAATGTCTTCACAGGCTGATAAGTGCTTCTAGGGTACCACTGAGGCAAAACAATCCCGTTACAGTCAGCTACCTCTCTCTGCTTGAGATGTCTCTGAGCAAGTTGTTCCACAGCAAGTGGCACGGTGAATACGCAAGACAAAAACACCTTGCCATATTTCTCAGGGTAGTATGTTACTATATAGAGTGTAGTACATGTCTCAATGTGCTAAATTCATGATGTTCTTATTTTTCTTAACTACTTACAGAGTTCACATTAAACCAGTGAATGTTGCAACTGAATGGAAAAAAGCCTAATTAAATGTGATCAGCTGAAGTTGGATGTCGATAAATACGCAAGAATTCCAAACCAAAGGCAAGTGTGTACAAAATAATTTATTACAGCATAACATATGTTGGCAATATTTTACAGTGAATTTTCCATTCAACAATTTTGAATCTAAACAGATGACACACAAAGGAGAGTTTTAATTAGAACCGTTTATTTGTCTTAATAAAATCCCCTCTTCATGAACTTATATTTGCCTTTGAGGGGCTAGTTAATATTACTGAAATTATTTACATTGCAGTGAAATAAAAACAAACCAAGATTGAATGATTCCATTACAGTTTCCAGAAAACAGATTTTCTGTACAAGCCACAGTATAGTTATGTTTTGATAGCAGTTCTTATAGAATGTAAAGCTGTCATATGTAGCCATTTTGTCCAGCAATACTATGCTTTAAATAGGTATATTAGATTCAGACTTCCATTTTGATGTGTTGTATATTTAATAGCTAATGCACCAGAACACAAAGTAAGAAAAAGGTTCATTGTGATTTGTAGTGAGCCTCTTTGTGCTCCCTTTAGTAGTTTTTAAATGTAAAACATACTCCTTACATACTATTTGCTTTGTAGCACCTAAAGCAATAGTATTTAGTTATGAGAAGTATCGGAGTATTGGCCATAAGTGGACAACTAAGACTTTTAATGGAAGTAATACAGTAAATTTACCAGTAAATTTTTTATTATGTAGAGAAGAACTGTATTCCCCATTACTGTACCTTATGCATTTGCCCAAAATTGGAGCAGCTTTTTCAACTTAAGTGTCAACAGGTGACCAGATGGGGAGAAACCAGAAGGAAGAGGAGGAAGGGGAAGATGGAACGAAGGACAGTATCAAATTCATTATGTTTTCACAGGGAATTGCTTCAGGATACTCAAACTTAAAAATGTTAAGCTGACCATGAACTTAAGGAGACAATAGCTATGGAACACAAGGTAGATAGAATAGTTTTCAAAAAGCCTTAGTTTTTTTTACACAAACCAAATCTTCATATCCATCAACACTGGTTCCATATAAGACACACACCTGACAAAAACATGCAAACCCCAATGCTTTCATTGTCACTGTGCTTCAAAAGAAACCAAACTGACCAAAGATNAAAAAAAAAAAACCAAACCCAAACAAACCCAGAAAAAACCTAAAGAACAGTAAAAGACGAAGAGGACAATTCAAGCAGCACTTCAGTCTTAATCAGCTAAAAATGCTCAAATGATAATTTATTAACAAGATATGATCACATTTATCTGTATATGTAACAACACTTATGTGAAAGCAGTCTTTAACATCCATAATTTTTGTAAGGGAGGGCTGATGGATTATTAAAAGACTTAAAACTGTACAAGTATAAACATGAAAAATGCTAATTAAGGATAATGTTTACATAAATATTGGCAGTTTTTGTTGGGAGAAAAAAATAGCTAATAGCATACTCCATTTCATTTAACTATCCAAATATTTTGTTTCATACCTGTTAAAGATATTAAAATACAACCTGGAAAAGTAACCCTGATCCATATCCAGCCAGCATGTAATGAGAGTCAGAGTTTTGTATATGTGTGTGCATGTAGGTATAACACACACGTGGGCTCACGCATACTACTTCAAATTTCATTAGACAGCAAATCATGGTTAATGGCTGTATGATTCACAGACGCAATGCTGCTATCATCCTCGTTTGTGGCAGGCATAAAGGCAGACGTAAAAGGAAACAGTTTATGACATGCTGCTTGATATTCTTCGCATTGAGTGTGGCAGCTTCCAAAACTGCCATCAAGCAGTGCCTCAAAAACCTTTGTTAATGTCTAAAGAAACAAAAGTAACAGTTAATAAATGTGATTTACAATTTACTAAAAAGATGTACTATTAAACAATACTAATTTGAGCAAACAAGTTTTCTGTTGGTACTGGGGTATCTTATAGTTACTGAGGGGGGGAAAAAAAAAATCTGAAACCTCGTCCTGTCAAATAATACTAATTTATCATGATAAATGAAGCACGTACATTATCCTGCAGCTAAGTATACATTACTTAAAATCCCACACATTTTTTGGCTTTAAATACTGTATCTTTTACCTTCACATTTTTGTCTCTCATGTTCTTATCCAATCTAGTAGCAACAGCAATTGCTTTTTCTTGTCTTGACTTGTCCAGGAAATACATCATCTTTGCACCTTATCACAAGAAAGAACACAGTGTTTAGATAATAGTGTTCCTAAATGCTATACTGCATACACAGGCACACAGAATCCAACACCTTATAAATCAATGTGAATTAGAAGATCTTACAAGTTTTAATAAACCATATTTCCCTCCCTTATTTATAACTTAAAACTAACAAAACTAAAGCTATTTTGAAATTTATTAGAAGCATAAGGATTGAGCAACAGAGGAGATCTGCTTCTGCAAAACTGAAATGCCTCTCTTCACTGAAGATCTGTTAGTCCAGAAACACACATAAAGAGTATATTGATGACTAAGCTCTTCAAATCAGCAGGCTAAACATAATCCATCCTACAAATGTAGAAGTAAAAGACATTTTCCTCAGAGATACTCTGAATTCTTTTGAAAAGTACTGGAGATAAGTGAACAATAAAGTTACTGAACAATTGTGGAACACAGACCAGAAGAAGTTCTGCAGTTTCTCGGACCACAAACACTTTATCAAAACTGGTCTGGGCATCTCTGCCAAATACTGTGCTGCTCCTCATATCATAGCTGCCTTAAATTTAAAATCTCATCTTAATGAACACGTAGGCATTTCATATACGTTTCTTTTCCCAAATACGAAGTCCAGACACACCTCATTACATAACCTACCATAAAGAACAAAACGCTTAAGAAATCATTTTACTGAAAAAATTAAAAACCCACATTCTGAGTGTGTTGTCTCCTCTTGCTCAACTCATCTCCCAAATTATTAAATTTCCTTTCCTAATTAAAGAGAAGTTTCCTAATTCTTGCTGCTTGTTGTATCCAGAAGGTTTCAGAAAATAAACTGCTAGACTGAATATGTTTGTGTTTGAGTCATCATTGTAAAAAATTTACTAAACTTAACCTAGTTACATTTCTTCAGAGTCAGGGAGGCTATGGTACAGAAATTGAAAAGGGATTAAAATTTTGCTTATAACTTTTTTATTAGCAATCATTTTAAGCTAAGAAAGCACTCATTTGTACTCTCAGACTTAAGGTTTAGGTTTTTCAGACCTTTACATTTTCAAACTTGAATTAAATATGACAGTTTAAGAAGTTATAAGTTTTACAGCAGATAAGACAATTGCTTCAAACCTGTTTCAGCATAAACAGAAGGCTGACACATAGGTGAAGACCTAAAGCTACCAAGGACATGTCTATGGTTAGTTCACTCCTGATTTCGCTTTAAAATCTTAAGCCCACATTTGTTCCCACTGCCTCTAAACTGATACACTGTTGGATCACAGCAATCAATGGACCCTAAGGTCCATTGATTCACGCTGCAGAGGTTTTACACATTTAAGCCCCTTGCCTCTACTGAATGTGAAGAGACTCACCTTCTTCAAAGGGGTCCCTGACACCTCTCTTAATATGGGTGCCACTACTGCCAGTGATCTAGCTTGGGTTCTTCTCAAAGGCACTAAAGATGTAGACAGCGTGAAGCCAAACTCGGCAGTATGACAGTCTTAGCCTGTACAATAACTATGACAAAGTGACTCCACTCTTCTCCATAATAATGGAGGAACAGAAAGAAGAACTTGGAAAACATCCAGTTAGATGCCCAACAATGGCAAGAGTGGAAGAATGCATCTCTAAGAATCAGGAGCAATTGGCTGCTGAGATAGTTGTACTTGACTTCCCAAATCTTGAGCCTGCTCACACAAAAAGGGGTGCAAGTATCTCTCTCAAGATGCTGTCCTGAAACAGGGATCTTTTAATAGCCTCTAAGTTTGGGGTAAGTTCCCTAACCTTCCTTCAAGGGAGATGCACAATCCTCTGAAGCTAACTTTCTCCAGAGGTTCTGGACAGACCCTGGGTAACTTTTACAAACTAGGTGAGATTAGTACTGTTCTAAGTACTTTAAGTCCCTGATAAATCTACACTTATTTTTTGCTTCCTACGAGCTGGAGAGATGCTTTGTTTTCTCCTGTACTAGCTTCTCAGGTGACATCAATTTTTATTCCAAAGCCTTCTGTACTCAGTAGACATGACAAGTTTCAATTCCAACTTCCTTTGACTTACCTCCAGCAGCCACTCGTAGCTCTTACACAAATAGTGTAAGAGTGTCATATTTCAACATTTTCATTGTCGACCATGAAGCAGAAAAGCAAAAGTAGTATAACAAGTTTGTCATGATATTTTTATTGATGCTGTTGCTACACAACAAAGCTATGAGTAGGAACAGAGACATTCCAGCTGATGAGAAATCAAGGAAAAGCACTGCTTCTAACATATAGGATTTTTCATTTTATATTTTCTAATAATTTCAAAACTAGAAGCTGCAACAGGAGGGATGACAGTGATTCCATACTTGAGTATGTGTGGTGGTTTCATCCCACTTTTTGGAGGTAAGAAGCAGGTTCCTTATGCATCTAATAAAAGAGTGAATGATTTTTTTTTAACATGGTAAAAGCAGGCAGAAACATATCAATGTAAACACGTGAATTTCTGGCTCATTAGAATTTAAGTATGAATTATGGACTGCAGATACAGATTTTGGATTTAAATCACTTAAATCATCTCCTTTTCAAAAGCATTAAAAAGTTAAACAAACCTGACAGTTGGTGCTGAATGGAGGTAGCGTTGTGTTTGAGAAATTCTTCATTAAAACTTTCCAAGTTTTTATTAACAAAGATTTTCTGCATTTCTTGAGTTAGGACCTTGCTCACAATTTCTGGGAGGTTACTATGGTCAGATACTAGAAGGGGGGAAGGTAAGAGTGAGAGAAGCAAAAAAACCTAAAACATTTAAACTGTAGAAAACTGAAAACAAAAACATCACTGCTAAAGTTCCTATTTTTAAAATTTGGGCACAAAACACGAATTTCAGTTCAAAACAGGTGAACACCAACATTACTAATGCATTTATAGATTAAGCATCCATAAAGGGCACTCTGTCATGTAAACTTTCTGCTGCAAGTTTACAACAGATACTTCGCTTTAGTCAGAATCTCTCTCCCATCTCTGCCACTTATTTTCCTAAAACTTAAGAATGTCAAGGATCTCTGGAACACCTATTCCTCTGTGAAATCCAGCCAAAGTGAGTTATTTAGTCAACCTACTGGATTAATGGAGGAAGGGAGTATAATATAATACATAAACTGTACCCTGCATAGCACAACCTGTGTTTTCTTGGGTATCACCATGGAAAAAACCACATTTTTATTTTTCTTCATATCAGTTTGTGGTTTGAGAGTATTTACGCATTACAAAAATATGTAGTTATGTCCTTGTACAATATAACTTCCTGTATCTCTTTTACATACATACATACTTCCTACACACACATACCAGCTTTAGAGAATTTAATCAAGCACTCATGTAGCCATGGGTTATTACTGTTGATAGCAAAAGCTCTTTTGACAGACTGTAACATTAACAGAAACTTTCCTGTGGGAAGGAGAAAAAACAAAAACATACCAAGATTAAGAATACAGAACTTTTTACATCGACTACTGTTTTCTTTATTAAATCTAGTACAAAACATTAGAAACATCAATGCCTACACAGAATTAGACAGGTGATTCAATTCTTCCCATCCAAATTGCTTAGCAACACAGAAATGCTGCTGCTCGAGTTCTGGGAACACCGTATAGATATTACTATCTGTTTGGCTTTGTTTTCCCCCAGATAATTAAAGATCACACTGCAACTGTCTTTCTGCAGCATCTATTAGTTTATACTACAGCTTACTTTGCTCTTAGGTTTTTTGGTTTGTTTTAAGAGTGGCTAAATGAAAATGCTATTTCCCCTATTATTACTGGATGCAAACCCCAACTTCAGTCAAGTAAATATCTATTCCAGATGATTTTAGGCTACACTCATAGCACAGGCTGCAATGAAGGGTTAAAATTTTGTAGAACAAAAATAAAATTATGCAGTACTTTACCTTTTCTAAAGTATATTTCAAATGCTAATAAATGTGTTTCTATGTCATCTCCAATAAGATTCTTAAGTGGTATAAGGAACTTAATGGCTTCTTCTAATGGATTTTCTACCTGTTTTAATAAAAACACAGTGAAATTTAGAACTTAACATAAATGTCAAATAAAAATCACCAAGGATAGTTTCTGTTACCCAGAGCATTTAAACAATCAGAGGCCAAAGGTGAACCGTAGATAGCTTTCCGAATTAAAAGTGTTTACTCATGATTTCACATTGACAAAGACAACATCATGGCTAACTCTGGCACTGCTTATGTGATGTACTCAGTGTTGTCATTAGGCATTTAGGAAACAATTAAATACAACCACCTTAGACAGCAAGCTTAAACTTCTAAGTTACTGTGATAAAAGAGACAGTTCTTTGAGCTTAGAGAAATACTGGCTCATGTCTTCAAATTTTGTGAACTGCAATCACATTTCTGTTTGTTACTTTCTTTAAACTTCGGGTTTTTTCAAGCAGTAGACCATCCTTCATTAAAATAGATACTGAACAAAAAGATGGTTCTTGCCTGAAGAACTCTAGTTTTTGTATAGTGAATAGAGAAAAACAATATCATTAATACAGAACTTTGACTTAGAGGAAAAATATTACTTTTCGTTAGTGTAAATAGACATAAAGGTATCTTTGCATGCAAAAATAATTTTATAAAAATGGATTCTTTTAGAAGAACCTGATTGTAATACCATACATTATGGACTTTTTATAAATCACATGAATTTAACATGAAATACCATGCTAACCCTTTCCAGTTTTTCGGGAACTAGCTCTTCCCTGGGTCCACTAGTTTCTTCCTCTTCTTCATCTCGCTTTTTCTTTTGATTCTTTTGTTGTCGCTCTCTTTCTGCATGTTTTCTTTCCTCTTCAAGTTTTGCTTTCTTCTGTGCTCTTCTTTGCTTGCTAAGCATTTTCTTCAATTCTTTGGCTGAGAGATTTTCTACAGATTAAGGTAACAAACAGATAGCTTCTGTTAACAGAGTATTTAATTAAAAGTCTTGTTTCTCTCAAACAGCACTCAGACATGACACTAAGCTCCGCCCCCATATCAAAATGGCATATTTTTACAGCAATTTCCATACATATCAGCACTTGCCGGACTATCATCCCTACATAGTCCAACATTACTGCTGGACTACTATTTACAGCATAACACAACACTTGATCTTGGATATTTTCTCTTACATAGTTGTTATAGAAACCTCAACTTTTTGAAAGGTTAACTACAGGAAGTTGTTGCGTCTATGACAGGTTTTACCTCAGAAAAAAGACAACTGGTTTTCAAGGGTAACACTAAGCTTCAATATTGACTGTAGCTCAGCTTCCTTCTTGTGCTAACTAGAAACATCCAGACAGATTTACACTCCATCTTAAAACAAGCTCATTGTCTTCCATTAAAGTGTCTGAACAATATACAGCCACGATAATTGCATTGGTTTTCTGCAAATGCCATGGGATAACTAAATGGATGCAAGCAAAAACTGATATTGTTTGAGGTGAGGAGAGGTAAAATATTCTTGTATTAGCAGGATCGTTATATGAACCTTCAGGCTGGTTGCTGTGTTCAGATTTTTTAGACTGGACTAGCATTTAGATAAACCAAGAAGGTTTAACAGTTGGCAGAAGCCGGACACACAGAACATGGTTTCCTACAGGTTCACATAGAAGTGAGGAGCCTTCAGCCTTTCCATTCACCCTTTTTTTTTCCTTCCCTGCTATCACACTCACCTGACCAGTTTAGCCAGAGTAATACTGTAGTTTCCACTGTTTACTCTTGTGTTTCACTGAGAACAGAATTTATGCTAATAATGTGAACATATGTGAAATATTTCACAATTGTGACATAATGTGCTAATAAAGGAACAGAAGAACAGGCTACTGAGGGACTAACGCATCTTTTTTGTGGCTATGGCACCATGACCTCTCTGCTGGGGCCAACCACCGTTCTGAGATAGGGAAGCAAGGAGAAGTAAGTGCTCTTTTTACCCCATTCACACAGTGCTGTCTTCCCCTGTGGATGAGCCTACTTGAATCCCAACGCACAGCAGGCAAATGAACTAATACAACTTCTTAGGCTCTTCCCCACCTTAGCTTCTATGACATATTGCTATCAAGATCCTCTGTCACACGTCAATCTTACATTATATACAGAAACAAAATCAGAGACAAAAAAGGTGCAAGTTGAAATGTGCTGTGAAATGTGTCTCTTTTTATATGTGCTTCATTATACATAGGCAGATATGGAAAAAACTTACTATCTACCTCTGAATGAAAGGTAAGATTGTATTGGCAATATCAAGCGGCATGTTTAGTTTAACTTTTTCCCCCATGTCAAATATTTTTCCCTTTGCAAAGAGCTAGACATCGATTTCACCCATTTAGGCAACAGCCACTGCAGTGCTGACAGTAGCCGCAATTCCACAAGAAAAGCAACTATTTATCTTAAAGGGAAAAAACCTCATAACTCATTTATCATTGAATCCTCAGTTTTCTGAACCACACCCCACTGGTTTCCCAAGAAAGTCTGCTTTCCGTTTAACACTAGTTTTAAGTAATTTCCTAAATGTATTAATTTTGCTAATATACACTTATCCATGCATTCTTTGGTCTTGAAGCTGTGTGAAGAAATGATAATGTAATGCAGTGTTAACTTGCTTTATTATGGAATAAATTAAATACAACAGATCAAAATTCAATTCTTACAATTCAGATGGCTTTCCCACAAAATCTATCCACTGTTTCTTAATTCATCTATTAATTACTTATCTTCTGTTCAAATGGATAAATGGCTGAACTGAATTTGATTTCTCCTTTTAATATTCTGAAATGCCACTCCTCCCCAAGTACTCCAACTACAGCTAGGTTCATTCACGTACTAGTTTTACAATATGATGACAGAAGAATAAAGATGAAGAAAGCTGTATCTTGTTATCCATGATCTCTTCAGTTATCAAATCGTGACGGAAAAGAGGAAAAAACTATGTATGTTACAACTCCTTTATTCTACAGCACATAACTTACTTAGCTTAATAAGCTTTTACACGTGTCATACACGTATGAGTCTCCATTATGGTTTAGATACCTGAATTCACTTCTTGTTCTTTGCTTTCATTGGTAAGAGGATTATCGTGGAGCTTCAAGTAGATTTCAATTGCTGATCGAGCAGCCTTGAAGTAGAAGGCATGTTTCCTGAGCACATCTTCTAATCTCAAAAGGTCTACATAGGCACGGAGAGTCATCTTTCTCATACAGTATGTGTGGAAGTCAAATTGATCATCCGTTATCTCAAAAAAATGCTTCAAGAAAAAAGAAAACACACAAATTTTAAGCACTTCCCTTGCTTAATCTATTTTTTTAATTAGATGGAGGTGAATAAAGTCACAACTGATATTTGCAGACAATATGTAAGAGGCATGGAAATACCCTTGTAATACTGACTGTCCAAGGGAACCTCTCAGTAGGAAAAAAACCCACTCAGAAAAATTCCACTTTGTTAACAAGAACTATAACGTGATTGTTGAAAGACTTAGGCACTCTTTAAAAGCCAACTGAAATGTGATCATCTGATTAAAAAAACAATTGGCAAAAGACAGCATAAAGTTAATGTACAAATGGTTGTACAGTTAGGAGACATGATATTTTATATTGAATCATTTTCACTTCAAATGATATTTTTTCCACATAATAGTTAGGGATGACATCTTCTCTATTACAATAAATCACCAAGTATTAACCTGTTTTGAAAGTCATTATACTAGAAAGTTTATATGCAAAGAAAGTCATGCTGATTACATCAGCAAATATCTTCATTAGCGTGTGAGAAATACTGGGAAAGAAATTGATGGTGTTTGCACCTACTTACCCTTTCTACTTCGTGGCATTTTTTCAAGGCATCACCATACTTCCCTAGCCTTTGATAAGCTGCAGCACATTCAGTCTGGAACCACATACACTGCATCTCGTTTAGGTTTTCCATAGCAGAAGTTCCTTCCTGAAATAAGTGTCATTATCCCTTTTTGCTATTATAATTTACCAGCTGCTTCTTTCAACTATGGCTAGTTTCAGTCCATTAGTAGGAAACAATCAATCCTTCAACTACTTGGAATACAATAGAAAATGGATACAACACCCAGAGACCAATAATAATGCTCCCCAAGACAGAAAGGAATCGATTTAAATGATAAAAAAATATCTGAACAAGATTAGTGTCTCAGATTTTTAAGATTAACTCAGGCTGTATACACAGTCTTACTTTCACAATTTTGGGGCAGAAAACATTATTTTTAAAAAATTTTAAGTTCAGTAGTTAATTTTTGTTCTTTTTTCCCCCGTCAGATAAGTGGCATCTACTAGTCTAAATATCCACTAATATATTTACTGCTTTATCACATAGTATGAATAATTGTAAGTTGCTCAGAACTAGTCAGTCTAAGTAAATGAAGTTAGATTTGTACTTCATACTTTTACAAGACAGAATCCTAGGATTTACTCTCTATAGTTTCAATGCTGTAGATTACGAATAAACAAACTGGAAGCACATTCCATATATCACGAATGCTAGCCACCAAATTTTCAGAACAGTCTTTATACTAGTAAGAAAACCCAGTTCAACTCACAACACTTCATTATTTAGCATCAGATTTATCCTATTTTATCCCAATATCTATGTTAGAGTTCTGTATTTCTTGCTCTAACACTTCCAACAAACATACACAATGAGTTTTAGTAATCAAATTTTTAGTCGTTCCTAGAAATATCTAGAAAGCTCAGATTCACTTTCAAGTGTCTTCATACCTAAAATTAAGACGAATTAAGGAGCCTAATTCATTTATATGCTCCAGGAAATCACACCAAGCAGCTGTCTTCGTATTTAGTTACGAAAACAATACAGAAATCTGGCCTTTATGAATCTAAATTTTGTTCCATGTCAAAAATACATAATTTAAAGTGCTTACCCTATATTTTAAGGATAGGATTTGCTTTAACAAAATTTTTCCCTGTAGTACTAGCTTAAAGGAATGAAATGTTCCAAGTCAAAATTAATTCATGTTAATGCTAAATCATAACGAATACAGTGCACGTTCCTGTGCAGTTAGCTCAGATGGTATTACTGGGAAACAGCAGGTTTGGCAAACAAGGTATCCATTATATGCATTTCTAGAGAGGTATGTGGAAGTATGGCAATAAAAAACACTTCTGGATGACTACCTTTGAACAACCATTTTTTGCAGTATGTACTGGGTCTATACAGCTGGAGTCCTGCATCCAGCTCTAGGACCCCCAGCACAAGAGGGACATGGGCCTGCTACAGCAAGTCCAGAGGAGGTCCATGAAAAATCAGAGTGCTGGAACACCACTCCTATGAAGAAAGACTGAGAGAGTTGGGCTTGTTCAGCCTGAAGAAGAGAAGGTTCCAGGGAGACCCTTATTGTGGCCTTTCAATATATAGAGGGGGCTTACAAGAAACACAGACTTTTCACCAGGGCCTGTACTGACAGCACAAGGGGTAACAGTTTTAAACTGAAAGAGGCTAGGTTTAGATTGGAACATAAGGAAGAAATTCTTTACCATGAGAATGGTGAGGCACCGGCACAGGCTGCCCAAAGAAGTCATGGATGCCCCATCACTGGAAGAGGTCAAGGCCAAGTTGGATGGGGCTTTGAGTAACCTGATCTAATGGAAGGTGTCCCTTCCCACAGCAGGGGGAAGGGACACCTTCCAATTCAAACCATTCTATGATTCTATATAGTTACTTACCACTAAGTGTAAGAGCATTATCCTGAAAATGGACACTAATAAAATATATTTTTTATTTTGGTCAAGTTACACAGGTGAAAAGTAAACTGCCAGAGGGAAACAAAACCTCTCTTCATTGAAGCCATATACCTACCCTTGTGAATTTGGAGCACATCTCCTCTGCATCCTTCACCATATTTGCTCGCAGCATGTATTTAGCACATTTAGAATTGATAAATCTGTCTGCAGTATCCAAAGACTGTGCTTCATCCATCCATTTGGCAGCTTCCTTGAGGTTACCTACATGCTGTTAGGGAGAAATTAAATAGTTCACTTTCAGTATAAGCCTGCTATTGACCAAGTCCTGAAATCTACAGTTACTAGTACTTCTCCCTCAGAAATAACAAAAGGCATTATTATTGTTTGCTCCTCCTTCCCCTCAGATTTTTTTCAGAATGACAGTTTGACATAAGTTGCTTTGCAAAACCTAAACAAAAGGGTTTTCATTTTCTTCCTGACAGAACAGTGCCCAAAAAGAAACCCACATGAAAACCAATGCCCATAACCATTGCTAACTGAAATACTATCCACACATTCACACCAGTTAGATGGGTTGTTTTTTTTAAGCTAAGTACTCTACATGTCCAAAGTCACTTCTTACCTTGTAAATTTTTGCTTTTAAATAGAATAGTTCTATTAATGTTGGAGTGCTTGCAATTGCAGCATTAATGTAATCCAAGGCCAAAGAACACTGGCCAAGTTTGTCAAAGTGCTGTGCCAGGAAATACCGAACCCAAAGCAGTGTTGTTGGGGGCTCTTTCTCTCCATTTTCTGCAACAAAATGGAAAGTTACAATAAGGCTGAAGACTGCATTTGAAAAAACAAACACAAAAACCAAAGCTTGGAAAAATCAGCTAATATTTCTTGTAATGCTTTCATTTAATAGAAGGTATCACAACTATTTTCTTGCAAGAAGTATCAGCACTTCAATAGTTCTTGATAACTGCCATAAACAAGATTAGTAGTTATAGTGTAATTAGTAAGACCATAGAAACTAGAAACTTACCACATGTACTAAAAAGGTCACAAGTTTTCAAAGAGGCTTCATAACCAGTAACAAGTTCTTGGATTGTAGAAACCTGCATATAAAAAAATAACAATTTACACTTTACTATCATGTTTCTATAAATTAACACACTGAAAAAAGTACTTGGGCAAAATTAGAGAAACTAAAGTATGTACTTAGTTTGGAAAAAATTGGATATATCCTCATTCAGTTTACTTCACCTTTCACAAGCTATCTGTGATCACCCATTTTAACTGGTGATACAGCAGGGAAACAGGTGTAATCTTCAGCAGCTTACAGCAGAAAGTAACCAAGTACATTTGATAAATAAAAATTCCAAAATACAACTTAAAAAGGATATTAATTTATGCTATTAGTTTTTAAGCTTCCAAACTGAGCCAAGTGAAGAAAGGTGCTTTGGTAAAGACTCTGCATAAACTTCCCATAACAATGAAGATACAGAAGAGACTTCTGTGGTTTTCTGGCAGGCTGATATGTACTACTGAAGATCTATATTTTTATTTTTTTTGTTAAAAAGGTACTGTTGCCTAGAATATGGGCTGCATCTTTTTACATAAAAATGTATGTATTAATTGATTTAAGGCTAACACATTCTGAAATCAGACCTTGTCAACGATACTGTTGTTCATTCCAAGGCTGAAGACTCAAATTAACCCAGGCAGTTCTGAACATACACTATACAAGTTTGACATTTACAATACATACAAATGTTAGTATTTGTGCATTTCATGACAATGAACTATTCCAATACCAGGTCCATGGCATAAAAAGTGCCATGTTGAATTTCTACACATTTTGTGAAATGCTCAACCTGTTTTGTAGCTACATTCTAAACGTGTCTGACATATCCAGCAAGTAAACAGCCTCTTAAAGAAACAAGAAAAATACTAAATAAAGAAAAGAATATGATCTCCATATATATACCCAAAACACAGAAAAGACTTAAAGATCTGACTGTCAGCACAGCAGGAAAATGGCTGCATTCACCAATTAGGTGAAACCTATAGATGGTAAAACCCTAAAACTTCAGTGATTAAAAGTAAGATGATCCTACATTAAAAAAAGTCAGTTGCATAAAAAAATATCATGGAGAGACAGCAAAATTTAAAAAAGAAGGATTTGACAAAGCATGCATCTACTTCAAGCTGCACTTTGAGAGAGAAATAAATCTTGTTCTAGAAGATCAAAGTATACAATTTGAAGGATACTACGTTATTGACCCTAATTCAACACAACAGGCAAGAAGTGTCAAACATTTTGTTTCAGAGACAGCAGAGAAGGTGACATGCCCAAGCCATACACAGCCAGTGCAAATGTCTCAAAAGTGTAATAAATCATTTACACATTCTGCAAAGCTCTGGGCAAATCTCATAAGAAATGGTTCCTGGTAGCAAAATCTCAAATACAATAAAATGTTACTAGACTTCAAATAACTACAAAGTGATAAAGGAACGTAAAGAAGTCACAAGTAAAAGGACAAAGGGAAATAAACGCATTAAGCTGTTCTCTGACCTCAAACATATATTTACTAAGAGAAACCTTCAGCTACCTCAGAAAATCTTTGAAGATTCTCTTCTATAAAGTGACTTTAAATGCAGAAGTAAGCCTCTGCTTCAGGTAGCAGGCTGGCAATGTATATGTGCAACAGAGGAAGTATTATTTCCTTGCTGCTCTGCACTTCAACTTCAAAAGTTAATTTTCATCTGGCTGTTAGTAGACTCATATTCCTTTGAGACCAGCCAGCTTTGCTAGACTGCAAGTGAACTGTGTGTAAAGGGGCAAAGACCCCTTCATTTCCGTAATAAACACACCCCACCTCTACCAAGCTCTACATGCATTTTTTTTTTCCACCAATGCACACTTGGAGTATGGCTTCACAGCTGGGCAAAGACCATGCTGCCACCAAACTGATAGCACCACCTCCTCTGAGCCACATCTGCCTGGTTCCTACTTTGGGTGAGCGCTAGTGGCCGTATCCAGGGTTACAAGTGATTCACTCCCTGCTCCACCTCAGCATACAGATGCCCAATTACTAGTTCTATGATCAGGGAAGCTCACAGCAGAAAGACCTGGAGCAGTGAGGCAGTAAGAAAGCCTCTCTTCCTAGCTGGAGGGTCTTCAGTCAGCTTACTGCAACAGTGAAATCAAATCCCCCGATCCTGAGGTGATGGGAAACACCAAACTGTACCATGTTTTAAAAGATGCCAAATTCTTCCAAATTCAGAACTCTGCAGTGGTTTTGGCTTCTACATTCCAAGAAACTACACTGGAATTGTCATTCTGAAAACTACTTTGAACAATACACTTGGAAACAAGTATTCAGTGAAATCGCCAGCTACAAAACTAACACCATCAGGTAGGTAGGTTATTGCAGGCATTCTTGATGAAAGTGACAGTATCTTTGTTTCTCATGACTACTCAGAATCTTCTTCCTCCTTTTCTATGCTTCCATCTCTTGCTAGTAATTTAGGAAAATAATTCCAGGTTCATGTGCTGCTTCAGGGAAGAAATGATCTGGAAATATGAACCTTAATTTCTGTGTCCATATTACTGAAAATTTAGTAGTAAAATCTGTCTCTTGGATTTACTACCTTCTATTTGCATTCTAGAGTCACCACTGCCATCTTAAAGGCAATAATACTTCACTATTTCTAAACACTACAGCATTCTTCAGAAAGATTATTTTTACAATTTCTAAAAAAAATTAAATTGAGCTGAAGTGTCTGGAAATACCATGATACTGACCATGAGTTAATTTAAAGTGGTACTATTCTAGAAAAAAAGTTTCAGTTATTCCCTTGCCATGGATCTGAAAAAGCTTAAGGTATTACAAAACTATAACTGAAGTCATCAGCAAATCTCAGGTTTTATTATGACAAGAATGGAGCCAATTCCAGAACTGGGGCCACCAGTTTCAGAAGAAATTCAAACTTCATACCTTTTCATAGGTCACTACCTACAACTTTTATTTCATTATGAAAGAACGATGAGCTAAGAAGCACGAATGCAAGGAGGGGGAAATGGGGTTTAGCCTTCCCCATCAGCATAGACAAGTGAAGTGCTCATTTTCCCTCCTATACTTTATGTAAAGATTGAAATAGCACATGCTCACTAACCAGTACAGATTCTTGCCAAGTTTAATAATCTTGAAAGTTAAGAAAGCATCTTCCACACTCCACACTACTTGAAACAAAGACTCCGCAAAAGCCAGAATGTTTTTTTTTTTCTATTTCTATGCAGTTTATTTCAATCTGGAACGATGTTTTCATAAGCAAACTTGGAGTAAATGCCTTAAAATACCTATTTGAGAAATACAAACTGAGACTAAAATAAATATCATGCATACACATCTTAATTTCTTTTTAAACTGTTAGCAACAGGAACACAATTCACTTGAACCCCAATTCTGAATCACTTTTTCCTGTGAGCATTAGTTTTTACTTATTTCATTATACTGAGAAATATTTGTGTCTTCTTTTGTAAGGGATGGCTAGAATTCTTTTGTCATCACTTGTAGCTGCTACAATCCTAGTTTGGTTTCTTTTCTATACTCCATTTAGGAGGTAAGAGGAATGGAATGACAAAGGAATAGAAGTAGAGAGAAAGGCAATACAGAAAGGTTTTTAAGAAACATACATAACAAAGGTGAGGTGAAATACCTAATAAAAGATGAAATCAACAGCCCACTAGCACAAAGCAGGGATGCAAATTTTTCAAGAAGGCTCAAACTCTCTGGTTCCTTACTATGGAAGGTCAATTACTAAATTGATTGTATATCCTACTACAGCAGTTGGGCAAAATATTTTATAATAGACTTTTGTTTCAATGACAACCTTCAAAACACTTACATTGTATTTCTTTCTTCAATGAAAGAACTGCAAGAAGAGGAACCGAATTATCAATACCAATCATATAGAAATATTGTAATGTACTATAAAGTGGTCAGACTTGAGCTGTGTCAATAGCTTTTTTTTTAAAAGGATTCAGCTTGTTAATTTAACAGTCACAACCACTACATTTAAGTATGTTTTTCCGTTGCTGCCATTATAAATCAGTACGAAGTTACCATCACTTTCACTGCACAAAGATTAAAAGCTACTGCAGGCAGTTTTGGAGGTAATCCATAGGTTTAACATTTGGCACAGGTTTGAGTCCCTGCCTTTCAAATTCCTGAGAACACGTTTAGTATTATGTGCACTGTTCTCAAAGGCAAACAACCAAAAGGAAAGGTTTGAATACTGCTACTAAGATATAAATTTCAAGATCAATGTATAAAGCTGCCCAAACAAGAAAATATGCTACTGCCCTGTAGATACAGATGCAGTGGTTGTCTTAAAAAAATTTAGTTACGCATTAGTGAGGAAGACTCTTCAAGCAAATCCCAGAAATACTTTAGAAAGATGTGCTTTTATAAAAAGATTTAACTGTTACAAAAACCTCATACATATTTACACTACTGCAACACAGGCAAGGGCTATATTATCTTTCCCTGAACACCATCAACAACGAAAAGGATACAAAACAGTGGAGACAAATAAAAAGACAGTAGACAGGAACAAGATCACACCTTACTTGGCACAAATATGTGCAGAGTGACATTTAAATCACTAAAATGGCCTGTCATCATCATGCATCAAATGGATCACTTCTGGGAATTACCACACAGCAGGAGACTGACACTTTAGAAAACCACTTTGACTGTTTCCTTATGGAATGCCTAATAATCCTACGTACCAGAAGCTAAGTATTTGCATGTTGTTGTTTTGCAGTTGTGGGGTTTTTTGTTTGTTTGGAGTTTTGGGAGTTTTTGGGTTTTTTTTTAAATAAGAGCACTGAAAGTTTTCAAGACTAGCTATTCCCAATTCTGTACTGCATCCAGAATAATTTTAATTATTCAGTTACTTTAATGAGAGTAACTTTCTCCTCTTTCAAGCAGCTGCACAGTCCACTGCAACCCATTCCAAAACAGTTAACTGGTACCTTTAAGAAGATGCTGCTGTCTCAGAAGATAGTCCAACCTTGCCTCAGTGTCAAATCTACAAGCTTCTGAAATTTCAGTGTTTCAAATTGTACTTTGTTCTTCAAACGGAATTCAATGGATGTTACAAGTTTGAGACCTCCCATGAGAGAGCTGGAGACTTTTCCATGTGGGAACACTCTGGCTAATGCCTTCAATAACCTTCCACAAAGGGCTAGAGGAAAAAATTAGCCAACAGTTCTTCAGCTTCCAGTAGGTGACCCAGTGAGGCTTCTCTTAAGAAACTTCTGGCTATTTACTTCTCAGTAATTACAGCAGATAGTTATTAAAAAAAATAGAACTATCACAAGAACCTACCCAGATTCATCTATCTCAGAAAGCTCTTGAACTAAACTGTAGGAGGAAGATGACATAGAAGGATCATTCTATATTCACAAGCCACCTACTATCAGTACTTAGACTGAAAAAAAAAAGACCTGAAAGTGTGGGTGCTTCCTACTCCCCATCTACACAAACACAGGCTCACACCACCTCCTTTGAGACACCTGATCTTGAAGCAGTACATAAAACCTTTGGTCGCAGGAAAAAGATTTGTAACACGCAGGAACCAGAACTGCCTTGGTATTACCAAGCAGGTATCTTCCAAATAGTTAGTGGGCTGAAAGTTCAAACTCTGTGTTTTGGCACAAGTATCAGCTATATCCTATACAAGCATTCCCTTCACTTCAGAGGCAGTTGTTAAATGGAGCATTACCTTTCTGAACTTCAGTTTGCAGACAATTTTAAAGACAACTGTAGCCCTTCCTGAGGAGGGGGATGGGTTGCTGCCAAACTTTACTCCCTCCTTCAAAATAAGGGAGTAATTTCACAGAAACATCTTCCCTTATATTGATAAAGCACTTCTACCATTCTAGGAAAAAGATGTCTACTGCAGAAGGGCCTGAAAGAGAGGGAAAACAGCAGGTAGAAGGGGATACCCTTTATGAACTTGCTTATCTTCCACAGGATGAAGGTCTTCTGTGCTGGAAATGAAATAGAATGTTTCCTAAGACAGATGTTCTCAGTTGTGGTATCTGACAATTTGGCTCATATGTCAGACAGCTGTATTTTCTTATGATTCAAAAGTGTCAAGATGGGTGGTCTTCACCACTGGGAAGCTTGATTTATCAGCTGATTCTGAGGACCTAGAGTGGGAGGACTGCAAAAACCAACCTGCAAAGGCAATATTTCTGCCCATTGTCTGTTCACTTAAGGTGAAAGGATACATAAAGCAAAAAAAGAGACGAGCGCGTGTTCTTGCCCTTCAAAGAAAAGTTATGCCATCTGTCCTTGAAACTTGGAATTGAGCAACCTTTATGCTTGAATAGAGAATTCTCCGAAGTAGTTTATTTCCTGAAGAAAACTTGTTTCTTGCAGGTAGTGTGCATGGTGCTGACAACAGTGGATCTGTAGGTCACAGAAACCGATCCCAAACCACCACACAATTTTCCATCAACAAATCAAACATCTCAATCACATGAGTACTTATTTGAAAAAACAACTCCTAAAGATGCAAAAATTCCACTTTAATAGCTGAAAGGTATGTCTCAAAACTGAGTAAGTCATTCTCTTTGTTTTCATCTCAGAGTACAATTGAATTTTGACTGTGTTTCCTATCACCATTATTGTAAATAGCAATACTTGAGCAAAGCTTTCTGGTTCCCTCAGTAAGATTAGTATTCTTTATTCAGGAGAATGGGGTGTAGTTGAGTTTGTGACACCACTTTTCCAGCACAGCATGAGAGGCATCGACCCGAATTGCTAAGAATGCATTTTCTCACACAGACATAAGGAAAGTAGTTGTACTTCTCAAAATTCTAGAAAACATTTGCAAATTGCTTTGCTACAGAGTACCCAAAGGAAATCACTGTTGTGCAACTTCAAAACAGTCCTCATTATCTAGGAAAAATGGGATACCTAAGGATTCAATGACAAACTAAGCCTTTCAACAGCAGCCCTGGCAAAGTGTTTTCCCTGAGCCAGTAGAAAACCACGTTGACATTAACAAATGAAGTTCTTGTGGCCAAATTAGCAGCAGTATCTTTCACAAGACACAAAGAAGTATCCAGTACATACCCTGAAGGAATACCCTAAATGCCTCATGGGAAATAGAGAAGTGACAGTAAAAAACAGTCCATAAGAGTGCTATGTCAATACTTGAAGTCTTTGCTACAATGAGGTGTTATCTAAGAGACATAAGAAGGTGCTCCCAATGTGCAGAAGCAGCATCAATGGACCCTGAAAAATATTTATGAACTTAGTACAAAATAAGTTAAGACAGAAAAAACAGAAAGCAGTTGCTGGCTCAGAGTCCTAGAGAAAGCCTTTGATGACAACATTTTGAACAGGGCTTGTGGCTGGTCTGTGGCACACAGTAACAGTACTAAACCACCCCTTTTCTTGAGTTGTCTCCATTATCGGTCCATTTCTGAGGCAGTGGTAATCACACACACACAAAACCAGCCAACAGAGCCAGAAAGCCGAACCTACAAAAGAGGAATACCATAAAGAGTTGGTTCCTTGCTTTTCTTCTGATGCTTTCCTCTCCACACCATTCGAAACAGAACCTTCCCCAGAAACAGCTTACTGCTAAAAAACCTCTGATACAATGATGGCACAAAGAACACCACCTTCTAAGAGTCATATTTCTTGAACACTTCTGTTTCAAAACTCTCTTTGCTCACAGAGACACCTTCACAGCCTCCCTGAAAAGGGTTACTTTATTACTTGTGATGGAAGAGACAGACATATGGCTGGGCAGGGAACTGTACCCCCTCCTCTAGGTCCCTAGAGACACTGTACAGGAGGATCCTGGGTTCAGAGCCAGTTAAACTCTGCCCGCATGGTAAATATGCAGTCTGAAGTCCCCATCTCTACAAATGCAGACACTTAGATATGAACTTTAAGGCCTGAAACATATTACAAGTGGTAGCAGAGGCACGCTTCTGATGATCTATTGTATATAGCACGACCCCACCACATGATTAACCATGTATCAATTCAGGGCTCCCTGACCATGCCTTTCTGGATGGAAATACTGAAAAAAAGGAAGTAAGTTTCAAATAAAGAAGCTGCCAATAGACTCAAAACCAAAAAAAGCTCGTAAATACAATTAGCTATCTTCAGGGAGAAAAAGGGGGACGGGACAGGGGAGACGACACACACGATTACAGCCCAACCAAGACAAGAAGCATCTTCATCTATAGCCAAGAGGTGATTGGCATGAATTGAACTGTGCTTTTTAATCAAGGCAGCAAAGAACAGAGCATGAGAAACACACGAGCCAGCTGGCACACTTGCAATGCACAAAAGGTCTGAGTTCAGGCTTTTCCAGTGTATCCACACAGGAAGGTGTATATGGGCAGCCACCTAAAGAAGTTCTACTTCCCATGGCTTACCATAAATTTAACTAAAAGAATATTTAAGATCACAACATTTATAAACTTACACAGTTCACAGAAGAACCAAAAAACCTCTTCAGCAAGGCTCACACTGGTTGATTTTTTTTAAAATCAATGTTCCTCCATTATTTAAAAAAGGTCCCACCTAGCTACTTTAAACATAAGATATTGACACTCAGATTTATCAGTGCAAAAAGCAAAAGGTGGAAGGTATGCAAATGAGTGAATATTTCCATTTTTTACTCGAAGCAGCTATACACTGACTTGCAACAACTTCCTTAGTCTCACTTGAAAAGTTTCTGCTCCACAACTCTTTGTATAGCTCATACACATTTACCCCACCCAATGAGGTAGGAGCACAGAACAAGCCCATAGAGACTACTCAAATAAATTACTCCAATTGTGAAAGGCTATTCAGCCTCACACAAAGAATTTCCGTTGCTTACATTTTACNACTCTTTGTATAGCTCATACACATTTACCCCACCCAATGAGGTAGGAGCCACAGAACAAGCCCATAGAGACTACTCAAATTACTCCAGTTGTGAAAGACTATTCAGCCTCACACAAAGAATTTCCATTGCTTACATTTTACTATGTGGCTAACATCTGAATGCAATAAAAATCACAATCCATTAAAAATTATTTTACCACCTCATACCATGCAGGTATAAACAGGAAAACATGACAAGCAGCCCTCCACTCAACACAAGTCTCCTTGAATTTCTTATGTATCTTTGACATATACAGATGCTAAATATGTTTCTGTAAGAAGCTTTACTATTTTGTATAACACCCAATGAAAGTGTTGCTTTGAAACTAACAGCAGTTAAGACATATGTGCATCTATTTTTAAATTTATTCAATTGAGCCATCAATACTCACTCCTGCTTCCCTAAGAAAAGCACTGTTAAATGTGTGTGTACGCTCATGCATACACAGGGCAAGACAAAAATCTGTCACTTGCAGTAAAACACGCATCTAAGGGGAAGTTCCACGGTCTTTTAAAATTGACCTAAATGAGAATCAACTGCCAAAAAAACCCCAACCAACCCAGTAGGTTTTCATTCAGATCTGTTCCTTGATCTAGTTTGCTAAGCAGTTGCACAGAACCTTGCACACCCTTTTAGTGGAAACCTAGGTATTCTACGGTCAACTTCAAGCACATGTAAGAAACACCTTTCCAGCCAGCTTGCAACTGGCCATCTTGACCCAGCTAGTAGAAATTTTTTATTATTCCCTTTTTTATAAAGCTAATCCTCTGGTATCGTGGTTAGTCCCCAACTTCAGCATTTCTCAGTGTGGTGTGGCTAAGCCAACATAATTCTCAGGGGTTTCACCAAAGAGCTATCAGATTATAAGGAATGGCTAGCCACAAAGCATTAACTGTGCAGTATCACATTGAAACAAAACAATAAAAAAGGCAAAAAAGCTAACCCACCCCACAAGCTTGGAAAGTTATGCATTTTCTTTGTTCCCTGACCATCTAAGAAAGTAGCCTTCTATTAGATATGTTTTTTTAGAGCTGATCTACACTCTGAGGAAGTTCACATGTATTTCTTTTTTTTTTTTGAAAAGATAAACCAAAACAAGAGCTTTATTATTTTTTAGATTTTTTTGATACTTAGGTTCCTTACAACTAAACACCTCCATTATTGACTTGTAATCACTTTCAAGTGTAAAATACATCCAATCCACTGTCAGATACACTCAGAATTTGAAATGTGCTAAAAATCAAGCATAGCCGGAGCTCCTTTTTGCCCTGGATTAGGTTTGGAGGTGTGCCTTATGATACACATCATTGCTAGTAAACTGCATGTCTTCCTGACCAGTACAGCTGCATTGCAGTAAGTTTGTGTGTAATCTGTACACACTTAACTATATACACCACCAAATCCTACTCTAATTTCAAGATAATGCTAACTTGCTGTTTAAGTGAAGACTACTGTTGCTGTCCATTGCTGCTAGCATGGGTAAGAACTACTCCTGAAATAAAACAAGTGATATTTTTTCCTAGTGTCAATACCACCAATGAACACACAGCGATTTGAAATACTAAACTCTACAAGAAAAAAAAACTTCCTCCATTTATCTAAATGAGTTTAGTTTTTATTTATCATTCAAAAAGTAACTTCTAACATGGTATTTTGTACACTTGCTCTGTTGAAACAGCTTTAGTTCTTTTTTAAGGCATTCTGTGTACAAACATAATGACTTGGAAAGATTATAGTACAAGTAGCATTTGAAAAACGTCGCAATTATTTTGTGATTTTGACAGAACCACACAACATTTCTAGTCATATTTAACTGCATTAAACAGTTTGGGTTTTCCCCTCAAACACATGCACTGAAAACATTTTTTGCCATATGTAACAGGCTTTGCACTTCTGAGTTATTCTCAGAGGAGAACTCTCAGCTAGGAGAAAGCTGCTCAGTATCCCAGCTTTACAGAAAGCAGACTACTCAAGCGGAATGGCAAACAAGTCACAACAAGAACATTCTTCATTAAAGAATTTACTGCTGCTTGGGAAAGGTCTAGCACGTGTATGTTTACACACTGAAAGTACAACGCCACAAGCCCTTTGGAGCTGTGCAACAGCATTAGAAGTATGAGACCAGTCTCATGTCAAACAAAAACTTAAAGTAGGATGACTATAAATACAATAGTCAGCCATGAATTTTAAGTGCTTCAAATGTAACAAGCTGAATATGAAAACAGCTCCTTAAAAGTTATTTTAAAAGCAATACTCCTTTAATATCTTTATAAACAAACTGTTAGGCATCTATTTGGGATGGAAAAAAATGTAGGATTCAGCCAGACTTGGAAATGAGGTCTTAATTTTGAGATCGCTGGGAACTGTCAGAATTACGCAAATCTTTTCCATAAAATGTAGAATCTTTCTATTCAGAAAATAAAAGCATGACTAATTACATAGTTTTTCAAATTCAACTACACATCTAGCTATGTTATCTGTAAAATATAAAGTTTAGCTTCCCTCAAAAACTGAAGGAAACCTCCATGAAAATGTGTATTGGCTATAGGTGCAGCAAATACACTGCCTATAGTAAAGCTACCGAACACTTCACAGTATGAACATTAGTGTTCAGCTGTATTATAAATATTAACTAATTTGAGTGTGATGTTCATATCAAATTTCTACATAGGATCTCTTTTTCGGAAGTGAAAGCTAACACAGATTAGCAGTTTACAAAACTGTCAGCGAAGTTACACAATTTAGAAAACTTTTGTGCAGGAACTTAGAGTTCGGTAGCACAGCAACACCACAGTCAGAACACACTGTCCCAGGAAAATTCTGCCACAGTGGTCAAGGTGTAAACTGTACAACATAAAATTAAAATAAAACTTAGGGACTGCACAAAAGACTATTAAAGGCTTAATTTTTAAGTTTCTTTTCTGATTTTATGCTTCCAAACACATCTTTCACTTCATTTTCAAAAGAAGCTATAGAAATTTAGCATGCCAGTCTACTAAGCCTGCAAAATTTCAAGAAGCCTACTCATTTATCTGCTATTTCCAGTTACACAAAGATAGACCTCTAGAAAAAGCACATTGATTAAATATTAGGCATCTTTCATCTAGAAACTAGCCCAAAGGATAAACAGACTATAAATGGGATATTATTTTTCCCCAGATAAACTGTTAGAGACATGACAGAGCCTTATGAAACAGACTCTTACAGGCAGAAAGTGGTAAATCAGAAAGTTGTGCTAGGAGAGCACTTCATATGGAGGACTGAGGATCTGAAGTTTATCCTTTTTTTTTAATTCACTCCACCCCACCCCAAACTGATCTACACTTAATAGTGAACTGCAAATATCTGGTAAGTTAAAACAACTGACATTTTCTTAATGTAAGTGTAGTATAGAAGAAAAACAATACTAAAATTCAGCAATGACTGGCTAGCTCATTCTTCTAACAGCAGTCACATGCCTGAATTACACTAAAGACAACAGGTTGTAAGGTACAAATCAAGGAGCTGCTCTAAAGTGACAGAAATACAGATAACAAACAACACAATATGAAATATTTTGTTACACATTTTTTTCCTGAAGAGTGTTTGCCTCATTTAACATATACCAGAGAGTGAATGGGTAATGTTCTACAAAAGTACTGACACGCACAAAACAGGTTTTTGCTTTCATTTTCCTATTGCCTTAAAACATCCAGAACCAGATTTTCTAACATGCTGAGCATTCCACACCAACTGAGGTCAGCGAATGATGACAAACATCCCTGAAACCATAACTCCTGGGCTACATGCTCAATGCCTGCAGAATTTGGCCTTGACATCTTACTGCCTGTTTTAAATGTGTGAAGCATAATACTTCGTCTCTTTATTGTATTGTGTCAAGACTAACAACTTGTGAGATGGGACATAAACCGCAGCATATGAGAAAACTGCCAAACAAAAAATGTGCATTATACCACAGTATGTAAACACACTCTGAAAAATAGTAGTATTCTTCATTTTAGACCACTTGAATTTCTACTTTTAATATTACTCCTAACAATCCAGTCATAAAAACGTTGACACAATGGAGTAAGTTAACAACAGCAGTACAAGTTTGTACTGAAAGTTCTAAGACACTCATAAGAATACAAATTCAGAGCAAACCAATGTGCTAAGATGTTACTGTGGTCATCATGCAACTGATTTCATGAGCAACTGTTTTTTTGATAGTTTCTGGACAAGTTTAGGGACTGCACAAGAGAAAAATAATTTCATACGAGCATATCATCAGTAGTAGCAACTACAAGCAGAGATGTTAAGAGCATTTCTTATGGGTCTTCAGATGGGTATTTGGAGCAGTTATTCCCAGTGTAGACCACTCAGACTAAAAAAGCTCTCTTGATAAAGTAGTTTGTACACTGCTACACCTGTCAGCTCTTGGCTTACATGTTACCTCCGGGACCCAAACTGTCAGCCATCAACATGTTTTACACTACCCATTCTCATTACAGAGTGGAAGCATCCTATCCTAGCAGTACCTACAATGAAGTTTCTCATCCTCCTGCTTCCTCCACTTATTTTAAGGCTTCCTTACTCCTCCTTAACATACAGTTATATAGCAGAAGTGCTACCTTTGGCTATGAATGTATCAATTGTTAACCAGATCCTGAGCAAGTCCACTTACCAGCTTTCCCCTCATGGAATTTTAACTCAGAAACACTACTTTCTAAAACTTGAATTGACAGAGTCAGTATGAACAAAAGGCTGTCCTTGGTTGATCTTACAGCATTATTTCTTCTTAAAATGATTGCTAGGGGAACTAATGTTTTTTAACTTCCGTATGTAATCCACCAATAGTTCACAGAGGGCATTCTAACTACAAGAACAGTTGCAACTTGCTTTAAATTCCTTTAGCTTTCCACATCAAGGAGAGAAAATGACTTCTTTCCTGAAAGGGTTAAAGAAAGATCTTCACTGGAGACAGCCTACCTTCCTGTGTAGACAGTCTTACACCTTTTTTTGAGACTGTTGTTTCTGATGTTTCTTGCAGCCATTTTCTCTCATCCAGTATTTCCTCACAGTCTCCATGTTTTTAGTTACTCAGAAAAAGGGCACATGTGCACTAATGTCGAGCTTCAATGGAATCAACCAACGCACCTGCAACACAATCGACGCAAACCTTGATGTTGACTAATTGAAGATCTTCACTCTTTGGATTTTTATCTCATGGGCATAGAGACCAGCACGTATGGGGAATCGAAGAGTATTTCTAAGTATTGCACAAGTACAAAGAGAACTTTGTGGGGGGAGGTGGGGTTAGCATTTCAAAATCCCTCTCTTGTGAGGAACAGTAAAAAAATAAGGCTGTTCAGTTATTTCTAATACATCTGGACAGCAGCTTGCAGAATGTGAACATTACTATATCCCATGCAATTGCTTATGCCTCAGGTTATTAGCTTCCAGCAGAAACACTCTGCCAAGAGCCACAGCTACATTCACCCTGAACAGTAACTTTGCATGAACAACAGAACTCGGAATAATGCAATGGCACTCTGAAATACAACTTTTTGCTTCTTGAACGTGCAAGAATGACTACAGCTTCTTCCTGACAGAATATGTATTGTGCCAACTGTGTTAATTTTATTAAAGTACAAAGATATCAACATGATAAATGTAGTTTAAATAGCCAAGTATACTTGCTATTTAGAAATTAAAAGCCGCCTGCTAAAAAAATTAATAAGCCTCCGTACTATATAGCAGCCTTTTTAAATTAAAGGTTTTGTGTTATAGAAAACTCAAGGAAAATGGCTACTTTGCTGAAACCCATTTTTAATAATAACAAACTTCAGAAACTAAAGCACTAAGCAAAGAATAAAAACTATATACCCACTTGTAGCATAAAAGAGGAAAAGCCCAGTAGCTAGATAGTAAGTCTCCTATACCAGAGAAAAGGATTAAGACACCCATATAAAAGTATTTAATGTACACACAGACTGTATTGTGCTGACATTTTCCTTGTAAGTGCTCCATGTGTCTTAGCATGTAAATAAAACATATTCAGTCACATTTCAAAAGCTTTCATTCACACAGCAGTAAAGTGCTTATTCCAAAAGGCTCCACAAATCACAAAAATTAAGCTTTTCATACTATTTTAGAAGTATCAACTGTAAGTAAAAAATTCCACTGTATTCACATTTCTTAAAGCCATGTTTTGTTTAGATAACATTTTAAAGTTTAGAGGAGGGCAGGATATCTCATTAGTAAAAAACCCCAAAACAAATCCACAAGTTTCCTTATGTAGGGTGAAGCTGCCTTTTTATTATAGCCTCTCCTGCTATCCTCCCATATATCTCACTTGCTTAGAATTAACTCATTTTAGTTAGTCACCTACAATTCTTACTACTTAGTCCAGGGTTGAAAGTGACAAAGATGACAAATTCACTTTAAAATGCAAGTTACCTCCACAGTATGCTTATGAAGTGACGATGCAGAAGTTTAGTACTTTATGGCAAGATCAAGAAAATCAAGTGAGTAAGTCCCCAAAAGCAGTATGAGAAGTACATGTTTGAAATAATGTTCTTAAAAGGAACTACTTTTTCCAGAAATAACTACAGTTCTTCAAAACACAATATCAACATTGGTCCCACTATGCACAAGCATCTCATAGCATGTGATTTTTTTCTAAATCATGCAGGTGGATTTTTCAAATGAGGACAGCTAGTGTTTTCAATTTTTACACGTTCAATCCAACCACCTTTTAGATGCCACTGCAGAAATGGTTTGTTGAGCAGCTGCACTTTTACAGAATCACAAAATGGTCAGGGTTGGAAGGGACCTCTGGAAGTCATCTAGACCAAACGCCCTGCCAGAGCAGGTTCACCTACAGCAAGTTGCACAGGACGGCATCCAGGCAGGTTTTGAATGTCTCCAGAGTCAGAGACTCCACCACGTCCCTGGGCAGCCTGTTCCAGTGCTCTGCCACCAAAGTAAAGAAGTCCCTCCTCATGTTTAGCTAAATAGTACAACATAAAGAAAACAAAAAATGGGTACAAATTTAAAGCTGTACAGATTCAGAAACTAGTACTCAAACATCTGTGCTGTTCCTTCAGCAGAAGCGGCAACTGAAGGACAAGGGTGGAATGGACAATTGGGAATGTGAACCACCCTGTCCAGGAGTCAGGGCCCTTAGATAATCCATTCTAAATTGCATGACACTCATGCATCAGTTCTGAGTAGCATCATCTGCTGGAGGCCTACAAATTCTGTGCCCATTATTCTCACCTGCTACACAGAGTATACAAAGATCACGAGCTTTTCTAGCACAGAATTTATATAAATCAGGACTCCAAAGTGATGATGACAGGTCATGGGACTTGTGTTAGCACCTCTCAGAGCAGGCTACTTTAGGGTAAAAGGCCACTGTAGAGTACAGGACAGCAATAGGTACTTGGGATAGTGAGTATAAGTCACAGTCATCAAAAATTGAAGTACTGATCTCCAAAATACAGCACCTCATTGAAAGCCTAGCATATGACATTTGTCAAGCATTAAAGGCAACAGCTCCACTGAGCACCTCCCAACAGTTGTGCATTAACACAGGAAGGCAAGAGTAAGACCACAGCACACTTTGATCCCACCAGTGTCACACCAACAGGCCCTGCCACATAACATTGCAAACATCAGCAGGTTTGCTGGACCAAACTGTTTCCATCAGCAGGCAACTACTCAAGTTGAATACGAGCTATGACCTGAGAAATAACCTGGACACAATTACGACTTTACTAGAATTTTATCAGTATCTCTTCCTCTACTTTTCCTTTACCAACTAGATGAGGGCAAACTCAACTTCAGTGAACAGCTACATCAACAGCTTGGCCAACTGACTGCTGATTTCTAAGAAGTTCAAAGTATTCTTTATACAGCTCTTTCTCTTGAGACTACAAGCAGATGATCACCAACAACACCAAATGCACAACTACTACATTGTCTATTCGAATTTGCATTGTGGAACACTGCAGAAATAAAGGGGATTACACATGTGCCACTTCGCTCCAAAAATCAAGAGGACTACACTGAAACAATGATTAGATCCCTTCGTATCTAAGATAGCATCCTCAGCTTAACCCCATTTCACTCTTGAATAAACAACCTGCTCTTTTGGAAAGTGCCTACCCTGAAGCAGCAATTACAGATGCTTCACTTGACATGTGGTGAACCATGCATGTACTTACATTTAGCCTAATACTAAGGGAAAGTCTGCAGTAACCCACCTGTGTTTGAAGTTAATCTATTTCTAAAAGGCAGATTCTGTGACAAGTGCCTGTTCTTTCCTGTGTGAACGGTCTGAGAAGGAAGGACGAAATTCTAGGAATTGGTTAGGGCAGATGCTGGCAAACAGATATAAAAATGACAAATAAAGATTCCAAATCAGTCTCCATATTAGGGATCTCAACGCTTCTGTCTATAGACACTCATGTATATTGGCACATCTGTCTTTATTGTGCCTTTCCGCACTATTTGCTATAGGATCTTAGTGTTGCCAGACTTCCATAAAACACACTTGCCCCAATACTGAAGTACCAGTTGCAGATTAGCTTGCTGGCTAGCGAATCAGTGGCTACAAGCTGATCCTCGACTTGAAGGTGAAACACAGTAAGAAGATACTATTGCAGAATGATTAAGGTTGGAAGAGACCTCTACAGACTGCCTCGTCCAACCCTCCTTTACAGAACAGGGTCAGTTGAAGCATGTTACTCCTGGCTATGTCCAGTCATATTTTGACTATCTCCAAGGATGACAACTTCACTACATTTCTGAACAGCCGGCTCCCAACATTTGACAACCCCCATGATAAAAGTTCTTTTGCTTGCATATTCTCTTCTATTTTAAACTGTGCTCCTAATACCTTGTCCGTTCACTGGGCACCACTGAGAAACATCTGGCTGTCTTTTTTCACTCTTGCCTTCAGATATTTATCTATGTAAGATCCCACCTAAGCCTTCTCTTCTCCAGGCTAAACAATTCTAGCTCAGCTTCTCCTCATGTGCCAGACACTCCAGTCCCTTCATCAACTTTCTCTAGACTCTTTCCATTATGTCTATGTAGCTCTCACACAGGGGAGCCCAGAACTAGACCCAGCACTCCAGATGTGTCTCACCAGGGCTGAGAAGGATCACCTCCCTCGACCTCATGGTAGTACCTTCACTAATGCAGCGCAAGACACTGTTCACCTTCTTTGCTGGAAGGTACATTGCTGGCTCAATTCAGCTTGCTGTCTACCACAACCCCCAGGTCCTTTTCTGCAAAGTTGCTTTCCAGCAGGTCAGTCCCCAGCCTATACTTGAGCACAGGGTTATTCCTCCTAAGGTGCAGGACCTGGTATTTCCCTTTGTTAAAGTTCCTTTCAGCCCGTTTCTCCAGCCCATCAAGGTGTTTCTGAATGACAGCACAATCCTCTCATGCATCAGCCACTCCTCACATTTTTGTATCATCTGCAAAGTTGTTGAGGGGTATGCTCTGTCCCATCAACCAAGTCATTAACAAATGTATTACACACTATTGTCCCCAGTATTAAGCCCCTGGGGAAACTAGTTGGACTTCAGGCTGCTGATCACAACACCGAGCCTGGCAGCTCAGCCAGTTTTCAGTCTACCTTACTGTCTACTAAGCTGTACTTCCAACAGTTTGTGTTATAGGAGACAGCGTCAAAAGTCTTGCTGAAGTCAAGATAGCATCAACTGCTCTCCCCTTGTCCACTAAGGTAGTAATTTTGCCATAGAAGTCTGTCAAGTTAATGAGGTATGACATCCCCTTCATAAGTCTATCCTACCTACCCCCAGCCACACTTTGTCTTTTCTGTGTTTGGTAATGGTTTCCAGGATTATTTGCTCCATTAACTTCACAAGGATTGAGATGAAGCTGACTGGCCCATTGCACCTCAGATCTTCCTTTTTGTACTTCCTGAAAACATGAGTGACATTTGCTTTCCTCCTCAGGAAACTCCAGCCATTGTGATGACCATTCCAAGATTGAGTGGCAGTGCAGTGACATTGTCCAGCTCCCTCAGCAGTTGTAAATTCATTCCATCAGGTCTAATGGGCATGTGAAAATCCAATCTCTTTAAAAGTTCTATAACCTGATCCTCCTCAGAGATGTATATATTTAAGAAAGCAATGAAAGTGACATCCATATGCCCTCATTAAAAAAAACCCACAGCAGTACATTCTCTATTGCCTTGGTATACCAAACTTGCTACTTTTATCAGCAACTCTCAGAAGGCTTTAAGAAGATTTACCACAAGTGTTGAGCTTGAAATGAGAATCTTGTCAGGAAAGATGACAAAACAGCATTATCATGAAAGGTGCTTTGAGTTTCTCTGGATTCTGCCTCATGAAGAGGTTTGGGGTTTGGTTGGGTTGATTTTTTTTAGCACAACAGTGAAGTTGCCAATGAAGTCACTGACAATTGAGACCTTTTTCTTGATACATAACAGGAATCCACTCTCAGATGTGTAAGAGAATAGACACAAGTACCATCAAGACAGCACTAAGGGAACCAACTAGGTATCAGCTGAGCAATCCACTGCCATTTTGTTGCTCAAAATTACAGAATATATGCAGAAGCCTTAGAGTCTACTTCTGATCTAAGAAGTGTGCTATCAGAGGAGTGAAGGATACCTACAAGATAGGAATAAAAGTAGCACCATATCCATGTTTGTCTGGGTGCTAATGGATGTGGGAAGATGTAGGCTGAGAAGGAAAAAACTTAAGTACCTGCTTGGGACATGCCTTCCTCCCAGGAAGACTAGGCCTCTGGTGTATCTGCCAATTAAATGCGCAGATTCAATGCGTGAAGGGAATGGTTTACACTAAATCCGCAGTTTAAACACTACCATGATGGTGTTTAACACAGAGTGCCTTCCCTTTCTAGGTAACTCTTCCCCCAGAATTCTTCCATTTTGTGATAGAAATTATCCGAATAAAGTTAACAAGGGGCAAAAAAAGTCCCAAGAAACAAGCAAACATGGAATGAACTTAGAGTTTTGCAGAGCAGTAGGACATTGACAGGGCTCCCTCTTGGCATCTTGAACAACACCCAGAATCAAGAGTGTGCTTCAGGAGGAACTGCACAAAGAGTTACAGACTGGTATTTGAGAAGGTGACTGAACTCATAGACAAGGCACATGTGCTTACCGTGCAATCTCTGCAATAGCTCCATATTCTAAAAGCTATTTTAGAATGAGATATTCATGAAAAAAAACCCCAGAAGTTGCTGGTGTTTGTTTTAATACATGAAACAATATTCAACAGAATATAGGAACACTTCAAGTCTATATTCATATTTTCCCCACCTTAGTTTCTTCCTTCAAATTAGCCGCCATATATTCATGTAGATAACTAATTAAAATTTGATTCATGTGGATTAATTAGAGCATGTTCCTCTGAAGAATGACTTTTCTATTTTTGACAGAAAACAGCAAATTGTTTCTGAATGACAGATAGCAACCACCTAAAAACACCACAAAAACGTCAAGAAAACTCTTCTTTTATCCATACTTTGGTAAAATCATGCTTCATAATACACACTAATGACATCACTATCAACTCAATCCAACACACAGCTACAGTAACAACTTATGCAGGAAAGTGGGTGAATTTTAATTTTCCTGAAGAGGTATCAAGGTTTTTTGCATTTTGGTTGTGACTGTTTTGCTACATGTAGAAGCGATTTCCCTGCACTTGTTCCATATCAGAGTTCCTCTACGTGATAATTTAAGAGTCTGCTAGATGTTTCAGCAACTCAAAAGTTAGCTAGTTGACACACCGAGTCAAAGACACTGTCCTTACAAAACATTACAAGATCAACTGAGAAAAATAAATACTGAGCTCAGAATGCAAGTCTGTTCCTTAATGCTAGTAACCCATACAGAAAGTCTCAGCTCTTGTTCAGACCAGCCATTTCTTTTCTTTTCTCCAACCCTAACAGCTAAGTAGAACCTGCTACAGTACTTTTTTTACATTCATGAGCTTTGTCTTTTATATAACCATACTCACTTTACACTACTTAATCATGACCAAGAGTTTTCTCATCAAAAAAGCCCCAGGCTATATTTACAGTATTCCCTAGAGGCTGCCATGTAATGATTAGAAGGAAGACGTGGCCAATTTCTTCACAACATACAGTGGCTACATCAATAGTCATTTGAAGCACACATACAGTGATGAACATTATTCTTACTGATTAAGTATTTGTTTAAACTAAGAACAAAGCCATCAAGACAGTGTTTCATCAAATGATTTCTCTAATATGGTGTAGGTAAAAAGTGATCTATGACTGAATATCAGCAATGATATACCACTGAACATACTCCATATAGTATTACAAACTTGTTTTGAATAAGACACTAGAAAACACAGTAAGATTCAGTCTGACAGTGCCTATCACCCTCTAACTGATCTTTTCTTCAGTTGGAAAGACAAAGAATCTGGCTGTATACCAATGTGGCAAGTTAGGAGGCGATCAGTGCATGCCTTTGGTATCTGCAAACAGGGAGCACAATAATAATTGTCAGTTGAGAAAGTGACTCATCCACATTGCCTGTAGAAAAATCAGTTGCCAATATTATAGAAAATGATAAAACAAACATCTTCTCAGTTGGCCTTTGTCCAATATTTCCTCCTGCAATTCAATGTGCTTTTTTTTCTTATGTCAATAATAGAGTGATTTTATACTACAGCAAGGTATAGAAGTGCACTCAGGGTACTGAACTACTGGCATGATTTTTTTTTAATGATTCAGCATTTTAATAGTCAAAAGCTCTACCCACAGCACAATGCATTTGTTCAAGTTTAAATGACAGTACAGTTTCTAGGCAAAAGACAATTGTTAGCCCAATTTCTTCAAGCTTCTCGCCCTTCAGCCTCTACTACTTATATCTCCCCCAGACTAGGGGGCTTCACAAAGAGGAAGAAACAGTGAAAGAACAGTTCACATGCTACTTACCAGACTAGCATAACAGCACAAAACCTTAAGAATCGCAACCTCAGATATCAGACACACTTCTATTCTCCCTAAAACAACTCTGAGTGTAACAAGTAGTACCAGACAGGGATTTTCTCAAACAATTATCAGAACAAAACTGAGTATAGCTGAAATAAGAGTTAAATGTAATGTTTGGTCAATGTATAAGTTAAAAGTTACTCCAGGGTACTCCTGGTGGATTTGATTACTCACTTGTTGAGCACTTCACCTTTCAAACTTTTTAATTGCTTAAACGATCCTTGATCAAGTCAATGCTAACATACTAAAACACTGCTAGCTGATCATCAGTTGATCATCATAAAAACACAGCTGAACTTTAAGTCCTTAAACAGATCAAAAATCAGAATTTTTCCCAACTTATTTCCTGATGTTACTTCCACAAGTACAGCAACTCTGGTTTAGATCTTTATCACAACAATGTCTGTATTGGATACAAAGCGTAACTTCCAATCTATAACCTTGGTATTTGGAGTCTAAGCTGTGTATACTGAAGAGTTCCTAAGACCTCCCTGAATAGTTTTCACTTTGATCTCTGCAAGTCCCAGAGTTTTGCAGCTCCACGTACCTGAAGCCAGACTGCACACAGAACTGCTAACTAATGTCAGTAGACTAGAATCTGTTTTTAAATCAAAATATATCAGTAATTTTTATTTAAAACATTTAGTATGAAGTATAACTTACAGCAATTAGATAACAAACAACATTTTCCTGAACACTTCTGACAAACATTTGCCAAACATTTGCCTTCTATACAACCACCTTTTTTTTTTTTTCTTCAAAATCTTTGCTCTAGAATCACTTCCTCTTTACATTTTGGTCTCCCCCATCAGGTATAAAAGGTATTCTTAAATCCGAAGTGTTAAGAGATACTAAGAAATTTAATCCTCATCTTTGCTGAGCAAGTAAAGCTACATTTCCCCCCACACACACACTATCCCTCTGTATTCATGCAAGTATTGAATGAAGTAATTTACATTTTCCCTTCCGACATATAAAACATTGCAGCACTTTTGTCCAAGTTAGCTACATACAAATAGAACACTTCTATTAATATAAATACTGGTTATTTCACCTTCTCCCAAAACCATGGTTTATGAGAGACCCTGGACCCACCTGTACTTCTAGAAAGAAGGAACTCTCTAGGCTTAAAACCCAACTTTTCATAAAATAGTCATATCTATACCACTTTGAAATAGAACTGCAGTTGACTACACCAAATTACACCTGTTTCCAAAGAAATAAAAGGGGAACTCTTCATTCCCAACTTGTAGAGAATTCAGTAATTTCCTATGTTTTCTAGTACATATAACATGATCCTGACTACAATTATTTCTATTTTCAGTCAAAACATACCAATAATTTATGTAAGAAGCTAGCATTAAGCACTGACTTAGACAAGCTAGATACCAAAGTATAACATTTTCCTGAAAGGTGTAGCACACATTAGTTTGCCACAATTTTCTGCCCCCTTCCCCCTAAATTCTAGGAACTCAAAAATTAACTGTCGGAGACTAAAATTAAAGTTTCTCTCAGTTTCAAAGATCCTTCTGTTACATTGTAGTTACATGAAAGCCCAACCAAGTGAAATGTGAAAGAGATCCTCTCTTGGGAAGAGAAGGACAAGAAAGAAGAGGAAAATGCTTTTGCAGAAGTTAGCAGTGCAAACAAAACCAAGCGTATATGGAAGTTTTGAGGTTCTTGATTTTAATTTCAATTACTTTTCGGTATTAAGCCAGCAATTCTGAGCAGCGCTGATTTGATACAATGAAGATAACTAGCAGCAATGCACCTTCCTGGTTAAGTCTGCCCCAAAACATGGTAGTCCTCATCTTTTTTTACCCGTCATGTCAAAAACAATTAAGTGCTAAAACCTTTTTGCAAGCCAAATGAATTTATTTGTATCTTTTAACTTCTAGATTTTCATCCTTCAAATAGCAGAGGTAAAACTTTCACAGAACTGAATGTCTTTCCCCCTAGAATTTTAATTCAGTTTCAAAAGTTCACATTGGGAAGTATGCATTAGCAACAGGCACTGTAGAAAAGCTCATACTATGCATGATACCAGAATTTACTAAAATTATGTCAACCACAGAGACAGTACAGAATACCTTCTCCAAAAAGAAGCGTATTGAAAATTTCATGTTAGGACAGCTAGCAAAGAGACTCTTCAGAAGAGTAATTTTAGTCCAATTAAAGGAATATACAATGCTGGTTAAAAAGCTGCATCATGTATTTAGGGTTTTTTCCAGCTCCAAAAACTCTTCTTACCGAGTCATTAGAATATCCAGAGTTTTTATTGCTTGTAGCAGCGATAGCAACATCAGAAATGACTGATCTCTGATCTTCCTTTTATTTTCTACACATTTTAGTAACATGCTTTAGTTTGAAAATTTTTACTGTACCTTACTGACAGGCTTGGAACAAAGAACTACACTTGAAACAATAGTTCTAATGTGACACAATTTTGCCCAAACTGGTAGAGTTTAAAAGTGCAAAAATGAAACACTAATGTTTTAGCCAAAGACTGAAACAGGAAACAAGCCTATATGGTAAATAATGTATTCATGCAATTCAGAAATGTACATAGAACAATAGCCATCTGGTTGGTATTTTAAAATCAGGACTTCTGGTGACATCATAAACCATAAGCTGAAAGAATCCTGACACACTTGCACTCGAAGCACAAAAATGAAGTTATTGGTTATCTTTGGTTTTAAGAACTTCAATGCATTCTGCACCAATCCAACTTCAAATATTTTGACATCAACTGTCTACAGTACTGAAATTTCATACATATTAAACATCATCAAGTGATCATTCACATAGGACAAAATAGCACATTAAGGAGAAAAATGTTCAGCAACAGTTGTTGGTAAGTTACAGGAAAGTCTATACAAAAACAGTTAGATAAACTATTAGAAATTCAAAATAGAAGACTTCATTAAAACCAAGTAAATACTAAATTTTACCTTTTCTGGATTGTAATATAAAGATTTCAAAGTGGTAAACAAGGGTGGGCAGCCTTTACTGAAGTTAACCCTCAGGAACTTATCCATTAGTTCTCTAAATTTTTCACCTAGAAACAAAAGTGTATTTGGTTATATGTCAATGATTACAAGTGTTGTATAAGTATAAGCACTAGTTGCTGTGCAACTCTGGATAACAGAGTAACTGAGAAACTGCAATTAAGGGTTTTCATCTTTCCTGTTATTAAAGAATAAGATGCTAATATGCTCAAAAAAAGAGATCAGAGTAAAATCCTTAAGTTGCTAGTGTTTAAGAGACTGCTGATGAAGATATGGTAACAGCCCTCGAACCTGTAAAAGCTATTAAAAAGAGAAAGTGCTGGCTATAGAAGGTGTAGCAAGGGCTATTTAAATAAACAGTTGAAGAAATTATAATGGTAAGAATAACTAAGCACTTGAATGGATTACCTTGGAGATCTCGTAAAAGCTCCATCATTGGAAGTTTTTATGATTAAGTTAGACAAATGTATGTTAGGAATAGTGCAGATATAAATTATCCTGCTTTGAGGAAGAAGGATGGATGAAATGAACCCTCTACCTCTCTTCTAGTCCTATTTTTTTTATGAGTAGGACATGACTTCCGATGATAATATGATTGTTTCTGGAATCAGAAACAGAATAGAAGACTGGGTTTCAGAACGATAAGCACCATATCAGAATCATCTTTATCAAAATATACTGGCAGAAAGCTAAAAATCTGATTTAATTATCTTTTCAGGTAAAAATTACAGTACTTGCACAATGCCACCTTTCTGAGAAATGTTGTTTCAAAAAAAAAAAAGCAGGACTTCAAAGAGATGATATCCAGTCAGGAAAATACAGCTGGCTTTCATGTTCTTATTTGTGTGATAAGTGGTTGTTTTCAGTTGTTTCAATTTTAAAAAAAATTGTATTGGTTTTGTTTGCTTTGCATAGGGATGAAGTCACTACACTTCACTGCCTACTCTATTGTGGATTTTAAGTCTTTAAACAAGGAAGTAGTATACTTCACATAATGCTAACATATACACATAAAATTGGTGAAATAAGCTTCAATTCATCAAGAACCCGTTAACAAATATGAATAACAGTGTTTTATAGATATTCAGAAAATGAAGATACACTACTTCTTTATATATAACATTCTTTCTCTAGTATTTCCACCAAATCTTAATTAGCCTAAACTTATTATCAGTACTGTTACTGAGACTAATAAAAGTACCTCATGTTCTTCCCTCACTGTGCTAAAACAAACTGCTGTATATAGAAACTCCTACTACTTGTAAATGAGGATCCATAACTGGACTATAAGCACATGCTTTATTACACATGAATTAAATAAAAGTTGTTTTCTTGCACTATAAGGAACTCCCCTATATGACAAGAACAAAAAATCTATCTCAATTTATGGATTTCTTCTGTTGAATTATTCTAATTTATATTCTTGATGGAAAAATTGTAATTCAGAATTTAGGAAAGCAAGATTCAAGTTTCCATAAAGTACATATTTATTTCTAGAAAGCAGAACAGCTTTAAAACAAAGTCTGAAATACGCAAAACATACAGCTAGGCACCTACCTATGACATGAAGCCAAGCACAAAATTTAGTCTCTGAGGCACAGAAAAGACCTGACCACAAGAACAGTGAATCCACACCAGCATAAACAAATCTAAAAATGCAAGTTAATTTTAACAGCCTTCCTCCATAAAGGCTGTTTCCAGCTGGATCAAAGAGCTGATTTGTATTAAATACAAGATTATTAAGATGCAATGCTGGCAAGGTCTGGGAAGGGCTGCCCTTTTAATACAAGCCTGCACTTTAAAGTATTTTAAGCCAATTCTGAATCAGTGTTGGTTGCAAACAACTGGTCAATGACCACACTGGAACAGCAACCTCATTTAACCAACAACTCTATCCTGTTGAAATCTGCAAATGCATTTCTGCAAAAGAGTTTGTTTCTACACCTTCATATTCTCACTATTAACTTTTGCTACAGGATTTCTCATCTGCTGTACTTATAAACGCAAGAAATCATTTAGTAAATAGATGTAGAGCTAGCAGATGAATTTCTGTGGAATCAAAACCAGCCTTACATTCATGACTGATACAATCTTAACAGATTAATAGAAACACAAGTTTTAATTCAGGAAAATTCTTATCTGTTACGAAACACTGCAGAAAGTCTGAGAGTTTTTTCTGGACTGATTTAGTAGTAAATTTTCCTTTCATTTAGAGTATTGCTGTAACAGGAACAACCAATCTTTATTAAGAAATATATTTCTATTTAAATGAACATTTCTATTTAAATGAACAATTACTTGTCACCCAGCTTTTCAAATCTAGATGAACTGCCTTGAAATTTGCCCTTGTATCTTCAAAGAAACTGAAATATCTGGGACTACGGCACAAGTGTTAAATTCAGGGCTAAATCTCTTATGAAGCAGTTAAAATCATGTGATTTTACACAGAAAAGGTATATGCACAGACTCCTGAGCAACAACGAAAAAGTGGACTAGCTATGCTCTGTAGCTTTTAAAGGTACACATACGCAGTGCTCAGTAAGTGAGCTAAACTGAAAGCTAACCTCACAAAATTAAAAGCATGAGCAGATACGTTGGGAATTTGCAGCTGAACTTCGGTATCTAGTTGTCATGAAATTTTTAACTTGCGTACTTTATATTTCTTTCCAAAACTTTTCAACTGGAGCTACAGCAGTTAGACAGCTACATATCAAATGTATATTTTTTATGGGATTTTACCATTTCATTTAGCCTCCTTCCTTCTATTTTGGAAGATCATAGCTTTCTGTTTTAAAGCGTATATACATATTCCCTCCAAAAACAGAGGATATATTTGTGCACTGTATTCCAATACAACTTTTGAAAGGATAGTCACTGAAAGAACTTAGCTATAAAATTAAAATAAAATAATTTGTGCTACATAACACTGCAAACCTGCTTTTTGTTCCTATTCTTATTAAATTATCAGCACAAAGTTAGTTTATGTTGTAAGTTTAAGATACTCAGAGTCACAAAAAGAGATTTGGCATTTTCTGGTACATCACTAGTACAAAAAAAATTAGGAATTTCATCAGTCCTATGCCATCATGACCATTATATGTATCATTTACATTTTTCAGTCTTATAAATAATATGTTTGCTTATATAAGTATATTAAAGGTATGGGGTATGTATATAAAGACACCCCTATAGCTTTAATTCAAGTGTACTATACCCATACCTTTTAACTTATGATTCTTAACTTGCATGAGGCAGAAAAGTTATGTACAATAATTCCTGCAGTCTATAAACCACTGCGTACTGCAGTTTTATCAATACATACATTACATAGTTGGTATCACCATATTAGAACTTTTTCTATCAATTCCTAAAACATAACAAATAATTTTGTCTATTGCAAGAGAAACACATAGGTCTGATTGGTGGACATGTACAAATAGGTACTAAATGCACATTCAACCCCCTGACGAAAACTTAAAAGACCAAATAAACTATTACAGAACAGATATGCAACTTGTTACCTGAAACAAAGTTTAAAGGTAATCTTCTAGGTGAAACTGCTCTGGGATGTCTTTTACTAACTTCTTCATAAATCTGAAGCCTCTCTTCTAAAGTGCCTATTATCAGTAAATATAATAGACATAAGTAACAGAGATAAAAATCTGTTCTTCTAAATGTTTTTTAAGTGCTGAGAATTTAGCTAGACTTCTTACACAGTTTGGATTTGGAACAGTTAAACATTTCAAGCTATTTTTTCCAGTTAATCATAAACATTACTGTGTGAAAACACATTGAAAACACAATGTATGTACAAGACAACTACCAGCATTAATCACTGTAAGGATAAACTGCAAACAGAACAATTACCTTGCCCATTCAATCATAGAGTACTAGAGTTTGGTTTCTTTCAGCTGCATGCTGTGTAGACCCATTCACACAGTAGTTTAACATTCACAGCTTCAATTAACTGTTTTTCACTATGCATCTGTTTCAGGCATACTTAAAGCATCCAGAGAAATATATTGCTTTTCTAAGTGATAGGTATAGAAATAGCACACTATACAAGCATGCTTTTATAATAGGTCCTCTGGCGGCAGCAAAAACAGGGTACAACACTGCCAGTGTAAGTACTAAGCACCAGAACTCTTTATACCTTAATGTTTAAGTAGCTTTATTTTTGTCAAATTTTTTCTTCCCACTCCTCCCCTTTCCCCCATAATATGCTTTGGAGCTCCAATGTGGTTAGAACTTAAACAAAACTAATCTGTTGTTTTGAAATGCCATTTTCACATAATTAAGATCAATTTTGCTTAAATATTTTTAAATTGATCAAGCAATTTAAATAAAACTGAATGTACAGATCAACAGTATGACACAATATACATTTAATAAATATGTCTGGTTTAATTTCGTAATAAAAACAATTTATCTTGTCACTGAGCTCAGATGTTGGGGAAGGGGGGGGAATATGTTACCCAGTGGCTCCAAGAGATACATTTCTAAATTATACTAAAATAATGTTTGGATTGGAACTAAAGCATATAAAAGCCCTAATTGAAGTCACAAGTTGGAGCTCCAGAACTTACCATGGGGGAGGAAATAGTCCTAAGACCACCTAAAAAATAAAGTAGCATTATTAGTTATATAAATTAGTACAGTTTTAATCTACATAGGATTTTAATGTCAAATAAACTACTAGACTGGTTCTTTGATAAGAACGACACATCTTCATCAACATATTTGTTATATAAAACAGAATAATCAAGTTATTGTTATATCAAACAATCAAATTACCCGATTCTTGGGTAATTTATGTTCTGAGACAATAATCACAATCTTCAACTCTACGGATACATCAGGAAAAGCATTCAAAGGGCAACTGCTCTCTGTATAAATGTAACAAATGCCATCCTTTTCATTTCTCAATCACAAGCCATATTCCCAGAGCTTATGAAAATCAACTGTAAAACTGTCTAGAAAGAAGCTGGTTAAGAAATAATGCAGCTATAATATCTACAAATAATATCCTTGTGGGCTTATGATTTATGATGTCATCAGAATAACTCCAGTAAAACTTCCACTCATTAGTGAACAGTGAAATACAAGGAAATCATTCCTGTGTAAAGGTAAACATTTGGCAAAGTTACAACTGCAAAACACTTATAAATTGTTGCAATATTGTAATTTAAAAGAGACAACTAGCTATTCTCTTGGAAAGACAGAACAGCAGTCATATGAACTAGCATTGGAATAACAGACTTTATCATACTTATCACCTTTCCCTCCAAACAACAGTCAGCTTAAAGATTTTTTTTTTCAGATAGCCTATCTTTAAAAGGCTTTCTTAAATTTGAGGCTATCTGTAGAGTATTTCTTTACATGCCTGCAGAAAGAGGTAGCGCCTAAAGAAGTTTCAGAATGACAATTTTATGTTGTGGTGTATGATAGTAGTCTGATGAACAACTACTAGATAGGAGTGAATTGCAATTTGGTTTCCAAGTTCATGTGCAGCAAGGAAACATTCTCCATGTAAGCACATTAGCGAATGCCACCTTTATCTCCAAGAGGAGAAAGACTTGATGCTGGTATTTTCACGTATGCAAGTTTGTCAGTCAACGTATTTAAAGTGGATAAACACAACTATACCTTATTCAAGATTAGAAAGTACATAGTTTTCTGCCGAGTAAAGCTCCTTAATCTAAACCAGTAACATATCAAACAGGAGTTTTAAGTATATCCTGTATCATACATATTTTCAATATATCTGTGTATCTTAACTTACTAGGTTGTAGGGCCTTTTCCAAGCCTTCATAATAATACCAGTTTTCTGCATTGCGCTCAATTAATTCTCTGTATACTTCACCAGCTTCTTTCAGTCTTCCCAACTTCAGTAACATCTCTCCTAAAAAGAATGAAGCAAAGAACTGAATTACATGAGAAAACGCTGATGAGATGGGAGTAAAGTTTACAAAACTAGATACATAATATTGGGCTTAACCATATGTAGATACTTAGAAAAAGGTTTTATTTTTCCAGAGGCATTTAATGTGTATTACAAGTGCTACTTAAAGCTACCAAACACACAGCTCAATGCAGTTTTGAGTATTCAGCACCTGTGAAAACAAAGATTATTTGAATGTCTGTATCTGAGTCTTTAAAATAGCTATTGGGATTATCAAAGAAGCAAGCAACTCTTCCTTCCAGGACTCCAACACATGACTATATCACTTCTTACCAGGCTGTTTACTTAACTACACCTGTATTTTTCACACTAACTAAACAGTTTTTAACCTGTTAAATCACACTGGTTTGCTACCAAGTAAATTGTTCTACCAGGTCTGGCTCGCATGGAATTCATTTTCCTTCACAGCAGCCCGTACAGTGCTGTGTTTTGGGATTTGTGACTAAACATTGATAATACACCAGTGTTTTCACTACTGCTAAGCAGTACTTGTAAAGCATCAAGGCTTTCCTCTTTTTACCCTGACCGTGCAACCCAGCAAGCAGGCTGGGGTGCACGATAAGTTGGGAGGAAGACACAACCTGGACAGTTGACCCAAATTAACCAAGGGATGCTATATAATGTCACACTTAGTAATAAAAACTCAGGGGAAGGAGCATTTGGGCAGGTGGTCATTGCTTGGAGATTAGCTAGGTATCAGTCTGCTTGCAGGAGGTGGGCAGTGATTGCCTTTGCATCACTGGCAGATCTGGTTTGGTTTTTTCCCTTCACTCAAGCTATCTTTATCTCAACCCATGAGTTTTCTTGTTTTTGCTCTTCCTCTCTCCTGTGCTGATGAGGGAGTCTGGAGGAAGTGAGCGAGCAGCTGTGTGGGGCTTAGCTGCTGGCCAGGGTCAACCCACCACAACTGTGCAAGCAAGGGACACATAAAGAATACATGCTACTATGCTACATGATTTCATGTATTCAAAACTCAGTATTAGTACTTCGAATCCCCAAAACAACTGTGGGTTATTTTTTTTTTTAATCAAAAGTCAACTTCAGTATTTCACTTAAGTAGGGCAATACAAGTAAGCGCATTAGAAAGCTTAAAAAGGAAACAAGAATTTGACACTTCAGTCAAAAAAAAAAGAAATCAGTGTTTGTACAACAAACAGTATTCTTCATGAGATTAAAGCTTGGTTACACAAGCTGTGATTTACGGAAAGCAATATACACCTCTAATACATACCAATGTAATCACCTCCGAGATCTCCATTCCTGTATCAGTCCAAGTTAAACTACCTGCACCCACTAGCCTCTTTGGTAGGGTGTGTTATTGGAGCACAAAACTGTAAATCTAGTGTTACCAGTTTCCCTATAGTAATTGTTTTGAATCAATTGAAGATTTTACATATTTTTCTTTTAGTGCTTTATCATATCTGGAAGCCATTAGCAAAAGTTTAGAACAAATTGGCTGAGGCAAAAAGAATTACTTACCTTTGATTTCTTCTACTATTAATTTATCACATATTTGCTTTTCATATGTCTCTATATGCTCTAAAGACTCCTGAAATAGATCTGCCTCTCTCATCACTTGATTTTGATATAAAATCAGTTCACTATATTCATAATCTATTTTATTAGGAGGAATCTGGGGGGAAAAAAAAAAGCAATAGGTTAGTTAACATTTACCTGTACCTCAACTCTATGCAGTATTACAGAACACAAGATTCAGGCTACAGAATATATCAGGTCTATTTATAAACCCATCCAAACATTCAAAATGTAAAACCCCCATTATTCACAACCAAATTAGACTCATTCAGGATATCCTTTGTTAGGGAACAGTTCAAAAGAATTCCTGTATTTCTCTTTTCTATATCATTGTGGCGAACTAATTAAAAAAAGAATCCTTGCCTTCTCTCATACAATTCAATAAAATTTGCAAAGATCTTGGTAATCTTTTCCTTCTGAAGGACTCATGTACTCCACAACAATTTTAACGTAAGTTCCACAGGAGATTGATGGGACATCAAAATACTAATTTTCAACGTACCAAAAATTCTGGATCAAACTATTTCCAAGAGCAATGAACCACCCAAATACCGGCCATAGCTTGACAACTAGAATTTTTCAGACAGGAAACTTACACTATTTCTCTCTAACCAAGTGTTTGTTTTAATACACTTCAATCCCACAGAAAGTATGGTGCACAAGCATGTAAAGAGTGTTTTCAAGCAACAGGTAATTATTTTGAGGTCTGCTGCCAGTTGCATACCTAGGACTTAGCTTACAGGCTAGTGGGTCATCCACCTTCTGATGATACATCAGCCATTGAAACAGCATGATGTTCAAAAGTATTTCTTTCTAGGGATAACTCCCTAATGTGTATTTAGGCAATGAAAAGTCCTGCCAGAGTTAGTTGATTTCATATGAAATACTCTTCACTAATATGCATAGAAGCTACTTCAACTACGAGTAAATTGCAAGAATTTCAGAGACCAAATGCAGAAGCCTCTAGACAATACCCAGCAGATGTATACAACAGTTTAATATGTGAAATACACTGCCTAAATAGAAATTGTAGAAGGAAAGACAGTTATAGTCTACATGATTTTTTTTTAATATAATAAAAATGGATAAGAAGCAGTTGAGCTTGATAAATGTTACTGATTTTCTTTCCCATGACCGTACATACTCTGTTTTCTCCTGAGCAAGCAACACTGAAGTCACATGGGTCAAATAGTTTACTATTACTTTTCTGTTCCCTGAGTAAAGCTTCTCCACTTTGGTCTTTACAGAACCAAGTAATTTAATAAAAATCAAAAAACCCCAAAACATTAAACCGGTTGAAATTAACATTCATATTAGAAGAATCTTGTCTTAAACCACTACTTCCCGCCCTTCCCTAAGCACAGATCAATTTTATGAGACTTAACATTTCTATTTACATGCTCTTTGAATTTTTAGAGGCAGCTTTTATAGCTGTGAGCTTTCCTTTTAGATATAAGTGTTCTGAAAGTCAGCATAACTAAATTACAATATTGTAAAGAGGTGTATATCTGACAGCGAACATCAGTTTCAGGGCGGTAAATAACTACATTCAAGTATTTTTTTTAGTAACTGTTAACGTATTACAGCAAATGACGGTGAATGGAACAAGACTAGACCTTGTACATACTACAGTCAGCAGGTAGCATGAAATCCTACCTGTTTCTCTAAGTATATTTCCTCTATCTGCAGCTCCATTTCTGTTTCCTCCTTTGCTCAATTTTTATCCCTATTAAATAGTGGAGGTCACCAATAAAAACTTTGTTACCTGGAAAGTATTTTTAACTGCTTCACAGACTTGACACATGCAACAGGGGTTAAGTGTTTAAGCATGTCTTCCTGATTATCCTTACTGCAGTACCACAGAACTGAAACTGCAGAGCACTGATTTAGTTTTCTCCTTCACTTCCCCCATAAAAATATCCTCCCATCCAGTATAATCTAAATTCCACAAGTAGCACAGCTTTTTGTCACACCATGAATTGGTTTTAGACCTTCAAAAAAACAGATTACCCCAACAACAGGTATCAAATAACTTTCTCGTAGCTCTTCTGGCTTGGCAGGACTAACAAAAGAAATTATGAAATATCAAAAAATCAAATGAACTCCCTCTTACAAACAGGGCAAATCCACCAGAAAGATACTGCACTTACTGTCACTCCCAGAGACATTTTAAAAGTAGTTTTAAAAGTTCATTTTGAAAGATTTTGAAATCTCATCACGTTAATGATGATTTAAACATGCAATTCATCAGAAGGCAAGCAGCTTATAAAGAATAAGATATTCCATAAAAAGTTTTTTCCACTCCATTGTTATTGCTCCACAATACATCTTTACTCCTCCCTCCCCCCAGAAGGGTTATGATTCTTGCACGAGATGTCCAACTTTCAAGAGAACTCAATTCTGCTGTTTCAGACTAAATTTCTTCCTCTCCTGGACCAAAAAAAAGAAACTTTACAATAATAGATGCCCTAACATAACTGTCACTGAAAGAATGTGACAAGATGCAGCCAAAACATACCTAAGAGCAGACCCCCAAAACTCCAGAGGTTTTCTGTCCATATCTGTAATTGTGGGCCTGATGCAGAAATTAGGAATAAAATAAAAATTAAGAATAAAAGTTTTATTCTGGAAAAGAAGAAAGGAAAAAATGGGACATACAACAGTAAAACAAATTGCATAGTTGTTTTACACCTTGGTTCCCAAAATGTTAATTCTGAAGTGACTCTTACATCATTTGATTTAATTTGGACAGCACAGGCTGTTATATTTCCTGCAGTGATGTCTGCATTCAACCTCATAACCTGTTTTTGCCCAAAATATTGTGCATCTGGCTAACTTACAGCTTTCAGATGACAGGCAGCGTTGATCTGGATACACTAAGAGACAGAAAATTCATCATTTCCAATGATAACTTCGCCATTAGAATAAAAATGTCAGTGATAAAAAAAGTGATTTATCATTTGTTGCTCAACTTCCTGTGACTACTTGTTCCTTTATTTTTCCCCATTAAGCAATCTTCTTGCTATCATTCTTCCCAAAACCAGGATCTAAACTGTATGAGAATCACCTAGGTTTTTTTCTGCTTACAGTAAACAAAGACACTTCACTAGACAGCGTTTTCTCTAGTCCTCTTATCTTTCCATACTGCTCTTTTCATTTTCTGCCTTTTTAAACACAGGGTTCATCAGTAAGTCTTGAGCTCTCAGTAATCAGTGCTCTGTAGAGAAAATCCCTGCTTCTCAGAAATAAGGGTGTTTTTTGCTTTTCACCCACAAGCCTACACTGAGGGACAATTTTACAATAAGCTAAGTCAATCTAACAGCAGCCTAGATCAACAAAGGCAGTTCACTTCCCTCTATTATTCCCCTTCCTCTTTCCCCTCTCACCTCACACTTGTTCAGTTCAGCCAATCAGTCCTTCAAAAGAGTGATTATTTTTCTGTCACTTTGGCTTCCTGAACCAGCCCTCCACAAGTCAACCAGTGCTGCACAAGGAAGCAGTGGGAGCACACAGGAAAGAGACTGCTGGTTTTGGCAACAGCTTGTAGTTAGATTAGCTCTGTTATTTTGTAATACTGCATCTTAAAATACTCACCTACAATCACTAAAATGACAGTTCCTTGATCTTTTTCTTAGTTTTACTGCTTGGTTTTGGCAGTGTTAATTCACTTCTGAATGGACAGAGCTGCCTGAGTAATCCAAGTAAATAAATATGATCACCCAACATCACCATTATTTACCAATTGTTACGACAGCAGCATTTTACATCTTACATTTACGTCTTTATTCGTTATTAATAATGGTAAAAAGTATCAAGCCTAATACAGCTTGCCATAAAACTCCTTGAAAACAACAGTTTGTTGAAGATTCCCATTCACTAGTGACTTGGAAACCCTTCAGTCTTTCAAGCCTCCTTTTAAACCTGAACATCACCACCCTTTTATCACAGTCACATGCAATATTCTATCAAGTCAGTCACAAAAGTTCATCTATGGAGTTGGAGTGAATACAAAGGACAGGGCAAGAGGGAAGATTTGGAAAGTAAAGTAAGAAAGAAGTGTACCTCCTCAAAGATCAATGGAATATCCTGAACTCAACCATTTTAAGTGTAGGACTGTTAAACATACAGAGACCGCACAAAGAGTACATTTGGGGACTATTGCTGAAGAGCCAAAGTGTGGCAAAATTGAGTGAGTTTGCTTGGCCTCTCTGGACTGTTCTGGACCCAACGCGTTGACTATTTTTTTCAGTGGCTGGGGCTCCACATGGGCCTGCACTCCTAAGGGAGCTAGCACAGCAGAGCACAAGACGCTGTTTCCAGATGAAATGAAACTAGTGTGGTCATCGTTATTTTTAGTGTTTTAAGGGAGAAAACACAATATACCACTTAACTATCTCTACCAATCTCAAAAAAGAGGAAAGGCTTGACATACCTAATTTTCTATAAACTCATGTTGTCCAACATTTGTAGCATATTTCTGTCCTTTAATGCTTAACCACATTTTCCACCATTTGTCTGTGACTGATGCTATGCTTAGCAACAATTAAACAGCTCATATAGTTCAAGTACAGTTTTCCTTTTTATGGAAATTTCCCAAATATTTCTAGTTTTACTAAAAAATGGCATCAGAGCCTGAGATCTTCCCATGATTTCTTTAAGTTGAGATTTAAGACTGTGATAACTTCCACAGCAAACTCCACCGATTTCATATGTTCATCTATGCCAGATGGTATTTAAATCTGGCTTAGTCTCTAGACTAAAGAGCTATCGCGATGACTGCCCTCAAACAAACATGTTTACACACAACCATTTAGAAAAGACAAGAGCATTAACAGCATCACTTTCATTCTTTCCAAGTGGTCAATACCAGTGTTAAGCCCTCTTAGTCCTTAAAACAGCCCCAATTTCTTACACTTCATTTGCTGTTTTTTCCATCTAGTATATATTCTCTCTCATTCCAACAGTCATTTAGACATTGAACTCAGATTGGGCTCCGCTGACTCATTCGACAGCCATGACTTTTGGCTGCGAAACACACAAAAACTGACCCAGTTTTCATTTAAACTTCTTGTTTTCAGTTTTTGTTCAACATTGAAGTTACAGCTCTTTTGAAATATTAAGCTATATACCCCTGGCTTGCAACAGCCTTTGTTTGACCATGATACATGATGAAGACACAAACACTGGTCCCTCCTAGCAATTTTCAATTTCCTTTTTTACAGTTAGACCCATTCTGGCTGTGTAAGATCTCAAGTGCAGTTCTCAGAAAGGATATGAGATTTTTGTTAAAAAAAAAGAAATCACAATCTATAGGTCAGGTAATATCTTGGTATCTGCACATGATAATTCCAGCACCCCTCCCAAGCTGAATGCATCTATAAACATGTTTTATCTTTCCACGTTACAGAATAATTAACACATCCATTCTGTTCTGTTAATTTAGACTTTTAGTTCTGAGTTACCAATAACAGAACATGGGAATGGTCTCTCTTAAAAAAAGGTTATACTCAGTGATTTTGGCATTGTACCATTCGATTTACTCCAAGTTTCAGTAATACCAAATCTTCTCAAACAAAGAATTTTCAGCTATTCTTTCATGTGACTTTGACACCCAGCACTGATTTCAAGTGCACAATATACAGATGCATACAGAGCAATGAAAAAAGTTTTTTCACGTTCTTTGTAGAGGTGTAATGCCATCTAGGCTATGGCAGAAGAGGGCAAATGAGCACATCCAACACTAAACAGTATTTTCTGAAGTTTTACCTACTGTAAAGGGACAGGATCATCACAGGTTTTCTTTAGCTACACAGCTCACAAACATTAAATTACTCCACATCAGTCTACCCTTATATCCACAACCCTACCAGCCTATTGCAAGGGGAAAAAGTATTCCTGTATAATTCGCATCAGGTGCTAAGCTCCTGGAAATCTTTCTGCTCAAACCAGAAAGCTCCATAAATAACAATTTTTTTCCTAATTCTTAACTGGTTCCTAGTAAGTTCTTCCTAATTAGGAAGAACTAATTTCTCAGATTGTGTCTCTTATACAGAAAGCATTCTCTTTCCAGAATAGGAAGTCTTACCTGTTGGGTTTTCCTAAACTCTTCAAGTAGTTTTAAGGCCATATCATAATCTTTTAGTAAGTGGTATGCAATAGCATATCCAATCCAGGAAGCCCGTTGTGTGGGGCGCAGCTGAAGTAGCTGGTATCTTGTCTCCTTCAGTGAAAGAAGAGCAATTTAAAAATAAGAGAGATGTTAAAAAAAAGTTATACATCTTTTTCACAATTTACCACTGCTATGGCTAATATTTTAAGAGATCTTTTAAAAGCCCTAGGCAATTTTTGAAATTCCAGCAGCACAGGGGGAAGCAGCACATTTCTGTCTCAAATCTGGGGGCTACACTCTAAATATAGGAGTCATAGCACAAAGCATAAAATCATTTCTTGGTACACAAAAGGTGTCATTTTCAAGAGTACCTCTTAAGGGCCTAAATTATTTCCAAAGATACAGCTTTGAAACCTCAGAGAGGGGCTTCCATTAGAAAGTATGAGCTCACTGCCACGGACAGTCCCACTCTCCTCGTGCCCAGGCACAAGGTCCTCATACTTACACTGCTGCAGTACTTCTCAGACCCCCTTTCCTGAGTCAAATCACATCTTCAAGTCAGTTATTCCCCTTTCTTGCATTAGCAAATTCAACATCCTCAGTGAAGGAGAGCAACTAATGCCAAATCCAACAATCCAGTCCTCTACTTCACATGAAATAGAGGATGGAAGAGGAGCAGGACTTTTCCCTTTCACAGCCAAATCAGTTCAGCCATTTTGAAACCACTAACTCTGTTTTTTGACAGATTTCCAGGCTTTTTTTATGCTAAAAATCAGTATTGGGTTTCAAGAAATCAATCATGGGGCAAGTTTCCCCACATACTCAAAGACATATACTGGGTCCAGTATATGGACCCAGAACACCATTTGCAGTACTTCACAATATCACAGAAAGTCCTCTTACTTACTAAGTTTTAAGTCTTATCCTTTTAATTTTCATTATTTTAGTGAAAAACAAGTTGAGAACTAGAGTTTTAGGAAGTGATCCACAAGTCAAGTTGTACAGAATAACTGTACTTCTAGTTCTGGTCTCAATATTACATGGAGCTCTGCTGCAATATGTTTCCATGCTTTCCTAAACAAGAGCTTAAAACACTTTTGAAACAGCAAAAACAAGTAGTAATGCACTTACTACAAATAAAAGGCTTAATAATGGAATAGAATAGCGAAAGAATAACAACAGCATTCAAAGAGAATACTTACTCTATATCCTTCTAAATCCCTCATCTGAATCTGCAACAGAGAGAGATCTCTCAAGATCTGTAGATTATCTTTATCTAGTTTGAGTGCATTCCGGTAACACTTGATGGCTTCATCGTATTTCTTATCAGAGCGTTGCAAGAGACCATAGACATGCCAACCTAACGCACATTAAGGAAGATACATTCACAATTTTCACAAAGTAACTGCAGTGCATTCATGTTACAGACCAACCAACTTGACATCTTTGAAGATCAGCACCCTTATAAATTCAGTTTGATTACTGCAGCCAGACTTTACTGATACATTTTAAAATATTAAATGCTTCCAAATAAGCAATAGTCTCATTTAAAAATCTTCTAAGTCGCATTCATAACCCCTCCAAAACAGTTATACAAACTAAATGATCCAAACTCCACAACCTCCAGAAGAGTTATTCCTAGAGATGTATTATTTAAAACATACTACTGTAATTACAGTAAGAATTCTTACTCCTAGAAGCGTCTCATTCTAACAATGCAATTGGTGTACAAGTTTTACTTTTCCTTACTTGCCTATCTGTAACCTTAATTAGTCTCCAGATTTTACAGTAAGGGATAAACACAGAGCTTCATTTTATTCATTGACAAAAGGAAACCTTAGCATTTCTGTGCGTCAAAAGTCTTTGTCACAGTCTCAGCATCTCAGATTTCCATCAGTAGTATGTCATTTCAATAGTTCTCTCACAAGCATCCTTTTTTACCCTGGAAAGATTCTGAATTCAAAGCATTAAACCAGCGTATGTCATAGTAACACAGTACACTGTGTGTGTTTACATCAGTCTCCAAGAGTCATATTAAAAGAAAGATTACTTGACGTGATTTACCTTTTGCTACTCCAGGTTACTAGTAGCTCACTGAGGCAACATATTCCACAAAAGCAAATCTGAACGAACTTTGATTTTGAAATTAGAAGCGGCTCAAAAGTTGTCTCAAGAACCTGTTGCATGTGCCCCTGAAGCAGCAAAACACAGCAAGTCTTGAGGATCGGTATATACATCCTTCATCCTCTTTCAATTAAGATGGTACAAATAACTCATAGTGCTAATAACCAAAAAATGTAAGTTCTTATGCTATTGAATTGAAACAGAAGCAACTATTCCCTCCAAAGATACAATAATTTCTAAACTTTGTATCTCAAAGAGTTGAGAAAGCACATAAAAAATTCAGTGGGTCAACCTGGTCAAACTAGTAAAAGAAACAGAACTGTAAGTTCCCTCTTTCTTAGAAAGACTCACATCGTGAAGTAAGGTCTAGATGTGAACACCCAAAGTAGTTTTGTAGTTGTCAATAAAAGATATAAGACTCTAGAGCTGTGATTGCTGCTGTGACAATTTAAGACTAAATGGGGAAAGGGGGACAAAACAATTTTGCATACAGTTACAGTAGTTAGTCTAATACTGCTACTTCTTTCTACAGATCCTGCCTTGCCTGTTTGAGTTCAAGTACTCAGGACATGGATCAAAGTTAAACGTAGCACCTTCATACACCTGCCTCAGAACTACTGATATTTTAGATTCTCACCTAGAGCAAGACAATGCAGTCCAAAAGAATTTATGTGCACTTTAACAGTGTACTTAAGCTAAGAGGATGCTTTGAATAATTTGTCAGGCATCATTACCATTGCTGGACCCAATTGGTAATCCAGCTTAATCTTTCATAAATCATATTCTTCACCAAGTAATCAAGTAAAGAAAAGCATAAACCCATTCAGAGATAAGTGTGTACAGTAGTCAAGACTAAGCCTAAGAAATTTAAACAGCTGATACAAGCCAATAAAGCACAGTGCCACCAATTTATTACAGTAGACCCCTCTGGACAGTCTTGTATGTGTTCCTATAGCGTCCTGAGTATAACACGGCACTATCTGAAACAGTTACTCTTGAGGTAAGTGTAGATCTCTGACCAGATCATTTCTTAAGTTATATCAAAAAATGGGTCAAAATTCATTTGTAGTTTGACCAGAAAAATTCAGGATTTCTAAGTTTTACAATGGCCATTTTCCCCCAAACCTCAATATGGGGAACTGCAGAAGAATTAAAATCTACTCCTCCTTAAACTTCAGAACACTGAAGTGACCAGCTGTATTTTAAACACCCTTTACCAGGTGCTTTCTAAAAAACGCAGATGGCAAAATACACCAAAAGCAGCTTCAAACATTACCACAAGAAAATAAGAACACATAGATATATTGCACCTCCTCAAAACCAGCTACTGGAAAGAGATGGCTTTAGTTGCTACTCCCTGCCTCTCCCTTGAAACCAAGTGACAGATCACACAAGATCACACTTTAAAAATCACATGAAACGTAAACATTATTTTAAAGTACCACCCAAATTCGTCTTAGGTAGCACTGAGGATCAATAGGCCTTCAAGTTTTCATCAGAGCTTCATGGCTGGTCACAAGCCTTTGTGAAGTATGTAGAAGGAACCTCTATTAAAAAGCTCAGCCTCAGATCTCAGTTTCTCAGGGACTAGAATATATATTCTCCTAGTTTTGACTCTCCCCATGTCTGGAGCCCCACCATCAGGAAAGATTCAGATATTTGGGTAGTGACATTATGACAGCACATCAGGTGCACCTGAAGTATGGTAATAGTAAATGAGGTTTGCTATTTCTTTAGCATTTACCAAGAGATGACAACTGAAAGTACTGTGACAAACCCGATGCCTAGTCTGGAATTAATTCAGTATCAGCTAGCTTGTGCTCACTAGAGAAGTAATTCTGCATAGACAGATTACTCAAGGGTGTTTTCTGTAGAGCTGTAACAACACACTTTAATGCAAAAGTTGGAACTTCTCGCTTTGTCAGAGCTACTTCTACTGATGCAGCTTAAAAAAAACCCACATTTGTGCCTAATAGGATTTACATGAGTTTATACTTTCTCTGAATTCAGAAGACAAAATACATTGTAGACTTCTTAAGGTAAGTTTAACAAGTGACTAAAACTGTAATAAAAATCCACTAAAACTCAAAAAAAAAATCAATCTTTTTTTGTTAAAAACTTGTCCAGCAAGAGGGTCCCTTTCACCACCCCACCCCCCAAATTAAATCTGAAAAAGCACAGATCCTTCCAGCATTCGTAGGGAAGTCAGAGCCGGCATGAACTGCAGACAAGAATTAGGGATGTTGATCAATCCCACCCTGGAATTTTGTTTAGGAATCAGAATCCCCCCAAACTCTCCACTATCTTGCCCAGATTCTTCTTCTCCCCAATTTAAGGTGCAAGACTTCCTACACATACATTAAAGTTGATTTGGTATTCCTTAGCTGTTCAGCTTATAAAAATCAAGATGATACAAGTTATCTTTGTTCTATGGCATACCTCTAGTAACTCTGAAAATCTCCATACACTTAGAGGTTTTTCCCAATCTCAAACTCTGTAGACATGTAATACAGGAATAGTGTAAACAGCCATTCCTTTGTCTTAACTAGATGGCCATCAGAAAGTTTCTTTTAACTTTGATACTAAAGGAAGACTTTTGTTTAAATGTTAAACACTGAAATATTTAATGGGAGATTTGCCCCATAACATGCAATTCAAATGCATACAGAATAAGTAAGGCATTCTGTGCAAATCTGAAGTACATGTCTACCTGTGGCTTAAACAGAAGACAGCTACTCCCAAAGCTCTTGGGAAGCTGTTAAGTATTTTGCAGGTATAAACTTCTGGAAGACAAGTTTAGAATAGAGTAGTAGTTGTCAAGCCAGTAGACCTAAACCCATATCTAAAATTTAGTGGCAAAATAGATATTTTCAGAGCACCTCTAGACTAGATTTCTTATACCTTTAGAGAGAAGAAAACTTTAGAAAAGGACAGATTTTACAAGCCATACCTATTCTCTGAAGAAAATAAACAGCATAGATGGTCTTTTCCTAAAAGGCATTTTCATTAAAGATTCTGCAAAATCGTAGAAAGGAAAATAAAACCTTATTTCAAGTATTTGATTACCAATTAATTAATTTCACTGTATGCACCTTAGACTGTTTTTATACAGATCATATTATGTACTTTAAAAGTATGTACTCATGTAGCAACAAAATCATACACACAGAAGTGAGAACTCATAGCACGGAGATCAGGTTTTGAATTACAAAGGATACAGACATGACTCTTCACATCATTACGAAGTCCTTTACGAACAAATTCATACGCTTCTTCCTTCTTCCCTAAGCAGTTCAAGGTCAGTCCTTTCATCGCGAGCGTTTCTGTAAGACATATCATATACTTATGTTTCTGACTTCCCATATGCCAGTTTCACAGTGCAGATATCCTTTGAAGTTGTTACACAGTGAAGTTCCCCATTAAATGATAAATTTAGATCAGGATAGCAGCCTAGCACAGCTGAAGACTGTTGTATGGAAGCATTTCCTTCCTTGAAATTAAAGGGACCACTGCAGAATATCATACAGATGTGATGAACACAGACAACACAAACTTTTTAAATTAATAAATACATTTAACTGGCTTTAAGGGAGTTAACAAGCTAACTTTTAGAGAGCTTCTCAATGTGTGTTAAAGACATAGGTATGCAGAACAAGAAAGAAATTTCATTAGGTTGTGTCACACCATAAGAAACAGATGTCTCTCTCACAGTCAGCTCCACTATTACAGGTTGCTTACAAAGCATTAGTTACAAGAAGTATATTTCCTGCTGCAGTATTTTGGGGGTAAAAGACCTTCTCAAAGTCACAGCATTTAAATCAACATTCCAAAAGGCACAAGATTCCAAATAACTCATAGGTATTACTATTGCTTCCCCTCTTGCCCCATTCTTCAAGTAACACTGTGGGAAACACCTTGCACGTAACACGTGCACACTGTGCCTGAAAGCTGTTCCAGATAAAAACCACTTAGTTTTGGTCCCTGCCAGATTATTAGTCACATTTTCATCATAGTATTCTGGTTTTCCTCTAGTTGCAGTCTTTTCCCCAGTACTAGTGGCAATGGCCCATCATCTTGAAGTCAGCCTTAACAGCAATTTGAAGTTTTATTGATAGACCTGTTTAACACCATTTTCTGTAAAAGTACACATAAAGGGAATGATGACCCAAAATGAGTCAAGGTTTGTTTTGTTTTTAACTTGTCCTACATCCACACTGTAAGAACAAAGAAAGCTAGAATGATACCTTCCAAATAATATCAGGAAGCTTGAAAAAGAATATCTGCACTGTGGGAAGGAGGGCAAGCTACTCCTACCTTCCCACACCAGGGAGATAACTGTCCAGCCACAGCAATCCATCTGTTTGTCACCTTCTCACTAAATTTTTCAGATTCCTTGTCTCTGAAGCTAAGTGTGACAACAGTGCAGCTTCCCATCAGATCATTTCATTGGCTTAGTTCTGCTTCAGCTGTTCATTCCAGGCTTTGCTCCCAAGCTTCAGAGCCATTAGTGGCTCAGAGCCCAAGTAGTACGTGGACTGCCAAGGCAGCTAGTTGGCCTGGAAAAGTTTAAGAGGCAGCAAGAGCAGAAAAGACAGAGATGTATACTGAGATGTTATAAAAACACAAACACTAGTAGAGACAAATGCATTAGGTCAGAACTGGACAAGCCACTCCAGCTTTGAGGCAACAAGCAAACTGTACTTTTATCTCTAGGGAAGTAATGAAGACAACGATGAAAAAAGCAGACACTGACAGAAACATGAAAATGATTAGTTGAATGTTTTGCCAAGGTCTGACAGTGTCAAATTGGAAAATAATTTTACTGACACAGTACATGCACACAGTGTTAGGTTGCTTCAACAGCAGACAAACAAGAAAGATTCACTGCATCAGAAGGAAAGATTGGCTGAACCATGCAACAGAAACCCTGTAATACAGTAAGACTAGAGTATCTTATTGAGGATTAAGTTCTGACAGATGTAAACAGAAGCAACATTTTGCTGTCCAGTTTCCTGTAATATTTGTCAGAACAGGATCTCCAGATTCTGTCTTTAGCTTCAAGTCTTAGCAGCAACAGTATTACACTTAACTTCACTCCTTATAAGTAACAATTTGGTATGCAGTACAGAAAGTTTAGCATATGCACTTGACAAAAAGCAGCCAGATTTTTAATTCATTGTCAGATTACTTTAATGTAATATTCAAAAAAAGGCTGAGCTTGCTATTAAGTAGGAGTGTAAGAAAAACCCACACTAGCATTCTGACCCAGAGACCTAGAAAGGCAACTTACTTGGAAGCTTCACTGAAGTGTGCTTCCACCATATGTATCGATCTTCATCATCCCACTGCACAAGTGTTTCTGACTGAGCTAGGGTGGAAACTTGGTCTGAATGCACAGACTGAAAATCCAAAGTAATTATTCAGTCATAAGGACAGAATAATACTCAGCAACTGGCTCCCTTCTTCCCCAACAGTATTTAATATACTGAATATACATTTAAACTCATGACAGGAGAAAAAAAACTTTTGAATCTGCAGTTACCTCCGTGTTCAGCAAATTTGGGGTTAGAGAGGATCATCTTGCAGAACTTGAGTCCATTTTTGTACTGTTTTTGTTCGTAACATTTCTGGAAAAAAGGTGGAATACAATCACTGCAATGCATTTAAAAACAGAGTACTTTAACATACTAGTATAAGTGCAGTAGTTCCTTCAGTAAGGTATGGTAATCAGATCACTAACAAGCTCTAGTTGAATATGACTATTCATATTACATTGCCTTTTTTCAGCATTCAGAACAGCATCTGCCTTCATTCACATGCAGCCAATGCTCTACCTCATGATCTCCCTTTTATAAAAGGGATAGTAATTCCTTTTCAACAGAAATAGCAAAGGCAAGTAGGAGTGTCTACTCCGATTCAGAAATTCTTTTGAGACGAGACAGTGTTAAAGAGTCTAGATACTCCATTAAAGATCCCATTTCCCTGGCCTAGTGACCTCCCAGAATAAGAAATCTCAGACAGAAGATTTTCCTTGTTGCCAACATAGACTTTTGGGAGGAAGAGAGAAACCATGAAGTAGGATAGAACTATTGTAACCTCAAAAGTCTATACATAATGATCCAGGGCAGGAAAATTTACCTGTGAATTAAAAAAATCTAATGGCTAGCTGGAATAGTACAGCTAAGGGCTACTTTTATTCAGGGTACCATTTACCTAATCACTAGGTAAACTGGCAAACAATGCAGTTCAAGTGTGGGAACACAAGCCAAAAAACCTAAAACATGCGAACCTGGGTCCCTTTTATTCTTTGGAAAGACACTACTTGATGTTAATAAGTCAGTAAGATCTTAGTAATCTAAATCAATTACTGATCACTACAGTTGATCACTTTAAAACAAGTTTATGTAAGCCAGTTAAAGGCATGCTTGTATAAGTAAGCATAAAAGTGATTTTAGTTCATTTCAGTTTCTTAACTTGAAGGAAACAAAACCCAACAGGCTTATTTGGCACCATTTTCACTTAATAAGGTATATTGCCCTGCTGTAATTTAGACAGCTATCCTCTGGAGAAACTATGTCATTTCAGTTATGTGCTTGAGCACTTTAACTGATCACTCCATCAATCTTCCAGGACAGAGGTAAAATTCTATGTTAAATTAATGCAGAGTGTAGTAACTCCTTTGCAGACATAATACATCATCACATTGCTTCCCAGGGTACAAGCACTACAGAAACATGCATATGCTCACTTTTGTGTAATTGGCTAAGGTGCCAAAACAAGGGTCCTCCTCCAGCCTGTGGGAAAGGGCTTAACTGCAGGCAATTTTTAAATCTGTGTTGCCTGAAACTTAAGACACTTGCACTTAACCGTGATTAAGTGGAGACTAAATCATAGAATAATTTAGGTCAGCAGGAGCCTTTGGAGGTCACCTAAATCACCCCTGAAAACAAAGGAGAGCTAACCTTAATATTAGATGAGGTTGCTCTGCCTGGCTGACTTCTGGCAGGATGGCCAGGGAGTTCCCATCGGAGGCCAATAGTTATACTATGGCAATTAACATTTAAAATTCTCAAAGCTTTTTGTTGCTGTTGTTTAAACTGAGAACTAGTTTCCACATCTTCATCTGAAATAACCCAGGTTGCAGCAAAACTTGGAGTCCCCTCCAGGGGACGGTTGAATTCTCCCATTCATCTGTTTTTTCTTTTTTCTTTCTTAACATAAGACACTTAGTATCATTTTTAAAGAATCACAAGAAAATTCTTTAAGTATGTTTTATAAGTTGATTCAGGAATGCCTAAAAAAGAATAGTGAACATTCATCCACAATTCTACAACTCTTGCAATGTTGACTGAAACTCCAAATATATAACAATGCTTAACCATAGAACAGAAGCTATTTGAGTCAAGTGTGAACTTAAAATAGATTAACTACTTGATGAAATGGTATCTACTATCCTTGTTCTGACATTTTTATCTTATAGAGTTCAGTTTCAGGCCTAGAATAAGAACTGAACTTAGATAATTATAGAAAAAGATTTTTGGAGGACAAACAAGATCCCATTTTCCAAAGGCCAACAGATGGGTGGAAGAGAGAAGTTAACGCTCTCCACCGAGAAAGAAGCATGAGTTCAACATTCACAGTTGTCTGGCTTGCTGATGAGACAACCAGCGTACTTGTCAATCAGAAACAGAATGGTTTAGGTTGGAAGGGACCTTATAAACAGGTTAGCTCAAAATAAGACACAAACCACACCATTTCTTGCCCAGCTGCTAGTTGCTAGACAAAAGAGGGGCTCACAACAGAAACATAATGAATCAGTAGGAAATGCAACTCCATGCAATTCCACCGCTTATGGGACAAGCTTTGCTGGTTAGTCAAAGGCAACTCTCAGCCCCACTCCCTCCAAATATTTACAAATGCATGTAAGTTATGTATTCATACATTGGCTTAATTGAATACCAACATAAGATAAAAGGACTTCGCTGACCAAAGCAAATTATTTGACTCTCATCAACATATATAGATACACTGAAAGGCTCACAGATTTAGTTACATGGACAAGCCTGGGGCTTTAAAGCATCATGAATGGACTGCTTTTAAACTTCTCCCTGTCCAAAAACTGAATGAGCACACCATGCTCCACCTGTAACTTATTTACAGGAAACCAGAGTTTGATGCCATATGATACCATCTCATTTTGTAGTACAGATGGGAATTTCACAGTTGAGAACCCTGATGTCTCCATATGCATTCCCAAGTTTTGTACTAATCAGGACAAATATAGCTGAAATGCATATATTAGTGTCTGTCCCACTGCATGAAGTCTTTGGTATATTAGAAGCTCAAGCTAATATGCTAGGTTGGTTTCTTTTTTTTTTTTTAAATAAAAACAGCCTTATCTGTTGTGCTTAATGTGAGGCTCCCCATGACCCTTTTATGGCAATAATTTCCTGCTAAAACTAAAGCCAAATCACGAATGTTTGCATGCCTAAAATCTCAAAGGGAGATTTTGGCAATACCAAAATGTTATCCAGAACTTCTGCTACCAGATGTTACCTCTAACAAACATGTCATCCTGGTTTATTCCCTTTTCCAACACTACTTCAAAGACTTTGCCATACAATTAAGCTAGACATCATTTATGCACTTTTAGGTAAGTATCAAGAACCTCTACATAGAGGTCAAATAGGTATGGCATCTAGGAAGCAACTATAACTGTAAAGGTGAAAAAAATACTAGTAACAAGGATACAACAACAAAGAGCAAGAGGGGACTAATCCTATATTAGAGTGCTTTGCTGCTTCTATTTAAGGAACTGCCATTCACAAACTAATTTATTTTTTGTACCATGCCATCTTTTTTTATCGAGACAAAAACCCTTCCACCCTTTAAACAGACAAAACCTCCTTCTGCTACTAAATATCAACAGTATCAGGAATCTGAATGGCTCATTAAACTTAGTTATAAAACAGAAAGGCTTAATGTATAAAACAGAAGGACTCAATCACATATGAAACTTGCACATAAATTGCATTTAACTATTTGCAACATCAGGTTAGTAAAGGGAGGCTTTTACAGACTATACCTCCCTAGACAAAGCATTTGCCACTTAAAAGGTCTTTTATTGAGAGAACAGCTATGGTTTTCACATACTGACAATAGTTTAATACACAGATCAGCAGTTTTATGGCTCAAGAACATCTCATTATAGCCCTCAGACATTAACACTCACTTCTGAGAAGCCATCTAACACAAAAATTCAACTTCCTACTCAAAGAGAGAATGCAGTTGCGGCAACCAATTCCCTTCCTCACTCCCTGTCCCTAGTGCCTCTGAACGTACTGAAGTGACATGTTAGTTCATAAATAATTTTCAGGTGAAGGCTGAAAAATATGCAGTATCATATTCAAAGAATGAGGACAGGTATTACAACAAACTAAACAGCAGTGTTAAGCATAGCAACCGGGTTTCCTTGATCAACTTCAATGTTTTAATAGTTCTAAGTTGTTTAAGATCGTCTATGACTGTAACAGATGTGCAGCAAAGACCTTCAATCCAAATGAGACACACTGACCAATCTCATGTGTAAAGGGGTCTTATAAGAAAGGTGGGGACAGACTTTTTCGTAGGGCCTGTTGCAATAGGACAGGGAGTAGATTCAGACTAGATAATGAATAAATTTTTCACAATATGGCTGGCAAAACACTGGAACAGGTTGCCCAGAGAGGTTGTAGATGCCCATCCCTGGAAACAGGTTGGACGGGGCTCCAGGCAACCTAGCACATCTAGTGGAAGATGTCCCTGCTCATTGCAGGGGGGGTTGGACTAGATGACCTTTAAAGGTCCCTTCCAACCCAAAATACCCTATGATTCTATGTGCAATTTTCTTCAATAACACTGTGATTTGGAAGTTGGGTTTACATCTCTTGACAAAAGCTTGTCAAACAATAAGTCCAAACCACTGCCAGCAATTTAACACTATTCTCATATCCTACCTGTGCAGCACACGCTCTATTAATACAGGTCTGCACATCGCTACACTGCCTTGCCAGAAACATGCTGGACCATCAGAATCACCAGTAAGAAAAATAAGCATTTCAACTAATTTAACTATTTCTAAGTAGCTGAATAAAAACAGCTTCAAGCTTTATTAGAAGAAGCTTTATTTATTGTTTATCAGTCTTCCCTGCTACTGTACTTCCACATAATCCTGCTTGCAGACCTCTCAGCACTCAGTTTCAACACACTTCTTGCCAGGTAGCATCTTGTCGCCGAGATTTTGGTGCAAAACTCCAGGGTTTTTGATAACACCTACAATTCATTTGAAAAGAAAAAAAATGTTCTCAATGGTTGCATCTTCCTTTTTTTTTTTTTAAACTGTGTGTCTGCTGTGTAACACTGATTCCCACCAGTGTTACACAGCAGACACACAGTTTAAAGAACTGGGTTGGGTAAGAAAGGAAACCATGAGCTAAATGTGGAACACCAGAGCCTAGAGAAAAGGACAAGGCTTACACATCAAGCCTTATGGAAAGAACACTGGAAGTCAGTTGTGCTGGAAATCTGTCCAAGCAACAATGGTGATCAAGTTCAGTAATAAAAAGCCCTCAAAGTTATCACTGACTGTGATTCTGATCAGCAACTTTTTCTGGGAGCTATCTGACAATTATTTAGGGGCTGTTCAAATCGTTAATACACATTTCTGACCAGAACCAGGCACAATCAATACAGGAACAACAGCATACTGTCAGCGTTCTTCTTAATTAGTATTTAACACTTGGACCTTTTAAAAAGCCTTCCTTGTTTTATTGCACATCTATAAAATAATGTCATCTGCATCTAACAGACAATCTATGTTTCTCACATCAGTTGATAAAATTAGTTATCCAAGTACCTTAGTGAGATTTTAGGTAGAACTTGGCATATACTGTTCCTATGCTAACAGTAACTACTAAATTATTCACCAGTTCGATAGCAAGGCCTGACACCATGTTGTTTGAACGATATACAATTAAGTTCCAAAAGAGTTCAGCTTTCCATCTGTGTTGGAAGTGCTTCTTGTATCATGAAATATTTGGATAATTTGCAGTACTGATACAGGAAAAGAAAGCATCGTGACATTGTAAAATTTCGGAGACAGACTAGGGACCTCTACATGAGATTCCCCAACCATCAACCCTCTCTCCACACTGATTTCAATTCACTGATGTTTGACAGAATGGAAAAAACCCACACCTATCAGCTGGAAGGGACTTCAGCTCAGGGAGGCCAAGGAAGAAGTTCATTACCGCCTTCCCACTCCCACAGCATCCTAGATTTGTAGTCCCAGGACATCCCTTCCAGACTATCAACATGTTCTTCTACCCTTTCCCCCAAGCCCTACCGGTATTTTATATATGCATGGTTACCCCTACTGCTGGCAAGAGTGGTTGGCCTCATCAGCTGAAATAAGCAGAGGAAGACAACCTAGCACCAGCCTTGCTTGCTTCCATTGTCTAGACAGGCTAGATAGCTCTTCCCCAGACCTGAGGATTTGGCAATGCAGAACAGTGCTGAGTCAGACCACAGACGATGGTGTACAATAGAACACGTGCCCAGCATCATATATAGTGGTAAGATTTTGATCAAAGTACTAATGCCACAGTAATAGCTAAGCTTTCACTACCATGATTCTCTGTATACAACAGCATTTTTTCCTTTAATCAGCTTCTTCCAGTTATTTAAGTTCAAAGCTACAGAATACACAAAACGTTTCCACCTGTGTTCAGTACAGTAACAGTTGTAATCACTGCTTTTTGTGCACTATACTATTGGCAGAATAAAACTGATATTTATTTATTATCAGAAAGAACATGTGTGATAAGAGAACATTGTTTCAACATTTGTTGTCAGAAACATCTTTAACAGCCCTATAAACTATGCCTTTTAAAGGGGGAAGCTCATTATTAAAAAGTTGCCTTAAATTAAGACCTACTCTAATTTTGCACTGTGCGCACAGACTCAATACAATTTGAATCCCTAGAACATCCTTTGCTTCAAAGGGGCAGAAACAAGAGAACATGCAGTAGAAAGAGCTCTTGCTTACAAGTACTTAGCATCTGTAGCTTCCTCGCTATTTGAGTTAGTAGAGTTCTCTACCATTTATGAACATGTGTATACCTCTGCAAAGGCAGAAACCGTAACAGTAACACTAGAAATCAGACTAGTCATAGCCCCATCATACACTTTCTACTAGTTTTTAATTTGCACTTTGTGTAGAAGTACTGAAGAGACAAATCTGCCACATCTCCTGGGATGAAACAGCGATTTGCCTAGCAAGAACTCAGCCTGAGCAGGTGCTCCACAAGCTAGTGGAACTGCATCTGTGAGCAGTTAAGCAAATGAAACTATCAACATGAGCACTGTTTTGCACAACCTGACAGACATACACATATAAATCTCAGGCTTTAAAAAGTTATGCTTTTATTTAGACATCTTAAAGCAAGTTCAAGGCAATTACTGATGCAAGCCTTTAACACTAACTGTATCTCAACATTCCCTAGAAGGTTTCACAGTGATTCAGACAAAAAAGTTGCATGAATCATAACAGATCAGGCCAAAGCCATCAGACCTACCTGGTACAGGCCACCAGAGATAAGATACAAGTGGCAGATGAATAGGGAGAGGCTTATGAATAAGACAAGCGTTATTACAGTTCTCTCCAGAATGTTCTCAGCCTCCACTTATATTTGTGCCTCACCAATCCCCTGAGCCAAACGGTATATATTCACAGAAAAAAGTAAAGGACTCCCCCCACGCCCCCCTCAAAGTGCCTAAAACTTTTCATAGCGACTACACCTTGCAGCAGAGGGATCCACAGTATAACTACCTTTTTGTTAAAAACTTTTTGTTGGAGCCTGCTACTTCGCAGCCACCATCTCTACCAAAATGCAAACTAGGCACAACAGTTTGAAAATAGACAAATCCCTACTTAACTTCTCTAGACTGTTCATAATTTGAGAATCTTCTATTAAGTTCTTTCTCCTTCAAGAAGGTCATTTCATACTTGCATCCTTCTTCTGAGGAGGCTTGGGGGGGCAGAGGGCAGGACCAGAGGAAATGGCAACACACACAGCACTGCAAACGCAGCCTGGGCAGTGGCATAACAGCATTTTTCTCTTCCCAGGATTCACCAGCTTTCAACTACTGTACAAGGAAATTGTTTTTAAAAACAAAGATTCCTAAAAATCTCCAATCTTAGCAACAATCCAGCACACAGCCCATCGTAGGTCCACATTAAATTAGGATTTCCAAGTCTAACAGTCACCTACAAACAATATTACTTGCTATGACTCAAGTTGCTCCAGCAACATGAAGTACTCCTGCATGTTTTCAGATGACCTTCACTTCTTGTGCCATGAGTTTAGTACAACTGAACTCTTCTTGCTATTCATCACTTGTTCTGTTCAAATAACGATAGGCAATTAAGAAAAAGTTCCAGCACAAAACACAATGGGACTCAATTTTGAAGAGTTATCATTTATTCATACAGGAACTTTACTTAAAAGAAGTCCCGAGTGAATAAACAACCAGCACCATTCCATGGAAGCCTGCTTTATGAGCCTTCCACGATGACATTTACAAACTCCTTTTGACAAATGAAACCAGGAATATTTATTTGGGATAAAGTCTTCTCCAAATCAGACTCCCTCAAATCACTGACAAATGTGAAGCATGATTTTCCCTTATGAAAGCCTTACTGACTCTTACCATTAGCCTATTATCTATCCTCCACAGTTCTGTCATTTTAGTAGTCTGCAGCTGGCCAGGCATCCTCACCACCTCTTTCGAAAGGAAACAGCCTACACTTTTCCTATGCTGCCCCTCCTTAGCAGCACAAGTAACAACTGCACCACATATCTGTCATCTTAGTTACACCAGATTATTTTTAATGACAGCTCCATACTCTTATCTTTAAAGGAAGGGGTCTTTAAAAGAGACTTCAAACATCCACTACTCCAATAGTGGATTACAATGGCTACCTCAGCTATGTTATTCATGTCATTTGGGAGGCATTAATTAGCATAGCATCATACCTTCCCAATTATTGAGTTTAATAGTTTGGTAACTCCCCCACATCATTACTAGGAGAATGATTTATGCATGCTTACAATCCATTAAATAAAATGAAAAATACTTTGAGTTTTATGAATCAGAATTAATTTAACTAACTCCTACAAACACTTGCATATTTATCTATCAAAGAAGAAATCTTAAGATTATTGTAGAAGTCAGGAAACAAAAAGGACACTACAGAGAAGCTGAACAACTCCTCAGAGATAGAATCATAGAAACGTTAAGGTTGGAAGGGACTTTTAAGATCAAGTCCAACCATTAATCTAACATGACAAAAAACACTTCTAAACCATATCCCCAAGTACCTTATCTACCCTTTTTTTAAAGGCCTCCAGGGATGGCAAATCCACCACCTCCCTGGGCAGCCTATTCCAATGTTGGATAACCCTTTCAGTGAAAAAATTTTTCCTAATATCCAACCTAAACCTCACCTGGCTTAACTTGAACCCATAATAGGTTAGATAGGGCACTTTAGACAATTTCTAAGATTTCCTCACCCCAAAAAGTGGAAGATACCTGCCTGAAAGAACTAAGCAGCAACAAGTCACTGCTACAAAGGGATATCCTTGCAGACTTTTTGTGTTTAATTACTCTAAGTCAAAGAAGAGTAAATAGCTAAACTGGTCTCAATAAGAGTGATGCCTTGTATCCGAAGAGGTACTAGGACTTAGTTCCCTCATAACAGGATGAAATAGTCACAGGCTAGCCCTTCCTCAGGGGAAACACATTTGCAATTAAAGCAGCAAACCTTATTTTACACAACAACAATATGTGGAATTCACTAAGAAATCAAAGGATTAATTACTTACAGGCATGATACTATCCAGTTATACTAGGCATGAAACAAACAGTAGACAATACCTTACACTATGTGACACTGGGGAGACACCAATGGTTATTACAAGACACTAAGCGTTTCTTAAGAACAAAAACAATTTGGCAAGTAAGCCATGAAAGTATGACCACAGCCCCATGGCTTTCCTCTAAGCACTTGTAAGGGCTACTACCATGCCCTGTCCGGACAGAGCTGATTTGATCCTACAAAGCCCAAGCTTAAAACTAATTTTAAGATGAAACATAGTTTATAATCTGGTTTCTCAGGGGGAGAAAAAAAAAAAATCAAAGCTGCTTAAACTGAAACATACTCTGAAGGCAAGCTTACAGCTCTGTTTTAAATACACAAAATAGAAGAACTGCCTAAGCTTACTAGAAGTAAACACCAAATGCACATTACCGAACTTCAATGTTAACAAGAAGCATTTTTAAGTTACCAGTCTACACATCTATTTTAGATTGCATCTAAAAGTCACAAGCTGGAGACTGATTTTTAAGAACCAACACCAGCATTCCTGTATTAGTTCTTCTTTATGGATGCCTTTCTTTCCACAAAGGGGGAGCCAGGAAGCTTTCAAACACTTTCTCCATGCCTTCTGTGAGACTGAGAAGTGAAAGGTAAGAGCCTGAAGTTGCTCAGCCCCTCCGTCCCAAGCAACATCACACCTGTAAGCCCCATCAGAGCTTCCAGGGAAAGAGCACTAGTGTGAGGAAAAGCCCATGTAGAAGAGTGGAAGTAAGGCTTAAGAAGCAAAACAGACCTGGAAGTCAGGACAGCAAGAGAAATGAGTTCTAGCACTACTTTACAGCAGTACTGAGAAACTAAAACTATTACCCATGCTGCAATTGCTATTAGTTCCCTAATCACATGACAGCTAGTTTTAAGTCAGCTTGTTCAAGTACTGCCAAGCATGCAAGCACACCAATTGATGTGGCTTAAAGACTATTTACTCAGCTTCCTGAGCAGACTTCACAGCTTACACTGTACTCTGTGAGGACACACTAGCTCAGACACCTCTAAGCTTGGTATGCTGTTATGTGGGCACCTTGTTCAGACTGTCGATAACCTGTCTCACATGTTACATCACACACCAAGTCACTGACTCCTAAGTACCTCTCATGATCTCCAAATGAGCTTCCCATTTCATAACTGCTAATTCTCTGCTCAGTGTTTGCAAAAATACTTAGTCTTAATATATGAGTACAGTTTCCTCACATCTGTTCCAAGTGATTAAATCACTACATGCTTGTAAGGTCTTATTATACAGCCTCCTACACAATTCCCCGTCCCCCAATTTTTTAAAATGCCCATAGCACGCCTAGTAATTTCAAGTATTCTGGCAGTGCCAAAGCACGTAAAAGCTGCTTCCCTTCGAGAACAGCCTTTAGCACTACAGGCTGTATTACTACACTAAAATACTCTGAAACATGTCAAGCAACCAAAGGGTTCAATTTGTACTATTTAGACAGCAGTATTCCAGAGAGCAAGCCATGAAAAGGTCAAAGCCAGCTAGAAAAAAAGTAGTAAGAAAATGTTTCAAAAAGTATCAATACATGAAGTAACAAGCCAACAGTTTTGTGATTAACACTGTAGAAAATGTAACTAGCTACTACACAGCACCAGTTAAACCTTCTGAAGGGTTTAGAAATGAAGTAAATTTCCATACCAGCTTCACTGAAGTCTTTTGCCTCTTTTTTCCTTGTCTAAGCACTTACTTTTTGTCCACTGCTTAATAAAACAAGGTTGTCGGAAATAAGATCTCCAGAAAAGCTCTTCTATATTGCAGTTGAAAAAAATTCAGAAGTGACTGCTACTGTGAACTTGTTTGCTGCTAGTACGAGTAATCACTTAACTGTTCTAATATTAGTCATTTATTTTTAGCAGGGAGAGAGAGGAGTGCTAGAATGGCTTACTAAGATGCATACCATAAGCATGCAGTAAGCAACAAATCACCATTAAGAACCATTAAGTCTTTTAAAATCTGCATACTACCCAAAGCAGGTAAAAGAAAACGGCTCTGAAGCACCTGCTGAAATGCACCAGCTACATACAGAGTACACAGGCTTACACATGCTGTTTGTTCTGAACTCAGCTTCACACAGCCAAAACGCTCACCTCTCAACCACAAAGTTATTGAAACTAGCCTAACAGATTCCCACATAGCTGAAGAAATTTGTGCCGGCCAACAGATTACCACTGTGCTGCACAGACCTCCTCTGCCTGCGGACTAGCAAACTGGCACAAAACACCTCAACTTTATTGAGGCTGGAACTCCAGTACTGTCACACTGAAAAGTTCAGGAAAGGGGGAGTCTTGGTGTTTTATTCTGGGTTGTGTTTTTTTTCCTTGGGGTTTATGCACATTAATGATTTTTTTTTTTCCACAAAGAATTAGCAATATAAAATATACACTGATAGAGTAGAAACTACTGAAGCGAGCTCTTTTTTTAAAGTTACCTCACAAACACCACACGTCCTTCACACCGTTAAGTCTCAAAGAGCTGAAGCAGCCCGAGATAATGATTTAGTCAAAGTAGCCCAGCACATAAAAGTGGAGACAAGTCTACAGAGTCAGGACACTTTAACCCACCTGGCTTCTTCAACTACACTTAAGATTGCCCAGTGTACTAGCTTTAATCTAGTCCCACTCGATTGAAACTTTCGCAAAATGAAGTAAGATCAACTGGGTCACACCGAACCCCTGCTACGCTTGCACCGCGCTTCGAGGTCTTCTCCCAGCCTGCCGGGGCACGGTGGCAGGGGGCCACTGAGGCGAGCAGCACACCAACCCTCTCAGCCAGACCCCCAGCACAGGGCAGGCGGGAGGGGGGGGGGATATGACAGCCCCCCCCCCGCTGCCGCCATCCCCCGAGCCGCCCTTTCCAGCCGCCCACAGGCCCCGCTCCGGACGCGGGTTCGAGCCCGCCTCCGCCGGCGGAGGGCCGCCGCCCGCTTTGCGGCGGGAAGGACGGGGAAGACGGAGCGGCGGCGGCGCCGCGTTGCCCAGCCCCGCAAGTCGGAGCTCGCCCCCGGGAGTTACCGTCGCGGGCGGGGAGGAAGGAGAACGGCGGCCCCCCGGGGGAGCGGCGGGTGGCTCGCTCGCTCCCTCCCTCATTCCCCTCCCTCCCTCCTTCCCGCCCTCGCCCGGCCGGCGGCGACACCAACCCTTCCCGGCCCCCCCCGCCAGGAGTGAGGGGGGCTCGCCCGGCCTGCTCGGCGGGCCCCAGACAAAGGAAGGAAACGGAGACGAACCGGGACGAGGAGGAGGAGACGGCGGCCCCAGCTCCCCCCCCTCAGGGCGAGTGCGGCCGCCGCATCCTTTTTCGCTCAGCCAGAGCCAACTCCGGCAGCGGGCGAGGTAACCCCGCGCCGCGGGTCGGAGGGCGCCGAGCAAGGCCGGTGTGCGAGAGGGGAAAGGAGAGAGAAGCGCCGGCGGAGAGACAGAGAGAAGAGCGGGGCCGGTAGCTCACCAGAATCCGCTTGAAGAGGTTGCTCTCCTTGGGCGGCAGCGGCACGGACGGCATGGTGCGGGCGGCCCCAGGGCAGGCACGGCTGGCGGGGGTGGGGGCGGCCCGGCAGCTGTCGGTACGAGGGAGGGGAAGGGGAAAGGGAAGGGGGGGGAGGGAAGGGAAGAAGAACCCCGAACTCCGCGGGGCAGCTGCGGCGGCGGCGCGGCTCTTGCCCGAGCGGCGGCGGCGACTCTTTAACTCATTGGCCTGCACCGCCCTCCCCGCCGGCTCCCCTCCGACGCGGCGCGGGAGCGCGGCCCCTCTGCGCAGCTGCCGGGGAGGCCTCGCCGCCCGCCTGACGCTGCAAAATGGCAGCCGGGGTCCCCTCCGCGCAGGCGCAACCGCCGCTGGGCGCCCCCGCCTCCCGCCGCTTCCCCCACCTCTCGTACGCCGCACACTTCCCCCCCCCTCCCCGTGTCTCTGAGGCGTCAGGAGAGGGGGGATCTGCTGGGGCGTGAGGGGATCTTCCGCGGCGTCCCCCTCACCCGCCCGGCCCGAGGGGAGGCGTCGTTGTTTGTGGGCCGTGAGGGGAGTTACCTGGCTCTGAGGTGGGGGCAGCCCTCGGCAAGGCCCTGAGGGGAAGGGAGGCGGGAGGCGGGAGGCGGAGGGCTCCCACCCGCGGAGGTTTGTTCACGAATACCGACACCCCCTCGGCCGAGTCACCTCGGCCCTCCCGCCCAGGGGTTTTTGCAGCGTTTGGGCCTCCTCCCGGGGTCGTGGCTGGGAAGGCAGAAAGTCTCCTTTGTGTGCTGCCCTCCCCTCCTTCTCTGCCCCTCGTAACCTCGTTGTAGTGGCCGCCATCCCAACGGCTGGCCTTGAACCGGGTTATTTTGGAGGGCCAGGCTGCCTGGAAGCCTGGGAGGTATTGCTGGAAGAGAGCAAAGTCTCTGTAAACTGGAGAGCTTTCAGCGGCTGTTTGTGCCCGGGCTGGTATTTAAGGAAACAACAGCAAACTTAGCAGTCAGGCTTTGAGCAAGCGGGGATGTCATCGGTGGCATTAATGCGTTTGTTGGTTTGGGTTTTTTTTTTTTTTCAGCAGTGGGTTATGTAAAACTTCCCAGCGCTATCGTGCCCGCTTAGAACAGTAAGCGTTTATTCCTGGCTTGGCTCCTTTTGCCAAAGGAGGTTTCAGGTCTTTTTGTAAAAAAATGTTCTTCTTCTTGTTATTCCCAGAAATTGTTCTTACATGAAGCTTTGCAAAAATTAAAAAAAAAAACCAAAAAACAAAACCAACAAAAAAATAACCAGCCAGAAACACTAAACCCACATGGTCTGGGGCATTTACTTAGAAGGAAAACTGGTTAAACTGTCAAGGTTACAACCAATTAAAAAGACCATCTTACAGGGAAAAAAATTAGGCAGCTTCAATTAGAATCTCTGTTTATGTAATTACCCTTTAAAAATATTAATTATATTTTGGTATGTTTTAAAAGGATATTAATTTTGTAATAATATGGTTATCTGCCTGCCATCCCAGATGAAGAACGTGCTAGATACCCGCAGTAAAAGCAAGTGTGTGGAAAATAGTGTATAACGAGCCAATTAGAAAAGCTGTGTACTTAACATATTTTATTTGGTCCCACATAAAGTAGGTGACTATGTGACTGTGACGGAGGATCCCAAGCAGCCTGTCTTTGACTTGTCACAAGCCTTGCTGAAGCTGACGGACGTGATAGCTCTTTCCTTTCAGGCTAAAGGAGGGAACAAGAGAGTGGATAATTTCTTGGAAGAGAGTAACCTGGATGATGGCCTAATTTGGGGATGAATAATTAGAAGAAAAAAAATATGTGGTAGGCTTAGGAAGCCTCCTGAGATAAAAATAGGAAAAGCGAGGAGACTATTAAAGCATAGCGTATGCTTCCCTAGTTCTTCTTAGCTGAGCATCAGTTTATGGCCACTGTTTTTATAGATGGTGGTTGTTTTCGGTGTTGTTTTGTTAATCTGTTTAGATGTATGGTCTGTAATAAGTCTTTTTGTAGAAGGAATATCTTTATATCTCACTCTTTTGTTCCGGCATGCTTCTGATGATGTCAGTCACCTGGGTCACTGATAGCAGTATGTGTATTTTCCACGTGCTGTACCCGATTCGCTGTTCTTTCTGCTGTATGGTGTAGTACTGCTGTATTCGGTATCTGATATTTTCAGAGCAGAAGTACTGTTGACAAGGGTGGCCAACTTGACTTTGGGCTGCTGCATCCTTTTCAGAGCCTGGTTGTACCACAGCATGTATTCAGTACTTTTTATAACTAGCTGAAACCTTGACTTTATGAACTCTAGTTTTCTGTCTAAGCAAAAGGCATGTTATGCCTCCAGTTGGGCTGAGTGATAAACAGATGTGTCTCCGAGATGGTCGGGCAAATATTGTGCTAGGTGGACCTTTGGTCTGAAGCAGTAAGGCTGTTCTTGACAGCTAAAGGTCTCTGTTTCCTCCTAGTCCAAATACTGGAAGGGATGCTGTCTGAAAATAGACAAATTGCAAATAAGAGGCAGGGGTTCGATATGCATTTAGGCATGTGTCTGTATTAAAAATCTGTGTAAAAGCAGCAAAAAAAAGGAAAGCAAAGAGGCAATAAAAGAAACGCTTGTAGACTAGCTGGGAGAGAATAAACAAAGAAATGAGCTTTTGGGGGAGGCAGAGCTCTAGTTGAAAGTGAGGTTTGGGAGCGCAGTCAAGAAAACTTCTTGTCATTTAATCCCACTGTGCTGGGCAAAACAAAGCTCTTTCTACAGGCTTTGTTAATAAACGGGACTGTATTCGAGACGCGTATGATTCTGTCACCAGTTTTTCCTTCAAACAGAAAGAATTCAGGAGTCTGTTGACAAACTGTTTGGGTTGAAAGGGGGGAGCAATATTAAAGCGATATATACGTTATAACAAGCTTGCCATGTTGCCGTGTCTGTCACTTTACTCACTGACCTGTCAATGTCACTTGGTATACATAGAAGTTGTGGTATGGTGCTTGCAGATCGCTAAACCTGGTTAGGGCCCCCTGAGCGAAAAAGGGCCTCTGTGTGGGCAGGGACAAGCACATTGTAAGGCCTGGAGCCTGTTTTGTCTGAGGAGCCATTTCTTTGCCTCCAGTTTCTAAAGCAGTTGGCAGCTTAGGGTTGCCAGGTTTTAAAGTACAGGACTGCCACATCTGTACCAAAGTCCTGAAGCCTCACTGTACTTCTCCTGTCACTCTTTCCTTCTGCACCCACCGTCCCTGTGGGCTGCCGTGGCGGCTGAGGAAGGCAGTGGCACCCTGCCTCAAGCAGCCTCCATCCCCTAACCCCTGGTCCTCGCCAGCTCCATAGGCAGCTGCTTTGGCCACACAGGTTTTAAGGCATCAAAGCAAACCCTGAGGGAGGTGGAAGCACAGATGTCTTCCCATCCTTCATAACTCAATTCCCATACTGCGTTCTAAAAACATACAGTAAATATGGGGAAAGAGTGTATCTTATACGTTTTGAATACGAGATGCATGGGCTAGGTCCTGTGGTTGATGGTATATCTGGCAACCCTGCTGACAGTACAGAGTCCAGCCCTTGTCTTGGCCGTGTGGTCCCTGCCTGCTCTGCTGCCTGGCAGGGAGGGCTGAGAGTGTGTTACAGTCTCTGTTTTCACACTTAGACCTAAGTTAAAGAACTCACCGTAAAGGCGTAATGAAAACTGAATCATGTTCGCATTTAATCAGAGGATTTAATGTAAGAACTATTACTGGCTGGAGTAGAAGCTGATTTGATTTTCCTTGGCCTACCCTCTTACTTTAAAATCAATTTTTGAGTGCATGGGCTGCCTACAGTTTTCATGTTCTTATCAGCTTCTCAGTTGTCCTCCTTGGGTTACCTTCCCAAGATTTTTAAGTATCAGATTGCATATTTAGAGTCCCAGTGCAAGGATAATTTTATTATTTCCTTTCACTGAGGTTTAAGTCATAGTGGCAGAAGAGTGAGGTGTGCTGGGGACGACGTCTGGACGGCGGCGTGGCACAGCGCAGCACGGCACAGCAGGCTCAGGGCCGGGGAAGTGCCTCGGAGGTTTCAGGGTGCCGTTTGCTGTGGCCCCTTTGTAGATTGGATCAGCTCTGGGGTGAGTCCTGTTCTTTGGAAGAGCCTTTTAATCTGTCTGCTTTGCCTTCTGTCCCGGGGGACAGAGCAGAGACAGAATCTGTCCTCAGATCTAAACAAGCCATTAGTTGTCATTTCTGCGCTGATGAGGTTTGATCCAAATCCTCCCTATCAGTCTCATTTTCAGTCCTTTGGAATATTTACCTCACCAAACTCCACTGATATTATGTGTGCCAAACGCCAAATTTTTACCTTTTTAAAATCCTGTTGAATGACAGTAGCTGGGAAGAAAGAAACTCAGCACACAGTGGGTTTTAAAGCATTTACAGCAGAGCTGGATTTGCACAAATATAAAAGAGGTGGGGAAAGTTACTGGAATAAAGCAAACTTCAGAAGAAAGAATGACTTTCTAGTCCAAATGGTGCACATAAGGGAAATGTAAAACAGTCTCAAGCAGCATAATTTTTCGTCTTAGATGTTTGAATACATTTCCCTCCTATAGCATATATAGCAAAGAGTAAATACATTGATTTTTTAGGTGATTAGAGGTATAAAAAACCAATGTTACTTAAGTCTTTTTAAAATGCAAATATAATTAGGGAGGTAGTTGTATAATCTGTTTAATATTATCTATTAAAATGTGCATATACATAGTATGTTTTAAAATATACCTTATTAGGAAGCTACAGCCTATTAGCGTAATGATAATCTGAATTATGCTTATTAATATTTTATAACTGATGTTTGTCTTTAGTAGCATAGTAATAATTCATTTTAAATATAATTAAATAGTGAGCTTTGACATAAAGTGGAACTTAACCTTGTTTTATGCAAACTTCTCTGAAATTAGCCTTTGAATAACCAAATTTGAAACGACTTGTATTTTCAGCCCGTGTTTTCGGAAAATACATGGAAAAGTGTATGTGATAGAACAGCTTAGAAGTTGGTAATAGAAGTGAAATATTCCTGTTTGTTGTTACTCTTGCCATTTCTCCCAAAGTGTTGCTGAGTGCGTTACTGTTGAGGAAAATAGCGAAAATGAAGACCTATTTTTAGGGTTGTGTTCCCTGTTTTTTATTTTGGGGCTTGCATTTCACAAAGCCGAGCAAAGCGTGCCATTACTGACGGCGTTGCTGATGTGGTGGTGGCAGACCTTTGCTGAGGGTACCCCGTGCCCCCGCGGGCTGGCTGTGCTGCGGAGGGCTGACCAGCCGGCCGGCCGTGCGGGCCTGAGCCGAAGCTGGAGCATGCCGGGAGTCCTGTTTTTTAACAGGCATTCTGGGACTGGGAGTTTTTCTGCCCTACTTCCCGTCTGCCATGGCCTCCTGTTTTGAGGCAGGATCTGTCCGGTGCCGATGTGTGCAGACGGTGAGTGCCAAAGCTCCTCGGTGGGTGCTGGGGAGCAGAGCCCCCCGTGCTCCGCACAGCCACCCTCCGCTGCTGCTGCACGACCTTCGCCCGCTCCTGGCTGCTCCTGCCCGCTCCTGCCATCCCCGTCCACCCGTAACCCCTGCAATGGGGGAGGGCTGCCAGGGGGACTTCGTGCACGGCTTTCGGGGGGTTTGCTCGGGGTAGCTGCAGTGGGAGGCAGAAGTGTATGAAAGGTGGCATCGGAGGCACAGCCTTGAGCTGTTCCTCTTACAGCGTGCTTTGAAGTATGTGCTCCTTCCGTGTACCTACATATTCTTACGTGTCTGAATTCATTTGCATGGGGTTAATAATACCTTTGATTGTTAGAAATGATTTTTAAAACCTCTTAAAATGGTCACAATATTGATAACTGTTTCTTGTCTGGAAATGTTTTTTTTTTGTTATATAAGTAACATAACTAAGTTATACTGTAATAAGACAATTACGGTTGTCACTTTTACTGGTTTTGATTTGTGATGTGCACGGGGTAATTTTGTCACAAAAAATTATTAAAATCTGGTTTGAAAAGCAGTTAATAGGTCATCTGCTGCTCACAGCTCTGTAAAAGTTTTATGTATGCTTATTTCTGCACAAATGTAACGCAGCAGCATTTCTCTGAAAAGGGGATACCCTTTTTATTTAGCATAGCAAAGTTATTTTGAAATTTCTGATTTCGTTGTAATGCCATTACTTAGGTTTTTTTAAGCATTTAAAAGCAAGAATTTTATTTTTGAGAGCTTGGGCAGAACTATAGTACAAATCTGTTATTATTTGTGTACATCACTTCTTAACTACACCAGTGAAAAATTAGTTAGATGGTTATGATTAATATAATATAATTAATTAAAATATAACATTAATATTTTAAAAATGAGTTAATAATGGTTAGCACTTGACCAAACCCCCACCCCTCAAAGTGTTCAAGGCCAGGCTGGATGGGGCTTTGAGCAACCTGGTCTAGCGGGAGGTGTCCCTGCCCATGGCAGGGGGGTTGGAATTAGATGATCTTTAGGGTCCCTTCCAACCCAAACCATTTTATGATGACCATACAGGCCTGGAGCAACTCCAGTACCATCAGCAGAATTAGATCTTTTGGAATTGAGTCTAGGCGTGCCTCTGAGCAACTAAGTCCAAGGTTGTAGATCATGAGCCTGATTTGTGCCTTTTGCTGTGTTGGTGGTGAAGGGAACATGATCCCTCTGCTACAACCAGGTTTAGTCACTAGAACAATCCATGAAGGGTATCAGTGACTTTCGGTAAATTACAGCAGTCCTGAAGTTGCTGCTGAGGGTTCAACAGCACCTCCTGGTCGGGGAACCTGGGGAAGGTGCAGAAGTACAATAAAGGTCCTTCCTGTCTTCTGTAGGTAGTAAAACAGACATCCAGGCAAGCAAGACGCAGTACTTCTGGTTTTACTGCATATTGCTCTTTTGTCATTGTGGACAAATGGATGAAAGTAGATAGGTGAGGATAATGGGTGAGTTGAATAGTTAGTAATGAGTAATTGCTTAGTAAAATGCCTGAAGATCCACAGAAGGTGTTGTCACTGATGAGTAAAAAATAATTATGTCAAAAAACTGAAGTGCATGTTTCAAGGAGATCCTGTTGCAAAGGTTTCATGCTCTCATTTTCTCTGAATCCACTGTTTTTGTAAAAATCAGTAGACAGATGGGATTGTGGCACTGGCAGCGATACTAAGAAGCGCTTCTTTATTTGTTAAACATTTTCTGTGTGAGTAGTCCTAGAATAAAAATGATTTCACTTTAGTCCTCTTGGTAGACCCTTGCACTCCAATATAAATTTTTAGAGTACAGTAAGAATTCATAGCATAGTTTGCAATGTTGGTGATATAAAATGAAGAGGAAAAGATCTTTCCTAGAGCAACACTGATGCTATGGGGAGCCTTTGAGCTGCAAAACTGCAGGCCAAGCGTCTCAGAAAAATACAGCAGTTTTATTTCAGAGTACCAGCTTCGTACTCACTTTTTGGCTAGAAAATGTTTATAACACTTATATGTAAATCTGTCATGGGAAGGAGTACATGGGACATAAAGCACTGCACCTATGTCTTACACAGCACATATATGGGTGAGTAATTTCTTGCAAGTGTATTGTAGTCCCATTGACTGATCTGCTGCAAGGTCACCTCAGTGTTACTAATGTCCTTCTGCCAAAGTTATATCTTGTTATGGTAGTGGGTATAATTTTGCACATTAGTTCTGCACATTTCATACATTCTCTGTATATAATTCTGCACCTCTAGTATAGATTTGTCTTCTCTGACCAACATTTTTCGTTCACTGGTAAGGCATGAAAAGGTTGGATTTTTCCAATGAGATGTATGGCAAAACAAAGCTGTTGTCTGTAAAGCCACATCTACAGTAGCTTTTCCACAACATACATAAACTGATGAGGTGAGGGAAGAGATCTTTTCCAACTCTCAGTCAGTATAATGGTGCTGATAAGAGTTTCTGTTTCAAACCAGGAGTTTTTTCTTGGTTTTGTCCACGACAGTTGCATTTGTGTTGGTGTAATCAAGAACAGGATTTGGGCCTGATACAGTTCTTGTGTTTGTTTGTTTTGGGTTTTTTTTAATAGACAGCTCTCTTTTTCTAGAAAATAACAGTTTTCCATGTACTGTCTACTTTTAATTTCAGGTGGTGGAAAAGTAAGAAACAAAATGAAACCTTTCCGAAGTGTCTGTCTTTTTAAGAGCTTGCTTGCCAGTTCCTACTGTCACGGTCAACTTCACAGCTGTCTTCTCCCTCCTGTTGCAAAGAAGCTAAGTTATGTGGTGGGACTGCACAACTGTGGATTTTGGAGGCCAAAATCTTTATTGGACACAGCTAGATTCACTCTGTCTTTTAACAGTTGGCATAGGAAAAAACATCAGGATTCTCGAGCATTGTGGAAGCATGAGGCTGTGCAGAAGTATCTGGAGACTCTAAGCAAGGAATATCAGCAGGTTAGTCGTCTGTTAAATGCTGACTCAGTAAATGACTTTGAGCAAAGAACCCTGAGGAGAAGATGTGCAGATCTGTCCCCCATTGCAGCTGCATTTCAAGAAATCAAAGAGGCTGAAAGAGAAGTTCAAGAGTTAGAAGCTATGTGCAGAGGTAAGGACGACACATCTACTTACTTGTTTCAAAACAGTAGCTTTGCTTGCGATAAACTTCATTGCCCAGCCTACGAGGAAAGCTTTTGAATAAGTTAAGCTACCCCTGGAACACCCTGGTCCTGCCTGCTTGGAGAGCTTGTGTGCTGCTAGGGCTTTCTGCATCCAAGCACATCGATTTTTCATCTTGCCTCGCTTCAGTTTGAGGTCTAAATACAGTCAAATTGGGAGAGTAGGGATCGTCTGGAATCTCAGGGCTATCCATCTAGCAGAAATAGTTTGGAAATGTTTGTTTTAAGGTTTTTTGATAGAACCGAGAGCAGTGTGAACTGAAGGAAAAAAATTTAGTGAGCCTAATACACTTGATAGATGCAGACTTCACCCGTGTTATTTAAAATGGGATTCCATCTAGCCAGTTCATTGATTCTTATTGGGCAAATTACATGAACTTTCATTAGGCCCTGCATTGTCAGCTTCCAATTTAAATGGCAAAAGCTAATATTTCTTTGAAAGTATTTGACAAGTCCTTCAAGAAATAAAAATTGCTGGTTGTCGAAGAAGCTGCTGCTTTTCAATACTCTGCTACGGTAGAAGTTGGGGTAAAAAAGAATTTAAAAGTGTTGTTCTTTTTGATACCATTCAGGAATAAGAGTACAGAGGGACTAAAAGAATTTGCAAAATATGTAACGGTGCAACATTTTGACAAAAAAAAATTGGTAGAAGGGAGAGGAGCTGCACACAGTAGAAAGGAAACAATGTCATCCATTCTGCTACATGGTATTAAGCTATGAGAGGAGGTATTAAGCAGAGAGAGGGAAACATTGGCCTGGAGAGAACAGGTTTTACACTGAAGAACTGCAGCAAGGGAAAAGCAGAGGATGGGAGAAGTGGGTAGCCAGCGGTGTAAATGGAGGAGGGTGAAAGTTCATGGTGCTTTCCAGAGAGAACCAAGGGTTGTTGACGAAACAGTAAAAGCTGTATTGAAAGAAAGCTGGTAAAATGTTTAGAAAGGTAGAAAACTTTTGTATTCTTTAGTTTTAGAAATAAATAGATGTTTGTGCTTTTGGAAAAAACGGTAGTTTTTGAAAATGTTTTAATCTCCAACCCTCTCCAGTTCTCTGCTCCGGAGAAAGAGGAAAAGGAGTGAAGGTGAGGAGGGACAAAAATTTAACGCTGAAAAAGAAACGTTCTTGGTGGTATTAGAAAGTGTTAAGAAAACACTGGAAAATTCATACTTCAACTTAAAAAGGCTTTTTTTTGGATCAAGTAAATATAATGAAGAATTTTTCTAATTCCGTAAATTATGATGTGGATGAATGGAGTGAGTTCTAGTTGAAAGAAGGGAAAAGAAAAAAATGAAAGAAAATTACAGCCAACAAGTTAATTAAATGGAGCCAAATTATTCTCTGTACTCTTTATCATGTGGCCAATTTAAAACACAGATCTTCTCTTCATATGACTGCTCTTTGTGTTCTGTTTAGCTGCTTAACTGACCCTCTTCTCTGCAGTACCTGAATTCCTCACAATCACTATAAGATTTTATATTTGCAACACTCAGTGAAGCAGAAAAATCTTATTTCCTGGTTTGCCACTTGTGATGTGAATCACGGGGCAGATTAAGTGAATTCTTAAAGGTCAAGTTTGCAGGGAGGTAGGAATGGGACTCCAGTCCTCTGAATCTCAAGCTTGTTGGTCACCACCAGCCGTTCTTTCATCTCTGCTGACAGTAGTTAATTTGATGCTGTTTATCTAACTAATCAATAATGATGCTTTTTGGACCAGCTAGAAACTTTTGATTCAGTACAAGATTTGGGTTGGAGTTGTGACATACTGGTAAGGAAATTTATGCAGTTCTTGCCTTACGTACAGGGGATGCCAGGTTCAAGTGTTGATCTGACATCTTTTATTTAAGGAAAAAAAACCCAGAGCATAAATTAAAAACTGTCATATGGAGGAACGGCTGCTGTCTTTGCCCGGTATATGAAGCTGATTCAACATCCCAGCCCATTTAATTTGTAAGACTCACTGCTGAAGCCACCAGTAAGTGTGTGTGTGTGTGTTAGCTGCTGTGAACGGGAACCAGGCTCCAGAAACCCAGAGATGTGGAGTCTGCGGTCCTTGCGCCCACCTTTGAGATACCCAATTCCTGCCGCAGAATCCAGAGCTCGGGCAACTGGTCATGCAAGGCGAGGAGATGCATTCAGCTATTGAGTGTCCGGTTTTATGCTGCACCTGAGGCAAACCTGTGGTTTCCATGCTTGCCAAAAGTCATAGGGCTTTCTCTTCCTCTTTATTGCTTTCATCTCTTGCTGCCATTCCCAGCTGTTAATTTGTGCAGGTAATTGTTCAGTTGTAAATTAAATCTATTTCAACTTGGCATGGTAAAATACATGCATTTATTTAACCAGACCTGGTTTTTTTGTTTGATGAGTTGAATTGGTTTACGTTCTGATGAGATGAGTGACAGAGCCACTCCTCAGCTGGTAGAACAGTGGGAAGAAAGATGAAAAGGAGAGGGTGCTCCCGATTTTGGCAATGGCGGGTTTTCTTTAATTATTGTAAACATGAGCCTCCATAGCTGAAAAGGTTTGGAGCTTCTGCTAGCTTTACCTGAGATTGTTTCCTAGCTTGGTAATAAGCTCTAAAATGTGGGCAGGGGCAATCTAATCACAGAATCATCAAATAATTCAGTTTAAAGGGGTCCTCTGAAGGTCATATGGTCTGATGTCCACCTCAAAGCAGGACCAGTTAAAGCCAGGTTGCCCAGGGCCTTGTCCAATTGAGTTTGGAATATATCCTGGGCTAGAGATCCTACAACCTCTCAGACGCCCTGTTACAGTGTCTGACCACCCTTAGGGTGAAAACAGTTTTCCAAATATCTAATCAGAATTTCCCATATTCCAGCTTATGTCTCCTTTTATCATGATATACAGAGTCTGTCTCCGTCTTTTCGATGTCTTTCTGTTAGGTAGTTGTACACAACAATAAAACCTCTCCTCCCACTGGTTTTCTTAAGGCTGAACAAACACAGTTTTCTCAGCCTTTTCTCATACATCCATTGCTCCAGACCTTGACCGTCTTGGTGGTTCTCAGCTAGACTCACTCCAGTATTTCCATGTCCGTCTTGTACTGGGGCGCTCAAAACTGAGCACGGTACTCCAGATTGTGGTCTCACGTGCTGAAGAGAGAGGAAGGGAATCTCCTTAAGCAAAGCAGAGAGTCAAAGTGAGGTCTCCCACATCCTGATGACTTGCATCCGTAACTCCCACATCTCAGTGATCTCTTGAATAGCAGGAGACAGAAGGTTAGAAACCTCATTATTATCATCATAGCATCATTTGTAGCGCTCACCTTAATGAGTTGCTTACAAATTGTGGAATATATGAGTGTTTCTGGGCAAGTCTAGAAACAAAAAATTTTGTTGCATGAAAAATTGTAATAAGGGAAACTGAGGCACTGCTTGTCTGCAGGCATGTTTTTGATATATTTTGTCAAATTCGTTTGTGGATTTATCCCTGGACTGTCAATTTGTGTGACGTAACCATCAGTTTAACTGAGAGTGAGTAAGTCTCAGGTGGGACTGGCGTCTATTTGATGCAGACTTTGAGCCATAAGGCAGAGATTGAGAGGTAAGATACCTGCTACTCCTTCCAACACACCTGAAAAATCTGATCATTTAGTTAGCAATATGCATCCTGGCTTGGGCTGCTCTTATTTGATATTTCACGCTGGCAAAATGCAACTGCAAGCTTTTATGTGCTGCAGTGCGTGTCTTTGGTCAGCTGTATTACAGTTTGCTCTAAGCTAGGTGACATTGGCTAACATGTATTCCTGTTGTTGAGTTTAGAGCTAGACAGCAGAGATGAGAAACAACTTCTAGAGCTGGCCTTAGAAGAGAAGGAAACCCTGGATAAAAAAATCAACATGCGGTGCAGAAAGGTGAGCCTGAGGTAAAATTATATGGCTTTGTAAATAAAGTTGTCAGAAAAATGTTTCTTTGTGATCTTACCAATAGATTCTGACACTTGCATTTAATGAAACAGAAGTCCAGCTTCTCTATTGTCCCTGAGAAGAAGTGGCAACATTAATTATTAGTAAGCTTCTTACTGACAATTGTGTCTTAGAAGCTTATTATTTTAGTCATTTTTGCTTGCTTGCTTGTCTGTCTGCAGATGCTGAAGGGGATTAAATAAATGGTGAGTCTGTGCTATTGAGACCTGACATGACATCCTAGTAACTGTTTGTGGCAGTGGAGCATGCATTCTTGAAAGATTTCTGATTGGAACTTGCAGTCTTTCATTTTCTCTTCAGCTGACAGCACCCCATGAGTGGAAAAATTAATTATAAGCAGAGAAGCTGAAATGATTCGGTGGAGAGCTCTATGATTGGGTTCATTTCTGTGTTCAGATTGAGATAATATGAAATGGGACTTTCTGAAAAATAAGATTAATGTAAAGATTGGCAGGGTTATAGTTAATAACTTTGTGTTCGTAGGTAGTTGGGGCTGGAGTGGGTGACCTGGCACCTGACTTTGTGGGATCAAATTTTCAGCTAGCTTTACTGTGGATGTACCAGTATATCCCGTTTCTACTCTGACTGCACTGAGTTGCAACAGCTATTGCAACTAGTTGCGACTAGTAGGACTAGTTTTTAGTCCTACTTACTGGTTTGCCAAAAGAAATCAGTGGTTGTGCGCGGTCAAGCTGTAGCAATTGTGAAGGCTGGCTGTAAATTTGATTAAGAGAAGATACAGAGTCATGAAGGAGATAATGACATTCTGTTGTTTTTGTTTTTTTTCCTTTTCAGCTCTTCCAGCTTCTAGTGCCAAAGGAAAAATATGATAGAAGTCATGTCATATTAGAAGTGACAGCTGGCAGAACAACTGGAGGTCAGCAAAGTTTCTGCAGTAAAAATTACTTTAAACCTTTTTCCAACTTTATTAAACCTCTTATGGGTTATTCTTATACTTTAATGGTATAAAGTAATACTTTCTAAAGAAGAGTATCAATCTGTCTAATGATGGTGGTTAGAGTTGCAGCTAGATCTAAAAACTGGTGGCTGCCACTTTGTCAGCTGCTATTTATGTTGTAGTGCCTTTATATTTTTAGGAGACATCTGCCAACAGTTCACTAAAGAAATGTTTGAGATGTACCAGAACTATGCAGACTATAAGCGTTGGACCTTTGACATTGTGAACTATACACCGGCTGAGATAGGTACAGTAGTTCTTCAGACATTCCACCAAGACAATGAAATGAAAAGCTGTGTTTCTGTGCTATATTTGTCACACATTATTTGTCTCTCTAGGTGGGTTGCATCATGCTGCTGCTCATATTTCAGGAGATGATGTCTACAGGCACCTAAAATATGAAGGAGGGACTCATCGAGTCCAGCGAATCCCTGAGACGGGCCTATCGTCAAGAATGCAGCGTATTCACACTGGGACAATGTCAGTTATTGTCCTCCCTCAACCAGAGGAGGTAAATTAACTGTTAATCAGGGCAGCAAGGTGGTGTATCCCTGCTCACCCATTTAGGCATTGGAGTAGCTGTTATTTAAACTGATGTCGCTGTTACTGTTTGGGGTTTTTATTGATACCCAAGTGCTTTGTGCAAGTCTCAGCAAGTGAACCACAAGTTCTCTGACTCCGGAAGGCAATACTCCTTGGCTCTGTACCTTACGTGTTTAAAGGGATCATCAGAAGCAACTTTGCAGAGATTTCCTATTGCCTGAAATGACATGTAAATCAATGATCATTTCAATGAGTATTCCAGACCCAACACTCACAAAGCTGACTGCTATGAGTAAGCCAATTTTAGATTACGTCATGTAATAAGATAGAGAATATATCCAAAAAAATATTCAGTGATGCATAGTGATGTGATTCTGCAGGTCCTTTTGATTTTTTTTTTGTTTCGTTTAAAATATTGGTGTCCTTCTCTGTTAAATCAAGGACGGTCTGCTTTGAATTTGAATGAGTGAGTGTGTTGGCTAGTCTTTCTGAGATCTCAGTGATACTGGCAGTTCTCACTTAAACCAGCGATTTACATACAAAATAAACAAAACCAGATCCTGTAGGCTTTCCCTGCGCGTTCTCCTGCTTCCTTGTAATGCTTTCCTTGCAACATTGATGAGATCTGAATGTTCCTTTCCCATGCACTGAGCTCAAACTATGGTCCAGGTCATCACGGACTCGTATTTCCAATGCTGCAATCCTTACTTGGATCTGGATACACCCTGTTTTTCCTCAGTTAGATGTTTTTAAGCACTGAATCATTCCGGCTTGAATCATGAACAAGATCCTTGCACTACTGTTTAGAAGTAGTTTTTGATTATTTGCTTATTTCTTAGTCTCCCTGCCAAAGCTAGTGGTTTTACAAAAAGTTGTTGATTTTGTTTCATTTCACACCCCCACCCCGTTTTGTGAGGGACCTGGAGTAAGAGTTTGAAAAAATAAGTGAAACATTTAAAGCATCACTTGCTTTGCAGAGATATTTGACATTGCATTTTTTTAAAGTATAATAATTATAGCTATTACTCAGGAACGGTTGTAAAAGAGAAATTTTTTGATAAGTGATTATTTTTTTGCACCAACTATAACAGAAAAGACATTCAAAAGATTTTTAGAATGAGCAGAAAGTAGTAATTTTCTTTGATTCTAGGTTGATGTTAAAGTGGATCCCAAAGACTTGCGTATAGATACGTTCAGGGCCAAAGGAGCAGGAGGGCAACATGTTAACAAAACCGATAGCGCTGTGAGAATTGTACACCTTCCCACAGGTAAGTCTGGCTGTATTTCATAATTCTAATGACACTGAATTTGTATCCTGAAGAGAAAGCTTGTGATCCTGCAAGTTGTCTCTTAGAGGGAGTTTGCGGAGTTGGACCTTATACCAAAAAAAGGAAGTAACCCCTTCTTGTTCTGCCTCTTTTACAGCAAGGCAACGTGTGAGAAAAGGGATATGTCCCACTTGCACAATGGTCAGCATGTTGCTATTATGCCAGTTTTGTCTTCAGAGGGGGTGTGTAATGAATAGACTTTCTTTGAAGGATGAAAGAACAAATGGAGGGTGACAGGGATGGGATGGAAGATGTAAATAATTCGTGCTGTGGGCTCTGTACCTTCAGGAGTAATGGCCATTGGCAACTGAGGCTGCACTTTGCCTAGCTGCAACCTGTGTAGTTACAAGACTGAGAAAAAAGGAGGCTTGAAGATTTTCACTCGGCACTAGATAATGCTATCATAGGTTGAATAGGAAGGAAAATGTATACTAATGGGAAGGTAGTGTATATGCTAGACCGTTCTGTCCTTGTCAGGATTTGTTTTTATTGAAATTCAGCAAGCTGCTATCTGTCCAAATGCAGAATCTCATCAGGCACAGGAAATTCCAGTAGTGACCTGCAGACAGCTGTTTCCTATATGCCTTTTTATTTCAGAAATCAAATGAGAAGTAAACATAAATACTAAATTTCTTTTAAAGACCTTTATTTTACTTTATTTCATTACTCATAATTAAATTCAAGACTCTCCAGTGTTGTTTAGACACCCTGCTCTGCTGGAATATTGAATTTTCCAGTCTCCAAGGGCTTGTCTAGACTAAGACTTTAAAAACTTGTGTTACGCTGTTTCAAACATGCTTCTGTAGACCATGAAAATTACATTTTTTACGTATTATAGCTAATTGGAGTGAACCCGTTTTCTGGAGGCAATGTCAGAAACTTGTTTGCTTCATGAAATATTAAAATATCCCTGACTTCTCTGTAGCACTGAACAAAGCCCCTGGTGCGGCTGTGAAGAGTTTAAAAACACCCTAATGGTTCTGGCCAGTCTGTTAAAATGACTTTTTATCCTACAGCTGAAAGGCCCTGCAAACCAGCACTCTAGAAGGCTTCATTTGCCTAATGTGTTAGAATTAATTTAGCTTGTTTATTCTTTGTTATAACGGGCTTTTGATGTGAGCTCTCTTGAATCCCTGTGTAAAGGACTAGCAGTTGAGTGCCAGCAGGAGCGGTCACAGCTTTTGAACAAGGAAATAGCTCTGCGGACCCTGAGAGCTAAGCTGTACCAGCAGGTTATTGAAAAACAACTAAGTCAAGAGCAGAGTGCCAGAAAACTGCAGGTGAGAACATGTGGTTGCTGAAGTTTGGAGAGGGTGCTATGTTGTAGATTTGTTTCTGCTCTTTTTGAGCGACAGTGACAGAGCAACTGAGCATGTGTGTCTAACCAGGTGTGCTTACAGAGGAGAATCTTTTATATTAAGATGGTAAGTCTGCTTTAAAATGGTAAGGCTGTTTTTTACTTATCCCAGTTCAACATTAGCGTGGACTTTTCAGGCAATGAAAAAGAAACATCAGCTGCAGCTGTAAAGAAAAGAGTCCAAAGAGTGTAGCTGGAATTATCCAAATGGCAACACTCAACATCATGTTTTGAATCCCCCTATTAAGACCAGAGTTACATAGTTAGAACAGCAGTAAAGAGTTACTCTCCATGAAAACGGACGAAGGGTAATGGCTTCAAACTGGAAGAGCGTAGATTTAGAACAGATATTAAGAAGTTTTTCACTGTGAGGGTGGTGAGGCACTGGAACAGGTTGCCCAGAGAAGCTGTGGATGCCCCATCGCTGGAAGTGTTCAAGGCCAGGCTGGATGGGGCTTTGAGCAACCTGGTCTAGTGGGAGGTGTCCCTGCCCATGGCAGGGGGGTTGGAACAAGATGATCTTTAAGGTCCCTTCCAACCTAAACCATTCTGTGAAAACTGGGATCAGAAGTTCTCAGAATTGTATCTTAACCTGTTTCTAAAGCGAAGTATTTGATAAGATCATACAGAGGTTTTGAAAGAAATAAGTATATAAACAATCCTGCCAGTTTGCAGTTGGGTAAGTTTATTTGCTATGGTTTAGGTAACCTTTTATGGAAGAAGCAACTTCCATAAGTGAGATACCTCAAGTTATGCTGCAGTGTGCTTTTCTCTTGAAATGTGCTATCGCTCTTTTCCCATTCTTGGAGTATTTTCCTATTTGTGGTACAAACTTCAACAGTGATCAACAGGAATAAAGATACTTCAGAATTACAAAATTATTCGGTACTTGAGAGTTTCATTCTTAGCTGTTTAATCACTAATTTCAGATTGCATTTAAATTTATTGTTCCTGCAGATTATTGACTCGGTCATTGTAAGCAGCGAGCCATTTATCTTTTATTATTAATTTTAGCCTGAGAGTCTTCAAAGCTGCATAAGGGACTTAGATGTACATTTATATCAATACTACAGAAAGTAAAATTAAGTAAAAGTAAATTACCTTTCTTGATGTTTCAGAATATATTCAATAAATTCCGTGTTTTGAAATATACATGTGGGTGCAAATGAAATTTTCAGAAAAGCCCATTGAAGCAGACACCCATTTCCCTAAGCAGTTTTTAGCATTTAATTCTCCATTTTAATAAAGCATTTAACCACACAACAGTGCTACATTTGGATTTCTGTTTTAAAACTTTTAGAATTACTTGCACTCTTGTGCTTTACCACTAGAGGACTACTCTTCGTAGTCTCAATCCTCTTTCAGTACTAATTTCTGACAGGCAAACATTAGTGGAACTGCTTTGCTGCCACACATTGACCATGCTTGGTTTTTTTGCTAATGGTGCCTACTCTCATAATCTTTTGTGGGAGCTACAACCCCCCCAAAAAAGAAAAACACACATTTTTGAACTGAGGACACCTATAGACATATCTTTTGCCTTACATGACTTTTGAGAGTTATGTAGTTCTTCCAGCTACAGAGCTGGAACAGTAAGCGTACTGGAGGATGTAAAAACTTGGTCTGCAAAATCACAAATAATAAAGTTGAGTAATGCCACAATATAAAAAAAAGTGCTGTCAGTGACCACTAGGTTTGTAGGTGAAACAGGCTGATCCATTAAGGTTTATTCTGTTTTATAGTAGTAGTTGATTTTTTTTTTAAAACACAATATAGTAGAATTTGTTTTTTGCTGTTTCACTACAGTTGGGAACAAGAGCCCAGGCAGAGAGAATTCGTACTTATAACTTCACCCAGGACAGAGTCACTGACCACAGGATCTCGTACGATGCACGCAATATCAAGGTAACGGTTTCTTAGGAGAGTTTTAAAACTTAGATGCTTATGTGTACCATATGAAGAAAAGTTAAACCTTGTGAAAACAATTTAATATGTGTGAGGAAATCAGCTAGTCAGTTGTGCTCTGACAGAACACTGTAGATTTAGAAAGCTTAAACTTTCTTTCCTGCCTTGTCATAGGGTAGTGTTAAAGATGACTGGCACAGGTTATAAGTTGCTGGCCTACTTCTCTGTTGATTTTTCTCCTACTATATAAGTGAAAAATGATGTAGCGTGTGGTCCTCGGTGAACTCCCTGAGTCCCTCAGCCAAACCAGGCAAGTGACATTTGAGGTTCTTGAAGCTTAGTACATCCAAAAGAAAAACCTGACACGAAGGACTTTTTTTTT
>RSEF01000001.1:189981588-190015933 GCA_003993805.1 Himantopus leucocephalus
AAAAAAAAAAAAAAACAAACAACAAAAAAAAACCCCAACAAACCAAACAACCGTGAGGGGGGTGGGCAGGACCGGGAGCAGAGGAACCGGAGCGAGGGGGAAATAACTCGGTCAGCGAAGCTGGGGTCGCCGGCCCCAGCCAGGGCACAGCCACAGCCCGGCTGCCCAAGGCCTCCCCACAGCCTGCGGGCACCGGGGCCCGGCCCGGCCGCCCCCACACCGCGTTATCGGCCCTGCCCGGCCCCGGCCCCGGCCCGCAGGGCTAAGGGGGTCGGGGGGAACTACGCGCTGAGCGCGGTCGGCGCTGCCCGCTCCCTCCCGGCCCCCGGACACTCACATCGCCGCTTCCCCGGCACCACCACCGCCGCACCGCGCCGGTCCCCTCCGCTCGCCGCGCCGCTGGGGCGGGCCGGGGCGGGGGCAAAGGAGCGCGGCGACGGGAGCCGGGAGGGCTCAATCCGCGCTCTCCTCCCCCCTCCCTTCGCCCGCTCCTCCTCCCCCGCCCCCGGGAGAGGCGAGCGCTCTGCGGGGAGCCGCTCGGCGAGGGAGCCGCCGCCGCCGCTCGGTGAGTGCCGCCCGCCGCAGGTTGCGGCGAGCCCCGCTACTCGGTGGGGGGGACGGGGAGGCTCTCCCCCTTCCCCCGCGGGGGGCGAGCCGCCCACAGCCGCGGGTTCGAGCCCCGCCGCCGGCAGCACCCCGTGCCCGGCCGTTCCTGCCCCGCCGCGGCTGTGGGAGACAGGAGGTGCGGGGGAGGGGGGGAGTGTGTGTGTGTGGAGGGGGGAGAGTGCGAAGGGGCTGGGGAGGCGGCGGCGGGCCCCGGGCGGGCGGCGGTGCGCGGCCAGCGGCCGCCCCGTCCCGCCGGACGCCTCTGCCAACTTTCTGAGGAGTTCGGGCAGCGCGTGTGCCGCCGGGGGAAGAAGGTGGCGTGTGGGGGGGGGTGCTGCCCGCCGACTTCGCCCCCTCCTCCTCGCCCTGCCCTGCCCGCCCTGCCGGCTGCCTCTCCCCGCCGTGGTGGGGCAGCGGCGGCTCCGCGCTGCCCGGGGCGGAGGGGCGGGCGGGACGGTTGGCGGCCGCGCGCCGCTGCGCGGGGAGGCCGCGGCGCGTGCGTGCGCCCCTGAGGCGGCGGCCGCGGCGGCGGGAGAGGGGGGGCCGGGGCCCATGGCCGGCGCCGCCCCGGTGGCGGGAGGCGGGGGGACAGGACGGGACGGGACCGGGACACGGTCGCATATGGGCGCCCCCGACACGTCGGCTCCGGCTGGGCCGTGTTGCCTCCAGGGGTGGGGGGGTGTGTGTTTGTCCCTCCGGGTGACCGGGGCTGGAGAAGCCCCTCCTCAGCTGCCTCCCCCCCCCAAAAGAGAAGTCATACCGGGTTTGTATTCCACCTCCCCACACAGCGCTGTGTGGGTTATTTCCCGACGGTGCCGCGAAGCAAAAAAAAAAAAAATAATAATAATGTTAATTCACCGACTACAGCTGGCAACCTTTTCGCTGTAGTCGAGCACAAGGGTGGAGGAGAAGCCTGCGGAGTGAGTCATGGGCTTAAGAGGCCCTCCGGTTGTTTATGGCAGAACCAGGGGGTGGCTCATTCAACATGTGGGAGATAAGTGGAATAAGAGTTGCTTAAATTCGTATTAAAAGGCTAAGAAGGAGGTACCCGTACGTACCACACACCCCCTGCCCCAGCTTGCTGTGGAGCAGCCTTAAAAAGCGGGGCGGGGGGGAGGGGGGAAGTAAATGTTGCTTTTTCCTGAAGGAGGACTTGTGGTCAGACTGTCATAGCTAACTGCAGTAGTTATGCATTTGTCAGCATTTCCATTATAAGTGTAGTTTTTATGTAGTTTACAGCTTGGTTATAAAAATATGCGCTGGGTTGAAACTTGGTCGACGGCCTCTTCTCCAGAAACATCTTTTTAAGCAAATTTTGAAACTGCTCTGCTTAGATGCTAAGTGGAAATCCGTGGAAAATACTGGCTTTTTATGTTTCTCTGAACTTTAAAACTTAGCTGCTTACGCACATGGACCCATTTACAGCTGTTAGTCCAAAAAAAAAAAAATTCCCCCCACTAAGTTTGTTAAATTAGGGAAGAGTTTAAAGGCTCAGCCTCTGCAGGCCTTGCTCTTTATGCATTAATTAGTGCAGCAGAGGCTCTCTGAAGTCTCTTGCGTGGTCCGTGCCACCTCATGTTAGGGCACCCACCTACAGAAGTGACGTGGGACACCGCGTGTCCACACAGCTCGGACCATCAAGCGCCAGGACAGTTTGAACGCCTCACTGCCATGGACAAGAAGCCGGTGTTAAAATGAAGGCGGAATATGTTAACTTTGCTCTGTGAGTTTTATTTCTTTTTTTTTTTACCACGTCTGTTCAGTTGCTGCCTCTGAGACAGGGAACAAGCACAGTATTTGAGAGGTTTCGTTTGTATACCTCTGTATGTACACGTATCTGGATCCTGCGAAACATGCCTGCCACCCAGTGGATGTAGCTGATCTCTATATACTCTATATTCTATACATTTACTACCCCTCCACCCTGCCCAGCCTTACCCTGTGGGTAAGTTTGCAAAGCAAAGTGCTCAGGAGTTGTAAAAATGCCGGGCTTATCTGGCCCTGTTGGACCTATGTGTGATGATGGTTTTTGTTGTGATGTGATCCACCACCGTCCTTCCTGGCCAGTTCAGGTGATGAACCAGAGGTGCATCCACCAAGGTGTAGCTGTCAGAAGAGGTGACGTGAACGAGGCAGATGATTATACGCAGAGTGAGAAGCAGTTCCATCCCTGAGACGGCTGGAGAATTGGATTTTGCAGCCTCTGCCTTTCCCGTAGGATGTCCACGTAAACATAAAGCTTTTCGCACATGGACTGTTTTTTTTTCTGGGTGCCTGGCCTGAGTCCCTGGGATCTGCTGTGCAGTTATGCTGACCTTGTCCATCTGGAACAAAAGTCAACAGCTGTTCGCTCTTGACGTATGGAAGATGTTTCGTAGGTCTAAGCATGTTAGAAATACGGGTCTTGAGTGTCAGAATTGCTCGCTCAGTGTCCGTAGCTTTTTGCTCTAATCTTTTCGTATCTTTACCATCTTTAAAAAAAAATGTGGATAACAGTATCCTTTATCTTACAGGTTACTGTCGTGATGGGAACCATAAAAAGAACCTGGGAGAATAGAAATAATTCCCTCTGTGGTTTGAAAGTGTGTAGTGATGCTCTAGAAAACATGGGCAAAAAGAAGAATGTGTGTTAATTATAGCAAAGCTTCTATGGGGAAAAAAATGTGACCAGGTCAGTTGCAATTAGAGATTGACCTCCATGCATATAAGCACTAGGAGATGGTTTTAATTACTATAGGCCACTTAGTTCTAATAATTCCTAAATTCTGCCGTGTTAATCACATTTTTAATACTGCTTTTTGTGTGTAATTTCCTGGGCTTTCTTTCCCTTAGGAAAAGAATCAAAAAGCAGATAGGCAGCCTAGGGTTGCGTACTTGTATCACCATCCTTCATCAGCTGGATTCCTAATGTAACACCTGGGACTCTGCTGTTGGAGCTCTCTGTTGAGGATAACCAGTGGTGGTAGGTCATGGCCGTGGTCTGTGTTGCTGCAAAGACCCATAGGATGGGGCAGGGAAAAGGCAAGGAGAAGCAGGACTACTGTTCTTGTCCCAAGTACCTGGTGCCATCATGGCTTCAACCAGCCCCTATGTGGAAAGCCTGGAGCTTGCTGCCATTCCCAGGCTTGGAGCGCTGTTGTTTGCGCTGCAGCCCTGTCCTGCACAGGCGCTGGGGGAGAAGTAGCTGTGGGGTTGGCCTATGTCATCTGAGCAGTTGAGAGGAATGTGGACATGGCCTAGCAAATACCTACTGAAAATGCACAAAGTGGAGTTCATCTTCAGACGTTTGACTAAATGCAGGTGGATTTTTCATGGGGGCAGCAAAAGGGACGCCTCCAATGTAGCGGTTCCAGCCCTCACGTCAGATCTCAAGTCTGTCTGTCACCAAGAGCTGGAAGGGCACTATAGCCTTCCAAGTTTGCCAGATATTTCTGTTAACATTGAAAGAGCATTTTCCCTGGTCTAGTTCTGAAAACAGCTGAAGTATTTTGGCTGAGTTCTAATCACAGTCTACCTCTTTCTGCACCCTTCCCTCAGAGGCAACCTCTACAACACATGGAACAAAATTTAGCCTGAGGCAGACATTCAACTTGGAAAATTTCAACCCAAACAGTCAAAGTCTGGCCAAGTTACAAGCAGCTGGAAGCAGCATCTTGCGTTGGAAGCGTTCAGCAATTGCCTAATAGGCGATGCTACAAGCTTCATCAATAATATGTGTATGTTTATGTACATGGAAATATGCTGCTGAATTATATTATTAATTAATAGGCTACCCAGTTGACTAATTGGCACCCAGTTGTTTCTGATTTTTTTAAAAATAGAGAATCGAACCTGAAACTCTTCAGTTAATTGTATGAATGCTTTTCCTTACTCGCATTATTCATTGTTGTTTTCCTGGCTGAAAAATCGAAAACTTTAAAATGGAGCCTCTGAAATAAATGACGAGCCAGGGCTCACTCGTTCTGAATCTTTCAAAATAACTTAACAATTGTTAAAGACCAATTTACAGTAGAACTAGAGCAAATTGCTTCCCAGCGTTCTGAATTGTAAAAAACCACATCTCCCAAATTCCTAAGCTATTCATCAACTGTTCTATTGTAGCAGACTCACCCTATATTGTGTCCCCGATATATCTATTAACTCTGCAGTGAAGTGTGAGTTTAAAACTATTGTGCCATGGAGTCACTGTGGAATAAATACCACAAACATTGGCAAAGTTGCTCCATAAATCTTTCTTAGTTTAGAGAGGAACTTAGGCGTGCCTTTCTTCTATGGGAGTGCAGCTGTTTCTTGCAGCATTCCCTGGGGGCTGGATCTTGGTGTAAAGCTGTTTCATATCGTTGTATTCGCAGTTTTTGTGATGATATCTCATCGTTACCAACAGATTATATGCAGTTTTGTGTGCATGTGGAATAAGTTACAAGTATGGCATGCTCTTAAAAAAAAATCACTTTTTAAAATGGTTTGCATCCAGCAGAAGGCATTTTTCATGGAGCCAGATATAAAGGAACCAGGAATGCAGTTACACCAGCGGGATAGGAGACTGTCTTAGAACTGGTAATTTGAAAGAAGGCTTAAGAATTTGTGCAGAGAATCATCTCAACAGGAGTTTTCATTGCAATGCTGTGACTGAAGTGCAGTCTTTGGCTGTATAGCAATATAAATATTGCACAGAAATAGGAAAGTACGTGGCATTAGTAAGATCACGGGAATTCTGTGTCTGGTTTTGCTGCTCGCACATGAGGAAGGATGTGAAATATTAGGAAATGCACAGTGACAAAAGTGATCCAGGGTTTGGAAACCAAGCTTCACAATACAGGGTGTACAAGTTTGTTCAGCTCAGAAGAGGCTGAGAGGGGCATTGATGCCTGTATATATTGTTTGTATGTGTAAGGAAAATACATGATACTTACTTGATCCTACTGAGATATCTGGTGTTTGGGAGCTGTTTAGGTGTGTTCTACCTTGAAATTTCAAGTAGCAATGAGGGAAATAAAGCATTGTAATGGATTTGCTGCTGCTGCTGGGAGTGTTTAAAGTGAGATGGGGTTTCCTTCTCAAAGATGCGCTTTGGCTTGGTTTGGCGGAGGACATTTCCAGTGCATGTAGAAGAGGGAAGGACTGTTCTCTGTTCACCTACATTCTTCCCTGGTTTGAGGAAACAGGATTATTTGTAGTGCTTTCCATGTATTGTAGCACATGTTGCTGCCTTGGACAGGTTTATAATAAAATGTCATGCTTCAGAATGTGTCAGGTTTTCTCTTGGGTCAGGAAGACAATTTTTTCTTGGTGCTTAATTTGACTTCTTATGATTAATTATTGTATACTATTCACTTGCCTCCAGAGCATCAGCGTCTGGTGGCAGCTGGAGACAGGATATCGGGTACTCACCTTCCTCACTTCTTTCTGTCAGTACGGAGTCCCCTTGTATTCCCAGGTTGGTGTACCGTCTTTCTTTGCTCAGGATACTAACAGCTATATTCAGGGTTGAAGAAATTTCCTCTGCCACTAGACAGGCAAGGATGTCGCTCACCGTTCAGAAGTCAGTTGCTGAGGGCTCGCGGCACCTGCAAGCCCGCTCTCCCCTTAACCACCTCTTTGTCCTTTGGTCATGCCTCTCCTGCCGCCAGATCTCCTGCTGCAAGCAGACACCAGAGATGGGGACGGGGACACACGTGCGTATGGCTTGGCAGCGTAGCACCCCCGGCAGTCACTAAACCAACAGAAGTTACGTGGGTGAAATAATTTTGTAACCTGGAAAACGTGACTGACTGCTCGAATCAAGTTGAAGCATTACCTGCAGTGTTCCTTTTCAGGCAGCTTCACAGTAAAGCTGAAGGTTTAATTTGGCCTGTGAATTGTGCTTGAGCCTCGATAGTTATAAGATGATGTTTTATCATTCCATAGTTCATTCTCTTTAATATAACAGACAAATACATTTTTTCCCTCTGGCATCTGAACTAGAATAAATATACTTTGTGTTAAAGTATTTCTTTTTGTAGAAAATTTATTTTATTGTACTTACTCTAGGGTACCTGGTACACAAAAGCGTGCCAGGATCTGGTCAATATTTCACACAGTGGTCTTGATTGGGGCTTTTTCATTTGTACTTTAAAATATTCTATGACTGTTCTAAGGTAACAAATTGCATTTTCTATACAGGATGACATTACTGGAAGTTTTCCTTTTGAGAAGAACTGAAACTTGAGGAGCCTAAGTTCTTGTAAATCAGTATCTCTTAGACTTCTCGAAAACATGCATATAAGTATTTCCACTTACTTGGAAATAGTTAAGTGCTAAAGTACTCCTCTCAAACATGATTTCTAAAACCACTTTCCTCAGCTGCCTTATTGAGATGTGCGTGTTTGAGAAAATAATGAGAGTACAGCCTTCTAGGGTTTGGCCCATATGTCTGTCGCTACGTTCATTGGAGTTAATGATAATGCTCTATTGATTTCCAGGAGATACAGGATCCAACTCACTAATAAAGTACAAATCAGGTTGGATGTCTTCAGTTTTTAAGAGCTCTAGGCAGGTTATTTAATAAATTTCTTCTCAGAAAATGGCAAAATCAGAGAATTGACAGTAAATTTTGAATCCTATTTTCATGTTCCAGTAGTTGGATAGAACTTGATGTAATATGGAGATGATAACGCGTACCACCCCATGACATCAGGTTTGACGGTGCGGTCATGGGTTGTAGTTTCCCACCTCATGACATCTTATTGTGTTTGTAGTATTTAGTGAGTTTTATTCCTTTGCGGGTTGTGAAGTGAAACAGTGTTTTAGGCTGAGATGAAAATTTACAGAGTTAAGTGACCTGTGCCCATCTCAGGGGTATATCAGATTTGAACATAATACTATTAAACAGCTGAGCTATATAACTGACTGTATCCCTAACAGCACAAATTCTGTGTGCATAGGAGAATTATGCACCCAGACACCCATATTAACAAAGGCTAGAAATAGTAGTAGGACCGAGTTCTCTGCCAGGTTTGGTTTTCTCCCCTCACATGGAACTATAATCAAGGTAGTTGAGTTAGTTGTTTTTATTGAATGTATCATGCTGTATCTGTCACATATCTGCAGACTTCCCCCGCAGTCCCTAGTCCAGCACATCTGTGACCAGCGAAGAATTTTGCCTGCTCCCCAGAATTAGTTTAATTTCCTTCTTTTATTTATGTGTGTATGCAGGAGTATCTTTTCTCTTGTTAAAAAACCTACTATTTCAGAGTCACCCGCGTACTGTAGGCAGTGTGGTGTTCCTGTCTCTTCCCTCCCTTAATAGAATCGTGACATTAGGCAGTTACAGTGTCTGAAGTACCTGGTCATACAGGCATCGACGAAATTTAATGAGGTGTTTCAGCTTGCTTGACCTTGTTCTGCGACTCGTTTATGCATCATGTATTCAGGTAGGAAACCGGGCATGCTCCAAGCCCTGGCAGAAGGTCGCTCGCACGGTATCTGCTGCTGCAGGTTCTGTTTCAACATCTGCTGCTGCAGCTTCTGTTTCAACATCTGCTTCTGCTCGGTGAGACGCTGCCGCTGTGTCATTTCCTGCAGCTCACGGGTTAAGCATGTATCAGATGCTTTTGGGGTGTGCTTGGGCTCTGCGGGGTGGGGGGGACACGAGCCATCAGTTGAGAAATGGAACCGCTGGTGGGAAAGTTGTAGTGTCTGCAAGTTGCTTCAGACCTTCAGAGATCTTTTTTTGGGCAGAGGGGGTTGAGCAGCATCCTGGCGTCTGTTCTCTGCTCTTTAATTTTGTTAGGAGGGGAAGTTCAACGAGAAATTGCCAAGTTCTCTCAATGTTAGTCAAGAGAATGACAGCAGACTCATTTGTTTTGGGGGAAAATGAAAGAGCCCACTTTGTCACCAGTTTAAACAATTGAAGAGGTGAGGAGGTTATGTTACCCTGTGGCATAGGATTTGCTCTTTTTTTTTTTTTAAGATAAATGGCAGGGGAAGTGGTATTGTGGGACAGCAAGACTAGTCAGAAAGTGTATGGTGACAGTACTTAACGTTTATATACTGCTGCAGGAACACTGACTGATCCAACCTGTCATGATAATAATGCATTACGCAAGGAACAATAAGTCTCTAGGAAAAGAGCACAGTCCAATGCAGTTTCAGAAACTTCAGTAATGTGGGAGAGGTCAACTGATCTAAACATCAAAAATGTGAAAACGGAGTACGTCTGTACAGATGACTGAATTCATTCATGCATCGAAACACATTTCCCCTCGAGCCTAAGGAAGACCATTCCTCATCTTGGTGCGGCCATTCTTACTGAGTGAAATGACAGTGGGAGACAAGAGAGCTCCAACACCTTCTCCGCATGGACCCTGGGCCTCCTCCCGCCTGTTCTGCTTCCTGGGCTGCAGACAAACACAACAGAAACGAAGCTGCTACCAAGCTCCAGAATAAAGTTCAGTGCTGGAATATTTCTAGCAGTAATTTCTCCAAATGGCTGTGCCTTGCTCTTGCACAGTGCTTTTCTTGGCTCTCCCTGCACGTCCCCCCCTCACACGTGCCGGACGGCACCTTCTAATGAAATGGCTGACATCTAATTGATGTGGATCCCAACTGCAGACAGTCATCTTCTAAGTAAGGTGCTGGCCCTGCGGGACAGTTGTGCAGGCAAAGGCACCGGCTTTTTCGTGCTGTCCCTGGAAGCGGCGGTTTGCGCGGGCCGTGGTGTGTTTAAGAAGTACAGGGCATGCTGTGATGGTGACCGCTCTTCTCCGTTGGTCACCGCCCCCAGCAGCTTGTCACTCATCTTCTGCCAGCATTTACTGCCGCACCCTGACCTGCCAGCTGAATACGGGAACCCTTCTAGTTCTGCCAAAATGGTTTTGCTTCACTTAAATGGTGTACACTGTAGGTTTATTTCAGTCGAAATGGACTGGGGAGCTTAGGTGACAAAGCTGAGGCAGGTTCTGGTAACTGTACTGAGAAGCTGCAGGGGGGTGGTTTGAAGAAATTACTAGTGGTAATGAGATGTGTCCTCAGTCTATTGAACTGTAAACCTTTCTCCNGTGGTGGTAATGAGATGTGTCCTCTGTCTATTGAACTGTAAACCTTTCTCCAGCCTTGTGCCGGCATTTTACTCTTATATTTCCCTCTGGGAGCAGGGAATTTCACCCACATGTAGTTGTGTGCGAAGAATAGGTGCCCCAGCACCTGCCTGCCCACACTGAAGTAGTGCTGAGCTTTTTTCTTACATGTTTTGGTATCTTTCTGCTCTGTGCAGCTGTCCTTCATTGGTTGCCTTTTCAAGGGAGACCTTCATCTTGAGCCATCCAAAACAAACCTTTAGGGTTTTTTTAGGTTTTCCTAGTTGAACAGATTTTATGCATTAACAGATTAGTCTTTAGGGTTTGTAAAAACTTTATTAGGGCTTTTTCAAATTTGGTTTTCAAACATTAATATTACAGTGTAGTAAAACCTTTCAGCCATTACAGGTGTAATATTTTAATGAATGAATGAACTGGCTTCTGACCATAAATATATTGCAGCTGTGATGGTGAGAGCCAGAAATATGCTTTTGCATTCTTGGCAAATGACCATTTGTGAAAATTTTCCATGACACGTCTATTGATGTTAAACATTTTTAATTTCCTTGTGATCAAATTCACTGGTATATTTTTATAATTTTTGTACTCTTTCAGGAGGGGAAAGGGGTGATTGCATCATTATGTACCTCTTTCAAGGTGAATTATTGCAAATATATTACGTAAAGTCTGATGTAGCTACTTGCTTTGCCCCTGGACGTAGTTTCTGGGACAGTCTAAAACAGAGGTCAGACAGCTGAGCGGTCACAGCACTTTTTCAGGATGTTGTTTGCTTAAGAGTTCTCGGTATTTTTTTCTGTGAGAAAACAAATACATTAACTTTTGTATCTGGTGTGTTCTGTCCCTCTGAAATAAAAGCTGCATCAGAAACGGGGGTTTCTAGTCTCTGTTTTGTCATTGCTGTGTGACGAGCAGCTGGAAGGTCAAGTCATACACGAGGCTGTTACTCTACAAGCCGCCCCTCATCTTTACTAGCTAGGTGGGGGTTCTTTGTCTTTTTCCAAATCTGTACACACTTGTGAAAGAAAATGACTTGTTTCATGTTCTCCTGAAGACAAAAAAGAGTAGTTATACAGGGATTTGCCTGTATTGTGGAGAATTAGTGATAAATACTGCATACTTCTTCATATACTTTAAGACTCATACAGGGTTCCAAGTCTTACGTCTTGCTTCAGTACTGTCAAGAATATTGCTTACTTTTCTGAATTGTCTAATCCTCCCTTTTCTTGTTTCAGATTGATGTCAAGACATGTAGTGACATTAAATATAGTTCATTGGAGCTTTTGGTTTAAGACGTGGTGGACAACCATATAAAAAATGCCTTTTTTTCTGTTTGGTTTTTTTTTTTTTTAAAGGTGGAGAAGGATCAGTTATGTACATGTTCAGATTTAGATTTTCTTTCTGTATATATTCTTATCAGACTGAGCAGTAGTCTTATTACAGGTGTTTCAATAGGCCCAAGTATTTGTGCAGGTGTGGTTTAATGGAGAAAACGTGTAATTCTGGTTCTTTTGTATAGCACTGCATTCAATTTTGCAGAATGACTGCATTTCAGCAGAGGAAGCTATTCTAAATGGGAAGTATTAGGAAAACCACTGAATTTGGATACTGTATTAAAGAAATTGGGGGGCTGATGTGAGAAGGTGGCTTTATGAACACTGTCACTGGTACTTTTTTGTATGTGTGCTCCCTCTTTCTTATCTAGTCAGGTTTCTAAATCATATTCTTCATTTTTTTTTAGTAAACCGAAGACGAGCAGAAATAAAAATCCTAAAGGTGTTTTTTTCGGTGTTCTGGGGAAAATACTTTCTTGAGATTACTTGTTTTATCTGCCAGAAAAAGAACCTGCTTGCCAGTTCCCAATATGCAGGTGAGGAGATGACTACCGTACCTGGATTCTGGCTGGAACAGACATCTCTATGCTTTTGCTCTGTGGAGCCACCACAATCAAATTCTTCCATCTTTGTTCCAAAATGTATCTTGGGTGTTTGTTTATATGCCTGAGGAATAGGGAACAGAGCTGGGGATGAAAGCAAATTAGGTAAAACAAATTAGAAAGGGAAGGAAATAGAAGAAGGTAGATCCAAAGTAGTTTCCTTCTTTTAACTGTCAAGATATGAACCAGGGAAATGAGATGCAGAAGAAACTCTGAATAGTTCTGATAAAACTGAGATAATTTAAACTGCTGTAGAATAACCAGGAGCTAGATCAGTGCGTACAGAAGCATGTTGAGTTGAATTCATTACCCATGGTGAGAAATATAAATCCCTCTCACCCAACTTAATGTTTGGACAGTTGTTTACTGAAGGTTTTTTTGGGGTCCTTTTTAACAACAAAATGTTAGCTTTCACTAAACGTGAGGAAAACGGTCTCAAATCTGAATGCTGCTACCAATAACATTGAAGAACAATCATTTGTAGCTACAGCTGAGATTTCTTTTCCCTGCTCTCCCAAATATTGTGTTAGTGTGATGTAGTTTTGAGGAGATTAAGAGCATGAAGCATGGACAGGCAGTTTTTTCACCTAATTAATGATCAGATTTTCTAAGTAAGTGGTAGCCATCAGTGAAGTACCAGAGCTTTCCCAGTTGGGTATGACCAAGAGCTCAAGCTCAATATCTCCCAGTTCCTTTTAGACAGTCTGGGCTGACTTCACTGTGCTTTACAAACAAGGAGGAAGGTAGAGAAAGCCGTGAGCAGCTCTGTGGGGAGTCAGGTGCTGTTGTTAGCTTGGGATTGGTGCCAGTGATCAGACCTGAGGAGACAGTGATGGGGAAACTGATGCAACAAGGCCCCATCAGGGATGTCGGGGAAAAGACTATATGAAAGAGTAGCCTGCCACCAGCTCCATTTTATCTCACTAGTGATGTTTGGGTTTTTTTTTCAGAGGATTTCCAGTCTTTATGCCTTTGGTGTTGAATGGAAATGAAAATAAATGGATGATGAGGAGACATCTCTTTGGTGCTTGTACAAGCACAGCTAGCAGAAGTGTGTTTCTGCTCTGCTCAGAGTCAGAGAGGTGGTGTGGATGAACAAATGTTCAAAGTCAGGTTGGACGGAGCTTGGAGCAACCTGATCTAGTGCAAGGTTTCTCTGCCCATGGTGGGGAGGGTGGACTAGATGATCTTTGAAGGTCCCTTCCAACCCAAACCATTCTGTGATTTTGTGATGTTGGATGGCACGTCAGAGAGGAGCTTCGTAACAAAACGGAACCCGAGTGCGCCAAAATGTATAGGGGTGGAATACAGATGCGAAAAGTATCCAGCTGTGGTGTTTCAGATTAACTGAGAGATGTCAGTCAGATCTCCTCATAATTCCTTTGCAATGTTTTTCTGAATATGGCTCCCCCAGCACACCAGAAGCTGTATGGTGTATGTATAGCCATATACTATATTGTATATACAGCCGTATACTGTGTGTATGTATACACCATATATATAAGTACACTCTATATAAATATCATGATTTTGGGAAAAGTCTTGATACTTGGGAGTCAAAATGTTAATCAGTTTATAATGGTGTATTTTTGTCTACCTTAACTATGTTCTGCCTATTTCTCTGTTTGCTTTGTAATAGCATATTTAATTTACCTTGCGGGTATTGTTCTTCAGTTATGGTCTTATTTCAGCTTTATTCTTTCAAATGTCTCTTGGACTGACATTTGACAATATTTGCATAAAATTGAACCTTTTCGGGTCCAAGTCAGGGGAGAGATTTCGTTCTGTATTTGACCTTTCCAATACAATGTATAGGAATTTGGTGACTTGACTTTGGGGATGTTTTGAATACAACATCAAATGAAGTCGTGAGTGGGACCTTCTTACCCTCTCCCCTCCCAGTCATGGATTAAATCTCACCAAACACAAGTCTTCTTATCCAGAAACACTGGCATCCAAATCCCATTAGGAGAACTGACTTTGCAGCATTTTTTGACCATTATAGTGGTAGGGGGAATGACCTTGTATTAGGAAATGTCATTCCCTTTTTTTTAAGACTTGTGTGGTTACGCCAGTAATGATGTTCTGCAAGGTGGAAGGCTGATGGGCAAAGGGATGAGAACCTGGTCATAATTTTCTTTAAGTAGAACTAGGAAGGAGAAAGCCTATTTACACCTTATATTACACCCCCACCCCCCATACTGAGGAATACAGAAGTGTAGAAGAAAACAATCCTTGAGCCAACACAACTACTCAATGATTGTATGTTGTTTTCCACATTCTTCTGTTTTGTTTTGTCTATTTGGATTAAAAATCTTTGCTGCATTAACTTTGGCCTGCAGATCTTCAGCCTGCTCTTTTCTGCCTATAAACATGAATCGTTATTCATGGGCGTTATAAGTAAAGAGCCAAGTTCCCTGTGGATTTGTATCCAAAGTGTGGTGATCCCTCTTCCCTATTTTTCTCCCTATATGGTATCCAGCTGCTATTTCACCTCAAAAATGCAAATGATGATGCAGGTGGTATTTTTCCTGTTCGCTGCCTGGTGTTGGTAGTTGGCGCTTCATTGTACCAAGTGATTTTTCCAACGTGCTGTATGTATAATTTTGTTGTGTAATTCCTGCACCTCCGGATCTGACTTCTGCCTGAATGGTGCACGTATGATATACCTGTGTAGCTTTGGAAATGCTCACTGGATAATGTCATTTAATCAAATAGGGTGGAGGGAAATTAGTATATTTTCAGAAAGTCAGTAGAAATAATGTACCTAACCCTGTTATAATCACCTGGAACCAAAACCTTCAGATAGGTTATTTGGGATCTTCTGGTGAAGCAGTAGCCTGCTGCATGCAATTAAGGATTAGCAATAAAGGAATGAAAGGATGCTTGTTTAGGGTAGAGGAATTAGTTTTCTCACGGAACAGAGTATCAGGGAGAAAGCTGCTCTGAGCTCGTGCAAAGCAGCAAGGGCTCATATCATAAAACCAACAGGCCTGAGGATGTGGGCAATTAATGGGAAAAAAAAGTCATTTTCTTTACTCTTTCTCCTTCCTGAGTGAGATCTGTCTTAAGAAAAGCTGTTTTAATTATTCTTATTCTGAATATTAAAATTAAATTAGTTTGATGTTACTCTTATGTAGCGGTTGAAATAAAGGCAGATTTCTGTGACCACAGTCACAAATAGTATATTTTTGTCTGATACACAAAGCTGGAGAACATTTCTAATGTGTCTCGCTAAAAAGGGAGAGCATCAAAAGTGAAAATTCAAGAAATAAAATTGGTAACAGAGAAGCAGTGGATGAAACACTCTGAATTTAGGCTACTGTCTCCTAGAATGTGAGTGCTCTACCCTCAAATTTAGGTCTCTGTCCCTTGATGGTAGAGGGAGAGAGGGAGTTGAAATCATTCCACTCTGGCTAGTGGGATATTTTCCAGAGCACAGACATCTGTAAAGCTGATGGACCCTCAGTAAATGCAGGACAAAATGGGTTATAAGGTTAAACATATATACTGAAATGCTAAATTGACAATATTAGACTAAAATAATAAACAGAAATGTATACATAGTACTTTGAATGGAGTATTGAGAATACCAAGTCTTTATGACAAGTTACTCAAGCAGAATATTGAGCTCCCTCCTTTAAATAAATGATCTCTGTTAGTGGAAAGCAGGAGAAAAATCACATCTGTGAAACCATGCCTGCCATAATGTCCTCTTATTCTCTTAGCCTCTGGGCCACAGAGTCAGGAAAGGTGATTCCTGGGAGGATTTTGGAAAATGCATCGCAGTAGCAGCAATTCTCTCTGGAACCGAGCCTCTATGCGTGTGCACAATGGTATCTTCTAGGGTATGTCTGACTGCCGTATCTCATTTTTATGAGAAAGTGACAATGGTAGAGGTGACGGTTTGGTTTCTTGGAGTGATCCACAGGATTGTAATCCTACGGGATTTGCTGGTAGGACTGCTCACCTGGCCGAAGATCAGTGTGGAGATGCAAGGCACCTTGAAGTGTAGCTGAGAAATCAAAATGTTGACCTTCCAGTGGCCTGTTCACCTTCACTGAAGCCGCAAGCTCCCTGACACCCCCTCTTTGTGTGTCCTACAGTCTCTATTTGTTTTCTCTTTTCTCCATGATTTATGTATTCCCCAGTTGGTTTGTAGCATGTATGTGGATAGGTAAGCCTGTCACTAAAAGTATTGATTGTTTCCTGAACAAGCAAGTAATCAGGTCGTGTTTCTAGCTAACTGTTCTTTAATAGCCAGTTCTCTGTTGGAATGATTTGCGATGGAAAATGGATTCATTCACACGAGCTTACTGTTTTGCAAAACTTTTTTTTTTTCTCCTGCCTCTTCAAGTTAGCACTTTTATCTTTTTCCTTTAATTAGAACAGCTGGAAGAGCAGTAATAAACACACTTTCCTTTCCTTTGTGTTCACATCCTGAGCGTGCAGAAATACCCTGTTGCATTCTCCTAAGCATCTAAAATATTTGTGGAACTCTAGCTCAACATTTTTCTAAAAACGATGTTTATCTGGATTTCCTTTAATTCCATAAATTTGGCCTGCATCCATACAGGGAGTCGGCACAAGTGCGTGAGGTAGCCAGTATGGCCTGCCTGGGGTGGTGGGATTGAAAGGACAACAAAAATTGGAAGAGAAGCAAACAGTTTTTCATCTGACTAGAGCGGCAGAAAACCTTGCAGCAACCACCCCGACATGTGCATATGCTAGATGCATCTTTGTTGTTGTCTAAAATGCAAATGTGAATAAATAATACCCTGGTATTTCTTCAAGATGTCAACAATAATTTCCTGTAGCACGGCTGACTTTCTGGGGCTGTGCAATCTCCGCAACGTAACTGCCCCGCCTTTAAAAAAAAAAAAATTATTAAAAAAAAAAAAAGCAGCTGCAAAAGTAGAGCTTTGGGTCCAGAATTGTCCAGCTAAGGGCGGTGCCTGGCTGTACTCCCTTAGGAGGGGGTTTGATGGGGAACATTATGATCCCTCCCCCTATCCTCTCGCTCTGTATAAAGGCCAAACAATAATAGTAATGCTAACATCGCCATGCTGTGACTTCTGTGCGTATCTGTATGCTTGTCCCTGGCTGTACCAAACACTTTGTGATTAATAGCATTCCTTGCATAGAAACTTTTACAAATCTCAGCTTCATTCTTGATTTGATTTTTATCCTGGTAAATATAGACGTAAAAAAATCCAGTGTGAACGAACACTGGCTATTTTTTCCTTCTTCTTCCCAGTATGTGTTTATTATTCATGAATGTGTTGCAACATACAAAAATGTAATGAGTGACTCACAGAATGAGAAGAGGAAAAAATACAGTTATAGCTTTTTAATGAGGATTCCTCAGTGGACTACAAGTGTCCGAGTTAAGAAACCACTGTTCGACTATATAAAACCCACCCAGTCCTTGCTTTTGTGTTCCTTCTGTGTGTATTTGCAACATAGTTTCATTTGGTATATATTTCTATTCATTCATTTGCCCGATATGGTTTTTTTCTGTCTTATATCAGGCGTGACAAAATTCTGACATTAAAAACAAACAAAAACCACAGAACAAGATGTTTGCAAATAGTTCTGGAATTGTTTTTTTTGTTAGAAAGGAAAAGAGCAAAGGCTAAGTTTACTGTTACTGGCATAGTAGCATAGTAACATCTCTAATAGTTTTACATTGAGCTTATATTGTTAAAAATTATACTTGCAAGGACTCCAGAGCAAATATAACCATGCCGTTAAAGCAACACAGCTCTGAAGGAGTATAATAGTAGGGGATCTGAAGCTTACTTTGTGGGATGATGTCCAGCGCTGATCTACTTCAAAAATCAACGTTGACTTTCTTTCTGGAAAGATTGTTTCTTATTCTTGGAAAATCTAACCTTTTCTTTCATACGCATGTTTTTGAATTTTAAGAGTGTTTATCAGTTTCACTTCATGCCTAGTATCCCCTCACCTTTGTGTCTGTCTTGCACAGTAGCAGGAAACCCATATTTGCTTAAAAGCTTTGTTTGGAGTGCAAATCCATAGAATTAGATAGGCGACCTCATACTTGTCTTTTAAACCAGCTGTACACCCAGGTGATAATTTCCTTTGGAAAGCTGTGAATCTAGCATGATCTTCCTGCAGTCAGGATTGTATAGCCTCGTATGATATTAAAATATATTTTTAAAGAATTTTCAGGGCTGGTACACATACTGTGTGAGAATTTGGGATAAAAACATCGTGTTGCTATGCCCTTGCTGGTTCTTGGGATATTCAGTAATTATTACCATACTAAAATGAGGTCATTTTGGCTTTCTTTGTTGCCAATATGTGGTAGTGAGGTGTTCTGTCCATAACATAGCATTACAGTAACAGTGCACAGCTATACTNATTTTCTGCCTTGTTTCAGAAACTGTTTCTGTCTTTTCAAGCGGTAAACTCTTCTAGATGAAAAAAAAAATACCCAGCTAGAGTTACCTATTTGTTGGTATAAAATACATTTCTCTGCCTCTTTACTTCCCAGTCTTTCCATTAGTTGCCTTTTTTGTTGTAGGGCCCGTGCTGGGACAGGGTCCAGAGATGGTATTTAAAGATGTAAGGGATGTTGGCCTTTTTGGATCAGTTTAGTGATCCTGAATGAAGGACTGGGAAGCAGCAATTTGTAAGCGAGTTGGGTTTTAGGATGCAGCAGCCCTAACTGCCTGTCTGAATGTGGTGAGTGATACCATTAGGTGAGGCACGAGGATTTCTCCTGTCTGGCACCTGAGAAAACCAGGTAATGTTGCATGTGATTTACAAACATTTGCAGATTGTGGTTTAATTCTTTCTGTTCTGTGATTTTTGCAGGGTCTAAAGCCTGCTGAGAGAAGTAGTATCGGCTATAATTTTGTCCTGTCCTTACTTTAATTTCTCTGTGTGACTGCCTCTGTGTGAGCTGTGGGTTTACAAGTGTGACTTCTGTCGCACCTACTTGCAGGCATGTTTATAGGATGTTAAATGACTTTCAGTGCACTTTCCAAAACAGACGGGCAAGTAGCGTGTGGAGGGAGTGTGGAACAGAGCTATCTCAGGTCTGAGAGCCGTGGGTTAAGCGGCATTTTTGTCCCTTCTCTCTGCCTGCAGCATCCCCCAGGTAACATTCCTCGAGCTTTTTATTTCTTTTTCCCCCAGCTATTGTGCAATCGTGTAAGTCTTAGAGTGAAAATTTATGATAGTTCTGGGCCAGTCTAGTTCATTACCACCCACAGAGGGAGATCCTGTGTCCTTTGCTGGCAGTGCTCATCGCAGCCTTTTTGAGCTGACTGAAGAGCAGCCAGTGCTGCCCACCAACCCACCCACCCCAGTCAGCTTTCTGCCGCATTAATGCGTTTAATGGGATCAGTGGAAGGTTTAACGGGTACCGCGTGAACCAGAATCAATGCAAGGAGAGGATGGGGAGAGAAAAGTGCGGTCGAGGTTGGTAGAGAAGTGTCAGAGAAGCTGGAGCCTGCAGCTTCTGGCTGAGAGTGGATCAGTGGTTATCGTGTGTCAGAGCTGTATTTACTACCTGGATTTTTTGCAATTCTTTCCCTCCAAAGCCTGTTTGTGAGTAGAAAGGAGGATATAATCACATTTTAAACCATTCTCAGAAATACTGAGAAGCATTCTTCTCAGCAGAGGCAAACCCGTAACAAAAGGAGGAAGGAAGGAACTTAAAAGAGCAAGGAAAAGTGACTATATAAGTAGATTTTCCTAGAGGCTTGTCATCTCTGGGATGTGACCTAGGAATACCTTAGAGGTGATCCAAGAAGAGTTTGTGCAAGGCTGTACAAGGTCAGGGGTTTGTAGCTGTGTGGGGTGTTGCTGTGCTGCTGGCAAAGGCAGCCACCTTGCCAAATCTGCCTTCACTAGGAAACACTGGAGGCGAACTTGGAAACATAAAATGGATGAGGTTAAAGCTGCCTGGTGCTCAGCTGTGAATCCATTTCATTTCAAACACCTCTCTCGCCCCTTCTGCTACCAAGGGATAATTTCTGGAGGCTTGGGAGTTTCCTGACCGCAGACTTGCAAAAGACTCTCTTGTGTATTTTGAAAGAAGACGACATTTACTATCTGAAGGATTCCAATTAAACACAGGATGGCCGGGATGCCTTCCCTCCCAGCTTTTGAAAAGAATAGTGGCCTGTTCATACGCGCTTTGTTTACTATCACCTTTCCTTTCCTACAATTCAACTGAAGTTCAGAAGACCAGCACAGTGAAAAAGTAAGACTGTTTTCTCTCAAATTCATTGTGCTCTACTTTCAGCCTATACTCAGCGTGCACTAAAACATCACTGAAAAATACCTTTAAATTGCGAATTAAGAACTGATAGCTGTGTGGGCTGCACTCCAGGTATCCAAAACCCCGGGTTCCGTATTTCTCCTTTGAGAAGCTTTTTTTACAGAAATCTCTGAAAATGCAAGAGGTTTGTAGATGGCAAACAATCATCTTAAAATTATCGGAAGTATATGGTCTGAATTTGTGATTAAGTTGTTAAATAACAGTGATGAGAACTTTTCTATACCTAATGTCCTGTAGCAGAGACTTCCTGTGGGGATAGGAGTAAGTTACTTTATAATCTCCTGATGCAATTTCTCCATGTGTAAATATTTAGGTCATTATGCATCCGGCAGTTTTAGAAACCTACAACAGTTTCAGTGTGTGTTTTATGCGGCACTTATCGCAGCAGGGTAAGTCCCCAAATCCAAAGTACCAGGACAGTAACACCATGATAGATATATATTACATTAAAATGTTGTAGCGGTGTACTACTGTTTCTTGGTCTTGTATACAAAGAGAAAGGAAGGTGCAGGAGTTTGGGTGCTAGCTCAAGACTTGGGTGAAGGCTTGAGATCGTGGGTTCCTACAAAAACAAATATGAAACAGAAGTTCTTTAAATCAGGTTTTTATCCAGTCTTGAGCCAGTTTGATGAGGCCCAGAGCCTATGCGAGTTGATGGTATGAGCCTGAGCTGAGAGCAGGGTGGTGGAGTCTCCTCTTGCAATAGTGGAGAGGAGTTACAGCATCTTGAGCTGCTTTGGGAATGGCACCACGGGGTCCCACGTAAATGGGAGCTTGCTAGGCTTCTCGTGTGGTGACCTTGTGTATAATATAGCAGGAAAATAAAAAGCAAAGAGCTTTTAAATCTAAAGTTTCTTCTCCCTTTGTCAAAATAGTATTTTCTCCTCCCCAGCTGCCATCCAAAACCAAAAGCTGAACACTGTCACAAACCTCCCTTTCGGCCCATTTTTATGAGACTAAAATGTATTTGTCTTTCAGGTGGGGCAGCATACCTCCAGAGCGCATCTCTCTGGTCTGTCCTGGCGCGGCTTCAGAGCCTCATGCTGTCCCTTGTGCAGGCAGGCTGCTGCGGTCCCCTCCTGGCCAACCATCCCATCCCATCCCATCCCATCCCATCCCATCCCATCCCATCCCATCCCATCCCATCCCACGCTTGTAGACCTGTAGCTTTCAAAGCCAGTTGAGAAGGAGGAACAGCGATGACCAAACCAGGGGGTGAAAAGAAAAGCGGCTTCCTCGGGGTCACGTGTGAGGCCAGCAGAAGTGGGAGCTGCATCCAGATCTCTGCCACCCCAGCCAGCGTGCCGCCCACTCGGCGGCACTGCTCCCCTCAGGGTGTAATTTGGCAAGCGTTTCTCTGGGAGCCGGGGCCAACGGCAACGTGAAAATTGTATTATGCATTATTTATTTATTTGTGCAGCCTTAACTTTTCCACTGGTGGGTTCCACCCTCTGCCACCCTGTGCGGCTGCACAAATATTTGCACTGGGAAACAGTGGGGGGAGTAGCTCAGTGAGAGGAGTATGCAGTCGGGACGGAGCGGAGGGCTAAAGCTGTTTAAATTGGCTTAAGATGTGCTGTTGGTCAGTGTCTAGCTATGTCTTTTGGGCAAACGATGATCTAAGTTTCACAAAGATACTCACCCCAGCGATGGGCAAGGTCACTTCTTTAAGCCAAAATTATAATTAGCAAGAAACCTGATACAGTTCTAGGGATGAGCATCCACCTGCATTTTCTCTCGCTAAATATGTTTACACTTTACATATGCTTTTAAAAAAATACTGCTTCCAGATTTAGCTTAGAAACGGTGAAATGTTTGCATAGCTTGTGCTCATACATCACTACAAAAAGGTTTTTCAATTTAGTTGATTGCCTGGATAAGACTGTGTTGTTTTTTTCCCCCCGTAAAACATAACTATTAGACTTTCTTTAATAATTAAAATGGCACTATCCCTGTGCCAATGTTACAGTTTCCTTGTAACTGCTGTGCAGCTGGGTCAGATTTCTCCTCTCAAAGCCCCAAGATTTCCAAAGGGTTTTGTAGCACAAGAAACAAATGCTTTTAGATGTAACACTGGATTAGAATGAAGTTGTTGGGGAGAGGGAAAATACATCTGTTGTGAGAGGTGGAAAATATATAGTGACTAAAATAACATCAGGGTGGTTCTTCCACATGGTCTTTTTTCAACCGAGAAATACAAATGAACACATATTTTGATAAAGAGCTGTAGTGAAGCTACTGTAGTAGTAACTTAATTGATACCTTTACTCAGTAAGTCATAAAAAACGTGCTGCTGCTGCTTTTTCCAGATCTGCCGCTGAAGCAGGCTGCACAATAACATGATAAAAATACATCTAATAAAATTGTAGCTGGATATCTGCTCTTTAAACAATAGACTGGGAGCCAATTTTGCCTTTGAGTGCCATGCAGGTATCATAAGGACTGAATTACTTGGAAGTAACCCCAAAATTTTCCTCTTGGTTATTAAACATTAGGAGTAGTTCGAGATACTAATGTCCATAAAACAATGAGTTTTGCTTAGCGAATTGCTTGTGGGACTACTGTTTAATTGTTACCGGGGTGGTGGTGGTGGTGGTGGTGTTAATGACAGCTGCACTTAATCATATTTGGAATTATTTCAGTGCATTTGCTAGAAGTAGCTTCAGGTTTTCACTCACGCCTTCCCTGCTCGTTGCGAGGTCGCCTCTGCCGCTTGCATTTCTCCCCTTGCCTCCCAGCTCCTTCCCCTGCAGAGCTCCTTGCCCTCTCCTTGTCCGTGTGGGCTTGGGTCTCTGCGCCGTGCCGTGCCGTCCCTCGGGGCCAGCGCCCTGCTGCGGGCTCCGTCCTTCTGGAAACTTGGTGGAAAACGAGCGCCTGCCAACAGGGCGTGCGCTGACCCTTCCTGCTGAAACAAGGTGGGAAGCTCTCCTTGTCCTCACCCTCCATGCCGTTGTCTTCACAACCAAATTTCCGTTGGGCCTTTTGGTGCGTAGAGCCCCGTCCCAAGCGCTGTGCGTTGCCTTCGTCTGGGCGGCTCCCGGCGCCGGTGTTTATCAGGCACAAGAGTTCGTTCGAAGAACACGAGGAGCACATCGGAAACTTACTGGGGATGGCGGAAAACTCCGGCTTTGGAGTTCGATGCGCGCGGGTGCTCCATCGAACACTGCGCCTTTCCCTGAGCTGTTTGGGCCCCCCAAAGCTTCACTTTTTTCCCATGGGATTAACCAGTTTAGCGCAAGCAAGACAGCGTTGGTAGAAAATACCACAGGAACGTGTTTATTTATTGGTGGCTCATGAAGAGGAGCGGGTGGGATGTCACCTTGGGGCTCCCAGGTGCGGGGCGCTCAGAGGCAGGCCAGGGCCGCCTCAGGGACGCGGAGGGGGAGCCATGAGCCCAACGGCCGGCAGAGCACCCTGGTCAGGCTCCTGGCACCGAGGGGAGGCGAAGTGGGGGGCGCGAAGCCGGCCGGCCATCCCCCTTCTCCGGCCACCGAGCTGCCCCGTTCCCCCACGCACCCTTCTTGTCAGCGCAGCCCCGGGGGAGCGGAGCTGGGGCCGCCGCCACCTGCGGGCCGGGCCCGGCGGAGCTCTGGCCGCCGCCCGGGGCGTGTCGTGTCGAGCCGAGCCGCGCCGCGCCGCGTCGAGCCGCCCGGCCCCGCGGTGACTCACCGGCCGGGGCCCGGGCACCACTTCCCCCCCTCGACAGGAGCCATTTTAGCTACACGAAGCTGCGGGGCGGCGGCGCAAGGCTCCGCGGCGAGGCGGTACGTGCTCCCCGGGGAGGGAAGGGCGGCCGGGCCGGGGGTGGCGGGGGGGGGACGCGGCTTCCCCCGGGGGTTGGGGGCCTCGGCCGCCTCGACGGTGCGTGGCCCGCGCCTGGAGCAGCTCTCCTCAGCCGTCGGGGGAGGATTAGCTGGGGGGGTGGGGGAGGAGAAAGGGAACTTGTGGTAAAGCGCAGCAAAAAATAATTTGAGCCGGGAGTAAAAGCCCCGTTTTGGGGCAGCAGCGCCGGGAGCTGAGCGCGTCGCTCCGGGCGAAGGGCACCGCAGACGCCGCTGTGCTAGCCCTGAACCGGCACGAGAGAGCCCGTCTGTAATTTCCCTGCGTTCTTAGAATTTTGTCGCCTTCGGAGCGGGTGGAGGTGTCAGGCAGGCTGCCCACCTGGCCCCCTTCAGCCGCCGCTCAGCTGGCTGTACAGTACACGAATTTTATTTATTCCGAAGCTACGCTTACCTGGAGCCGGTTAACATGTAGCAGAGCGTGGTCCAAAGCGGTTCAGGCAAAGTGTTAAGTCATCGGTGCCGTGGCTTTGAGCACCTCGGAGGTGCTCAAAGGCTCGGCCGCCCTTGTCCCGCTGTGGTCCCGAGCGACGCTAAGATGGCAGGTTCGTCCTTTCGAAGATGGATCGCTCTCTGCGCCCGCGGCCTTCAGCTGCGGTTCTGTTTCTGCCGAAACAAACTCATTCAGCACCGGCCACTGCAGTGTCGTTTTCAAATAGAGAGGGGGTTAAATTGTTTTGTGCGGGGGGGAGAAAAAAAAATGGGCAGGTACTCACCTTTTCGTGAAAATGCTTAAGAAACAATAGTAATGGGGATGGTGTACATGGCAGAGGGACAGACCAATTATAAAACGGGCTTAGTGGTAGTTGTAATGGGAGAAGAAAATCCTGGAGGTAATTGTGGTGTGTCAAATTGCTTTTTAAGCTTTCAGTGGATGAAAACCACCTTGATTCTCCTAATTATGTACAATAGTGTAATATTTTAAAAAAGCATGAGTGTTTCCACCTTGTTTATAGTTGAACAGAAATACAGGCTATAATACCTTTAGAAGTTTTGTCTGGGTGTATAACTTTGGACAGTATATTTCAGTCTTTCAGTTGAGAAATAAAGTTGAATATCTTCCTACTGAAAATGAAGTGACAGTGAGCTCAAACTGTTGCACGCTTCCCAGTTTCATTTACTGTATGGAGCCAATATCTGCGAAGTATAATGGAGTCTTGCTTAATACTGCGATCGCTTGCAGGGGAGGGAGAGAGGGAGGCAACCATTAAGTAAATGGTCGTGCTTTGGGTGAGGCTGTCTCTTGCCTTCAGCCTTTCCAGTGTTCACCCGTATCTTCCTTCTGCATTTTATGGGATGTTGTGTTTTTTACCATCTTTTGATTCTATGTTTTGCCTTTTTTCTTTCTAAAAGCAAAGTTTTTGTAAGGAGATATATTTGGTGCATTGTTTCATGTTGAAAAATCCACAGAGAAAATGATAAGACTACAGAAGAACCACATGGAAAAAAATTGTTTTAAGTTAGCGATAAGAGTTATTTACTGAAAAATTCTTCAAGGTATTTACATCTTCCTTTTTTTCTCTATGAGTTTTATTTTCAGATCTTAGGGCTGAGGCAACAATTGTCTGCCGTGCTTCCAACTGGCAGAGCACGAGCCTCCCTTTCCTTACCTCTTTCCTCCCCTTCTTTCTGCTGTACTGGACCCTGCCGAGACATCCAGCCTTAAAAACTTGAATTATCCTAAGTTGGTTCCCAAGGTGTGGCTGCTTATCTTGGGCAGAACACTTTTTGTGTGCTAAAGGGTAAGTTGCTACTGCTGCTTTCTCTCGAGCAAGGCTCTGTGGAGGAGCAGTTCCTCTTTGAGGGCACAGTTGCCATGTTCGGGCTTTCTTGCTGCTGCGCAAGGACTATGCCAGGGCTACAGAAGCATCTGGGGTGCAGTGGTGGAGCTAGGAAAAAGTGATTTGAACTCCTTACAGATGACAGCTTTTACAGATCTTCTGGAAGGCAGAGAAGTGGATTAGAGGGGACAGAGAAATGGCGTTAGTTTTTGTTTATTTTTATAGCTGAAGACTGTGTTTGTCTCAAAAAAACCCAAACCAACCCAACCTTTCTTTTCTCCCCCCGCCTTAAGGCAGGGATCTTTCAGTTTGGATGGAGTTTGTGGTTGTTGAGAGATGAGCCATGGGAGTGATATCATTAGATGCCAGTTAGTTAACTTGAACATTATTTCCAGACCCGTGCTTTTACAGAAGTGCCTGTTTTCTAATGTGCTCCTTTTTTTCATCCGTTGAATATTAGAATTGCCAAGTCCGTGATCTTGGCACTCAAATGAGAAAAAAAAAAGAAGTGAACGTCCAGATTTGAAGAATGTTGTTGGCCTGGTATAGCCTGATGTTTCAGTATTGCTGCAAACTCATACTCCAGTGGTGTGCGTTACTCTTGGGACACTTCTGTGTATATAAAAAAAAAAATACAGGAGGTGTGTAAGTGTAACCTTTTCTCTCTTTTCAGCACAGCTGTATTCAAGGGAGGGGACTACAGTAGGACTGTGTTCAGTGAGCTGATAGCAAAGACTAAGAAAAACGCAGGATTTCCCTGTGTATCAGAGGAGAAGCTTTGATCTCCAAAACAGCTTTCACTTCTTGCAAGTGTTAGCAAAAGTTTCTCAGCTTTCGCTGGCAGATTTTGTTGTTTTCACTGACAGTTTTGTTAACTCGCTGGAGTTTTGTTGGGTGTGCGAGGAGCAGCAAGGACTTTCCCCCGCCGGAGTGATTCAGCACAGGAGTGGCAGGAGGTGGAGTTCACGTTTCCAGCCTTGGTTACCATCCTCTCTGTAAGCGCTGAAACTTTGCTGCCGTATGCCGGTGATTTACTGTGCTTATCCTTTTAATGCCACTGATGTGCTTTAGAGATTATTTGCTTCCTTAAATCTTACTTAAATGTTGCTTTCTTAAATCTTACTTAAATGTTCCTTCACAGATAAAGCTGCTGACAGAGACTATACATACTGAAATTTGAAGTCTTTTGCTTATCAAAAGTCCGCAGCAGCAATGTGAAAGGCTCTAGACATTCTCACTCTCCTGACCTGAAGGGGCTAAGCTGTGTAGAGGTAAAAACGATTTATTCTTCAATATGGGCCTGTCCTGCGGCAAAGCTTCCCACTGTGTCAGCCTTTGTGCTAAAAGGATCCCATTAGATAGGGACTAAAGTTTATGCATTCTTACCTTGATGTGCTTTACGCCTTAACTACCTACCGGCTATCTTTAGTGAGGAATCGGATGGCTAGAGCTCAGGTCATTCATTTGTTCTTAAATAGATCAGTCATCTTGGGTCCCATGTGACTTTGTACTAGGTCCAGGTTTGAATGCGAAAATGATAGCCGTTTTGTTAGCCTGGCAAGAACCTCCAGTTCTTAAACTTGCATGTAAAAATTATTTCCTTCTGTATTAGGGGAAAAAATATTACAGTTAAGATAATGTACTAATAATAGGAATACTAAATACATAGGTTGGAAACTGTGGGAAAGGGTTGTTTTTAGATGGATTGAATGTCACTGTCTGCTTCTATAATTACACATTTTAGTCTATTTCTAGAACATCCTATATTTAACTCATCGTCAGCATTTCTGTGTGAATATACCAAACATATTTTTTAATGTGTTTTCTAATGTGTTCTTCTTGAATGGTTACCGTTAGTGTACTAACGGTCTCATCGCTCCATTTGTGAGCTCCTTCCGCATTTGCCTCACTGCTTGCGCGGTAGTGGTTTGACTTCTTAAGTGTGCTCAGTGTAAATGTCATCCCACATGAGACTGGGTTTCAGAATTGGAAGAAAGGGGTGTGCTTGGTTGATTGAAATTGTGGTCTGCTGTTGAGAGAAAAAACATGTTAATATATGTCGTGGCTGCATATGCTGTTTTGTCATGCTGTATGTTCCTCTAGAGTTACTTGTTTTGCTTTGTTCATGGGATCTTTTGACAGAGTAAATAAAGCTGACAGGTTAGGAGAAAGCTACCTTGCTTTTATGAGCTTTGTATCAAGTCATTTCTACTGTTCTCCAGTTCCTGGCTATCTTGGTGTTTACTCAGTTTTATATCACAGCTAGGGAAAGAAGCAGCAAAATGTGATTGTGAAACTACGGTTACAACTTGTGATACCCAGGGCTGACCGCTGTCAGAAAATTAATGTTTAACTTGCTCTTCCAACCAGACTCAATTTCAAGTTAAAAGCAAGTTGACAAAGATACTGTTAGTTTTCTCCTCTTTGTGCGTGTTACATGTGCTGCACTAGATAATTTTGGAGCTAACATGAATAGTTTGCCAAGGATGTGATGGCATGTCTTGTTTTTAGTGGAGGCTGTCTTTCACACCAGAAGATGACCCTCTTAGGAAGAGCTTTCACGAAAACTATATCTTGAAGGCACCAGGGCTTGCATGTTGTCTGTTGAAGGCAGAATTTGTCCTAATGTTGTCCTCAGAGGTGGTGGTTACGTTACTCACTCCTGTTCTCTTGGTATGTTTGCTGTTTTGAGCAGTTATTTTCCCCCCTCTCCAGAGCCTCTGTAAACTATTTACTCTCTGGAGCTATTCAAGCTTTGTCATGGTGCCTGTAAATTAAGCATGTGAATGAGGGTATTAGCTATAAAAAAATAATTACAAAGCTTATGTGCCATGGAGTGCGAAGGATTGCAAACCTGCGCAAATTGCAAGAATTTACTTCCCTGGCTCCTGGTGCCTCTGAACCAGCTTGTCGAGGGCTCTGTGAGCCCAGCAAGGGGCTCTAGGCGCCCTTGGTGGTGTGCTACTGGGAGGCTGCCATCCTGGTTTTGGGTTGGGGTTGGTTTTTTTTTTGGTGTGTTTTTTTTTTGTTAAACAACCAACTTTTGTTTATTTCAAAAAGAGAAAAGGAGGAACTGTAGTGAGGAAGTGTTTGTTTGGGGGCTTTTTTCTTTACAAAGGTGGTTTATACGTATGAATGAAAATGAAACTTTCTGTTTTGAGAAACAGTCTGATGTTTGACTGCTAGGGATGGCTTGCGGCATTTTAAAAAATACCGGCCCTTTTCTATTAAAAAAAAAAGTATATTTCTTTTAGTATCAGCTAAAATCAACAATGAAATAAGTTGCTTTTGAAGCAACTAAATGAAATACAATGTTAATTTGTCTGACGGGGCCGTAATATAGAAAGCCATTAATTTAGACCATTTAAAAATGAGCTGTGGAGGGATTTCCTGAGAAGAAAACCAAGAAGAAAGTTACTGTTGGTAGACTACTTTCTTAAATGTACCCTTCTGAAAGACCTCTGTCTAATTATGAACGCTTGATGTAATACAACATTCTACCATTTGCTTTTGTAAAAAACTAATTGTCTTTTAATACAGTCCTTCAAATGAGCTGTATTAAATGTTGTTTCAGTGGTAATGGACTAGAAATAATTCTCAACAGTAAGAAATGTTGGAAAACTTTTGCCAAACTACAAGATAAGGGCTCGGTCTTGAAAATGTTTTGTTTAAAAATAATAGGGATATTTGCAGAAAGGGTTTAATACTTGTAGTTAGAAATGGTACATGTAGTTAGAAAGGGTACATTTTGTGCCTAGATTCTGGTGTTCCTAATGTTTAAAGCTTCTCTTTCGGGTGCCCTGCATTCAGGTGGACTTAGGAAGCATTTTGTTCATTTGTACTGCCGGGCTTTGTAAACAAAAGAGCTGTGATGACGTTTTATTGATACCATGTGTTTTAAAATCTGTGCATTTGAGGGGAGAGATGGTAGCAGTTATTAATTGCAAAATAGCTAGCTGGGTAAAATAGCCNCGGTAGCAGTTATTAATTACAAAATAGCTAGCTGGGTAAAATAGCCGCTGCCCTGAGAGAAGATCTATACGTGCTACACTGATGCAGGGAAGAAAAACAAATCCCACTGTTTCTGGGAGGAAAAACAAATCAGTGGGAATTTTTGCTGCTTTACATGAGGATCATTAGATGGGGTGAAATCAGGAGAAAAGACGACTTGTGTGGAAAAAGCAGCTTGCTTTCTGACAGAGGCTGCCTTGGAAGAACCTGTTATGCCACCTGTCGTGAAGCCTGGTAGCTACTAACTACATAGGAGAATGATGCTAGTGCCTAGATGCCCTCGCTGGTATCACCACACACCATGTGCTTACCCAGTTTATGTGCACACTGAAGGTGCTTCAGCCTCACCCCAGCTGCTTGTTTTCACTCATCAGTGAAGGCTGCGTGCGTAACCACCCTGGTCACTTGGCGGCACATCCCGTTAAACCCACGCGGCGATGGTTTACGTGGGTAGGCCCTGAAGCACAGAAGGGAGGTTTGGACCGAGCAACTTTTACTCGGGTAATGAACTGTCCTGGAGGCGATGGGTTGTAAATCCTTAAACGGCTCATTTAGCATCTGCCCAGGCCCTTAGCTTGCCCTTAGGTTCTTGACTCAACAGTAGGCTGAAGTAGTTGAGCTAAAGTTGCAATTTAAATTCTAGATGTACATTTTTGTGAGTATATGATCTTGCACCAGTCTAAGTTAATTTAAAGCGTACCTTTAGTGAAAAAGTTAGAAGTGGGCATGTTCATTCCTAGATGTTTCCATGGCAGGACTACTCATCCAGCTGCCTCAGCGCTGCTTGAGGGGTGCCACCCTCATTGTTCCAAACTGACGGCATAGTTTCTTTCCTAGTGTTTTATTGCCCTCCCCTCCCATTTGCAATCCGAACTGTTTGTGTGAGCAACCCCTTATCTGGTTGAGCCAAGATGAGCCAAGTTGGCAAGTCAGGTGTCCACACCATGGGAAGTTGCTGGGCTGGTTGGCTGAACCAGGTAAGGGATTGATTTTGGAGTGGTGGAGCTGGGGTGTTTGTAAGAGCTGGGGTTGAGACATAAGGGGGAGGATGAAGTAGCACAGTTGTCCTTGGAAGAGGACCCTTATCCATGGCCAAAGACATCAATGAAATGCTAATTACAGCAGTTAACGCTTTCCGAGATGTCACCTCTAAACTCTCTTAAAAACTTGTTTTCCAAGTAAGTTGTCTGAACGCCACAGCTGGATCCTTCTGATTGAGAGGAAGAGTGCATTAACTAATAAATTAGATTTTGTCCAAAATTATGTAGAGGCGTAAGTCTTGATAATATAAAATGGGAGGAAAAGGTCATTGCTTGTTGGTTGGGGAACATGCGCAAATAAAAACTTTTTGGTGGAGGGAGAAGCTTGGGCTTTTTTGTTCTTTTTCCTTCTGGGAGAAGAGGGGGAAGGAAGCACAGGGATGAGAACTGCACCACCGTGGCTTTCTGAATGAATGCTGTTAACTTCTTGCTTTGTTAAAAATATTCTAGTTATTCCTGTCTGCTAAATCAGGTTATTGAAATGAAATGATGACCTTTGCTCTGAGTGTGAAACAATACAGGAGGAAAACAGGTGTTTGGGAAGATTAAACCTCTTACCTCAGATAGAAAATGTTCAGATAGAGCTGAAGCTCTAAGGATGCGATATTCTTGCTGAGACTAAAAGTGTAAGAATGAGGAAGAATTTAAAAAGTTGATTATGGTCAGTTGCCAAGAGCAATGCTGTGATAAATTATTAACTCATTGCACTGTACTGCCTTGTAGTGCAAACAGAATAGCTGGTTATTGTGCTCTGCTTGGTAAGTCAACACTGTAAAAAATTCCTTGGTTATCTGGAAAATGTCTTCTTTGGGGTGTTTATTAAAGGGACACTGTAGGATTAAAAATCATGCTCCCCTCTGTTGAAGCTAGTTAAAACAAATGGAAATCTGCGAAGGCAGTTTCTTTCTGGCCGTGCGGTGAGCCTGGTCGGCGGGTGCCGATCAGCTCGGTTTCACTTTTGCTCCTCTCTCTATATGGCGCTTCACTGAGGTGTCATCCCTCCTACCTCCCCGAAAAACACACTGGTAGCGAGGCGGTTAGGCTGCTAGTTGCAGAGACGTGAGACAAGTTGACTCGTAGCTGTTCTGCAGGAGAACCAATTTTGTGGAGACCACTCCTCCTCTGTTAGTTGTAACCGAGTCAGAGGAAGAAACGCAGGGGGCAGGCCGTTCAGAGCACACGGATGCCTTGCTCATGTCACGCAGCAGCAGCCTTGAGGAATAAATTTTCAATTTTGGAAGAACTGAGACATCCTGAATTTTGTTTTGCTTTTGTAAATATAAGTATCACAACATCTACCTTTCTGTTTTTTTGCTTGAAATATACAGAGCTTAAAAACTTAGATGATCTTAAGGTGCCACAAAATCATTTATGAAAGAAGAACCCCACCCTTATTCTAGCCCTATGCTTGTGTTACATTACATTTTTCACTAATTTAATAGTGTATAATCAATACAATAGGATGGTTATGCTTCTAAACATAACTTTTTTGGTGTTATGCTTACAGCTAGCACAATAGTAATACACCATGAAAATAAATACATATGAGGTTTTTGAAATGTTTGCTGTCATAAAATCTGTAGTTCATTAGCAGGACACAGATGAACTTTCAGGGTTAACAAGAATATCCAGCTTGAGAGTAAACCATTTCTGGATCAGTGTCAGCATCTGCCACCCCAGTTTTCTTGTGAAAACATTGAATCCTGCCAGTACATGTTGCAAGATATGACCAACGTGACTTACAAACTAAGAAGCAAATCTACAAAATGCTGTTGGCTACATAGTATTGTTGGAATCTGAGATGGAAAATACTTTTTTTTTTTTCAGTTCTCTTGTAAGTCCTTTTGCCAATCCAGCAAAATTTAGTAAGGTTCAGATCATGCTGCAAGGCTTTTTTGTTCAGAAAGGCTTTCGAGCAACCATTACTTTGTATCTTTTTTTAATTTGTTGGCTGGTTGGGATTAGTTGAGTATTTGTCAAGGGTGGGACTTGTCCCTTAAGTGGACTTCAGAAATGCTACAGCAGCGAGCGTCTGCTAAAAGTTCATCCACTGGCTTTGTGTTAGTGTCTGATGGGTCCTGGTTTAGGGCTTTTCTTCTGACTTTCAAGGCATGAAGGGGTCAAGTGCCCAGTGACGTGGAGGGACGTAGTCTTGTCTTTTGGAGCACTGGACAGCTGCGGTTCTCTGAGAGAACCCAGATGGTCACAGAGCCTAGACGGGAGCATGTGAAGGCTGGGGACAAAGCATGCTGTGTCGGAGGAACCTAGTTACAGAACGGATTTCCAGTTAGAAATGAGGATAATTTGGAGCCTGATCATTTTCAGGAAATAGCAGACCACTGGCTTTGAAATGGCTGTTCTGTTACGGGTTCAAGTTAAGCCAGGCGAGGTTTAGATTGGATATTAGGAAAAATTTTTTCACTGAAAGGGTTATCCAACATTGGAATAGGCTGCCCAGGGAGGTGGTGGATTTGCCATCCCTGGAGGTGTTTAAAAAAAGGGTAGACGTGGTACTTGGGGATATGGTTTAGAAGTGGTGTTTGTCAGGTTAGGTTAATGGTTGGACTTGATGATCTTAAAGGTCCCTTCCAACCTCAACAATTCTATGATTCTGCTAACAGTGCCAGTCACCATGTGAAGGCATTTTTATTCCCAGCTGTTCTGGGATGGGGATGGAGAGCATGTTAGGCTGGAGAGCCTCAGTTCCATCAAGGCTAAAATGTGGCAGAAACTCCATGAAATCCAATTAAGACTTTTTTACTGATTTAAAGTTTATGCAGAAAATATTCCTAGACTATAACAGTAAATGATAGTGTAAAATCTACCAGATATCTAACAGTTGATTTATTTCTCAACTTAATTACACGAATGACGTGTCTTCTGTTGCTTTAGTTGGCAACCCTGCAGATACAGCTCAAAACTGGTTTTCCTCAGTTTTGTATTGCCAGTTGGCCATTGGTGGAGGAAGGATACGAGGCCGTCTTAATAAGTTCTCATCCTACCTGGAAGTATAGCTTTTAGGCTGGCTGAGGAGAGGATGTTTTCTGACAGGTGACATTATGGGCTGATCTAAGACGGAACAAAAGACTGAGAGGGGCTGAGTGTAGCCTATAGCTTTGCATATAGATACTGTAGAAATTACAGCTGTGCTGGAGTTTCTGCTTTTCACTGAAATTTCGCTTTGTCTAGCAGTTGATCCTTTGCCTACTTAAGCTATATTAATTCTTGTGCTTATCCTGTTGGTACTAAATGCTTCCTCAGCACTTCAGTTTTGTGGTAGACTTAACAGGTGTTACTCTAGCTATTAGTGTTAGAAAAGCCCGGTAGGTCGTCTAACTTGTCCCCTTCTGTAGGACAAGGGTGGTCCCATTAAGTAGACGTGCTGATGCCTTATTTGGCAGTGTGGTTTCTGCCACTGGTTGTGGTTCATTTTTGAAGATTTCTGCTTGTTTGCTGCTTCATCTGTTAAGTCAAGTAGCTTGGTTTCTTGGTGGTGTACAAGCCTGTTTGAGCAAGACCAGATTCTAAAACCTCCAGAGCTGGTTTGAGTGCTGTCCTGGGCTGTGCCGGACGAGAACATGCCCCTAGCGTTTTATACCCCGCTTTGGTGGCCTTCTGGGGCCACATTTCAATATGCTGGACCTGATTACTTTTCATCCATCCAGCTGGCTGGCTTTCTGTGCATGAGCTTAACTTACTTGAATTTTTTCTGGGGTTTTTTTTGTTTTTTTTTTTTTTTTT
>RSEF01000001.1:190016033-190050382 GCA_003993805.1 Himantopus leucocephalus
TTTAAAAAAGGTGTCACGGGGTTTCTCCCCCTCGTGGGAGGCCATGGCCCGTGCAGGAGGACGGGTGTGTGCGGTGACGAGCGTGGGGGCTGAGGGGGACGACACACGTGGCTATGCAGGCAGGAAACACTCGTCACTGGGTCCTGGTATCTTCGTCTGTGCTTCCTGTCAGTTAAACCACGAGCCGGGGAGCAGATGCACCCAGAGATGACGACTCTGCTGTCTGCCTCGGGCAGCCATTCTGTGACAAACTGTGTTCTCTAGAGCATACTTGTGCCCCTGTGCTTTTGACTTCGTTATCCATCCCAGACCCTTGTTTAGATACCTGAGAGTAAAGATCAGAATTTAATTAGTTCAACAGAAAGCAGTACTTGAACTCTTGAAGCATGAACTGTAAAAGAGTAACCATGGGAGTTATCCTAAAGCAGGAAGAGCTGAGGTCCAGTGTTTCTTTTTCCACTGCTGCCAGCGTAGGAGTTTTTAAAATGCATAAGAGAAACGGACAGATTGGGTGTGAAGTCAGGCAATTTCATGAATGCCTTTCTGGGCAGATAATTGTCATGTTACTTGACCCGGTGAGTTTTTATTGTAAGATCCTGTGATCTTTGGACTGATATCATCATCATCATCATCATTATTATTATCATTATTCATTTAATCCACTTGTGGATCTGTGTGTTTCTGAGGCAGCTCTGGCTTTCAGTTAAACTACTTGTTACAAGTGCACAGAAAAGGCACATAAAACCTCCTATTCTAAAAGTAACGGGTTTTAGTAGGTCTCATGATTTCTGAAGATATGCATATTATTACAACATAGTTAATTTATTGAAACTAGAACTCTAATAATATCTTCCCCACCATCAGATTTTAGAGAACCGAGTACTCTGCACATCAAAATTATGTTAGAACTGAAACTGTGTGGATTCATTTCAGCCTTTTTGCCTGATTTGATGCTCTTTTCTTCCTCATGTGACAGCATAATTCCCAGAATATTGTTTTTTCCATTAAACTGTTTATTCGTTGACTAGCCGGCACGGAGTAGAGATGTCTTTGCCACATGATAAAATGTTTCTGTACTACATGCTCGTTAAAATAGAGCCTCTCAGCCTGAGTGGCATATCCTGTGGGTGGGGAAGAGTAGAAAGGTTGTAGGGGCAGTGAGATCGGATTGGTAAGGAGTTTATTTGGTTGGGTTTTTTGTTTATTTGTTTTGTTTTCTTTTTCTCCTGACTTCTCTTGGGTTATGGAGCACCGTGCATCACACCCTGCACAAGAGGTGGGGAGGAGATGTTCTGCACTTGGCAGAAGAGCTGCTCTCATAGAGGCAGGCACCGCTGGTACCTCTCCGCGGTGCCTTGACCCCAAGGGAGCAGCTCCTGGTCCCCCCAGGTTTCTGCAGGGCCAGGAGCTGGCACCATAAGGGCAAAACTGATTTTTGCCTCTGTGAAAGGCACCAGCTGTCGCATTTCTAACATAGCTGTGGTGAAAGCCTTTCACAGCAACAGAATGCTTCTGCTGACCTTTTTTCCTTTCAGTTTTGAGCATCTTTTTTCTTAGTACTCTTTTTTGAGAGAGGAAAGGTACAAATGGGGCACAGCCCTCTGGGGGGAACATGTAGTAAAACCTCCATGAAACTCTGCTTGAAGTCTATGGCAACTTGAAAAAAGGCATAGTATTGTTTCCTTTTCCCCACCTACCCACAATTCTAAAATTAATTTATCGTATCTGTGATCACAGCAAACCAGTGAGACTTCACAGAAGTAGATAAAATATTAGGCAACAGAAAAGAAGAAGAAGAAAGGAGGCTGGAGTATAAATGAAGGGATAGATGAGAAACTATGTAAAGCAACCTCTTGTTTATGGTACTGGTTAATCTTCCACTTTAACTGCAGCTTTCCCTTGTTTTTTGGTTTTTGCCTTTTTTTCCCCTGACTGTGTACAGGTTGAATGTTGTGCTGGGAGAGGAAAGGGTAGGGTAGAAGTGGTGATAGAATGTTTTTATCTCTGGTTCCTATGATAATTTGCAAGTTTTCATAACATAACTGATGTCTGCTGAGGAGCTTCTTGTGTGATGAGGCTGTTGTGCTGTGAGAAAGGCTGGAGTGCTTGCTTCAGCCACACCATACGCTTGTTTTCCCAGAGACCTAAATAAAAATGATCAGGGGGCTGGAACACCTCTCTTGTGAAGAAAGGCTGCGAGAGTTGGGCTTGTTCAGTCTGGAGAAGAAAAGGCTCTGGGGAGACCTGATTGCAGCCTTTCAGTATATAGATAAGGCTTATAAGAAAGATAGAGAAAGGCGTTTTACCAAGGCATGTAGTGACAGGAAAAGGGACCGCAGTTTTAAACTGAAAGAGGGTAGATTTAGATTAGATGTAAGGAAGAAATTCTTTACTCTGAGAGTGGTGAGACACTGGCACAGGTTGTCCAGAGGAATTACGGATGCCCCATCCCTGGAAGTGTTCAAGGTCAGGCTGGATGGGGCTTTAAGCAATCTGATTTAGTGAAACGTGTCCCTGCCCATGGCAGGGGGGTTGGACTGGATGACATTTAAAGATCCCTTCCAACCCAAACCATTCTGTGATTCTATGAATTGAGGCCTGGATCAACTCCTGATAGTTTAGGCAACTTAGATAAGTGACTCAAGGAAGGGCCTTTCATCTCCAGGAGATGTAGCCCACCTTTCCTCCGACTGATTGTAGGGAAAACTTAGAGCAACCAAAGTCCTTTCTTACGGAGGTGTTTGAGGTTCTTAGAATTAATCTGAAATTAGAGGATTGGTTGTCAGGAAAAATCCTACTTTTGTGGGTTAAAGGGGGAAAAGCTGTTAAAGAAGAAAATTGTTTCCTGCCAGCAGAAGCTGTGTGGGTGCATGTCTGCTGGACTCTTCTCCTGTGTATGACACCATCAGGGTTTCTCTTTTGGGATGCATTTTGGGTGGACTTGTGCAATGGCCTCGTTCAGACAGCGCCTGAGAGAGAGAGGGCCAAGTGCATGTGTGTTTGTGGGCTCACGTTTGCACGTGCGTGTTTGCCTGCCTGAATAAGGACATGGGATATGGTGGTACCTTTGCCTTTGAAGCCTGCAGAGCAAGAGTGGCCATCTCCTGAGCCAAAAAGCCACTTAGCAAAGTCTTTATAAGCCTGGGTGCCTTAATACCTGTATTATTCATTCTGTGGAGCCGAGGGGAGGTAGAAAGAGGTCTTGAGGTTCGTGAGCCAGTGACTGTGGCGAGGTTGTGCTGATTTCTGTTGCACACAACCAAGCCCAAGGTGACCGGGCCATTTTGTGTTTTCCCCAGGCGATTTGGTTCCCTCCAACCCTGCTGCCTTGCTTCCCCCTGCAGCTGGGCGGTCAGGCTGGCTTGTGGAGCCCTGCAGTAGGGGCTACGGCTGGATGGCACAGCGAGGCGTGCAGCAGCCAGCTCTGACGCCTGATTTAGTTCTGCAAAAGACACAGGAACTTGAATGATGAAATGAGGAAGAGGTGAGGCTTGAATTTCTCTACACCTGCTTTGTGGGGGCTCTGAAACTTTCCAGAATACCCTGATTTTGTAGGTCTTTTCATGTAGCACTCATAAATTCTGTGTCTAGTTCATTAGCAGTGAATTCCTGTGTCTCCCAGGAGCAGGTGTGTGCTCATATGAGAGTGACTTTGGCTTCAGTGCGAACATTTCCCCAGACATTACGAAATGAGAAATACTGGCCTGTCCAGACATTGCCTTCCCTGGAGGGACCTTTGCAGACCCTGTTCCTTTTCCACATCACTCTGAAGAGAAATCTTTTTTGCTTTTTTATATTAATCTTGTTGGTCTTTAACTCGTGTTTCATCATTGTTTGAAGCCCCACGGTGGGAATTGTTAGTCTAGCAACAAGTCAGGAGATAATTTATATTCTCTTAATAGCCAAGTTCACTAGTTTGAAATTCCCCAGACAAATAGTCTCCCTTCTTAATCCCACCCTATGCAAATATTTTAGAACATAAAATTTAAGCTACGCTGATCTGTGAGAAGAAAAATGTACAAATGGCATGGGAATATTACTTTCTGTCTTATCCTACATAGCTGCAAGTTAATGTATTTATTATTGTAATTACGCTTAGCATCATGAAGTGCACACATTTTCAGAATAAACTGAGTGAATACATTGCATTTTAGAGTGCATTAAAATTGGCAGCTTAAAAACTATTACCTAACTTTTAATTATGGCTTGAGTGAATGCTCTGCTCCACTGTAACTGTGTAAGCGATCTCTCACCTTGCAGAGGTTTTAAAGGCATAATTTTAGATGCAATATTCTCTGTTTGATTCTTTCCTTAAGTTTTTTTTCCTGCAGACATTTAAGTGAATGCGATCTGTCTCATGTTACGTCCTGGATAGATGTTCAGTGCAGCAGAAATGCCTGTACTCTTCATACTGTTAATGCTCCTTCTCCAGTTTAGGCAGCCTTCGGCACCTCATTGATTTAACCCAGGGGCAGCTTTGGGGGAAGGGTAATACTGAACAAGTAGGTGAAGGGCATTGTTTTAAAAAAGGCAGCTTGTCAGCTCAGGAGATGACCGCTCTTGCTATGCAGGCTTAAAAGGCAAAGGCACCACAATATTCCATGTCTCTGGACTTGGGGGTACTAGTGGATAAAAAGCTGGACATGAGCAGGCAATGTGCGCTCGCTGCCCAAAAAGCCAACCATATGCTGGGCTGCATGAAAAGCAGCGTGGCCACCAGGTCGAGGGAGGTGATTCTCTCCCTCTATTCCTCTCTGGTGAGACCCCACCTGGAGTACTGCATCCAGCTCTGGAGCTGTCAGCACAGGAAAGACATGGACCTGTTGGAATGGGTCCAGAGGAGGGCCACAAAAATCATCAGAGGGCTGGAGCACCTCTCCTATGAGGACAGGCTGAGAGAGTTGGGGTTGTTCAGCCTGGAGAAGAGAAGGCACCGGGGAGACCTTATTGCGGCCTTTCAGTACCTAAAGGGGGCTCATAAGAAAGATGGGGACAAACTTTTTGGCAGGGCCTGTTGTGATAGGACAAGGGGTAACAGTTTTAAACTACAAGAGAGTAGACTTGGAGTAGATAGAAGGAATAAATTTTTTACAAGGGTGGTGAGACACTGGCGCAGGTTGCCTTGAGAGGCAGTAGATGCTCCATCCCTGGAAGTGTTCAAGGTCAGGTTGGACGGGGCTCTGAGCAACCTGATGTAGTTGAAGATGTCTCTGCTCATGGCAGGGTGGTTGGAACTAGATGACCTTTAAAGGTCCCTTCCAAACCCAACCATTCTGTGATTCTGTGAAAACAGCACAACCGTTCAGTGAATGTCTGACTTGGCAAACACCTGGAACCTGGACATAGCGGATTACCTTTTGAAAAGCTGGCTGAAATGAGACAAACGTATCGAAGAGGGAAATGAGACACGGAGAAGCATTTGCATCTCAAAACAATATTCTTAAAGTATATTGTGAATTAATGCTGAAGATGCAGAAAGAAGGAAAGATGATGACAAAGGTTTGGGGTGAAAAAACCCAAACCTACAGTCTCTCTTCAGGGATGATGAAGTCATCTCAGGAAGGTTTAGAGACGAGACAATTCTTTTCCTTTTTCTGGGTACAGTGGAGGTATATTCAATGTGTCTACGTTAGACGAGATTATTGGGATAACCTGCACGTAGAGCTCTTTGTGCTGTGCGCTTCACGCCCATAAGTAGCTAGCTGTTTAATAATAAGGTGGTTTGTGTACAAAACAAGTTACAGCGAGAGCCTAGGGTTTGGTTTTTTTGCTTTGTTTTGTTTTTTGAAGTCCCTCTGGCTATGTAATGCTCACCTTTTCTAACCAAGGCCACATCCCTCCCTCCCTGTCTTTGCCTGTGTGCGTTGGTGCTTTCTTAAAGTTGTTTCCCATCTCAAGTTCAGTTTTAAACAAATGTTTTGAGAGTATTCCTTGAGTTCAGAGCAAACTGGTTGGCGGGTGACTTTGCTCCCTTTCCTGCATGCTGTGGGAGAGCTTACTAATCGTGTTTACTTGAGCATATCTGGAGTATTTTGTTGCTTCTTGCCTTTCTCCGTGGTGAGCTGTGACCAGGAACGCCGGAATGAATTACCCATGCAGAAAGCACGTACCAGCTCAGAGCTGTGACTCCTTGTGCTGAGGGAAAACGTACAGTTACAGCCTTGTATCCTAAATGAGCCTTAGCCCTTCTGCCTATGAGTTTAAAAGCTTAGCTCCCTCATTCTACAGTTTTCAATAAATTTAAATATTTTCTTTGTTAGGCCTGTAGATGATACATGAGTTGCAGCTGCAATGATCTGTAATATATGATAAACTAGAAATCAGGCAGAAAAGTTCACCTCAGAAAGGAGTAATAAACCCCATGCCTTGATTTGGGTGACTGTCTTGAAGGTGTGGAGTTTGTTTTGGTGTCCCGTTTAGGAGAACAAGACTATCATTGCCTATGTGAATTCTTCTTTAGGTGAACGCTCTGAGCTACAGTAAAGAACCTGATTAAGCCAAAAATGAAGTTGAACGCACTCAGGCTAAAAAGACCCAGTTACATTAGAAGAGACAAAGAGAGAAAAAAAAACCACCCCAGACTGGTCAGTCCTGGAGGTTAGGGTGCTGTTGAAGTCTGACTGACATCTCTTACTTCCCTGTGTGCAACTGTGCCTTATTGGTCTGCCCGACTGTAGGTACGGTTTGGTACTTTGCACCTCTTCTTATATGACCTTGCATTCTTGTTTCTACAGGCTTTTTTGAATCAAGTGTTTCTGCTTGTGAAATGTTAGGAGACGTTGTCACTCACTCTTGGGTTGGGCTTTTTTGTTGCTTTTTGGGGTTTTTTTTGGAATCTATATGAAAGCTTAGTGCAAACATCAGCTTTGTGATTTTGATGAAGTAGGAGATTAGTCTTAATTTTTCTGAGAGATTTGGTGACCGAGGTATGTCTCGTCTGTCCCAACCTCATAAATAACTCCCTGGCTGTGTTAGTAATAGTATTGGACTCTCCAAGCTCTTAAAAATAAAAAATTCACAGTACTACTTGTCTTAGTACACTCATCAAACTATTTCAGAAGGAACTTATGAGAAGAAGTAATCTCAGTGGTCATGGCTGAATGGGTGACAGAGTGAACCCTTAGGGATGTATAAGGAAGGTGTGTGTTGGGGCACCCTATGTGCTGTGTCTGATGACAGACTGGAGAAAACAGGTCACCTCTTGCCTGGTGTGAAAAACCTCACTGATGAATTCCTGTGGTATAGCCTTTGGAAATGCGTGAGTGAGTACTTCCATCTCTTACATTTGTGGGTAAACTTAAATGAGGATCTTTGTGACCAATAGATTAAAAAGCTGCAGGCACAGTTTTCAAAAATGTGTTTTAACTGATAAGCTTTATAAATAAGAAAGACTGAAAATCTGATGTTTCTATATATATTTTATCCACGTGTCAGTGTTAACCACAATGCTAACTTAAATATAAACGTACGTGCCCTTCTAAATCTGGAGCTACAGTCTCTCAAAGACCAAAACACTTGTTTAACGCTGTGTTAAGAAAGCAGTTTATCGTTGCAGTGCTTTGTGATATGAGCTGTACTGTTTCTTGACACAGGCCCTCTTAGACATTTATATTTTGCTTTGCTTTGATTGGGTCTGTGATTCTTGTCTGAAGGTTTAAAAAGTTACTTAAGTAAAGATTTAGGTTAAAGCAGCATGCAAATAAAACTCTTCTTGTGTGTTTCATGCATGCTTTCTGAGTTTGCTAGCGTATATGAGCGTAATGGTGTGAGAATTACCTTGTAATCTCAGCTTTAGCAAAATGGACCACTTGTCCCAAGAAGGAGGCTGCCTGAACAATCCTGGGTGAGTTGTAAGAATACACATATTTATTTGTTAAAACTCTGTTTAATCCCAAGGTGTATGATCTTAGGAGACTGTTGAAGTGTGTGCTGCGGAGGTGGGATCCTGGTGAGGTGTTCAGCTGCACACCCATGGATAGAGCCGTGCAACATAGCGCCTATGTTCAAAGCAGCAGAGTAAGGCTGAGATGAAATCACAGGGAAACACACTGATTTGCTGGTTTTGAAGTGTATTGTGGATTTCCTTGTAGTTTGTGGATCTTCTCAACACTGGCAGCTGGAGAGAAGGAAAGAACGTGGGCATGTTATCCCCAGTGGTTGCAACCTGCCAGTGTCTTGTTTTGAGCCAGCTCCTGAACATCCACTAACAAATTTGATCGCGTGCTTTTTATGAGTTCCTTTCATATGGAGTAACCCGTTCATAACTAGCAACCTAGTCTAGTGGAAGATGTCCCTGCCCATGGCAGGGGGGTTGGAACTAGATTATCTTTAAGGTCCCCTCCAAGTTGAACCATTCTATGTGTGTGTAGGAAAGTTAAGGTACCTGTCGTACAAGACCACCATATAAGACCATACTAGCACCTTGTGTATTCCTCTGAAGTGCCACCATGACAGCTGATGTTCACAGGGATGGCCACGCATCTTGCATAAAGAGATAAATCGCTGCTACTTTTTTCCCAGCATCGTACGGTTTAACTCACCGCTGTCTAGACTGCAGACCCTAGACTGTGGAAGTAGGATTAGCAGCACACCCTCCAGAAAGGAAAGGTGGGCTAAAAGCTGTCAGGGAGAAGGTGAAAGAGCCAAGCCCAGGGCAGCACCACATCCTGGCTGGGCAGAGAGAAGCCGGTGGTGCTGGAAGAGCCGTGGGCTGGAAATGCCATCGGCTCATGCCATGCTGGTCATGTGCTGAAAACACATCTGCCTGCCTCCTGCTCTAGCAGCAGGGTCTGAAGGGAGGCGAGGAATTAATGTAATTAGATGATCTTGAGCCCAAAACAAACCGTTTGAGGTTTCTTAGACCTGCTAAAATAAGCCGTGCTTCCTGGCCATGGTTCTCGTTGGAGGTATAAGTCTGCGGCTGGGTCTCTGCGTTTGTTCTTGTGGGCATCTCGGAGCTGCTGTTCTTGGCTTACCCTGCCTGTGTCTTCCAGTTTGTAAAACGAAATCTCACGCTGTCCTCTAGCTGTCAGGTAGGAAGGAAAAATGACTCCTCTGCTGCAAATGTTTTTTTGTGATACATTCTAGAATAAAAGTTTTTTCCTGTTGGTAGCAAGGGTTAAACATTGAGGGCAACAGGTATAGGCAGACTTAGGTATGTGATATGTTTGACTGTTTTGCAAGGTGCTATAAATGTTGGCTCTGTGTAATCTGATACCAGGGTAGGACAGCCTAACTTAATGAAGGAAAATAGAGAGCAATGTAAAAGAACTGGAAATTCAAGTCTAGCTGACTAATACCAGCCTGCTCCAGAGGGTTTTGACTGTTCATATTGCTGACAGCTGACAGCAAATGAGAGGCAAACAACAGAAACGTTGCCTAATCTGCTCTATATTCATACAGATTCTTTAAAGACACTGCAAAGGTAAGACCTTCTACGTTTCTCAACCCGGTAGAGTTGCTGAATGCATCCTTGAACACATACATCCTCCACAGGAGTAAAGTACCAAACTGAGGCTTGAAGTCTGTGTGTGTTCGGGAAAGGGGAGGCTTCAACAAGTTCTGTGTCGATTAGTTTGTGCCCCTTTCTAGTTGGTGCACATCAATTAAATCAAATTCAAATTTCTGAAACTGCTCAGATACTCAAATATAGAAATGCAAATCACACAGTATTTCTATGGCTACAACAAAGAGTAATTTTGAACATATTTAGATGTTTCGTTCATTGTGCTTGACAGTCCAGTTGGAAAAGTTTAAAAAGTAATTAATTGCAAAAAGAAAGCCACAGAATGCTAAAAATCTGTGTTGCAGAAGTTGTAATGGGGATTTTTACTGAGCTTGGTCTTGTAGCATCTTCTGCAGAATGCTGGAAAAGTCCTGTGGGAGTTTAACTCCCTGATCTAGAATTACTGACGCTTGGCTGGAAAAGGTCGCCTGGAATAAGAAACTTTTGACTTGAATCTGATCTCCACTGGCCTTTTTTTCAGTTTCCCCCTATAATGTATATATTTTGTGTGCATTTATATTCCAGTTAAAAAAAAAAAAAAAAGAAAAAGGAAAAGTCTGTGTCTTTGGCCAGCAGATTTTAATTTGGTAAACTTAATTTACCTGCAGGTGATTTAAAAATAATGACTGCATTACTAATTTGTGGGCATAGTAAGTTTTAGAGAACAGTTGACAGTTTTATAATCAGTATTGGGTACAGACTGGCAACTGGTAATTTGTGAAGTTTGGCACCTAGCCAAAGCAATTACATTTTGTTTCCCCTGATCTTTCTCCCTCCCACTGCCACCTCTTCATTCTCCTCTGTGTGTGTGTGTGTGTGTTAATCAAAAGAGCAAAACCTCTGGGGGTCACGCAGTTCTTTCCCCCCTCCACCCTGTTTTACAAGTTTCCTCGTATGCTATTTTAGCTGTCTTGGAGCTCAGCCCTTCAGCTGTCTCTGTACAGAGACCCTTTCCCTTTGAAATCAGTGAGATTTGACTTACCTGCAGCTCTCTTGTTAGTTGCTTATACGGTCATAGTCTTAATGCTCCTTAAAAAGGGCTATTAAATGCCAGAAAATGCTTGAGGGTGCCTTCTAAAACATTTGTTCTGTGTCACTGGAATAATTCATTTTGTGTACAGAAATTTCTGAACCAGATTTGGAATTTTATCAATTTACAGTTTTCTCAGTATCTTTTTTAACCAGCTTTTTGAGATTTTGTGCAATATAAAAAATAGTAAGGTATCTTTGATACTAATCTTATTTATTAATGCTGGTAATTCGGTAATCTTATGACAACACATAAAACCAATCCTGTCTCTGCAAATTTACTATTATATAAAATAGCATATGCGGAGTGTTGTAGGAGAGGAAGTAATGAGAGATCTTTTGTTTTCCTTTCTCTCCATACTTAGTATCACTTACCTCTTGATGAACTAGACTATGCACACACTTGCAGTGTCATATCAGACTTGTAGTCCATCTATTCTGTTTTTGGAGCGTTTAATATATTCTTTTTTTCTGGTGGAGAATATGTGAGTCCAGAAGCGAGCAGTTAAAAAGAAAAAAAAATTACAGTAAAATCCTGCCTGTAGAGGTGTGTGGTTGCAATCAGCATTACTGGAGGTTTGCCTTGTGTTATGACAGGTCTTTTCCATGCTGTTTAAACAGAAATCCTTATGTAATGAAGCTGATTTGTTCTAATTACATTGAGCTGTTTTTAAAACATTTTATAATTTTCCTAAGCTTTTGACTTCTGTCATGTCTGTAGCAAGGAGTTTGAGCACGTACATCTAGGGTGATGCATTTTTAATTGCTTTCCTTTCATCCTTTCAAAACTAGTTGCTTCTCGACTTAATTGAGTGTTTCCTTGTTCTCACTTTGTCAGCTGGGAAATATGAGCACCTGATTTTTTTCCTACTCTTTACCAATAGTGATGAATTAACTACAAATGCAGAAGCAGAGGACAGACCATGTTAGTGATTCCCAAGAGTTTTGGACCAGCAAACCGCACTCCTCAGCCTCTGCATTTACTGGAGATGAGCACGCACGTGTACCATTATGCAGTAGCAAGAAGAGAAGCAGGTCTTTACTATGAATGTTACTGTTTTAAGCTGGTCCTTGGATCCATATTATATTGCTAAACAAGGCCATGCTTTCAGAAATGTTCTTCATAACAAAACCTGATGGTTGTTAGGATAAGAGACCTTTAGATAGCCCATCACAGAGAGGTTCTTAGAAAGACTGGCAGCCATGCTGTCGGTCTCCAGGAAGCTCGGTGTGGCGGTGTGCTTGTGGCCGATGTTTTTCAAGTGCTGAAGGCCTGACTTGCACATACGCTTCTCCCTTTTTTGACAGTATATATGCACAGATGTTACCTTTGCAAGACTGAGATGTTAGCGCTACTCCGTTCCCCAAGCTGGTAGACTGGCTGCTGAGTTCTCGCAGGCTTGGCAGACTGTGTGCGCTCCCTGTGCTCTGCCTGGGGGGACACTGTCCTTTTTAGCGGGGAGCCCTGTTAATCTCATTTGTTTGGCCTTCAGTGGATGAGGGGAAGATCAAGCTACATGTTCTCCCAGCAGTACTGAGGTGGTGATGAGCAGCAATGGGTGAAGGTAACTGAACTGGAAGCGGAGAAAGGAGCGCTTCCGCGTGTCTCCTTGTCATATAGGGATGTGGGAGGTTGTGGGGGTTTTGCTTCTTCGGTAGCCAGAACAGCTACACCAAAAGTAAAAAGTCAAGTCAGTGGAAGGTCATACATTTCATATATTTGTTTTGGTATGTACATATGTGAGTGTATGTACACATACACACACAAAAATGGGGATAAAGTGTGTTTCTATAACTGCAAGTGATATGCGTATGCATGCATCCACACAGGCATCTAGAGTAGGTGCTGTGCATTGAAGCAACATTATGTGGCTTTTATCAAAAAGTAATGCAGCTTATCTGTGAGCTGAGGCTTTAGTAACCCAAATTCAATCTGAAAAGTTTCAAAGCCCTATGGATAGCCAAGGCTGCTAGCTCATATAACCACTTCTGAAAATTTACCTTCATCTTCTCTTTTATGTGTCTAATGTGCCAAAAAGCGCAATTTGGGCAGTTGCAAAATGGTATTTGAATCCACTATGCAGTTTTGATCTGGGGGGACAAGCAGGGAGGGAAGTAGGTCAAATGTCTGACGTGATTTGGAGAGGAGGGGAGCGCTGGCGTTGTGACGTCCCATCTCCCAAACCTTCGTATACCATGCAGCCAACCTATGGAAATAAAATTCAGTTATTTTCTTCTCAGGTGAATGGGGAAGTGGGGGAGAGGATTTGGACCCTTGCTTCCCCCTGGAGTGCCCTCGCTCCCCTGCTTTAGGGCAAGTTACAACTAACTTTTCCTGTTGAGTTGGCTCTACTTTGCAAGAGCAAACACTTTGCAAAGAGGTGACTAAAACCCAGCATGGCCTTTCTGTTGCCTGGTCAGATGAGGGAGGTTTGCTCTTTATCTTAGCAGATGTTCAAATACTTTATTCAGAGCTCAAGAGCTTCAGTAGTAGAGTTAGGGAGAGCCTTCCTTGCCTCATTATATTTTAACTTACTGTTTAGGACTGGCCTTTCGGTGGTAGTCTGATCTTTTGTTGCTGCAGCATAAATCTATTATTTACAGTGCTCTACGTCTACACACCTACACTGATTTTGGGGCTACCTTTACACATCGAGCATGCTGTCGGGAGAGCATACAGAGGGGAAAAAGTCTCAACCACACTGTAATTTTCTTTAAATTTCCCAGCAGCGCTTTGCTGGGTTGCTGGGTTTGTGTGTAACAGCTGTGTTATATAAATGTGCTAAATAAAAGGGACTTAAAAAGTATGAGGGAACATGGGAGATAGGAAGAGGAAGGTTTTCAGGGGCGGGGGAGTCTGTAAACAGTGCTGGAGTCGTTACTGTTAATAGTCAAGAAAAGCTCTTGCCTCATATTCAATATTCAGGCTAAAAGAAGTAGTTGCCAAAAAAAAAAGATACTCATTGAAAATGTAATATTTTTTTTTTGTGGCAGCAAAGAAGAGCTTGTTGCTTGCAAAACAGGGATTTATTGATACTGATGATTTCTTTGTCCTTAACGAAAGCTCAGCAAAGGTCACTGTGTTGACTTTTATTATGTCAGCTGCTTTTTGCAGTTTCCCCTAGGCAGCGTGGATGCTTTCAGAAGATCCACACTGTTCCTTACGTTGTTTCTTTCCTTCCTTGGTGATACCCTCTCACCATGTTGTTTTCCTATCTCCTTTAGTTTGTGTGAGCAGTTGAAATACTGAGCCTTCAGAAACTTCTTGTGCCAAGTAACATATATTAACTTGTTCTTGCTTGTCATTTTGCCGACTACAGATGCCCCGGGTTTAGGGACATGGTTCAAAGCTCCTGTTCTGTGCAATTTCTTAATATTGCTGAATAGGAATAATCAATCTGTGAAAAATGCCACAGCAGACTATATTGTTCGCATTTATGTTCAGTGTGGACAATACATAAAGAACATAATTGTGGGTTTGGGATTTCTGCATTACGAGAACTGCGATACCATTCAGCTTTTCCCCCTTTTTTAAGAAAACCAGACTCTACAATGTATTACTTGTACAGTGTCTTAAAAAGATGTGACTCTGCAGAGGGTGGACTGGCTCTGGCTTGATCCATCCTTAACCTCCACTGGTAGAAAGGAGTTAGAAACTTGAGTGAAATGGTGCAGTTACCATCCGTGTGTTTGTCTGACCTCACGCCGGATGGTTTTCAGTCCTTCAGTCCAAAATTTCCAGGTGATGTCTTTATTCTTCCCTTTCTTCTCATTCACTCCCCTCTTCCTCCCGCATCCAGGATGGTGTTGAGAAAGGGGTTCAGCTTTGCATTTCTGTTAGTTCACAACTTTCACACTCTAGGCTAAAGCTAATGCTGCACACTGTCTTAGAAGTTTCAGTCCCAAGTAATTTGTCCCTGTGCTAAACGAGTTGAGCCGTTTCAGCAGTAACTTGGGATTCAGATCTGCATTTGAATCTTAAAGCAGCTAAGCTGGCTCTTAATTTTAAATGTACGAATAATCTTACTAATTTCACAAAAAAGGCAGTGCAGGCTGATTACAGTCATCTTTAATAACCCTACGTGGGACTGGATCCAGTAGCTTGCTAGAGGTGTCTTTCAGCTTAGCTGGGGCGCTCTCAGTACGAAGACTTGAGCCTTCCTAGTTTACAGCTGAGCTTCTTCAGCAAATGTTTGCATTTGTGCCTAGCACTTTGCTGCTTGCTACCTGCTCCAGTGTGGTGCTGCTGTGTTATTTCAGTGTTCTGCATTACAGTGCTGGAATGCTGAGGCAGCGTGGGCTATATCGGCTCGTATTGTCAGGACTTGAAGGAGGAATTGTGGATTTGTTGCTTCCAAGTTAGAGCCTAGTTGCAGTATTGCAGCTTCACTGTCGGGACCAAAAATGTTGGTTCTGGAAGTATTTCTTATGAGCTTTGTTGAACTGGCTAAATAGGGCTAAGTTTAAGTGCAGGGTACATACGGTGAAGAGTGGTGGGGGAAAAAGTTGTCATGTCTAGCTGGAAGGAGTCCTACAATGTATCTTCCGGGATACCAGAGCAGCAGTGTACTAAGGGTTAAACTGGCTGAATGTGCTTTTTGACAGACTGGTTGAGGACATTTTTTCTAGATGTTGAAATCAGTAGAGGAGGGGAATTTCCAAGAGGGATTGAAACAATTTATTTGTATGTTCAGTTTCAAGGATGAAGCAAAATTAAGATGTGTATATATATTGCTGTGTCTTAATATGGCTTTTTATAATAGGTTTGTACCAAAAATAGTGGAAATGAAAGCAAAACCTTACTTATTCTGTAGTTCTGAAAATTTGATGTAAATTTTATGGTAATATATACTGTGTTCCCTTTCTCCTAGGACTCTGTATGTAATCAAGCTTATTGTGTGTGTGAATACAATTTACACATTTTGTGCTGTTTGCAAATAATTAATTTTCTTCTCACAGATGTACGTAAAACCAGGCAGGGAGATAAGTGGCATTATATATCAAAAACAATAGTCATGTTTGTGTTAGCCTATAGACAGCAGGATCCTGTGATACTTGGAATAATGAAAGCACAGTTTATAAAAATAGATGTGGAGGAAAATATAGCTGGTTTAGAATTAAGGTGGCTTCTGTGAAAAGCTGTGCTTGTTTTCTTTATGCCAGAGAGAGTGATATGGGTTAAAGGAAAGTACTTTTGCATTATTTTGCCATGCTGTTATTGCCCAATAGATCATTCACTATTACTGTGTACCGCTAAAGAAGTAATGAAAAATTTCCTGTAAATAATAATAGTTTGAGTGCCTAACCTTTATAAGGTTAGATATAAAAGCCCACTAAAGCCTGTTCACTGACTTGTCTTTGACTTTGGTCGTAATGTGGTTAGATGGCTGTTTTCTTGTAAGGAGGTATCATTCTGCTTTATTTAGATTCCTTGGTGTTTGTGGGGACGGGGTGTAGAGGGAAGGAACAGTCTGCAATACAGTCTTATGTCACTGCATCACCATGTTGCAAAATTCGTAAAACAGCTTTTGAATATCTGTTCCTGCAACAGTATTGGATGATTAGGCACTTCAAAAAAGTAAAAAAAGTCTGACTATTCTAAGTAGTGTTTGTGTGCATCCCTTTGGGATCAAATTCATTACACTGCTGCAGTCTCTTAAATGACACTGAATCATGATGATTAGTTTTGCATTGAGGGTTTTGTTGGTCTTTAAAAAAAATACGAAGTATAAAAAGATCTCTTTATGGCTTTTAGTAAGTTTGCTGCCACAGCTTTTGGATCTTACGCATTTAGTGTGCATCTCGGTATTGTAGTATGTACTGTACAATATTCATGTTTTCAGAATAATGATCTGGCACTAATGGAAGAATATGCCAGTTCCCAATGCACGCAGGGAACTTCTAAAATCTGTCTTACGGTGGCTATAACCCGGTTTTCCTTATACCTCAGGAGCTTACTAGGTAGCCCGTGTCTCTGTCACTTCATTTATCCTAGTTTTGCATTGTTAATTGTTGCTGACCATAGAAAGTTACTGGACCTTAAGAACTTGTTCTGTTTGTTCATACATGTGGCTTCAATTAGTGTAATGGAGATGATTATAAGCCCTTGCTGTATTCCAGCCTCGTTCTCCCTGGACAATTAGCTTAACCCCTGTTTTAAAATAAGTCTCCATTTGGAAGCTGAGGATGTTCTCATATTTGCCCGCTGATCTTTTGGAGTTACTCTTCACTGATTAGAGGGAGTGACTTCAGATACTATTACTTCATTTTGTTGGAGAGCTATAATTTATGTCTAGGTAGTAACCAAAATAGAAGTTGTACTTAAATAAATTTCCATACCCGTCCTCTCTTCTGAAAGAGCTGGTATGTCCCTATTGACATATACCGACCCATTTCAATCACTGTAGGATTAAACTATGTATTATATGGCTATATACTTTATTTTGAGGCCGGCATACAAACCTGGTAAGAGTCTGGGATAGGACAAGTTGGTGTTAGTCCCACTGTGCTGGCATGTGTGTAACTTTTTGATATCATTCTTGTCTTCTCAAAGGCAAGGCAAACTAATTAAATTTAGGGAAGTTTTCCAGGTTTATATGATTGCACGTAATGTTTTCACTGCCATAGCCTTGCTGAAGTATGGACAAAGCCTTGTAACTGTTCAAGGCATCCTGCAAAATGGCAAGAGCTGAGGTTGAACAGTCATGGTTTCCAAAGCACATCCTTTTCTGTTCATGCATGTAGCTCTCGTTAGTGCAAATATTCTCTAGTTAGGGTTGTGGCTACTGTTATGAACCCTTTAACAGCTAATTAAAGCATGCTTTGAACATTGGGAAGGTTCTCCTGTTTGCATAATCTGGGGTTTCCTGATTTCTTAGAAGGGTAGGATCTAGTGACTTAAATGCTTGAATGCTCTGCCATCACTACTTAGGAATTTGGGAATACCACAATCTATATGGGAAAAACAGCTGTTACATTTCCTAGACTGAGGGAGTATGAGCCTGTGACATGATCCTCCCTAATTAAATTGCTTGGCATTGAGGAGAGGAAGATGCCCTTCATTTTTTTGAGTTTCAACCTACTGCAAAAACAAGACAAAGTTAAACCTCCTGCACAAAGGCAGATGTTAATCCTCGCCAATGGCACAGAAGTCACCTAGAGGCTTTCCTGGGGGTCTCAGTCTGGATGGGTATGTGTTAGACCTCTGCCCCTTATTCATCTGTCACAGCAGCCATTAATCAAAGGCAGTTTAAATAATTTTGATCAAAAAGCCAGGCACCACACATTTTGCTTCCTTAAAAACACACAGATTTAAACTCCTAGGCACCAGCATACTCCCTTAGGTTCCTAATTTTAGACACCTGTTTCTGTTATACTTTTGAAACAGTAGACTTTTTTAATTAATGTATTGGTCACCTTAGTTGTATAAAAAGATTACGTTTTGTGCTCGCCTTTTTTCCCCAGAAGTGATACAGCACATCTTTCTGTAACCTCATGTTAGCCATGTTTACCTTCTGTGCTGATGAGTAAATGAAAACGTGGGAGCTGTTAGGCACGCATCCCTCTAGTGAAGCTGTTTACATTCCGTAGTTTGGGATTTTTTTTTTTCTTTGCTATTGTACTGTGCAGGTTTTTTTTTTGCCTGTTCTAATTTGCCATGACGTGGTCAGTGCTGTTTCCTTCCGGCTGCTTGCGAGCCTGTGGTAGAGATAAGGATACGTTTACAGTGCATTTTTAATAAAAAGCTGAAGATCTGCTTCGTGTAGGAACTCGGGGACTCTCTGGATTGTACAAAGAATTTACTTACTGGTTTCATCTGTTTGACACTGTGGGAATCAAGACCTAGAGCATTTTACTTGCAAAATAACAACTTTGCTGAATTTGAACTGTGCGTGAAGAAGAAAGGTGATATACTTGAGACATCCTACAGCTGAGTAGGTCAGTCTGGGTTTTGTATTGTTACTTTAAATGTACCTTAAAGATGAGAGTTACTAATGAATGTGAAAACTGTGTATATGAATCAAATGAAAAGATGGATTTTCTTTTTGTTAACTTTCATAACTTTTTCTTAGTTTCATGCTTTTAATATTAAACATTTTGAAACTGACGTCTTACTTCCTGAAACAGTTTTATTTTTAAGGGAGTGAAAATTTGCATGAATTAATCAGTAAAAGTAATAACTCTGAAGATACAAAGGTGTCTGACTTCCCTGGAATTCGGTACAACAGTAATAGTTCAGAGCAAGCTTTATTGTGACTGCTACTGTTTCACATAGCTAAAGCAATCATTTCTTAATTATAACTTTTTTATTTTTTCCCTCCACAGTGGTAAAGGCTATTGAGGTGGGAAGAACGACTCAGGAAAGGATATCCCTTGGTTTGTTTCTCTTCAAGAAGAGGAGAACCCGGGAACTCTGATGATCTAAGAAATACGAACACTGATACTTGATTCATTTTGTGATCCTGCCTCTCTGCCCAGCTGGACCTCGGTGCCTCTCTCCGTTCTTTCACATTTGAGAACAACTTTCTTCGTATGTGGAGCTGAGACCTGGGAATGCGTTATTATGGCAGCAGTTGTACAGCAGAATGAGCTTGTGTTTGAATTTGCCAGCAACGTCATGGAGGATGAGCAGCAGGTATGGGATGGTGTAAGAAACCATATTTGTACAAATTGGTGCTAGGAATATTGTGAAAACATGAGGAAAAAAATGCGGTGTAAAACACAAAAAAGCGAACGTTGAGGTCATTTTGTTGCAGCAGATATTTGTGCTATTTCAAAAGCTTCCTGTTGCTTCCTGTAACTTGCATGGGCAGAACAGAACAGAAATTGGTTGAAATGTTTTAACTTCTGCAGTACTGCAGAGACATCCTCCTCCAAAAATGTTTTTCCTGTGTCGCTGATTTGTGCCAGTAGAATCCATCCATTTGTGATGCAGAATTCTCCAAATTCTGCTCATTGACAGTAGTTTTAACTTTCCTAATGTGCTAGGATAAAATTCTGAAACAGTCACACTACAGGTGATTAGAAGGAGCAGTAGGTACCTGCTCACTGCTTTTTACAGGTTGGTTTCTAAATTGTGTTACTGTATGCAGTCTATTCAGAAATAAGCTTCAAATTAATTTAAATTGGTTTCTTTCACACTGCAGGGAAAATATGTCTCTGTCTGAGGAGGCTCTCAGTTAGGTGTTGATTATCTAAACCACATCCTGTGAGTCCTGAGGCTTCGGTGAAGGATTCCTGTTGTAAGAATCAGGCAGCTCCTCTATAGGTGGTGGTGAATAGTAGGATTTTGCATTTGTTAAGAAGAAATTAGGTGTCTGGGTACTATGGAGAGACAGTTCTTAAAAGGCTGTGAAGTACAACTCGACAAACTGTTCACCGTTTTTTTTGAAACTGAAAAGCATTCATCCTCTCTTTCAAAAATACTTTTGGCTTTATAATCTTTTCTCTGGGTTTTCTGTATGGCCTAACGTCTGGCTGGGTCAGTGGCCGTTTTTGCTGTCAGAATCATGCGATCATTTCAATGAACTGAGTGTTGTCTGTCTAAAGTGCTAACTCAGTTTTGGGTGGAACTAGTAATGTAACTTCCTTCCCTGTATTTTTCCAGAGCTTGTGGTAGCCTGGGGATTTAGATATGGGAATTGCACAAACACAGTGGAAAACGAACCTTATTTATTACCTCTGTTTGTTGTTCGTTGCTGGGTTTACTTTACAAGGCAATGGGAGAGGGAAGAGTTGAGATGGGGAGGGCTACTTCAGTGTGGTTTCTGGTAATGTAAGAAAACGTGGTTTTGTTTAGTTTAGCTGTGCGTTCTGCCTCTTGTGATTTCTTTAGATGCTCACCTGAAAAACTTTAAAAATATTAAAGAGCACTCAACAGGGCAGTAAAACTTCCCTAAACAGAGCTGTCACCAGCGCCAGAACAAACTCAACTTTGGCATTTGTCTCATAACCCCAATAAATCCTACCCCAGATGAAGCCTAAAGAAAGAAGGCATCCTGTTGCATACCCCAAAGATGCGAAAGGCCAAAGAGACAGAGTGCATAGCAGAAGGTCTGCAAACAGTTGGATGCAAGCTCCTCTTAAATCACTGGGTTACCTTAGTTCAGATATCAAAGATACAGATAGCCAGCTAACGGGCTGCTTGAACATAGGTCTTAAATACTCAGTGGTAGAAAAAGAATCCTGTGTAGGGAAAGATCTGGGAAGCTGGAACAAGATTTAGCTCAGACAAGAATTTATACTATAACAATAACCCCAAAAGATTGATGTATATACCTGGTTGATCTGCTTCTTACAAAAATAGGAGTTACTATTGTTACTTCTGAAGTTTTTCAGTTCTGGACAGATAAATTGTATTTAGGGATAGATAACACAATTTGTGTACTTTGCAAAAATTTTAGCTCTGGAACTGCTCTGTGTTGGTCAAAAGCATTTTTTGAGCTTCGTCAGCGTGCAACAGGTGATATCTTTATACAGGGGTGTCAGTTAACTAGTCGTTAGGTAATTATTTTTGCAATTCCCCCAAAAGCTGCAATTGAAAGAACTTTGGTAATTTTCTTCTTGTCAAAGCTTCGTCTGGAGCCCTGTTGTGCCAAGAGCTGTCAGGGCGTGGAACAGCTGCAGGGAGAGGTTTGGGGTCTAGATGGGCAGCTACGCTCAGTGTTTCAGGGAAGTCATAACTCATGGCTATTTTTTTAATTATATATATATTTTTTTAAGTCTTGGTTAAACAACCGTAAATTATGAAGAGTCCATTTGCAAATATAAACATTCAGCCACTGGCAGACGCCAATAGGAGGGACATGGGGACTCGATCACGTGGCCCCACGTGAAAGGCAAAAGGCTCTCTCTTATCATCTCTATCCTTTTCAGTTTAGAAAATAATGACTTTTTTTTGNTTTTTTTTTTTTTTTTTTTTTTTTCTTGGGCATTCATTTATCGCATTGTGCATATATGGTGAGGAAGAAATGGGATGAAAATATCCTCATAATTTTCAGAAGGGAACAAGTGTCTTGTACTAATGCTACTGATAACCCGTCTGGCTACTGCTGCTATGTGTCAGAGGTCCTGGTTAAATAGANTTTTTTTTTTTTTTTTTTGAGAGACTGCACATGTAAAACTGGGCAGGAGCTACATACAGGCTTTGGCTGAGTCAGTGCTGCTGCCTAGAACTGCTTTCCTTCATGTCTGCAGCTTCTCCTCTCAGTGTCTTTTCATTTAGCCCTTTGTTAACTCACAGTTAACGTGATACTTGATCAGGACATTCTTGATTTAAAAAGCTGAATAAAAGCAGCCACAGAGGCTGGCTCCATGCTAGGAAGTTTAAATGGTGCCAGGGACATGCTGTGTCATTGTGACCATTAAATTGCTAGCTGGGTCCTCGGTATGACTGCTCTGTGCCAGCAGGTGCTCTCTCAAGTGCCTCTGGCCTGTGTAGTAACCTGTGCCTGAAGACACCTTCTGTGTCTCTGAGGGATGTTTCTCTCATCCCTTCTGTGGAAGAGGGGTCCAAACCCTTAGGCTGGGCCATGAATTCTGGACCGTCTTCTCATGCCTTGGCTTGCTCTTCCACATTGCCATGGGAAATGTTCTGAAACATTGAGTCACCTGGTCAAGGCCGAGGTCTACGTTTTTTGGCTATTTCCAGAAACAGAAAGTCGCCCCCCCCTGCAGAAAGTCCCCCCCCTTATCCACTTGCAGTTTTATGAAGACTTTCAGGAAATGATTGTGAGATCCATAATGAGGGTATCGCTCCAGGAAAGCAAGCGGCATTTATCTGCTTCCAGCATCCCTCTGTGAAACTTGGTAATTTCTCAGATGCTGGCCGTGGGAATGTCTTTAAAATCAAGAGGCTGCGTCTGCTGTTGGCACGGAAACTTCAGCAAGATAAAACTGAAGCCTATTTTCTAGTCACCAAGGTCACTTTGCCTAGTTTTGTTTAGGTTTTTTAAAAAAATAAACGATCAGCTGTCTTGCAAGTCTGAATTCTGTTGCTCTGTTAAAAAGCCATTTTTTTTCCACTGAGGTTCTTTCTCCTTTTTTTTGTGTGTAGCTTTTTACCTGCTCCTGTCTATTGCATGCCTTAATTCCCACCCATCACTCACATAAAATTTATTCCGCGCCAGTTAGAAGCTAATCACCTATTCCTAGGACAAGTTTTCTTCCTTTGAGGACTTGTAGTATGAGAATACAGTACCTCCAAAGCCGAAGAAATCCCCTTCCTTATTTTCCATTTCCACAATCAGGGTGGTGGTTTGATCTTCTGTCAGTTGGTGACAGCTGATGAGAAAATTCTCAGAGAAAAAAAGAAACACCTTGTCAGCATGTCAAACACCCGAGAAGAATTTGAGAGCAGGAAGGAAGATTGCTGCCTTTGGCCCCCGGAGGAGGGCAGGGTTCAGTTTTCAGGGAGGTCGTGGAGCATGACTGATGCATTCAGGGACCTTCCATGGACTTCAGCATCTGTCTGAAGCTTTGCACTCCTCCAGGTTGTTAAAGGTCAGTCTACAGGACTGGTTTGTAGATAAACTACGGTGAGGAATTTGGTGTTGAAGACTTGGGAAGATTTCAGCAGTAGTTCAACTCCTTTATGTGTCCAGCAGACATGGGAGATGCCTTGAAGCCAAGCCAAAGCTTTGGTAGAGCTAGCATGTCATTTATTTAAACTATATTTTGCATGATAAAGATGAAGCAGCAGAATTAGGCAAAAGGAAAAAATATGCAAATTGTTTTTCTATGGATTTATGTATTGATTTCTTGAAAACCGTTGCTGACACTTTAATTTAGGACTGTTTTTTATATTTTGGGATACCTTGCACTCTTCCTTTTTGTTAGTGCATGTAGAACCACCTTTGCATTAGAAATAAATTATTTCGTGACCTTGCTATTAGAGAGGTAATGTAATTTGTCTTAATTGAATCACTACCTTCTACTCCTTAATTCAATGTTGTTTTCCCTGTGTGTAATTCTCATTACGCACTAGCATCAAAGGGAGCTGTAGTAAACCTGGGCTCTTCTGCAGTCCTAAAAGTGTACAAAGTTATTCCCGTGTCTTGCAACAGCAGAGCTACAGGAAGTTTTAGCCTGGCTTTCGACAGGGATCCAGGTGCTTTTGATGAAATCAAGAACATTATAGAAGGTGAAATTTTCACCTCTCAACAGTTATATATACATCAGCGTACATTAGTAGTAGCTTTTAAAACTGAATAAAATGCTTGTTAATGAAATCACAACCATTTGCAAAGAAGTGGTGACGGTTTCTGCAAAAATGCGTTTCAAATTAGATTTGTTTGCAGTTGCATGAATGCTTTTGTCTCTGAAAGCATATTATATATTTGTCCCAGCCTTTCCTTTTCACCACCGTTGCAGGAAACAAAATCCGTGCTTTGTACCTCCATAAGGTATGAGTTGGAAGCAGGCGTTAACAATGGCTTTAAAATAAAAGGCCACGAGAAGTGATATTTACTCAGACTCTTCCAGCCCAAAACTGTTATTAATTTAAAGAAAACCACACCTAAAGTGTCTTACCACAAGCGAATGCTTTTCTGTTCATCTCTTGTCTTTTGGAAGCGTAGTGTGTCAGCAAGTTCCTGGGATGGTCTGGCGCTGAGTTCAAGCGACCGGGTACGCCCCTGCCATGGGGGTTTCTCTGCCTGTAGACAGACACAGTGATTGTTGGAGTATGGGTATGATGGTTGTTTCTAGGCATGGTCAATATACAGTTTAACCCTGCANGTATGATGGTTGTTTCTAGGCATGGTCAATATACAGTTTAACCTTGCAGAGCAGATCACATCTGGTCATACGGATCAAACCAGCTGCTGCCAAAATGGGTGACAGCAGCACTATTCGGTACCACGGGAAACATGCGGGTCAGCGGTGAAGGGTGTTTCTGTACCATGTGGATGTCTGGGCTTGTGTAATTAGGTTTCACAGCAGNAGACAGACACAGTGATTGTTGGAGTATGGGTATGATGGTTGTTTCTAGGCATGGTCAATATACAGTTTAACCCTGCAGAGCAGATCACATCTGGTCATACGGATCAAACCAGCTGCTGCCGAAATGGGTGACAGCAGCACTATTCGGTACCACGGGAAGCATACGGGTCAGCAGTGAAGGGTGTTTTGGTACCATGTGGATGTCTGGGCTTGTGTAATTAGGTTTCACAGAGATGAGTAGGGTGTAATATAACTGGGGCTTTGAGAAACTGAGCTGAAAACACGTGACAACCAGTTGGGTTTATCTGCGTTTCGTGTATTACTCTGAAACAGTTTTTTATGACTTGTCCCCACTAAAGAATAACAGCAGCACTGGAGTTGGTTTTGCCTCTCAGAGGCCAAGTCAGTGACGTGAGTGTCAGTCATTAGAGAAGGATGGTGCTGAGCCAGAGTAATTTTTTTATCCAGAAGGAGCTAACATGAGGCACAGGCAATTTGATACGTTGCTGTAGATGCTGCAGCTATTGAGCTGGTGCAACAGCAGAAGCAGGGTGGAAGGAGCGCCTCGCTTCGAAGACGTGGTGGGGAGGCGGTTGGCCATTTGCTGATGAGCATGTAGGAGAGAGACGCCTACGTCAGAAATAGACACCCCAACGCCTCCACCCTTTTATAGTCAACAGAGAGGAATAGGTGTTTTTAGGGCATGGTTCATCCTATCGTAGCACAGGAGCCTAAAACTGGGCAGGGAAATTGTGCCCTGGAAATACCTATTTCTCTCTGTTGGCTCTAAAGGAAACCTGGGGTTCCTAGCTTAAGTCCAAGTGCCTGCACCACAGTTGTCTGAAGTTAGGTGAGATGAACTTCACCCTTAGTATCTATGAACTAGAGCAGGATGAGAGAACTGAAGTGTTCTTACTTGGATCTTCCCTACCAAAAATCCATAGTTCTTACCTGCTTAGTAGAATACTGAACAGTTACTTGCAAAGCATGAACTGTTTTGCTTGCAGGTTAGGGGAGCCTGAGTGGAGTGTTGCATGTAATCCTTTTTAATTTTTTTTAAATGTTGTTACGTATATGGGTACACAATATATGTAACATATCCCAAAAGTTATATACTGTGGTATATTACTGAAATTGAGGTATGTAAACCATTTTTAGAGCATGAATTGTATCTCAGTAATGAGGCTGGTAATGGGCCATCTTCTTTCTAGTTTATGGAACATATTGTTGAAAACAAAACCTTTTTTAATGCATACAGTATTTTATTTTTCTTCTCTCTTTACAGTCCTTATCTTTTTTATTGATGTGGCTTTTATTTAATCAGATCTATTTATTCTTGCCTGCAAGCAAATACGATCAGGGATGTTGGGGTCAGTAAACAAACAGGATGCACAACATGAACACGATTCTTTCTGAGAACAGCAGGGACCTCTTGGCCACCAATGATTCATGGTTTCTCACCTCTGGCAAGATGGGCTTGGGTAGAGGAGGCCGCAAAGGCGTGGGGTAGAAGCTGTCCCATTGCTTGACTGGATATATGCCTATCATCTGGCAGTGTGATTGCACAAGAGGGCTGTAACTGGTCTGCCCTTTGTTAATTTTTATTGATCTCCTACCATGTTATTCTATTATGAAGCTTGTTTGGTAGAGTAGGTAAGGTATTTATTGGGTTTTTTCTTTGAGTTTTATTGAGGCTTTTTGTTTAGCAGACTGTCCATGATAGAAGCCCATTGAACTACTAGTTTTGTTTCTTAATTCTCCCTTTTTTCCTGATTGCCCTTTACTACGGTTGCTGCTGAGACATGTTTTACAAAACACAGAGCAATTTAAAGTGGTAATTACTGCCTTTTAAAACTTCTAATTGCACTTTCTACTTTCAGTACTTAAGTTGCAGACACTTCCCTAGGAGAGGCTTACTCCCATGGGCATTGTCTGTGTTGAGCCAATAGCTCTGATACCATTTTCCATTGGTGGTGGTGTGCTTGGTGGCAAGATTGTGAGACATAAGCAATCCCTAAGCATGTTCATAATCATATGGTTGGGGTTTTTTTTCTTGTGTGGTTAAATAAAAAAAAACCAGCTTGATCCGTGCATATCCACACTCTTCTCTGGAGGGTGAGACCAAATGTACATAAACTGGTTTTCTCAGAAACATGTTTTAGCAGCTTTTTGGTTTGTTTTCTTGTTTTTAAGCTTGCCACATTCATAGTGTGATTTATTTTTATAGTGAGAGAGCCTTAGAATTACAGTTGACTTTCTTTTAGCCTGCTCTGCTATCATCAGCTATGACTTTCTTCCTGCAAATGACATTTTTAAAGACTCGCTTTGGAAAATACTGTGTCTGTCGTAAATGGTATTTTCTGAAAACCTCTTCCTGTTGGTTGGTTACTTTTTCAGAGAGTGTGCATATTATTATTACCGGTCAGCTTGATTTCTGTTTTCCCAGCTGCCTCTTTTCTTCTGTATCTGATGCAAAGTAACTGTTGAGACAGAAAGATGATGCCTGAAAGCAGACTTAGGAAGAAATCAAGGGGGGAAGTAATGTCAAGTGACTAAAGGCGTAAGAATTAGAGAGGGAAAGTATTACGGCGCATGTATCAAGCACTCCCTGTTACACCCCTTGCTCTTGTAGCAAATGTCCCCTAAAATAGTGATCTTCAACTAGTGTCTCATGGGAAACTTGGTGCCTGTGAGAGCTTCGTCCAGTCCCGACAGCCGCAGGACTCCTCCACCCTCAGCTTGATGGGAAGAGGAAAGGATTAAGGTGCTTGCAGCAAGTTGCTTCCCCGGTATCATTGCCAGCAAAGTTTAGCATTTACTCTGCTGTGTCACTCCTCTGTATTGTCAGCTTTTATGCTGCAAAGTAATGTTGTGTGAGTTTGGTATTACCTACTAAAGTCAATATATTAGATACTACAGTGATACTCAGCCTGTGGCCCATAGTGGGACACTGCTGCTACATGGGTTTATGTGCTAAAAATCATCTAATTCTTTGGCACTCGCTCCTGGCGGTCTAATATTCAAGTGATGTAGTATAGGTCTGTTGAAGTATTAATCAGTAAGTGGTTAGACTGGATGTAGACGAACTATCGTTATTTTAATTTTCTTTTTTCCACCCCCCCAGCTTGGTGATCCATCTATTTTCCCTGCTGTCATCGTGGAGCATGTTCCTAGTGCAGACCTCCTACATAACTACTCTGGCTTAACCTGCGTGGATGAACCCAGTGACATGATCACGGAGAGCTCTCTGGACGTCGCAGAAGAGCAAATCATAGAAGATGATGATATCACCCTCACAGGTTGGCAAGAAAAACATTTCTGTGCCATGTTTTTGCACCAAGGTGGCTGTGGCTAATGGTGGAAAAAATCTTAATGACAAACAACAGGAAACAAAATTATAGTAGTATTGAATACTGTTAATTCTGTACAAGATGGAGAAAGTGGTATTAATACTATTAGCTGGTGGCTTGCAATCCCAGCTGCACAGCTGATAATGGTGAAAAGTTTCATCCATCAACAGAGATTAAGACAGTGCTGCTCAGAGTACCAACAAGATTTTTCTTTGCTCTACGTAAGATTTGTTTGCTCTTATTTAATGGTTGGTACATCCATATGTAAACATACATACCAAAAAGCAGGAATATGCAGCTTGTGTAGAGGTACTGCTTGTAGCTTCTCAAGGGTATACAATTAGCCATAAAATGTGCACATAAGCGTGACTTACTGGTGTAAGTATGCTCAGCATAGTATTCATTTTGGGTCGCTAATAATGATTAACACCTAAAATACAGATGTGGTGTGTAAATCCTGTTAGAAAAGGTATCCCCAAAGAGAAAATGATTCTCAGGAGGAAAGCTTAAAGATATGTCACATTTTTTAAAAAACAACCCCTCACTGAATGCATGAGAACGAAGAATTTTTTGCAGAACAAGTCTGAAAGGTGGAGTAGATACTTCACAGAGAAAGGATCTGTTTCTCCATCTTCTTTCAGCCATTAGGCTTCACACCTGGACTGTCTCCAGGGCTGGAGACAGCTTGCTGGTTTCAATCATGCTTTTGACATTATTTCCAAAGGCATACCCTGATACAATCTTTTACCACCAAAAGCAAAACAAAAACTCAACAAAACTTGACATGAGGAACAGTTCACAGAGTAGATTGACATGAGCTGTTCTCAGTAAATGGTTTTATCTGATAAAAATGGCTACTTTTTTTTTTCAGTAGTGAATTATCTGTGAACAGACTGTGACCGTACAAATAAGTTAGCTGATTATTCAAGAAGGTTTTACATACTTAAACGTTATTTCAAATGAGATCTCGTGCCAACTATTCACTTGCTATTCATATTAATTATTCACACTGCAACTGGCATTTCCTCAGTGTGTTACTTAAGCACCACTTAATGCGGCTGTGCAAATTTTTCATAGTGGATCGTTTTTATGAATCCATAGTCACTGTAATATATTGTATGTGAATTTTTACTTGCATATGAGTAATTGTGAAACTCCAATTTGTGAATGCTCTTGTTAACGTTTTTTTGTTGCTGGTCACATGAGGAGGGTTTGCGAATTCCTGCCAGAGACTGAAAATATGTAATCCTTGTAACTGATGGTGTCCAAGGGTTTCTGGGATACTTTGGAGGCAGACAAGTACGGTATTGTTCCCATCATCCATCGTAGTTCAAGCAATCTGGTTTTCTTTAAAGGCAAAGTCCTTAGAAAACCAGAGCTGCCACTTTGCAGAGATTATTGTTGTGAAGGAGATATTAACTAATTATCTGTTTCACACTCTCCATCCCGCTAGCTACTGTGCATCCTGTGGGTTTCCTTGGAAGGGAAAATGGATGAGCCCACGCCAGGCAGGGACCAGCACCGCTGCTCAAAGCTCCTGCTCAGGGTGCAAGGTGGGCAGCACTGGCAGCTCAGCCCCCGGTTTCTGGCAGGGAGCTATCTAGCCTGACTCAGGTGGGACAGAATTTGGGGGCCCAGGAGTGTGAGGGCACCCCACAGGAGCTGAAGAGAGGAAGGACATTGGGGAAGGAGCCCCCCCGTCACCTCCCTGCCCACTGCAGGCAAGCATCGGCTGTGCCCGCGGCTGCCCACTTGAACTGCAAGGCTGCCAAGGAGGAGATGCTGTTCAAGCATGGCTTGCCGTAGGCTGCCTCTGAAATGGGGCTAATTGTAGCTGAAATTTCCCACCTACTCTATTTTTCAGCTGCACTTCACCCCCCCTCCTTCTTTGAAGTTCCCTTCTTGATTTTTTTTCATGGAACGTGTTTGGTCTTAACAGTGAAATGGGTTGTTATGCTCTTTGAAGTTTGTACCAGTCTTTTCAGTCACTTCCACGTTATGCCTTTGAGAGACGATCAGGCATTATAAAGACTGTACTAATTCCACATTAAAATATTCATAAAACTGAAGTTCACAGCAAAACGAAACTGAAACCGCCATCATTTGTGACTAAACGTTACTGAGAAATGGCTGCTTAATGTGCAGGATTTGATTATTTTTTTTTAAAGTTACCAGTTGTTCAGTACTGTTTTATGGCTCTGTCATACATTAAGCTTGTCTTTTCTCCTAAACTAACAGAAATTAGCACTAGGTCTCCTGAAACTGAAGCAATTAGTTTTTAGGGGTCTGTCTGCAGAATGATGGATGCTGATAGGTTTTTCCATCTATAGGATGTAGCTTCAGCCCTTCAAAACCACTGCTATCGTGCATTGGTGATTACTTACCTGAAGTATAAATTATACCCTGCAGAAAACTGTAAGAACAGCATCTGTCTCACAGGAAACCCTGCTGAAAGATGGCTAACAACCAGCTTTTTAGTTACGTTAACGCTTGTGCTGTAGATTTTTTTATAATGAATAGGCAGACCTGCCTTATCACCTTCCTCTTTAAAAGCACTTTTCCCTGGAAAAACTGCGATGGAAATTTATATGGTCAGTTTGTTGCCAATATTATGGGATTTTAAATCATTAACCATCATGTAGTAAAGGGTGATTAAAAATAAATCAGAGCATTTGGCTTTGAATGAAGTATTATCTCTGAAGGGAATATTGAATTGTGCGGGTTTTTTTTCTCTGAAGAATACAGGGCATAATGTTTTGTGCAGAATAAATTCTAGGCCAACTTGTCAGATGGTACGATTTTTTTATGTGCCTTACTAATGTGACTAATTACAGTTATAAGGTTCATAGGAAAGAGGAGCTAATTATGTAACTTCCTGAAAACATTTTTTAATTTTATTTTATAGTATGTTTTTTTTAACTTTGCCGTGTCTGGCCAATTTAATTTAGAAAAATTACAGTTAACCAAACTCTGCCATTTTGTAGTTCACCTGTTCTGGCGTTGTGTTCATGGGATCAGGGAAGTGGCTGCACTGAGACAGTTTGGGGGGATGTGAAAGGAGGGACAGAAAACTTGAGCTTAGATGCCCTGTGCCCTAATCTGAATAGGGAGCATGGAAGTGTGCATTTTCATAGATCAATAACGGTGCTTAATAACCAGTTCAGAAGTTATTTTACAGCATTTTGAAGTTCGGTAGTATTTGGCTTGTACGTGTGGTGAGGCTCTAGCTTTCGTGGCACAAGCCAAGCTGGTCAGGTAGGAGAATGAAGGCAAAGAGATGTTAGACCAGCATCTTTGGTGATCATTTATGATGCTTCAGAGAAATCCAAAGGAATAGTTAGGTGGAAACTGAACTTCATAGTGTTAATCTGCGAGAATTTTGAGTTGACGAGATGCCAGTTGTAAAAAAAACCAGGTATGGTTTCAGTTACTTCGTAAAGAAATTATTCACTGCTGCACATAGCACCTGGTTAGAAACAGTGAGGTTTTTTTGTATAGCTCCCCAATGAGGTAATTTATAAAGCCTTATTTAAAAAAGAAAATGAAGGGTGATGTGTAGGTCTCCTGAAATACCTGTGTTCTTAAACTCAATTTTCCAGTGTCAGTTAACAATCAGCTCAGAGTTGATACTAAAAAGCAATCACTTAAATTTAACAGCCAGATATTCTGCAAAAGGCAGCTCTGTCCATGTTTAATGGATCTCTTTCTACTTCTGGCAACTTTAGATTTCTTCCGACATTATTTCGAGGCTCTGCGGTCCCTGTTTTTGTCTATAGTAAAACCAGCAATGAGTTTAAACACAGCTGTGACTAGCACAGACCTTATCTTGGCCAGGACAAGGACTTGCCACTCCACTGCTGGCCACCGGGCAAGCAACAGGAGCAGGACAGGACTGCTGGAAGTGGTGTAAAGCTTTCAAAAAAGACACTAGGCAGGAGCAGGGAAAGCAGGACTTTGGACTCGGGCGGGAAGCTTCCAGCGTGAGGAAGCTTCCCACCCGAGTCCAGCGTGAGCATTTCTTTCTCCACCAGGTGAGAAGAGCAGAAAGCTGTGTTTGGGCAAGCCTGGCGCTGAAGGGGAGCACTGATTCATAGCGAACCTGGATTCGCAGTAACAGGGCTGTAATTGGGTGCAGATACAGAGGCTTATATTTGTGGCTTGCTCAGATAAACAAGAACTTGTCGAGTACCCTGGGAAAAAATGAAGTTACTTCAGGGTGTGGTTTTCCCTCTTCTACTCTTCTTTTTCTCCGCTCCCCCCCTGTTTTCCTTTTCTCTCCCCACCCTTTTTTCTCTCACTGTTTTTTATTCCCCCCTCTTTCTTCCTTTTTCCTTTTTTTCCCCCTCTTTTTTCCTTCCTTTTTTCTCTTTCCTCCCCTTTTTTCTTTTTTCCTTACCTCTTGTTCCTTTTTTCCTTACGTCTTTTTTCTTTTTTCCTCTTTTTTCTAAAGTCTCTAATTATTTAAGATAACATTTGAAATCTGATGCTTCGTAGAAATGGCCTCCCCCACCACTATTCTTTCCTCTCTGACTTTGTCAAAGTGTAACAAATAAGGTATTTCATTACCATTCTAATTAAATTTGTGAATGTATCAAAAGTGCCGGTGATTGGAATACCTTTCTGCAACGTTAAAATAAAAATAAGAGACACTAACTTGCCTTTGGTAGTTGAGTTGGTTATCTCCGAGTGCTGTCTCAAGTTGAGTGGTGCAAATTAGCATCTTGCTGCTAGTAGGACGGAGAGGTGGTGCTCCATCTCTTCTGTGCTGTACCCCGCACCTTGGTTGTTTTCGCTCTTGAGTTCTTGTAATTCAACTTGCTGACCCAGCAAAACCCCAAAAACTTCATTTGAGCAATTTTATAAAACTAAATTGTCTCACTGCGTGATCAAAAAAGTGTGAAGCCTGGCTTGTGTTAAGTGACAGGAGTTTGGATCATGAACCAGGGGCAGAGACAGGAGGAAGAACCACAGCCCTTGTTTCTTCAGCAACAGGGAAATATTAATTTGGCTCAAACCACCTTGTGAAGTCATCATCTAAGAAGAGGCTTGAAGAGTGTTAGCAAGGGCATTAATGTGGTTAAAAACTTATTTTTGCCATTCTGTGTCTGTGGATAGACAGATAGCTGGCACTCTTTATGTTTTTTGTGAGCATCAAATTATATTAATTTCTATGTTTACATTATTTATATGACTATTATAAGTTCCTTTCATTAGTCTTGGATATGGATGGTTGATTTTTAGCCACACGGTGTAATAGCAATGTAAAGCTGGCAACCTGTGCCTCGCCTGCCATTATTCAGAGTGAAGAATTCACAGACTCCGCTCTGTCACATCAGCTCCTGAAAGCAAGCAGGTTTGCTCCTTGCACAGCTCTCACCGAGGAAAGAGCAAACTCCTCTCTGCCCGCAGCACTGAGAAGCAGGGGGTACCACTGCTGGCTTCTAAATTGTACGTGGCAGTGTAAACCAGCCCTGCTCAATGGCTCTGGCTGAGCTGGACCGTGGCAGGTTACCTAACTGTCCATTTGGACACCATCAGAACTGATGACAGCTGCTTTGGCAGTGCTGTGTGCCGACATTTAGGGTGACATCCTTATTGTGGTCTTCGTTATGCTGGTAGATGGTACGGAAAGTTCCCATCCAGTTAAAACTTAGAACCAGAAACGATCAAGTCAGCACTGCCAGGCCAAGCGTGAGCATGCCTGCAGACTGCATGGGCTATGCTTCGTTCAGTCTCCTCCTCAGCTGGCCAGGCATTCCCTAGGGAATGCTGTTCGGCTCTTGGGGCTGAGATGCTCTGCGGCTGAGCTCCTGAGCCTGCAAGCTGCATGACAAAGGTGTCAGCGGTGTGCTGCCCTGTCTCACTCTATGGCTTCCCAAGTCAGGACCTTAGCCCATACTCACTACCTCCCCTTTTCTCTTCACGCTGTCCTCTGCCCCAACTGTGTTTCTTGTTTCTTCATCCTGTTTGGAGATGTCAGCCAGAAGTCTGAATGTCTGTGCAAGATACGGGGTGAAGGGGGTCCTGTAGGCAACAGGGTGAGTTCTTGTGTGGGTCAGGGGTTCCCAACGCCTGTCTGCTTTATTCTGTCTTAGCCTGAGCCTCTGACGCTTGGGGCATGGTAGGACTAATGTCAAGAAAAAATCCAGGAGGTAAGGAGGCTTCTCCTGAGCTCCGTGTGCTGCATTTAAATCAGCAGGGTGGAGGAGGTGGGGCTGATGCGTGAATGTCTGCATTCATCTTTGCCCTCTCCTAATGATACCAATTGCTGAAATTGTAAATATTTAGGATGAAANTTGGTTGGTTGGTTTTTTTAATTGTGCGATTGTTTAGTGTTAGTGAGCTGGGTGCTTTGTTGTTACTGTGATTTTTTAATTTTTTTTTTTTAAAGTATAGAAATTCTGGCATAAACCTCTTGCTTTTATGTGAAGAAGAAATGTTCCAAGGTCATTGCATTGTGTTTTATAGTGCATTTTTGCTTGCTCTGTCAGTCTGTCTCCTTTCTTTTTTTTCTTTTTTTTTTT
>RSEF01000001.1:190050482-190083437 GCA_003993805.1 Himantopus leucocephalus
TTTTTTTTTTTTTTTTTTTTTTTTTTTTTTTGTGACTGCCCCACCCAAAATTCCTCAAAGCTAAACAGGGAGAGAGGGCGAAAAGCCTGACTCATTACCGGACTGAGAAAGTAACTGAGGTTCATTGGTGTCCTAGGGAGGGGAATACTAATGCAACCCTTTGTACCGCTTTGATAGATGCAAGTGAATTCCCCAATGTAGCTTCAAATTTGTGTCAAAGGGTAAGGAAGCCTGGCCCATGCATTTCCATCCAACAAAGACTAATTTCTAAAAGAATGTGTTAAACAGTTCTAAAGGTTTACGGTACCAGGTACTGAAACTAAGATCCAACTTATTTATCATGCTACATTTATTTTGAAAAAAATCCTCTGGTAAGGTATTCCTCCAGTCAAACCAGTATTATCTTCTTGGACTTGGACAGCTGTTATTTTGCAAAATGATATTTTACTGAATTTTTTTTTGGTGTGTAGCTTCAGATTACATTAATTGTAAATTAATGCTCAAGAACTTTGGACTTGGCTAATGACCACCCTTCTGAGACTGATGAGGCATTGTCTAGTAGTCAATTTTTTTTTTAAAAAAAAGCTTTTTGTTTTGTGTTTGCAATCCAGTGTGTTCCTGGAGCCTTCACTGTGAGCCCTACCTGTAATCCCCGTGAATTTGAATGCTTTAGGATTCAGTTGCACCTTTAGATCACATGCTGTCTAATAGAAGTTGTGGAATATTTTCTTGTCTGTCCTCCAGGCTAAATGACAAAATATTTTTGGTGAGCATTTCTTAATTATGGAATTCACTTCCTTTGGACCACCATAAGAAGAAATTAGCAATATTGGGGTTTTTAAAGGATACTATCTGGAATATTGTTTGTGGTAGTGATATTTCTTAGGGTTCATGGGTGTTGTGTTTTACTGCATGTGCTTGATCAGCATGTGCAAGAGAGGAGTTAGAAAGAGGCAGAAACAAAGGGTTTGTATTATTTGTGGCCTTTTTTTAATACATACAATTCGAAAAATGTAGTGTATTAAATAAATGAAATGATTGCAGCGTGCATTTTCTCCCCAGCTAATGTGTTATTAATCATCTAGTAGAAGACAGTGTTTACCACTTCTTTTTTTCTAGAAGTGAAACAGGAATAAATACTGTGTTAAGCTTTAAGTCCAGTTTGTAGCTTGTTAAGAATTAATTTTACTCTCTTGCTTTTAGTTGAAGCATCTTGTCATAATGGAGATGAAACAATAGAAACAATCGAGGCTGCTGAAGCACTTCTCAATATGGACTCCCCTGGTCCTATGTTGGATGAAAAAAGAATAAGTAAGTTTTTCATGAAAGCAAATCCAATCTGTATTTGCCTTGTTTATTTCTGAAAGAAGGAGGGATTCAGTGCAGCATGGTTGCATGGAATTGGTAAGATTATTTTGCTTCCAGGCAACCTTTATGTACATAGTTTGGATATCAGAAATCCAGTGTTGTATGCAATGAAGGATTTCATTGCTATGCCAGAGTTGAACAGGCAAGGAAAGAATCAAAAATTACAGGGAAGGTGTGAATGAAGTCGGCTGGTTTAGATTGCAGTGTTTTGTTTGCCTGATAGAGGATTAGTCTGTTTATGTTACCAAGATAAAAGAATATGCACTTACATCTGCAGATTGCCTTAAATATGAATAAAAATGTGCAATCACCAAATAATTGTGCTTTTTGGGGGAGTAGGTTATATCATTAAATTGTTCTATTTTAATAGTGCTTCTGCTAGTGTAAAATGTTATCGGCGCATGTGTTGCATTATGAACTAGTCTTCTCTCCCATGAAGGCCTTAAGCGTCATAGTTTTGTTTTATTATGTGTTTAAATTTTTGCTGTAAAAAAAATAGCTTTTAGAAGTCCTTGTGGTTGTGTGAAAATAGTCCTATTGTTCCTTTCCCTTAAGCAACTATGTTTGGGGCAACTGAAGATGATGATATGGTGGCTCCTATTACACATGTGTCAGTCACACTTGATGGGATCCCTGAGGTGGTGGAAGTCCATCAAGCCCCAGACCCTTACGCTGAATCACCAGAAACTCCAGAATTTGAACAACCAAAGAAGAAAAAAGGTAAGATGCTACCGGAGAACAGCGGCGTGGAGTAGGAGAGCAGTGGGTGGCGTGCTTACCTCCCCTGTGGGTGTCTGGAACCATCCTGGGTGTCAGGTCAAAATAAGTGAGTGGGCTCTGCTAGAAATACAGAGACAGCGTTTTCTTACTGGGTAGCGGAAGCACAGATTCTGGTGCTTAGATACTAATGATGTTGAAGAGGTAGCAACGATGGGTTATCCCACAGGAAATATGAATCTCTGCTTGTTCCTACGTATAGTTTCTTCTTCAGAGCAGAATTGCAATACAAGTTATAGAACTTTTGTTACTGTGATTCCTGAAGCGCTTTAATTAGCTCTTACTTAGCTTCATCTAAAGGTACTTGATCTGTTCAGAGTATGGGATGAGAATGAGGAGGGTTTTTTAGCTTTTCTTAAATTATAATGGTTTAATTTTATTTTTTTAAAAATAGCTGCATGCTATAGTAAGCGTAAGTCCCATTTGCAGTAAATAACACTTACACAGTGTCCACTGAGTGATGTTCCACTGGAGTCGGTCCTGTGCCAAAGAGTAATGAAGTGGTGTTAGCCGGACCTTCTGCTCCTGTTTTCCCACCCTGCTTCAGCGTGGACCCCATCAGAGGTCCTGAAGCTGATGTCTACAGTGGAAAAAAGTCATACAGTGCAGGCAGATGTAAGGTTCTGTTGCAACAAATTTAAAAAAAAAAAAAGACAAATAAACCAAGAGAGTTAGTTTCTGGAACTAATCGTAGGGCTGAATCAGAGCATTAGGACTTTGACAGGTTCCCCTGTGAAATAAAAGCCTTCCAGAACTGTGCTGCTGCTACCCAGCCATACTCCTGCTGAATGAGAGTGTGCATTTTTGCTGCTACTTTTGCTGCTGCTTCTGAAAGTTGGGAGTTATTATCTGTCGTAGAGTGCATATCAGCCTGCGGAGACCTTGGGGAAGCCTCCTGAGCCCCGTGTGTGTCACAAGGTCTGGTAGGGGTGGGTGTGGGTCTGTAAGTCTCTGATTCCCGTCAGAAACCTGAACCGAAACTGCTGTGGAGGAGAGCTTTACCAGCAGCTGCCCCGAGAGTGCTGCTGGGGAAACTACTGTGCTATGTGCACTACTGTGAGATAACAAACCATAAGAGGATTTTAAACTGTTTTTTTGGTTTTGTTCTTTTCTTCTCTTCTTCTTTTTAATGTTGGCTGCTATGTGGGTCAAAACAAGGAGCCACTGTCTGGGAGACATTTAACCTCTTTGGCTTGATGCTTTCATACCCTCTTTTGTGTTGTGCTTCTGCTTACTCCCACACCTTCCTCCTCCCTCACTGTAGGTTAGAAAACCAGTTGCTTCACAGCAAATATGTGTGTTTGTTTTTGACAGTTAGATCAGATAGAAAAAATACTAGAAAAGATGCATCAGCTTAGCATTTCATTAACTACTTGTTTTCAATGAAGTTGAGACTTCATGAGGTAGATAGTATGGTCTCAGTGATGCTGAGGTATTACTTCAAAATGTCCAGGGATTTGTAAGGCGTTGGTGTACAGCAGTTGCTGCAAAATTTTATAGTGCACTTTAGGATGATGTGCAGCATGTGGGTGGGGTTCTTTTGGGTTGTTTTTTAAATTTTTTTTAAGTGCAATCTGTTTCCCTTCCTTTGGTCAGTTTTGTGGCACGGCAAAGGACCATGGTCATTTTGCCCTATCCATACCACTCATGATTTTATAGACTTCTAGCATATATAACCCATCAGCTAAACTTACAGGGTTGCATTGTGCAGAGCAGTGCCAGCTGACTGAGCCAGAATGGCACTGCCAAGTAGAGCTCCTCCAAGAAAATGTTTTCCAGAAGTGATGGGGTGATTTCAACTTCCTTTCCTTGTGGGCCTTCTTGCTGCAGCAAGGGAGCTGTATCCACCCATCTGCTCAACTCCAAACCTGTGTTCAGCATGGTGTTTGTACTCCTGAATGTCTGAGTACTGAGCTGCTGAACTATGGATCAGAAAGACAGGAAAAACAAAGGGATGTCAGAGAAAGAAACTTGGAAATTTGCTATGCTAATACCTTCAGTCACATTTTTGCTGTGGGAGGTATCTGGCAGTAGGTGGTCACATAAGTTGTATACACATTATTTTAAACAAAAAACACTGAAAACAGTGCAAGAAAATGTACTGAACTCTTTCTGGTATGGTATAAGTTATTTAATCAGGGTGAGCATCTCACTATATAAATATCACATTAATTTGGAGTATGAATTTCTAACCGTAAGTGGTTTTTTGCAACCATGGAAATAGGAAAGTGGAAATACCAATTATAAATTTGATTAGCTATACAAAATTACGGTAGCTCCACATAAGGCTTAGCTCTTGCACATTCTTCATCCTTCCTCCTTATAAAATTCTCTCCTAAAAAGGAATTTAGTGATGTACTCTAAAAGGTAACAAATTCATGCTCTGTTGAACCAAAGGAGGAAGCGTGCTAATGCTTAATGTGCTTTCAGAAAATAACTTCTTTTAAACAAAGGAAACGTGTCTTGTGTGTCTCTGTTAACTGTGTTTTTGATGGTATCAGTGAGCGCCTGTAGTGTAGTCTAAAGCCATCATCTTCAGTATCTCTAGCCCAGATGTAGAGCAGTAACATCAATACCTTTCTGTAAACGAGTTTCATGTTCTTCACTGATTTTTAATTTTGGGTGGACTTCTGGTAGAGGATTGTCCAAACAGGACGTCCTGAAGTAGTCTAGGCTGAAGTAAGAGTGCCTAGGGTTGCTGTAGCAGGAGTATTCATATTTAGTAGCCTAGGTTATCCCTCATCAGAAGTGTACAAATTATGTGTGATCGGTACTTATGTTTTCTGAAGTTGACCAGCAGAAGTTCAGTCATGACCTTCTTGAACCCTCACCCACTTAATTTTCTTTTAAGACCTGATCTCATTTGGACACAAGGTCATTAATGACATCAAAATAATACTCACAGCTCCTTAATGGTGTACATCTACACCTGTACAAGAGGGAATGAGCACCCAATGGAGTCTACCCGACACAACACTAAGGGGAGCAAAGCACTTAGCCAAAGTTACCCTGAGGGACTTCTTGTGCCGTAGAAGCTCATCTATGCAAGAGCAACTAGACATTTTAGAGAAAACAGACATTTCTGCAACCAATAATGGTGAGTGGAACAAAGCTGCTACAAATGTAGTCCAGGAGTTCTTTATCCTTTCATATGATTATATATGAAAAAAACAATATTGTAGGATTTCTTCCCTCCCGTCTTAATTCAAATCAGTGAAGACATTACTGGCCAAGACCATGGCTGAACTTTGTGTCCCACCCTCAGTCATGAGTCCTGTCTGAACGGAAGCAAGAAAATTAGACAACTCCATGCATTATGAGAGTTTCCTCACTGCAGGTCTCTCAACTAGCTATCTCTCCTCCCCCATGGCCTGTCAAAAAAAGAGAGAGAAAGAAAAAGGTGCACAGGTGGACTTAGCAAGACTGCAAATGTTAAAAGGTGGGTGCTCAAGCCAGTGTTTCTCATTACTTCTTTATAGATACCTGGAAGTCCAGAATAAAGCAGACAGCGCTGGCTGGCAGTGAGTTTTTTTTTCAGTTAGTGAAAAACCCTCACTCTTACTCTGTAGCAGAGCCATTTCCTTTCTAAAATAGCCCCTAAAAACAAAACCAAAAGTGGAATGTTATAGTGTGTGGAATTGCACAGGTCTATTAGTCTTGCCTCCTTAGGATGTAAACTCTTTGGAAATGCGATAGAGAAAAAGAAAAATCTTTTTCTTTAGATCTTTAATTATGACAGTGTGCTCTGTGGACTAGAAATATGTTTCTCTGAGTCCTGTGTCTGCTTGGTCTATTCTGTCTCTCAAAAGAGCAAAGGTAGTATGTGAATAATTTAGGTATTGTCAATCTACAACAGGGTCAATGCAAAATGTGATAAGAGAAATGTTTATTTCATAAGAAAGTTCTAAAGGTTTCTGGTTAATTACATTAGCTGTAAAAGCTGCCATTGCAGGGAGTGAGCACTGATAAAGGAATGGTGTCAAAGTTTTATATTGGAAAAATACTTCAGCATAACTTGTATTTTTTACTCCACTTATGTTTAGGTAGTTGATTTCTCAACATTTTCAAATGAATGCTCCTCATTCTTGTCATCAGTTGTAACTAACTGCTTCCTTTCAGTCTTCCTCACCAGATAGAGCCACCATGCTTATTACTTCAAAAACTGGTGTTTTTTTCAGAGCCTGTTACTGGTTCTGCTGGTTTTAACAAACAAACAGGTGACTTTCCTTTACCTGTAGCTGCTGTTCAGAAAGGTGTAAAAGACAATAGGACTGAAAAATGTTTTCTTCATATGACAGTGTAGTTTGCTGCTGTCAGTGGAGGCTTCCAGTCTATTAAACAAGCAGACAATCGTGTTTTATCCCTAAATTCCATTTTGGTGGTGAGTGAACAATATAGCGCTCTGTATTTGATCTACCTTTTCCTGTTTAAACTCTTGCCTGCAGTTAACAGCTTATTCTTCTCATCTTGTCTGTTTTGAGTGCTCTTAAGAGTACCTAAAAAGCCACAGAATTTTCCAAGGTACATATATTTTGGAAAAGTGAGCATAATCTTTACCAGAAGTACGCTTAAGAGCATAGGGGGTCCAATCCTCCTGTAGAAATTGAAGAAGTTCAGCATAGGATTGAGCTCCTAACTTACTAGAAATGGAATCCTCTCTGAATGGGGAAAACAGATCTCTTCCCTTTTTAGGTCCTTGCTCTTTTTTATTTCCTTTTTTTTAAGCTGCAGTTGACTTACTGGTGGTTTATTTCAGGGAAGAAGCCAAAACCATCTCGTCCTGAGTCCCCTACCACAACTCCAAACATATCTGTGAAAAAGAAAAACAAAGACGGAAAGGGTAAGTCAAAGAGTTGTCACTGAAATTTTTAAAAGAACATTGTTTCTGAGTGACCTGTGAAAAGAAAAAGTTCACTAGTTCTCTTGTGATGTAAAACCAGGTCTTGTGCTCAGGGGTGGTTAACATCTCCTCTTAAGGCAAGTAAAAAATTAGCGCACGAGATTTCTTGGTGAAATACCCAGTTCCTAGGGAGAATAACGCATTTGTCACTTTAGTTGCAAAGGTCCTTGGAAACTCTTCAACCCCCTGCAGGAGCTGCTGCATTTTGAGTGAAGTCTTGGGGAGTGCTTTGCATCATGTTAGTGTTTCTTGGGCTGTGGTTATTTTGACAAATGATCTTTGAAAACGTTTTCCATCTGTGTGTGTCTAATTCTGCATGAGGAGCTAATCAAGGCTGCCAGTTGGCAGCAGGAAGTACGAAGCCCTGAATTTTGAGGAAAGTTATAACGCAGCTTGAAGACTTGGGCAGAAAACTTGGGTTTTCGATACTACTTTCATTCCTCCTGTGTTTAAAAGGAAGAAAGAAAATAAATACCACACAACTGATAGAATAAATCATTTCCTCCAGACTGAACTGTTCAGTAGCATCTGTCAGTTTTGTCAACAACTCAGTTACTTTGCTGTTGGGTCCAGTGCGTGCACCAATTCCCTGGGCTGGCATTTGAATGGCAGCCTGATGCCCCAGCCCTCACCGAGTTCTGCTGCCCTCAGTGGGAGCTGGAAATGAGCCTCCTCTGTGTCACCACAAGTGCCTCGGGACTGATGTGCTTGCATGCACGCAATACTGGCCAGGACAGAAGCCCAGCCAGACCTGGAAGGTGGTGGCATAAGAATGTCAGAATTTCTTGAAAATAGAAAAATTGCTGTGCTGACAAATGAGTATGGGTGGTTTTTTTTTTTCTTTTGAAGAGGGATTTTCTGCTATAACAGTGGGGAAAAAAAACACTGTTGGCAAGCAGTAAATATTTAACAGGTTAATGCCCAGCAATTTTGAGTATGCATTGTTGCCTTTTTTTATATTTTATATTAAAACCTGATTTTTAAGTAAAACTGAAAGAAAAGTATCAGAGGAACCTCCAGATAGTGCCAAAAGGAAATAACAGAAAATTTTAAAGCAGCTAGCTGCAAAATTAAAAGGCAGAGGAGTCTAATGTTTCTGTCTGATAGCAAGGATACACCGTATTTCACATTTGTCCATTGTTACAAAATTGCTAATTCAGAAGGAATTAAAAAGGAACTTGTTGCCTGAAACCACTGCCTGTTACGAAAAAGGCTACAAAAGCATTTGTTTTACGTTTTGAGGAACACAGAATTGAAGTAACGGATATTAATATAACTGGCCATGGCAGGGAAGCAGCTAGAAAATCATGAGAGTTGCCTGTCTCTCAGTATCCACAATGTTCCCCTAAGGGGAACATGTATGCTAAAATATCAAGCCCTCCATATAATTATTTGATGATAAAAACTGAGTTTTCTACATATTTCTTCTTGTGTTGTAACTCAGAGGAAGTTAACACTTATGCCTGTGAGTAAAGCAGACGTTTTCGCAGGCAGTCCTCTTCACAGTGATTTTTTTCAGTGGCTAAGCAGCGACAAATTTTCAGGCTGCCTTGATGCAGCTGAGCAATTTGAGTCTAGACTACATAAAAGCACCCTGGATTAGATGGTAAGTGGCTGGGAATGCTCTCACTCCTAGCTAACATTGTGTCTTGCCTAAGCAGTCTTAACCTTTGCCTTCGGGGTATCTGAAGGCAAACAGGCTGACCGTTTTATATAAGCTGGGAGACATTTGTTGCAAATGCAGTGTTTTTTCTCTAGGGATGCTCACTTTTCAAGTTTCCACCTGCTGAAGGAGCTGCTAACTGCCAGTGCTTGATGACTTGGCTGAATATTTGCAAAATATAGTTTGTAAGACAGTAGTATGGGAGTTTTAATTTGTAAGACACCTCCTCTTGTTGAAAAAAGTTCAGACTGGTGGTTATTATAAAAGTTGAAAAACTGCCGTGTTAAGTTAAAGCTAATGAAAGAGATCCTGGCACCTTCTGATGCACTGAGCAGCATTTTTTTGTGAAACTTAAATCTGCACATGCCATCCTTGCTGTGGTTTTGCACAGCTATTGTGGGAGATGATACTTTCATACAAGAAATTTTTTCCTTTCTCAGACTAACAACATATCACTAAGAAGCTTATATGCAGCTTCAAGTGTCCAAAAGAACGTCAGACACCAAAAAAGCAGGAAAAAGGGTCTCATTAGTTATATGAGTTTAGACTCCTTAACTGTGCTGTCGGAAAAAAAAAAATGCAATCTTTGTAGTAGTTTTAAGTACTCACAATCTGTGATTTTAAACACTGANATCTTTGATTTTAAACACTGAACAAATGTGATGGATTTCCATATATAAGTGTTTGTAAAATGCTTGTTTGTTAATTTTTCAAACAAGAAATTGAATTTGAATGTTGTCTACCAGCAGGTGCTCACAGGTTTAAAAAAAAATATCTTTTTCTGAATTTTATTCTTGAAGGTTTGCCTACCTCAGCATATGCCACTGATTGCCCCATATAAATCTAATTGTTAAGTTTTTGTTTAGCCTTTTAAAGGATTATACCACTCACCTCAATTCAGCAAAGTATTTAAGCAAGGGCTTAATTTCCAGCATTTTCAGAGGATGGATCTGAACATGTTCCTATTCGAGGTAAAGCAATAGGGACTGCTTCTGTAAATGGGTTAGGCCGACGGGAAGTGTATCCATAGGTGACTCATGCTGTCTAACGTTGGTGGTTGGAACGGGGTGACTGTAGGTTGACTGGTACCTGACTCTGTACGTTACAGACAGTGGCTAGGTTGTTTGAGCACCCAGATCGTAATAACTAACAAGAATCCCTTCCCATGCCCTTCCATCACTATTTCCTAGTCTTGATGATGTATTACAGTGTATTTGTAATCAGCTTCTTAATATTTAGATTATTTACATAATGAATAAAATATGGTCAAGTAATGTTTTTTCTTTTTTTTTTTTTTTCTGTGTCCTGAAATACTTCTATTTTAGGAAATACAATTTATCTCTGGGAGTTCTTACTAGCACTGCTCCAGGACAAAGCTACATGTCCTAAATATATCAAATGGACTCAAAGAGAGAAGGGCATTTTCAAACTGGTAGATTCCAAGGCTGTGTCCAGGTTGTGGGGAAAACACAAAAACAAACCTGACATGAATTATGAAACAATGGGTAGAGCTCTCAGGTATGTACATTTTTAATAATAGACTGGTTTTGTTGCCTTTGTGTTTGCATGCATGAAATGCCTCATCTAATCTGTGTAACAACAGAAAAGAGTAAGGATTCTATCCATTTGGGAAATGAAGTTATTTCAGCAAAATAAACTAGCTAACTAAAAGTAACCCTTACTAACCTCAACCCCGAATCAGTCACCTTCAGTCTCAGCTCAGACATTTTCAGTGCTGCTGCAAAAACTGCATCTTCTCAGTCAGCTGGACAAAGTAAGAGACTGAAGATTCCAAGTGGGGCAAGCCTTTGAATCTCTCTTCTCCAAAAAATCCTAAATTCAGGTGTATTGATGAAATTATTTCTCCTTGTTGCAAATGATCCCATTTCCAGTAGAAGATACAGTTTTAGAATTCAGGTCTGGTTGCGCTTCTCTGAACTTGTGTGTACAGACAGTTTTAAAACCTCTTATTGTGTGCCTCCACCTATCAGGCTGGGATTTTTCTCATACATAAAAGACTGTACAAAATAAGCAGACATCCATGAAGCTTCAGTCTTATCTGCTGATTGATAATTGTCCAACTGAGCAGCTATGCATTTCTTTTCATTTCCCTTCACCCCTCACCTCATTGTGTGTCATTTCAAATTGTCATATTAATTTTTAAACATAGCAGAAGTAGTGCTCTCCTGTCCTATTCCCTTTGCTTTGTTGTAGCTAAAATGTCTGCCTGTGCTCACTGGTGAATAAGCATCAATTCAGGTAACTGAAAGAACTGTATAAGGATTACAAGTTTCATGCAACTTTTAAAGCGTATGAGTTGATAGCAGAGCTGCCAAGTCATGGAGGAGTTCTCTTTCTCCTCAGAGTTATCCTCAGTCTCCCCAGAGTTTAATTTCAACCTCAGAGGTTGAAATTAAAAGGTGACAAGAAATACCAATAAAAGAAAGTTGTTTGAGGAAAAAATACGCTATTAGATTGGCCACTCCTGTATAATGAAGAAACTAGGCACTTAAAATACTGTTTACTTGCTACTGCTGGTCTCATTTTCTGGGAGGCTTGTTGCCTTTTTTTGTTTGTTTTTGTTTGGTTTTGTTTGTTTTTTGGCAAAAAGCACAGCGTAACTTGATGTGTGTACACTTTAACAGATACTACTACCAAAGAGGAATACTGGCTAAAGTAGAAGGTCAGCGCCTAGTATATCAATTTAAAGACATGCCAAAAGATCTCATCTATATAGATGATGAAGATGCGAGCCCTAGCACAGAATCATCAGATTCAACTCTGCTTTCAACTCCTGTGGCCAATAGAAACCAGTCGAGCAGATCTAGAGCATCTGCAAATGCGGGAACAAAGGGAGGATCAACCACAGTGCTAAAAACAGGAAACTCAAAGCCTGCTAAGCTGAAAGAGCACGTAGAGGTTGTACAGCAGCAGACACCTGGCTTGACTTCAGAAATTTTGAGGACAATGCAGTCTCCGCAACCAGTACATCCCACTCAGCTTTTTCGGACAGTTCACGTAATGCAGCCATTGCAGTCCCTCACAGAAGGACATGCAGCTGTAACCAGTAATGTTTCGGATGAAACGTTAAATCCCTCGGTTCAGAATATAAGGTAAGAAAATGTACAGAAAATAAATGTATGAATAATAATAAATTCACTGGATGATGGCTAGATAGACTAGATTTTTTTGTTGTGCTCCAAAAAAATGCTCATCTCCCAGTTTGGTCAAAGTGAAACGATGTCTTTGTGGCGGATCCTAGGAATTGGGAGTTACTACAGCATACTGCGATGTGTACACTCATAAATGCTCTGCCTTTGATGGAGAGACAGGCATCTTTCCTGTGGTATTAGGCCTGATGCAAATCCTTTAAAGAGGAAAAATACACAGCTTCTCTTTAAAATTGGTATCATCAGTTCTGTCCCACAGCAGAGGCAGTATTTTCATGGCTCTGCTTTTTTTTTTTTAACTGACTGGTGTCTTCGCTTTTGAATTATACATGGTGTGTCTGCATGATCCCTTCAAAAAGACTTTCCTTCTTGCTTCTTAATTTTTCTTCTCAAGAATTTTTTGTCATCTCTTTCATCTTTTGTATTGTCCCCAGTTACAACAAGGGAAAGCTCAGTGTTATCTATTCTAGCATTTTGCTGCTGTTACAAGAGCATGTTCTTTTGATTTTAGAAAACAATTAACAGAATAATCTCATGGGAGCTGTGTATCTGCAGACTATTTTGGGAGACAGCAATCCTTCCATGCTTAAATTGTAAGTCAACTGGCTAACGCTACACAGGGTTTAAGCATCATGACTCCTTTGCACCTACCTGTTAGCAGCAGCATCCTAATTGAAGAGGCTTTAAAAACAATACCTTAAGCCTGGTTTACCCTAGCCTGAGGGCGTCCCCTGATGGAGCTTTGTTCATCTCCACTGACTACAAAAGACCTAAACCAAAAAAATGTTCTTGTAATCTCGGCCCCTCACGGGAATGTCAAGAGTTGTATATGGTGATTCTGGATCTTAAAGCTGTTTCAGGAAAGCTTCAGGATGTAATTCAGGAGCTGCACATTCTTAATGAACTATGAGCATCACATTTTTTTGACATTTGCTCTGTTAACATCACTGTTATAATGGTTATCATTTTGTGCTGCAAAATGGCAATAATGCTATTTTCTGCTCCATTCTTTCCTTTGAAAATTACGTCCAGAGCCACCAGTAGATTTGGAGTGGTACTGACTACCTGGGGTTAACCATGCAGTTTTGTCAGAGAGAAGTAACGAGACCAAATAATTTCTTTGTTTCTAAAGAATAAGTTTTGTGCTCTCATCTCTGCTAATGCAGGGGTGCTGTAAAAGCTAGTCAGTTATTAAAACTCCACTTATATAAAAGGAACATCCAGAATAGCAATACCAGCTAGGTTTTCCAGGAGAACTGAAAGAACAACTGAAACTGGTTAGATCAGCCTCCAGTGACTGATACAGTAGAATCAATAAGAAATGCTTTAGGAGATAACCAAGTAGTTGAGGAAGCTGAAGGATTTTTCTACAGGAAATGACAAACCAAGAGTGCAACTTCAATCAAGGAAAAAAGTTATATTATCTCTTCTTTCCTTGGCGTACAAAACCCCCAAACTTTGAAACTATCCCTGGACTTCCTAGTTTGAATCCTGTTTTTTTTTTAAAGTTTCCTTAAAAATCATGAAATGTTTTCATTCACACTGCAATATGAAAAATTCCCACTGAAAAGAGAAATTCACTGGTTAGTAAAAGCAGCAAGGGTATAAATACATGGCATCATGAAAGCAAAAATATTTTTCATAGTTAACTGGTAGGCACTCTAAAAGAAACTGGAAAGAGTAAACATTTTTAAGTAGACAATATCTGTTTTCATTTGTCTTTTAATTCTAAAGTGCATGATTTGAAATAAAACTTTGTTTTGTTTATTGTTCTAACCAACTAGAATTAGTTCAAGATGTACATAGGGAGGGAAGGGTTATATTTGATCAGAAGTTTATGTGAAAGATAATTATGAAGAATTTGACAAAAATACCCCACCACCTGGTTTTGGAATTCATTTAGCAAATTAATAAAAGTGTGCATCAAGGCGACATCTTGTAAGTTTTTAAAGCTTAGGAATGCAGCTACTGTGTACAGTGTAATCCTATGATTTCAGGGTTGATGAAGGATTTAATTATTTGTAAAAATTGACTAGGCAATATAGTGAAAAGAAACAAGTACAGACATAATTGAAGCTATACAGTACCATTTAAGTCAGTAGAATAATGCTATTAAACATTAATAGGGGAAAAGTTCAGGAATTTACGGAGTTAAGTAGCTCGAGGCTAGACCTACAGTAGATTAATATCAAAACCAATATAAATAGTATAGATGGTATAAAAAATGGTAACAACAAACAGAAGTATCCGTAAGACCTAATAAGGCAGGCAGGCAAGAAGTCCAGCCTAACATTTGGAAATTTGCTCAGTGACATTATGACATCCAATTATTGCGTTATGGTATTTCACAATCGGACCTTGGGCAATAAGCTAAGGGGAAGAAAGCAGTAGAGATGATAGATGTGTGAAGTTCGAATGAAGTTAAAGCCTTAGAGTTCTGTATTACATCTGTTCTAGTCCCATGTTTGTAACTTAAAACATTATTCCACAAAGTCTTCAATTGCCCTTTTCTTAACCAACATGACAAAACGTCTCAGATGAAGGAAAAAAAAAAAAGACCCATCGGATCTTTTCAGTACAGTATTTAATTACTGAATGGTATAGAAGTATTGCTAATTAAGAAAGAATGTACTAAGGTGTCTGAGCAGATAGAGTGAAAATAAAAACCACAACCCAGATTTTTTTGGTCTGCTTTTAACCAGGATGGGCCAAGCTGCAAACCAAGGTGCTGATGAGTCCTATGCAGTAGTCACTGCCCTTTCCAGGCTCTAAAAATACAGTTTATGACCAATACATTTTTGCTCAGTTTCAAAATGCAGACTTGAAATAGTTTGGTGAGGTAGAAGGACACATGGAACATTTTTTGGAGCATATGTTTTAGGTCTTGTTTTATAATAAGGCTAGAACAAAGGAACTGGATTTTGCATTTGTTTGTTCAAGCAGCCATAAATCTCTAGCAGTTGAACGTGTTTGTGTACACATTCTGAGTTGCTGCAGTGGGGTTTCCATAAGGGATGAAATGAATGGTCTACATGATTTGAAAATGTACTGCATGTACAATTGCCATTATAGGGTAAGAGCTGACAAACCTTCTGACGTATGCACACTCTCTGTAGGGTTGTGGTTGGAGTCACTTTATAGCAGTTTTATAAGGGAGCATGAGGACAAATAGCAACATTCATTGCCAGTTTCTGTTCAGAGGTTGGGGCACGTAGATAGTCACGATCATTTTGGAGAAAGGGCAACCAGGGTTTGGGAATGGTCGTCAGAAGTTTTTCTGATGCGTACTGGTTAGTGGTTGGGCTCTGCCTTGAAGCACGAACATCTTGGACCCATCTAATTTGTCTTAACGCAGTGTAGCTTCTAAAGTTTGATTCATATAAATGTTCTTCCCTCTTCTTCATGGAAATGAATGTTCTCTCTGCAGCAATTTGCTTCTGTTGTGTTGTGAGAAGAAAAATATTTATGTGATTAACAACATACTATAAAGAAAATATTGAGGATTTTTGAGGTCAAAACAATTGCCTTCTTAACACTTAACCATATCCTTCGTAGAAGAAGTCTGAACATGCATCTTCTCTGCTGAGCAACTTGGAAAAGAATCATATTTGAAGGATGTGGTGAAGGGCTCGTGTCACCATCCTCCCCTGCGCTAGGTGGCATTGCCTGGTAAAGTCTACTCCCAGAGCATCACTGGGAGAGTGCAGCAGCACATTCCACAGGGCCTTTTTGTGNCCAGGGCCTTTTTGTGTTTCTCAAAGAAATGGACAATGAAAATAAGGGGTTGGTTCTTTGCAGGGGACAGGCAGTGGCTTTGTTTATATCTGCACAAAGCTCATGTAGAGTTTTGTGTACTTTGAGGGGAAGGTAGTGTCCTACTCCAAAGTGGAAAGGTCTTGTCTTTTGGATGGCTTTTGAGGGTTTTTTTTATACAAGTTTATACAAGTTTTGGCACAAGAGACAAGAATTGACCAGGGCAATATGGCTCTTCTTCAGCACTAGTGCTTGAACAAAAAGGCTGTGATGTGGTGCTAACCCAAACTCAGGAAACGGGGCAGGAGCAGGGTCAGGTCATGCAAACTGGGTTTTGCGGACCAGGAAGACATCTAGGATCGCCAGTGGGAATATTTGGAATTGCAAACTCACTGCTCTTCTGCAGGTCTAACCACTCTGGCTCGGTGGGTGCAAGCACAGTTACTGCAGTGTCCAGTCGTGTAACTGGGAGCTGAATTTGGCACCACGTGTTTCCAGTGACAGGACAAAAATAAAAACGCCTCTCTGGATGAGATGATTTATTTCTAACTTTTTCCAATGAGCCAGCTTTTTTAAGGAAGGAAAAAAAAAGGCTTTGATTTTAGCACTTGTAAAATTGTTTTGTTTAAACTAGAATAACTGATACAGGTTAACCAGAATATCTGGTTTATTTGGAGTAACTGCGTTTTAGCTTGCAATTCGGAGGCACTGAAGTAGGCCATGGATTCGGCTCCGTGTTCATCGGGTCGTTCTGAGNGCTCCAGAAAGTGTACCTCCTGTCAGGCTAGGGACTTACCTTGTCATGGGTAGTCTAGGACATCGTACAGGGCTGTAAGGTGCAATTAAATTGCTCCCTTAAATGACAAGGGCTGCAGATAGAGACATGCATTTTCATTTACCTTTAATCTAGAGTAGTAGGGATTCAAGATGGAGTGTCTTCTGGATGGAGTGGAAAGAGGTTCTGATGTTACTAAAGGTTCAGAGAAGATCACATTGTGAGTAATTTAAAATTATATGTCTCTATTTCTTACTGACTGCATGGGACAGCTGAATCTTCTAGCTGGCAGCTCTGTATACCAAGAAACTTGCAATTAACTGACTGCTGACAGGTCCCGTGCAACGCTTTAGCAGACTTCAGGTTTTAAACCCAATGTTTCTATCAAAATTCAGCTTATTGTTTCTTTTCTGTATTTTCAAGTTGTCATTGTGATAGCTTGGACAGAGCATGTTAGAAGACCAGTATCCTGACTCTGTTCTGTAGCTGAGGTCCACAGAGGACCAGTGGGATACACTCTGTGTTTCACTTCTGAACTGGAGAACCGCTACAGGATGAATCAGCCACAGCTTTCAGCTTGACCTTTTTGCAACCTTTGGGGTAGAAAACGGTGCAATAATTCATCCTGAAGGTGACACAAGCGTGGACCACAGTGGCAAGATCCTCATTCAAGAGGAAAAGGAAGTAGCTGAAGGTGAATCGTATTTTTTCTAGGCATGAGCATTTTGTGTGAAAACAGTGATGAAGCCAACAATATGCCAACACAGTGGATTGTCCCATTAAGCAGAGGGAATTACATTTGAAAGTCATGTCTACCCCAAGCCAACACATATGCTTTCTGCTATTGTTTCATAATCTGTTTCTGTGTCCAGGCTATGATGTATTGGTGGCCTGATTGCAGCTACGCTGATGCTGAAAAATAGACAGATTTGGCTAGCATGAGTTTATCAACTCTGAAAATGTGATTACAGCTGCTATTTCAAATGAAGTGTCTTCATCTTGTGCCATGTATAGATGTTAGCTTGTGTAAGTTGTGCAGTGAATGTCACCTTAATGTTCTGTAATCATACTTTTACACCCTATCTATATTGGTTTTGCTCGAGATTGCATAACCACACATACACAGGGAGGCAGTCTGGCACCGTCCTACTGAGATTTTGCATTGACCCTCTGCTTTCAGTCCTTTTTCCCAGCATAAGAATGACAGTCAAATCTCCACAATGTCAGCTAATGTTGTAGCCCATCACTCCTCTGCCATTCTTACAAGTATGCTGAATAAAAACCGACACAGGTGTCAGTCTCAGTAAAGAGCTCACTAGTGCTCCCTGGGACTTGATGGGAACATAAGCGAAGGAATATGATGCCAGCTGAGGACTTCTAGATAACCGGAAACAACTCCTGGCTAATGTTTGGAATGCCTTACTTTCATCAGCCAGCATCGGTGCACGTGTTTTGGTTCTGTTTGCAGTTAGATGGTAGTCTACTGTCAGTGCAACAAGTTGGGTCTTCATGCCTGCAACAGAAGCTCTCCAGCACACCAGCTAGCACATACTGTTGGATCTGGCTTACCGCTTCTGTAGCCTTCCCCAAAAGGAGGGAAGCAGGTGATTGTCGCAAAGAGTTGATCTCTGTCATCTCTCAAGTGAAGGCTTGACTGCAGCTCAGGTATGAGGATGGTGAAGAAAATGCCCTTCCTGACAGAAGTGTTGGTCAGAGATAGGCTGATGTGATAGCTATGGACTTTTACAACAAAGTCTCATCTAGCTTACAACAGGGTGTGTTTCTCAGAACACGTTTACAACAGGGACAACTTCTGTCACCGCAAAGGCTTTAGTTATAACCAAACATTTTGATTTTATTTTCCTGCAGTTGGGAAGACCTTCTCTTAAGCCCATTTCTGATTTAATTTCTGTGGTAGGTAGGAAGAAGGCTGTTTATGGCAGAAGGGACTTCAATGTCATCTACATAGATCAATTTTGTTTCTGCACAATGAGAAGCTATCCACAGGATCTCTCTTTACATGTCTTTGGCACTGTCGAAAGAGGTGGGGTTCCTGCAGGTCTCTGTTAGTAGCAAAGTTTCTGAGTTTTAATTCAGATGAGCGTGCAGTTTTGAAAAATTCTGGAAAGAAGGCTGAAAGACTGTGTGGGTCACTAAAAAGGACACCAGACTTGGAGAGTGGAGTCCTCTGTCTCTGTCCTCCTGACATAAGAGCTTATCTTGTCCAGGCAAAGACCTAGACGAGAACAGGCAAGTTCTGCCCTCCCTTTGGAGGAGGCTGTGTTCAGACTGGGCATGAAGGCATCAAGTGCCTTTCTACCTCGCATGGACATCTCCCCCTAGACTGCTTAGCTCCTGTCTGCGTTGATTTTGGCTGTAAAAGGGGCAGTGATTATGACGGCGATACACTGGGGTGCAGTATTGACAAGATTGTTGACAACTCTGAGGATGATGTACATAAGCGCAGCTGTGGAGTAGTTTGCAGTGACGGTAGAGCTCATGAGTTGCATTTGGCTGACGCTTCCCACAGTCACTCAAAAGAGATTGCCTCTCGACTCAGGCATCTAAAGTGGTTCTAACGAGCATATCCCACCCCATCACCTCCCTCGCTCTTCCTAGCTTGACTGAATGAGTTGTTTGCCACCGGTTAGTTGAACAAATGGGGAAAGTCCCTGGAAATTCGCCTGTTTATCTCAAGGCCATTGTTTCCCCTATAGCTGTAGGTTGAACAATGTGCGTGTTGGAGAGGGAATTCTCCTCTGTTACCTCTCTCTATGTATTTCTTAATATTGCCTTGTTTCATTTTCTGATTGTGCTGTGAAATACTTTGTTTCCCTTGGCTTGCAGCTTCAATATTTTTTTTTATCTTCTCCCTTTCTCCATTTCATAGATTTCACATAAATTACCATGAATAAATTTGGTTTTCCTGCCTGTCACTTATTGTTTGCTTTATCACTAGTTATTTCTTGATGAGCTAATACGATATTGCACAATTCTAGGCTGTTAACAGTACCAAGTGGACAAAGAAACAGATGATCATTTTCTGCCAAGCTAAAATGACTTCAGAATTTTTGTCATTCTTTTTTCAGTTGTAACCAGATTGTTTTATGGCAGCATTTCCTTTTCATCTTGTTCTTTTTGTACCCTCAGCAGGAACTTTTAAAGTAATCACCCAATAGATTTGTACCTTAGAGTAACAAGGGTGTTAGCAAATTGACAGTGAAATTCAGAAGCATAGCAAAATGCACACTTCAAAGCACCTAAAATAATGTAGTCCAGTGTTAACAGAACCCTTAAGTAATGTGTACATTTTTTTAAAAAAAACCAAAACAGGCAAAATGATTAACCAAACATAATTTTTTTTTCAATGATATTCAAGGCAAATAGTTTGAGCGGATAGATTTTTGGTTTGTAAACAGACACAGTTGTCTGTAGTCTTACCAATTAAGGCAAATGTCTTGCTTGGCCACCATTAGCATAAATAAGAATGTGTATTTATGGTGCTGTGTGCTACTTAATCCCGTGCTTGTACAGACGTCTGCTGCATGCTTTCCCTGTAGCAAGTTCACACTCCCATGTGTGTATGTATATGTTTATATACGTGTGTATCATATATATGTATCTTGACTGATAAAGAGGATTGAGCATCTGGGGTAAACTATTACTCACAGTATAATGTACAGGTATGGGACTTGCTTTCAGGAGAAATAAAATGGTTTAACATCAATATGCAAATACTAATTACAGTGTGCTGAGACAAGTGGTCTGGTTCAGTCCTCTCAGCTGGAGCTCCTACTGCTTTGCAGAATGTCTTCTGCATTGATTAGATGCAGTTCACACATTTTGAGGTTGTCCTTTATGGCCATTTAGCAGCTTGAAGCTTTTATTTTTACTATTTTGTTTTAAAACAAAACAGCTAACGATCAAGAAAGTAGCTTCAAGTAATACTTGGATGGCATACCAGCTCGTGCTAGCAGCTTCAGCTGTTGCTTTCAAAACTGCAACTATTGAGTTGATCTTAATCCTTCAGGCTCAAGTAAGTTTTGTCATGGATTAAAGAGCTGGCTTGGTATCTGCTCTGATACTTCTAATGCTTTTCTGATGGCAAGCATCAGTTGTCTTTCCTTCTTAGCCGTTCCACTTGCGTTGCTGGTTTCTGTAGACTTTCTTGGGTTGAGCTGTGTCTATAAGGGTTAGCACAGATAAGCCTTAGCAGACTTGGTGTGAGCCTTGGTGCTGTCATTCTGAGCCTTGCACTTTAAGCTTGGTTGCTGGTATTTGCTGCGCAGNATTGCTGGTTTCTGTAGACTTTCTTGGGTTGAGCTGTGTATATAAGGGTTAGCACAGATAACCCTTAGCAGACTTGGTGTGAGCCTTGGTGCTGTCATTGTGAGCCTTGCACTTTAAGCTTGGTTGCTGGTATTTGCTGCGCAGCACCAAGTTCTCCATAAGCTGGAAAGAAAGAAGCGATCACTCGAGTTGGTGCTTCACCTCCAGCCAGACCCCATTTCCATGAGCTTCTTCCTTGGGCTGTCTCCAGTTGTGTGAAACAGGAGCTCAAGACTGACTCTGGTGTTGTCGCATCAAATTTTGTGTCCTGGTTATTATGGCCTCTGGGATGAGACCTGCATGGGAGCCTCATGGGCAAGGATTTAGATTTGTTTTGCTATAGCAGCATTCCTGGGTGCTGCAACCTTTCTTGTGAGGAAGAGAAAGCTACAGATGCAGATTCTGTTCCTTGTATTACCAAGCCACGTAGGAGGTGGGGAGAAGATTGCCTGCAGCAGGCACTGGCAGCTGGAGGATGCTCAGGGAGTATTGATGTGCTCTGAGCCTGATACCAGCTGCGTTACTGGAGCTGCTCTTGCTGGCGCAATCTGTGGAGTTCAGCTAGAGGCCTTTCCCAGAGGACTGAGCTGAGAGGGACCTGGGAAATCTTCTACAAATATTCCTTCACTTGTGTCTGCTCCTGCACTAAGGAAGGGGGAGTGAAGTTCCCTGTGCAGTTGGACTACTGCCAGCAGCAGCATCTGCATCCACATTGCCCCATAGCTTCAGCATCTCATAAGTCCTGCTTTGGTAAGCTTTTTGTTGTAACTGTGATAGCCAGGGCCTGGTTTTAAATTGAAGTTTTGAATATGCTGAGTTTGGTTTGACTGGTCAGTGGTTAAACACTGGCAAGTAGGATTTCACAGAGCTGTAAAAAAAAAAAAAAGGTACTACATGGGTAGAAGGACTATAGAAAAGGAGGGCATTCCACGGCAGATGTATGGAAGGCAACCCTGACAGCATATCTGAGGACCAGGCTTCAGAAGGAAGAACATGCAGTATTGTGCATGGACTTGAACATACAAATGTTGACAGTAAATTGCTTTCCATCTAAAGTGATTTCAGCAGGGGTAGAAATAAGCTAGGAGGAGGATGAGACAGTTATTTTTGGTTTTGGTCAGTGTCAAGCATGTTCAAGAAAACACAAGGGAGAGCTTAAGACTGAAAAAGGGGAGGAGGGCAGACAGGAGAAAACACTGAAGAGAAGCAGGAAGGTTGGAGAGAACTTCGCAGGACAGGCAGAAGGAAAGAAAAAGATTGTCAGAGGTAGCGTGGCATGGTGGGCTGCAGCAAGCTGTGGGAGGGTGTCGAAGCAGTTACCCTTCCCTTCCTCTTTCCTTCCCCTGGAAATCATTTGCTTCACCAGGACTATGTTGTGGTTTGGGGTTTTTGTTTGTTGTTTGTTTTGTTTTTATTTGCATGATGGAGCACATGCGTTTCAGCCACGTCTCTTAAGTCACCATTGTTCATTGTAGTAGTTGTGTACCTCAGCAATGTGGCTGTTAATTCTCTAACGTTGCCCTCTCAGCTGTACATACCTAGAAAGTAACGTGGTACCCAAGTCTGTGAGCCTGGAACTGACAGAATCATTCCTAATTTAAACTCATGTTTTGGGAGCAAATTCTGTTCAGTTGCTTTACCAGAAGGTGCGTACAAGCCTGACAGAGAGAGAACTGTGTGTCCTGGGAGTCTGGGAAGGTCCTGACTAGAGTCACTGTTACAGTGCAGATACTTTTGCATATAGGTAAATGTATGTCCAGGTGTCAGGAGAATTGTGGCCTGATTTATGAATTATTTAGGCTTATGACTTACAAATTACTTAGGCTACCTTGTGAGATGGTAGATGTGTAGTGGGTCATGCTCACGATGTTGGTTGATGCATGAGAAGAAGATCTTGGATGCGATTCCCAGGTTTTCTGAAGAAATACGGAATGCCTCAAAGGCAGGCTGTTCAGTTTGGCAATGGTAGTATCTTTCATGTGGGGTACCTTTACTTTGGGAACCGTGTTGCTGAATTCAGGAGCAGGTCCAGTTCTTCTTTTATTAGGAGAGCGACTGCTACCTCTTCTGGAACTGTTGTGTAAATGAAATGTTTAGGATGACAAGTAATTTTTCAATAGTAAATCTATAATTATTTTTCAAAACTCAGGGTGGAAGTGTTCTGACCTTATAATCTTTTCTAATCTTAATAGGACTTTACAGACTCCAACTCAAGTTCCAGTGGTTGTTTCTCCTGGAAGTCAGCAGCTGCATACTGTAACACTCCAGACAGTGCCTCTTACTACAGTGATAGCCAGCACAGATCCAGCTTCAGCAACAACGCCCCAAAAATTCATTTTACAAGCCATTCCTACTTCACAACCCATGACGGTTCTTAAAGAAAACGTCATGCTACAGTCTCAGAAGCCAGTCTCGCCTCCTTCCTCAATTGTGCTGAGCCCAGCACAAGTTCAGCAGGTGCTCACCAGCAGCGTGCAGACAATTTGCAACGGAACAGTCAACATGGCTTCCTCTCCATCCTTCAGTACCACTACCCCTGTGGTAACGTTTTCGCCTAGCAGCTCACAGGTGGTAGCTCATCCATCGGGCACGGTGATCACTTCGGTTATTAAAACACCAGAAACGAAACAGATCGGCGTACAAGGAGTGGTAAAAGAAGACGACAGTGAGAAATCAGATGATACTGAGCAGTCGGAGCAGAGATTCCAGCAGCAACCGTTTGTGATGGTAGTGTCCAGTTCGAATGGTTTCCCATCTAACGTGCAAGTGAAGCAAGAAAATGAGCCATTGGAACCCAATTCATATTAATAAATTTTTTTTTAAAAAAAGACCCTGTGGATGATTATTTTCATAAATGTGATGGGACCTTTTCAGTTATGTATATATGATTTGAATCTGAAGCAAGATGTTGCAAAGCTACTTAATTTCTGCAGTTAATTGTTAGAATTCATGCTTTAGAATGGATTTTGATTTTCTATTAATTGCTAAATGTTATCATATAAATAAAATTATATATTACTCATGTTTCAAAATACAGGCATGAAGGAACATGCTTTTTATGCTATGAAGACTTTCTCCTGAGGTTGTTGGCCAAAGTTTCAAACTTCTTACTGTATCTTTTCAGTCTGTTGCCGATTTACAGTGCAGTAACGTTATTATAACCTTTTCTGTTTAATCCGTACGTGTATCGCTTAACTTTTGAAACAACAGTTACTTTTAGTGGGACATTTTCATTCCATGTGTATGAATTTTTATGATCAAGTATATGTTTCATACTGGTGAATTTCACCAGTTTTAGACTTTGATAACCAGGTATCCTCCAGCATTTTTTTGCAGCACAAGCTCTTGTGTGTGCAAAATGGAATATACACTCCTATTGAGAGTACATGAAACATTTATTCCAGTAATGGACAATGCCACATCTATATTTTATATGAAAGCATCAGATATATTTAATTACAGAAGCTAACAGCATCACTACAGGTGCAAGCGTTTCATGCCATTTTGCGACTACGAAGCTTAACAATCTTGCTTTCTACTTCAGATTATTTTGTAAGGGGGGAGGGAAATGAAATATAAATTTATGCAGATATTTGGAGATTAATACTGCTAAGAGTTCTTTTTCTGATTGTAAATAATGTACATTCAATGTCACAAGGAAGTTTTTTCAGCTAATTTGTTTCCATACAAATTTTTGATAGATGCAAATAAGATCATTATGTTTAGAGGTCTAATGTTATATGTATTCATATTACAGAGTGAATTTGTATTTAAAGACAAATTTTTAAATGATGGAGCCCTCCGAACCTTGGGTCCTTGTCTTTTGTATTTTTAATTGGTTTATTATGAAAATAAATCAAGTGGAAAAAACCTTTTTCTGTATTTACTCTGAAATGTTTTTCGAGTATTATAATGTTTTGACGATCATCATAAATAACCAAAATACACTGAGAAATAGTACAATGTGATTAATCAGTGTGGGTCTGTGGCGGGACATGAGCAATTTGTGAATCACTTCCGAACAGACTCGAACGCACCCAACATGCTGTGGGTATCCCTTGAAATAGCAGTACTGTATGTTTTTGTAGCTCAAATGAAAGTTGAGCTAAATTCTGTCACTTCCCAGTACATTACAGACAACCCAAAACTTTGTAATTCTGGGGCACTGTTCATCGCAGAGGTCTTTGTAGCTTGTATAACACCACTGTTGGCCCAAACTACTAGGGCTTCAAAACCTCACACATTGCAATGTTTCAGCAGAAGGTGGATTAAAAATAAATATGATGCCTGGTAAGATTAGTGGAACGTAAAATTAAAGAAAATATAACTTTCTACGATTCAATTCATGTAGGAGCTTTATCGATTGGTTCATCAGGTTAAATTTAAACATAAGCAGGAGTACTAGAAAAACTAATGGGAACAGAACTGGGGCAGGGATAGTTTGGTCTAGTTGAATAGAACTACATACTTTATCAAATGAGCAGTTCTCTGCCACAGCTGCCCTGTTTAATTCAATGTTCCTTCTGACTCCCGTGCAATCAGGCTTCCACCTGCAAATCCGAGGTGCCTCACCCCATTTTCAGGAAGGCTGGCTATACCCAAACCGAAGGGACGGCTGCCAGCTGACTGGCGGCTGTTTATCCGGCAGCGCTCCCCGCAGCTGGGGAGCGCTGGCAATATTGTGAGGAATGTGGATAAGCACTGAGGACGCCCATCTGATCCGGTTCTCATCCTGAGGGCTGTTTCAGATTGATGAAAGCACTGGAGAGGGAAGCTAGGTTTTTTTAATCGGACTATAAAATAGGGACTTTTTTTTCTGTAGTACAAGTATTTCATAATACTAGGAAACCTGATGTGGTAACGCTAGACGGACATTGTGAAAAGTGAGGGAGCTTTGCTGGTTTACTAGAAATGTGAAAAAAAAAATAAAATAATCACACCTTAAGGTTACAACTTTGCCAACAAAACCTCTTGCCAAAGGGAAAATGATTTGTCACCTTAGTTTATGTCAGTTGGAGAAGGGGAGAAAATCTCCAGCAGACAATAACTGTGTCTCCAACAGCAGACTGTTGTGTCACCAACAGCAAATGGGAATCACTCCCTTCCCACGTCCCTTAGGGCTCCAGGCTACCAGCCGGGTGTATCCGTACTTCTAGCTCTCCTTGGTACCGGACAGGATGGCAGAAGCTGGATTAGATCATAAAACGAGGGCTCACATGTGGAGTTAGAGCAACTCCTCCCCGCTCACGGCTGCCTTTGCGCCTGTGGCAGCCGCCAAACGCAACGCGCCATCTCTGATCCCCTCTGCTGCCCGCTCGGAAAGAGAAAAAACTGAGCCCGCCGTTCTTTCCTACACGCCTGTGGGGCTGCGGAGGACAGAAAAAGGCACTTTTCTTTTTCCTGAGGCGTTTCACGGAAGGGAGCCCGGGGACGAGGAAGAAGGAGGGAGGCCTAAGGCTGCCCGCGCTGCCTCAGCGCCGGGCCCGGCCCGCCCCAGCGGCCGGGACGGACCCGCCAAGCAGCCGCCGGTGCTCGCCTGAGGGGCAGCGACAGCGCCGGGCGCCGACACGCTTCAGGCTGGGGCGAGAGGCGGCGGCTGAGCTTCACGCAAGCCCGGTGCCTCCCGGCCGGCAGGCCCTGCGCCGCCGGCCACGAACGCCTGAGCCTTCACCCCCCCCCCCCCCCCCCCCCCCCGCTTAGTGGTAGGAATAAATTACCTCATGAAAANGCGGCTGGGCGGCTTCGCCAGCTGCCTGCTCGTTCCCCCTGTCTGCGTGCAGCCCGGTTTGGGAAGCCCTGCTCGCGATGCGGGGCAAGCTTCGGCACGGAAGGCGACGCCGCCATCTCCCTCAACGCCGCCGAGGGCGGAAGAGGCGAGCGGGAAACGTGGTTCGGAGCCCCTCTGGCACGGCCGGTCCTCCAGCTCTATGGCAGGGGGAGGCGGCGGAGGCGCGCTTGCCTCGGTAGCCATGGCCGCGCCGCCCCGCCTCGCCTCGCCTCGCCCGGGGAGGCGCGGGAGGAGCTTGCGGGGGCCGGTTCGCCCCTCCGCTATCCCGTCAGGCCTTGCGCGGCTGCGGCCTTGGGGTGTAGTTGCGCGGGTGCCGCGGCCTCTCCAGAAGTTTCCCTGGGGGGCGGCGGGCGGCATGGCGGCGGCGGCGGGAGCGGCCCCTCCGCGGTGAGCTCCCCTCCCCGCCCCCGCCTCCCCTCCCCGCGCCCCTTCCGCTCGCCCGCGCCTCGCCCTCTCATGCCGTTGTGTTTCCCTCGGCAGGTTCTCGGACGGGGACGTCGACCGGGACCCGGCGGCAGCGGCGGAGGTGAGGGCTGCGCCGCGGTGGGGCGGCGGCTCGGGGGCGGCGGGCTTTCCCCTTCGGCTGTGTGGAGTTTGCCGGCCTGTCGAGCCGGGGGGATCCGGGGCTTGTGGTGCTGCTGGTGGGGGTGAGGGGAACGGCTGAGGCGTCGTGCGGCTGCCCTCGCTGCGAGCCGGGGGGGGGGGGGGNTGGCGGGGAGGAGTGAGGGGTGCCGGAGGGGGGTGTTTGTTGGCAGAGTTTCTTCCTCCTGGAAAGCTCTGTGGTGTGAGGTCTGGCTACGGGAAGAGTTTGGCACAGTTCTGTCAAAATAGTTGTGCTACCTGTGTTGTGAAGAAGGGGGAGGGGGGGAAACCCCAACCAAAAAACCTCTTTTCTATGTGGGTAGATGGTAGTTCAAATAACGAAATCACTTGCGAGTTGTGGTTAAAAAAAAAAGCCCCAAGCTTATTGGAGAAATGTATTCAGTCTTTTATTAGTTTTTATTTTGCCCTGATCTGTTTTTTCCTCTCTCTGTGTTTTGTGGGGACCAGAACTGATTCTCATTTTATCTCGATGTAAGAAATACATTTTTTACAGTGAGAACAATCATTCACTGGAACAACCTTCCCAGGGACGTGGGGGAGTCCCCATCACTGGAGGTTTTCAGGACACGACTGGACAGGGTGCTAGACAATCTCGTCTGGGCCTTTCCCATGAAAGGTTGGATGAGGTGATCTTTTGAGGTCCCTTCCAACCTGGCCTGTTACACAATTCTATGATCTTATCCATTAACATGTATTACTTTGCTTTCGAAGGTTATTTTGTACTTAAAACGGAGGGTTAAGGAGAAAACAGAACTGGAGGGTGGAGAAGTATTTCTATTTAACATACTTGGAAGGGGAGTGGATGTAAATGGTTCGTTCTGCTTGAATAGAGTAGGTGGCAGAAGCATAAGATGATGCTGAATTATCTTTCCATAAAGAAAATGGTGAAGATGAATCTTACAGTTCTTTGGGGTTTAGGATGTAGCTTGTAAAAGTTTTTCGGAAGATAAATGACATCTTAAAAGCAATTTGGAATAACCAAATATATTTGGCATGGTAAACCTAATTTAAGACTAAAAAAAAAGTAAGTTTCCCATTGTGGGGAAAAAAACCCCACCAACAAACAAACCAAAAAAACCCCAACACCAAAAAGTCTTTGGAAGTATTAAAGAATACTATCAGAATGTACATTTAGGGTTTTTCTTTTATTAACATAGTTGCTTTGCTTTTCTACTTTATATTTCAGTTCTTTGTACATTCAGCGCTTCAAAACAGTATGTAACACATTCTGTAGGCGTTGTTTAATATCTGATACAGTGATACTGGTGTCATTTGTGTAGCCTTTTTTAAAAGTACTGAATTGAGTAGGCAGATTGTGCTTGATAATCTCTGAACTGTTAACTCCCATAGCGCAATGTAGCATTTTGCAGACTTGGAAGCTTGGATCTACAGGTAGTACACCATGTTTGTACGACCTTAGGTGTGGTCTTTTAGCTCATGTACTTAATATTTCTAGTCTGGGACATGATATCCTGTAAATGGTGCTGTGTAATGCTTCCACACCTGAAGGGTGGCATGGCATTTCTGCACTGTGTTCTCAGGACTTTTGAGCCCTTTAACTCCTGGAGAGCATGCTTCAGATTTCTGCACCTGGATCTGATACAACTGAAAGGTCATCATCAGTCTTTAAATACTGTCTGAATGATAAAGCTGATTTGCTTTTCATTTTTAAAATGCTCTGCAACGCGAGTGGTGATGCTTCAGGAGAGAATCAGACCTGTGTGTTAAAATAAACATTCATTGACTCTGTTTTGGTGAGGTGTTCTGTGCAATGAGAAAAAAGGGTGGTGACCCTCTTAAATTCAGGCACGAGTGGTTCGAGAGACCAAAAGCACCTTTAATTCATGCAAACTCTTATCATGAGAATGTAGGGACATGGAGGGTCCCAATGTATTTAGAAACAGGTTTGCAACTTTGTTGCACGATAAGGGCCTTTGGAGTAAAAAATATGTAGGAAGTGAGTGTTTGTGAGGAATAGGTCTAAGCTTGTTCTAAGCAACTGTTGCTGATGTCCATAATCTGGAGTTCCTGCTGCTAGTGGAGTATTACTTGGCTGTCTTCTCAAATAGCTGTGTTATAGGAGTAACTTCTTTTCGTGTGTGTGTCTGAATACGATGTGACAGGTTACTGACAAAAAGGCAACGAAGAGATGAGTTTCGTGCTGTTCAGGATGCTTGAGTTTGGTTTTTTTTTTTTTGCTTTCCTGGGGTGAGGGATAGTTCTGCAGAAGAATCCATTTGTATGTTGTGCACTGGTTCTAACTGGTGCTTCTGTCATCAGTGTAAATCACAGGAAATCATGTTTGGAGTGAGAGGTGACCTATCACAGAAGTAACTCTGCTTGTGGAGTGCCTGTAATGTTCAGTGTCAGAGTCAGACCCTGCTTGGTTTTGAGGATCAAAAGCTGTACTTCTCCTCTCAGTGTAATATGAACTGATTTTAATATATGTGTTACTTCAGGTCCATCCCGTGTGGAATACCTATAGCCATGAATATTTCTGTAATGACTGCTTTTGCATGGCATTAAATCTTAAGAGGGTGTCTGTATAATTTGATCAAGTGTGAATTGTTACAACTGTCTGCTACCTGCCACTTTCTTTAGAGACCCCAAAGGTTTTAGAAATCTATGCTATACCTATTTGTATCTTATACTGATAAGAACTCATGCTACTGCTAAAAGAAGCTGTTGTGGCCACTTAACTCATAGTTGGCGTAACTGTTTTATGTGACAGCTGTGAAACACAACTGATCTGAATTAAAACTAAGGCAGCTCTTTCTGCTCTTTTTCTCTGGATTGGTGGGACAGTGTTCTGGCAGCTGTACTGTACTAATATTCATGCTGTTTTGAAGCCTGTATCTTAGCCACCCTCATGCTTGCTAAATTCTGAGTGGGAGTCCAGTCAACTTAGCAAACAGAGTTACTGTACTTAGTGATGTACTGTAGTGGCTTTGGAAGACCTACTGTCTTCTAGCAAAGAGAAGAACTTAACTTGCTAATAAGGGGAGAATTGCAGATGCTCTGTGCATCGAGTCATTTTCACTTTGTTCTGGTGTGCAAAAGTCATAAAATTCTCTCATAGTGAACGTAATATTATTATTTCAATCTCTATACCCAGTGGTTCCCCTAACAAGAGACTACTTTATGCTTATTTCCATTGTGCAACAATATTTCCTGTGAGCCCTGTGCTGCATAAGTTTCTCCTGCATTTGTGCTCAGCATAAGTTGGAACAATTTCCTATGCTCAGTAATACCGTGTAATGTGGTATTTTGTCATGTGTTAACAGTGCTTTGAGCATGTTATCCCCACAGGAGTGTTTTGACATACTGCATGTTGATTTCTAAATTCCTGATACTGCAGTGCTTCCTCAAATCCAGCACACCTCCATACAAAAATGCTGAGAATTGTAGGAAGGTCTTTGGAATAAGGAAGATCACCTGTGCATCAGACTTCACATTTAAGGCATTTGAAAGTCCTGTTTCCTTCTCAGTAAGAAACAAGACTTCTTGACTTTGATATAATTGGCAGGTTCCTTGTACTTCAAGATCTGATGTTTAAGTTTTGTGGATGAGAACTGAGCAACGAGTAAACAGTCATGCCAGTTAGACTATTTTCTTCTGAAATGTCTCTTAATTGACAGAGTTTGATTGGGACTTTTTTTTTATTTTTATGGGGACTTCGGGGTGCCATTTCATGTTTTTTCTATGTGTCTTTACAGGAACTGACAACAGCTTTGGAGAAGAACCCAGATGATGCCGAATATTATTGTCAACGAGCTTATGCTCATATTCTTCTACAGAAATATGCTGGTAACATCTTCAGACAACACTGAGAATCCTCTTACAAGTATATTATGACACATTCTTTACAGAAGATGTCTTCAATCTGCAGCCAAATATAGTCATAACAGAAAGTGTTATCTGTAACTTAATAGGCAGATTCTAAAGTTTGAGCATAATTTTATAATTTTCTTTGACTGTTTTTTTTTCTGCAAAAATTGCAATGAATGGAGTATTCTGCAGTCCCAGCTTTCCATTTGATTTTGGCCTAGTATTATCTTGGCAGCTTTTTTTTGAAATAGACTTCGTAGGCAGATTTTAAGCTTTGTGTTATAAGGATCTTCCATCCGTATGTTTTTTGTAGAGACTGAATCCTGTCACGGTAGGAATGTGATAACTGAATAATACCTGGGAAAAAGATTAACCGAATAACTTAAGATTTGGTCTATTTTTTCTTTCCAGTAAAAAACAAACAAACAGGCTCACACCTGTTTGATTTGACTAAGTCATGCTTCATCTTATGCAGAACTCTGTAGCTGAGTGAAGGGTTCATCCGTAGCAATTGTGGCTAGATTTAATTCAAACCGTGTGATTTGTGTGCATCCTAAGAAAGCTAACATAGTACACCTTACGAAATTTTCACTACTAAAAGACTCACAGTTCATACTTTTTATAACATATTACTATGTTCCTCACCTTTAAACTGATTTCCAACAGATGCAGTTGCAGATGCAAAGAAGTCCCTAGAACTCAACCCCAATAACGCTGTAGCACTCCTTAGAAAAGGGTATGTATCTTACATTGTGCTTTGGGAATCCTGTGATAATCTGTAGGGCAATACTGGTACTTGAATTATGGCTCTATACAAGCTTTTTGCAACACCATGAATGAATAAATTTAATGCCATACTGCTTGTAACCCATCCATAATAAAGCTGTGGTTGTAAGAAACGATTTAGTTTGGGGTGATTATCTTGACATCCTGGCCTTCTCAAAAACACACCTATATGGCGATTTAAATTCTTACATGTGTAATTTTAACCAATATAGTATGTAAAAAAAGCAAGTTGTGATCTTCAGAATGTCAATTAGATTGAAAAGTAATTACTGTTTCCTTGTGTTTTCCTTTATTCATGTCAGGTTAGGTGAATATCATATCAAAAACTATGCATCTGCTTTACAGTCTTTCAGAGAGGGACAGAGGTTGGACAGTAAGTATTAAAATTTCTTGTGTGCACAGTACTCCATTGCTAATGAGAAAAAACCTTTTTCTAATGTGTTAGCTGAAAGTAAAGATCAAGGCTTTCTTTTCTTTAGAAGGGTAATGAATTAGGTGCCAGATTTGAGATGCGTGGCTTTGGGGAAGGTTTTTGCAATCTCCGCATTAAAAAGTAAAACTGCTTTAAAAATGTGTATCAAAACTATTAGCAAGTGGTATATGAATTTAATTTTTTTCTTTATAAAATGGGGGGTGTTCCCCTGCTTCCTGGAGGTCACAAATTAATGGTGGCAGTGTCAAGTTGAAAAGTTTCTGAATAGAAAAGGCTCCTTACATGTAGGTGGAATTTCTTGGTTGTTAAACCATTTGATAGACTGCTCTTCAGAAAGAACATATACCTTGATGGGTGTTCAAACTGACAAAATCGATTTTTACCTCACATTAGGTATCACTTAAATTACAGAAGCATAGTTATTATCTCTCTCTCTCTCTTGTTAAACTGTTGGCCTCCTAGCTGGGCTCGCACATGTTTTAGTTTGAGGAGAATTAGAACTTTTTTAAAAATCTTACTTTTTTCCTGCTGAAGAAGGTAGATCAATACAGAAGGCTTTGGTAGAAGACACGGGGAAGCATACAACAAAGCAATTGCAAGATCATAGAATGGTTTGTGTTGGAAGGGACCCTAAAGATTATCTGATTCCAACCACGCCACCATGGGCAGGGACACCTTCTACTACACCAGGTTACTTGAAGCCCCATCCAACCTGGCCTTGAACACTTCCAGGAATGGTGCACCCACAACTTCTCTGGGCAACCTGTTCCAGTGTCTCACCA
>RSEF01000001.1:190083537-190108437 GCA_003993805.1 Himantopus leucocephalus
CTCAGTCCCACTGTTCATGTCACCAACAAAGATGTTAAACAGTACCAGTCCCAGTACCGACCCCTTAGGAATGCCAGTCATCACTGGTCTCCACTTGGATATCGAGCTGTTGACTACAGCTCTTTTTGAGTGTAACCATCCAGCCAGTTCTTCATCCACTGAGTGGTCCATCTGTCAAATCCATGTCTCTCCAATTTAGAGACAAATATGTTGTGGGGGACAGTGTCAAATGCTTTGCACAGATCCAAGTAGATGATGTCAGTTGCTCTTCCCTTATCCACCAATGCTATAACCCCATCACAGAAGGCCACCAAATTTGTTAGAAAGGATTTGCTTTTAGCGAAGCCATGTTGCCTGTCACCGGTCACTTCCTTGTGTTCCATGTGCCTTAGCATAGTTTCCAGGAGGATCTGCTCCATGCTCTTTCTGGGTGCAGAGGTGAAACTGACTGGCCTGCAGTTCCCTGGGTCTTCCTTTTTTCCCTTTAAAAATGGGGGTTATGTTTCCCCTTCTGCAGTTAGCGAGAACTTCACTGGACTGCTATGCCTTCTCACGTATGATGGATAGTGGCTTAGCAACTTCATCTGCCAATTCCTTCAGGACCTGGGGATGTATCTCATCAGGTCCTCTGGATTTGTGCACCTTCAGGTTCCTCAGATGGTCTCAAACCTGGTACCACCTGGTGGGTGGTATCTCATTCTCTCAGTCCCTGCCTTTGCCTTCTGTGACTTGGGCAGTGTGGCTAGAACACTTGCTGGTGAAGACTGAGGCAAAAAAAAGTTGTCAAGTACTTCAGCCTTCTCAATACCCTGGGTAACCAGGTCTCCTGTTTCCTTCCCGAGTGGGCCTACATTTTCCCTAGTCTTCCTTTTACCACTGATTTACCTGTAGAAGCTTTTCTTGTTGTCCCTGACGTCCCTGGCCAGATTTAACTCTATCTGGACTTTAGCTTTCCTAACCTGATCCCTGGCTGCTCAGACAATTTCTCTGTATTCCTCCCAGGCTGCCTGTCCTTGCTTCCGCACTTTGTACGATTCCTTTTTGTGTTTCAGCGTGTCCAGGAGCTCCTGTTCATCCACGCAGGCCTCCTGACGCTTTTGCCTGACTTCCTCTTTGTTTGCTCCTGAGCTTGGAGGAGGTGATCCTTGAATATTAACCAGCTTTATTGGGCCCCTCTTCCCTCCAGGGCTTTTTCCCATGATACTCTACCAAGCAGATCCCTGAAGAGGCCAAAGTCTGCTCGCCTGAAGTCCAGGCTAGCGGGCTTATTGTGCGCCCTTCTCACTGCCCTAAAGATGATTGTGATTTCTTTCTTTTCCCTCGTATCCCCCGCTTTTAAATCACTCGCCCCATTCCATTTCGTCCCTCCTCAAAAGCAGAAGAATATGGTAAGAAAAGCACCTTGAAAGGTTGCACAGAGCAGAGTGCACTAATCTGATAAGTATTGTCATGATGTCAGATCTTTCTAGTATGTTGTCTTATCTGTAACAGTGGCTGGGACCTGAAGGTTTAGCAAAAATGTAATTACTTTGCCTTCTCCAAATAAGCGATCTCCTCTGATCTAAACCTTGAGTTTCATGGGAGTGTAAGCTAATTTATGTGCTTGCTGCCAAGTGATTGTGCCTCCTCCCACTCTTGTACTTGTTTATCCTCCTCTTTCAATGCATTAAGTCTGAAGAAAACTACTATTTTTAAAGTAGTTTTCCCCTGGATTAATGTGTTGAAATAGAGCAATGAAGGGTCTGAGCGCTGAAGCCAGGAGAAATGAAGCAGCCGAGCAGCGTTAGGGTGATGGTGGTGGAAGGGGAATGTGGTGGAATTGCAGCAATTGTTAGTTGTCAGCTCAGGCTGCTCTGGAATAGGAGTTAATATATAAGAAATTTCCTAAAATTCTTTCAGTTTCGGTAGTTTGGATAACTAGGTAGCCTCAGCTAGTTTGTACGCTAGAAAGACAAATGTGTCTTTGCAGTCTAGCCAAGTTCTCTATTTAGTATCTTCCCGTGAAAGGAAGTGATTCCTTCCGGTGACTTCTGTAGCTTTCCTTACTTGATAGGTAACTTTTCATACATCTCCTTACTCCTGAATGTAATTTAATGGTTAATCTATATTTTTTCATATTCTTGCCCCACCCCAAGCAACAACTATCAGTTTGAGGCTTTTGATGTGCATGGATTTTGTCAACTTTCTAGCTTGTCAGTTGGAGTTGTTCAAAATACATATTACATAAAAAATGTCCTCAGGCCAGGGCATCACTTTTTTTTCGTTCTGTTTAACTCACATCCTACTTACATTGTAGGGCGCAAGAGCACACAGAGCTGCAGGTATCTTTTTAGATAAGTCAGTGAATACCAGGACCATCTTAGCTGATTCAGAATCCCTGAAATACAGCACAACCTTTTCCTGTGCTGAATTGCTTGACTTCTACCCGTTTGAATTTAATTTGCCATTGTTTTGCTGCTTACACAGTTGAAGTGTTTCTGAAGCTCCCCAGTCCTTCCTGATTACTCTCTCATCTGAAGATAGCTTCCGCTCTGCTTCCCGTATCTCTTTACAAAATTCTGTGACCTGCTGAGAGATGAGGAGTCTCCTAAAGGCCTTTTTAAAAATACAGATTTTTAGTTGATTCTCTTCCTTATATTACCTGGTTTCTGGGCAACTTTATGTCGGTAACAGAATTTGCCTTTGCATTTCTGTTGAATGTTTGATAGATCCCAGGTGAAAACAATTGTGAGCATAAGCATTTTGGCAGAACAATTAACTTCCAGTTAAATGCAGCTAGTGCAAAATGAACAAAGCACAGAGGGAAAATTTGCCACATACAGCTAAGCAGATGATAAAAGAGAGAAGACTTTAGCTGTTCCTGCCTCAGAGAGAATTGCTATGGTGGGGAATTCTTTGCTGGCAAGACTGGTTTCTTAGTCACACAAGGGGGCAGAAGTACACTGGTACATGTTTCTGTTCCTTGCTGGTGTAAGGGCTGTTTTAAATCTTAATCTGGAATGCTAACAATGATGAGCTTCCTACTTGTGCTCGTTACTGGTAGGACTGACAGGCCTAGGGTACTACAGCAAGCTTCCCATTACCCACCTACAGTGATATCTAAAAAGGGCGTGACGTGATGAATAGTTGAATGTACAATGTTTCTTTATTTTTATAAAATAACATTAGGAAGCAAGATTTCTTTCACTCAACCATGAAACTAGACGCACGTGGATTTTTGGAGTTCATTAGATTTGCCTTAGGTTGAAAAAGCAGTGTGATCCGTTACTCTTCAGTATGTTATGTGGACTTAGGATAATTATACTCAAATTTTCTTGTGGTTTTTTTTGCTGTGACTACCTAATGAATTTAGTAAAGGTGCAATGTGTCAACTTTTTAAAGAAACGTCTTAGTAGATGCTTTTCTTGTATTCTGAGAGTTAGTAGTTGATCAGTAAGTGAAGACCCGGTTAGGTTTTCTGAACAGCTTCTCTCTGCTGAGACTTCTGAGCCTACTTCATTTAATTTCCCTTTTGATTAATAAACTTTGTTCCCAGCTGCAAAACTAGGAATGGGTGCTAAGTTTTAAAATTATAGATTAATTTAAGTTGCAGGGAGGCTCTGGAGCTCATCTAATTCCATGCCCTGGCCAAAGGCAGTATTAACTTTGAACTTGCATGTGTTTGCTCAGGTCTTTCTACTGTTGCTTTCTAAGTATCTCCAAGGCTGAAGATTCTACAGCCTCTTTGGGCAACCTGCTTCAGTGTTTGACCACTGTCTTAGTGAAGAATTTTCATTATCTAATCAGAAATTTCTTTGCAGCATCTTAGGTCCTTTGCCGCCCTTCCTTTCCCCATGTACTTCTGAGGACAGTCTCCTGTCAGTCATCTTTAATACCATAAGTGTGCATTAGGTAATGAAGACAGCCCTTGGATACCCCAACAGAACCCTTTGACAGTTAACTTTGGTTTACTCCATCTGAAGTTAGGAATCTTCTTTCCAGGATTTGCTAGGATTATAGAAAAGACTGCAGTCCATGACTGACTGTATTGCACTGTCACGACAGCCATATTATTTGAATTTTTATATTTTCCTAACAGCAACTGAAAGGTTACATAAATGTTACATAGCTTAAAATTTAAGTAACTTTTAAGATTACTGGTGGGGATGGCAGAAGAAGAGGGAAGAGGGAGTGGCTTGAGGGGTGGAGTAGCAATTTAAAAACCTAAGGCACACCTTAAAATTGATGTATGTTTTATATTTGAAGGGGTTGGGGTGAATACTTTGACTAACTTTGCAGTGGAGTCGCACTTGGTGCTGTATGTGTGTCTGCTGGGAACTCTTCTTTCTTTTGAGCCTCTTCAAGCCCTCTGCTGGGTAGTTGACTTTGTGAACTCCCTCAGTGTGAATTCTCTCTACTGTAAAAAGATAAAAAGTTTAACTATTCTTCATAGTTGGTCAGTAACATTGCCACTTCTTTATTTTCCTGACTGTGAAAGATTTTTCTGGGAATCTGTTGAAGTAAAATGATTACTCTGTCATTACGCCGCTACCTTTTGAGCTCTTTTCCAGTGAATTCATTTCTATGTGGGGAGCTTGCTTCCTAGGATATCAAGGTCTTACTAAACTTTTCTGTGATTTTGATTCATAGAGTGGAATTGGCACCTACGCATTCCTAACATCCCTGAAAGTTCAGATGTGTTTGCAAAGTTTGTGTAAAACTGCCAAGAGAAAATACTTGGTGTTTGTGAAAACTTGTGCAACTTTGTCCTAAGAACAGAGTGTCTCTTCTGATGTTTCTCTAGAGAGGAAGCATGTGATTGAGTGTTTGAAAAAATAATTTGAAGAATAATGGAAAAATGTGTAAAACTGAACTTCCTGCTTTCCAGTTATATAGAGGTTGAGCAGACTGAAAAGCAATATTACAATATTGCAATTTGGGTCAGTTCAAACAAAATCTAGTGTCCTACAAATTAATTTGAAGTTAATTAAATGTAACAGAGTTAAATAATAGAGTTGTATAAAAATACTTAAAGCTTAACTGGAATGACAGAGGTTACAAGAAGATACTAGGAAGTAATACTATGTTTAGTAAATTGGTGTGAGTTTGGAATGAATTTGTTCCAATTGGCAGTTGTGAGGAATTGTTCTTTATGCAATACGTGTAGTGCTTGAAGAGTTTTAATATTACTGTGTTTGATGTCTTCTAGATGTAGATGATACCTTCACTATTTGGATTAAAAGATGTGAAGAAACACTAAACGGTAAGAAAAAACACATTTACTTGATAAGGGATTTGATTTGCCCTGTGCTTTGAAGCTGTGTAGTGTTTTTCAAAGATTTACAGCTTATCTTTTACTTAGAACAAAAGAAATTCTTGTTTAAAAAAAAAAAGTCACTTTTTCCTATCTTTTGTTTCTCTCAGAGTATACATCCTGAACACTTCCAAACCTCAGGTTTAGAGGAACACAAATACTGGGGTTTTGATGTAATAATTAGCTGTTACAGAGGAGTACCTAGTTAAACTTCAGACAATCATAATTAAGTTTAACTTGCTTTCATATACAACTGCTAGCTAATTTTAACTGTAGAAACATGTATCAACTTGCTTTCTAAAACTAGCATCAAAATTGGTTTTTAAGTCTTGCGGAGCATAAAGTTGGAAAGAGAGGTGTAAATCCGGGGATTTTACTCTGATTGCATGTAGAGAGTGCCTTAGTCAGGTGCTAATTGCTGCTCTGGTGTCTTATCCGTGGTAGTCAGTGAGTGTGAGTGTAGTTTCCTTTCATACCTTCCTACAAACTGACACTCCTGGCAATGAACTCATCCACCGTGCTTAAACTGCCTGTGGATTTTAATCAGGTACAACACAATAACTGATCAGGTTTTTTCCTTCACCTGTTGTGACTCCCCCCCTCTTTGTGGTGCACACTGGAGAATGGGGCAGTAGAAATAATACAAGTTCATGTCAACTCCGTGTAAAAATAATCTTTATGTCCTTTTAGCAGTACGCATTATAAAGAAGCAAAGGGAAAGTCTGTTTCTTTTCAAACATATTTAATCTGAAATATTTTAGGAAAAAATATTTAGAATAGGAAATACTAAGCTATAGTTTAGCTCCAAGTATTGCAGTACTATTAAGGCTGTATAAGTGAATTTCTCTGCCAGGTTTCCCTCTCATTCCCCAGCTGTATTGGCCTACCATGAGATACGGATTTGATGAGAACTTTGTGCTATTCCCATGGATGGATGATAAACCTAATACAAACTTGTGGGAAGGGATTTTTAAAACTTTTGTTTGCTATGATGTTACTTTCATTAAAAAAGGTCTGTATAGGTTTCTGATCAGCAAGGGAAAGTAGTGGAAAGTTTGTTCCTTCTGTTAATCAGAACATGCTTTATATTACAGTTGTTTCTTTGTGCAAGTTGCTGATTGAAGTCTGATTAAAAAGCAGATTGTCATAAAAGCAAAATACTAGAGGTAGAACTGATGAGTTTTTAACTCCTCTACTGTTGAGACTGGAATAAATACAGAATGTATGCAGTAACTGAGGAAAGCTAGAATAAGTATGTGCCATGTAAGTTCAATATGTCTTCTTCTGAAAGTGCGACTTTTCTTTCTTTCTGCAGCACCACAGACAGAAGTGGTAAGATGTTTTCCTGAATACGTTTACAATTTCGATTTCTTTGTTAAGCTAGAGGGTATTTTCAGACTTCAGGGGCTTTTTACAACTTTCAGGCTTTAAAAATAATCTTTTCTGTTGCATGTGGTTCTGAAGGATTTAACTTCTAAACATATTCTTTGATTTGAGACCAAGGTTGCAAAATTTGAGCCCTGAAAACTCTTAGGAATATCATACAAATCTGGCAATTACTGTGCACTCATTAAAGTAAACTTTAACTTTTTTGCTTGTGCTCTGTGGCCTAATACAACAAATTCACCAGCTCATTTTGTCAGTACTAACTTGCTTGTGACTGCTAGAAAGCAACTTTGTTTTCCAGTAACTTGCAGGTGGTTTGTGCGGAATTTTTTTCTGCTGTAACCTGTTCAGGTTTCAGTTTACTTTTTTATTGGAAATCTTCAGAATAAATGTTGAAATTGACCCCCTCCTTTTTTTGAGACCAAAATGGGTATTTGCACTGGATGTTCTGCTCCCTTTTTCATTGTTACTTCCATTTTTTACATTTTACGAATTGGATAGAGGAGAAAAGTGTACAGAAAACATGGTGGGTGTATGTAAAGACAAATCCTATAGTTGAAAGGTTTTTATGTTTAAAAATTATACCCTAAGTTCTGAGATCTGTTCCAGGTTTCCTTCATGACTTTTAGATTAGCAACATAGCCACTGTGGGTCTTTCAGGTATACTTCTTATCCAGGATGAAAATGAGTTGAAGCTGAACACACTGCTATTTATAAAATGTCTGACTAATATATTCTGAGTTATAGGCTGACATATTTAATGTAAATTGAAACTTTACTTCTTAATCTGGCATAAATTACTAGAAGAACAGTGAAGAGCTTCACTTGTAAGTTAATGCTCATAAATAAATCAAGAAAAGGGGAGAAATCAGTATGAAAATGATTTGTGTCTTTGGAAAGTACTTCATGGTACATTTTTACTTACACTGATTTAATTTTCTTTCCAATGGAATATCGTTCAACTAGAATACACAGCAGCAACCTCTGCCACCAAAGATCAAGTAAGTTGACTTTAGCTTTACTGTGAGAATTAAAATAATTGATGTATAACTGTTCTTTGACTTGGGGATTGCAGATGCAAGATAACTCTTTTTCTGTAACTTTAGAACATATCAGTCTAAATGAAATGTTTCTCAAACAGTAGCATCCCTTCTGTTCAGACTGAATTGTGCTTTCAGGAGATTTATGCCTCACTGGGAGAGTGGGGAATGGAGTAAGCATTCTGGCTTCTGTTTCAAATTCTCATGCTGAGCTTAATTCAAAGACTGGCCCATTGTGCCTAGTGTAGGGAATGTTTTTCAGATGCTTTTAAGATCCTGAACTAAAAAGTGCCATTTAATTTATAGAAGGCAAATAATATTATGAATTGGTTAAGAAAGTGACCTAGTTTTGATACGCTTCTTGATTAAAAATGATTCTTTGTTCTTTAACTATTTATCTTGCCGATTCTGCAACTGCTCTGTTAGAGGTGGGGCAGAAATCTAATTTTGTATGTCTTCTCTCCCCCATTAAACTACACAATGTACTTTTCCAGCTTTTGGTATTCTTCTGTACGTCTCTTTGCAATCAGTTTTTCCTCTCTCTCTTTTTTTTTTTTTAAGATATGACTGGTACCAAACAGAATCTCAAGTAATTGTGACTATAATGATCAAGAATGCACAGAAGGATGCTGTCAGTGTGCAGTTCTCAGAGAAAGGGGTGAGTTGTGTTGGTTATTGATACACGTCCCTAGATTCCCTAAGATGTAGTAATTAAACGAATGAACGTTATCTGCCGCAATGGCATGAAAAAAATGGTACAAGAGGTCTTCTGTCTGAGCTTTTGTTATGTATAGTTATGCTGTAGATGTGTATATGCCCAATCAAGTGAACTGGGATCTATTGTCACAGCAGGGTCCATAGCATTTATACAAGAGCAGTGATGTGGTGTGCATGCTGCAAAGGGAACATGTTTTTTGGCTGCCTGTGTGTTTAGAGGGGTGGAGGAGGAAGTGATCTGCACTTAAAATATTTGAGTATGCTTGCATGTGGAGTAGAAATGGACAGAAACAAGGTATTCTAAAAATAGGTGTGAATGAGTAATATCTTACTTTAGGACAATTATAGAAGAAGAATGAATGTTGGTGGTTTTTTTTGTTTTGTTTTGGCATTACTAAAATTGTCAATGGCAGCAAAATATATATTTCAAGGAAGTGCAGTTATCTCTTTATTTTAATACTGTATGCGGTACTGATGATGTTCGTGTTTAATTTACCTGAGAATATTGAAGGGTTAAGTTATTATTCCCAACTAAGTTGCTGCTTCATGAACTACCAGAAGTACTTGATTGTTACTATCTGCTTTAGGTTGTTAAAATTGTGTGAGCACTTGCCGTGTAGTTTGCGTGTATTAGAAGGGAAGTTGTGAATTGTTTTCATGTTCCATTATTAATGTGTTGAGACTTCATTTGCCATATAATTCTTTCCCCAAAGAATGCAGATCAAGCTGACAAGATAATAGGCTCTTTGAGTGCTTGCTGGCTAAGAATTGAAATCTCCTGTTCATTTTCTAGTGTACTTTAGAAACACCTTATTCAATAATGCAGTAATGTAATGGCATCTTCTGAAATTCTGACACTTGATGCTTTAAGTGCCCTAGTGAAGGGTCATTAATTTAATCACTTAATCTTGGTGCCAAATGACAATCCTTTACTTGGAAATGGAAAACTGCTCTCAAAGATGACCAGAGATGTGTTTTCAACTGTTAACAGATGAATGCATCAGTGAGACTGCCATCAGGTGAAGACTACAACTTAAAGCTTGTTCTTCTTCATTCTATAGTGCCAGAGCAAAGTACATTTAAAGTGCTTTCAACAAAGGTAAGCTTCTTAAAGTGTAAATTATTTCTTTGACTGTTCCTGATGTTGAAAACGCTTCTGCTCTATTGTCTTGTCTCTCTGCAACAGTCACAATATCTTGCTTTTCATATAGAATAGCTTTTTCTTTCTTCAAGGTGTCTTTCAGCCAGGCTTTCTAAACTTGTGCAAATATCAGAAATAGTAATATGATGGTGCTTACTGAAGTGCAAATGACAGTTATGTTAAGGATGCTTTTACTTATTGCTGTAGAAAGAAGACTGTGGTCTTCAATCTTACGATTCAGGTATTGGAAAAGTATGAACACCTTTTTACTAAACTTTTAGGAGCCAATACTGCCTTTTGAAGCATTGTTATCTTTGTGTGCCCAAGAAATAAAAGTCAGACTTTCAGGATTTCAGTGTTGAAATAATTCTTTACCCTTTCGTGACCTTTTCTTGCTGGTAAAGGTTAGCCATACAGTTAACTGTTCTTGGCTTTTCAAGAAGAAGGTGTATTCTGTGCTGTTCCTGGAAATAGTACTTGCTTGGAGACACTTGAAAATTGCATGGTGTGAGAAAGAAAGCTTTGGTCTCAGCGTTTTGTTTCTTCTACATTACAAGTATAGAAAAATAAGAAACTGACTGTGGTCTGGCATAGCACATATTGTTGGTATAACACATAGACAGATAGATGCTTTGTCCATAGAGTCAAGCCCCGATCTCTGAAGCAGGAATGTATTGTTGATTCTTTCCTTGTATTTCAACAGCGGCTCTGCAGAGCTTTTGTGTTCTTGTGTTCCATTTTACCTGTTCCCATCTCAGAAAGGTACCTATAATAGTTATTGCATCATTTCAGGGAAGAGGGACTTTAAGATGACAAGAGAGGATTGCCATAGAAAGTTGGTCACGTTTCTCCACTCCTTGCACTAAGGAAGCTGGACAGGTTATGTGATTGAGTCCATGTGAGCTCTTATGCTGTGGGAGTTAAGCAGAGTGCTTGAAGTATGTAGAAAATCTGCTAGTCCGTTAGTATTTATATAAATTTGAGTGGAACGGGCATGGACCTTGTCAAGAGGAGTAACTGTGAGGTCCTTTTGTTTTATGTTCCCATCTAGCTTATTTTATACTTCTCATTTGTCTTGAAGTTTACCATTATTTTATGAAGCACCTGAATGCTACTGAGCACTGTTGAAATGAACTTGGCTTTGTCTTTCTATGCTACCATCTCTAGCCTGAGTTAATGTCTGGAATAATCTCTAGTAGTCTGAAGCCTGGTTTAGACTGAGGTTTCTGAAGTGATGTGAAAGCTTTAATTATGTTCAGGCAGTGTCTGAATTATAAATATTTTGTGTTTGTTTCCAAATGTTACTGTTCCTGTGTAATTGTGAAAGAATATTTTTGAGACAAAACGGGATAAGAGAGAACACAGGAGGTGTTCTAACAGCAGAAGTCAGTGCTTCAACATGTTCTTGCAGAAAAGAACAGTATAAGGACATCTGTGAAAGCGTAGTGAAGGAATAGAATTTAAATGAAGCCCCAGCTAATTCTGGTTCTGACCAGCAGATGGAGTCTGGCTGAAGAAAAACATTGAAAAGCAGGTCTACGTTAAGCATGCAAAGACTTCTTTAAAGGTTTAGAATATTTTACTTTGAAAAACATCAAGCGCTTTAAGGGAATAGTGTTTGAATACTAGAAATTCAGATTTCTCTTAAACAGTTTTGTGTATGTACTTTGTTCTTATAAGCGGTGTGGAAAATATACAGTTATTACTTTGAATAAACTATCTTAGAACTTCTCAAACCCTTTACAAGTTATTTTGTACCATTTACATGAAGGCCTTTTGTAAGGACTTGGAAAGAAAGATGTAATCTCATTATCTTCCCAATTATATGAATTTTTTACTACACACTCCTAAAGAAATTGTATTTTCATGGGATGGGAACAAATCTGTTCCTATGGATTAATAATTTCAGATGAGAATAACTGCACGTGTTCACACTGCTTTATTTTGTAGTGCTCCTTTGAACATGTGAGCCACATTGCCATTAGCATCGTGTAGTCTTCACTGGGCAACGAAAAGTCTGGTCTTTCTTTTCTAATTATATGAGGAAATATATGGGGAAACGGTGGAATGTATGGGCAGGTTATGTGGTGGATAGTTTGGGTTTCCCATGAACTTCATAAAACATATGTAATGGATAGAGAATGAAGCAACAGAACTGGCAGATAGTAGAACAATCTTGGGTGTTTTGGTAACTAAGAGAAGCTGGGGAGTGATTTCTCAATACTGCCTGAAATTCAGCATCACTTGACAAGTGCAAAGGAATAAAGGCAAAGATGCAAATTCAGAAGAAGAAAACAGCCTTAATTATATTTGCAGAATTACAAATTCTAAAATAACTGCAAAGAGCAGACAGAAGTTACAGCCTCTGGGACAGGTTCTTTCAAGGAACATTAACAGTAGTGAAAATGCAATTGATACCTTAAGAATTGTTTCTTTCCTAGCAACGAAATAGAACTTACACCTTTCAATAAATCCATGATGTGTCTACCTCTGAGATACAAAGTTGCTGTTTGGAAAAGAACAGAACTAGCAAACGGTACAGAGGTAGCATAGATCGATGTTTGGAGGTGTTTGAATGGTTTGTGTATGAGCAGAAGTAAATTAGTGTTCATTATCTGCAGACTTTTGACTTCAAGCTGTGAGGTAGAAGAGGCAAAACACTTGAGTCCAACTCAAGAACAGCATAATGTGTGGGTGAAGTCCAGTTTTGAGATAAAATTTTCATCTCTTTATGCATTCTGGTATTGTATATTCTCTAATTGTCAACATTTTTACAGATGATACAGACTGCCTTTAATAGCTGTATGTATTACTGCCATGGTTGGAGCCATTTTTTTTACCTAATTCAAAATTTGGTCTTTAATAGATAACACTACTTGCCAGTTCAGCTTTGACTTGATTATGGTTCCTGTTCACATTTAGTCACAAGTTACTTAGAATTACCCTGTGTTGTTCAGCATATAATTCTGATGATGTAAGGCCTCAACTTAATGCTCATGCGAGAAAATGCTGAATACAACTGTATTGACTCCTCTTGAGGTAATTGCTATATATGCAGAGCATTTTTTTTCTTGTATATGAACAGCATAGTTGATAGATCATGACTAGCATAACTAGATCGATTGACGTTACTGGTTATACTCCTCATCTGTCAAAGGTGTCTGATTGTAGCAATCTGATCAAGCAAAAAGTAACAGCAGCTCCAAAAAGCACCGTATAAATTTGAGATTTGCGTCTTACGTATGAAAGCTGATCTGGTCTTTGTATGTAGCATGACTTTGTACACGACAGGTAGGATTTTGTGTATGTTAGTGGTCATCCCCAATTGTGTTCAGGTGTCAGGTGAAGTGAGGGGAAAAACTGCCACACTGAGAACTTTTAACAGGAGGAAGGTACCCTTTAGTGGTGCTACTTGGGTTTTTTACTTCTTTCCAGAAGAGGGAGCCAAAATGTAAAGGCTGGAGCAAGTTTGCTCTTAGGAAGTTGCCTGTGCACAGTTATCCTGTAGCTCAGGGTGCATAATATCATCGTGCTCCCTTCATAAAATGAAGAAGGCATAAAAACTTAAAATGAATGACTAAGTATGTTTGAGAAAACTATCTGATCTGTCCCTGTCCAGAAAATATGACAGGAAGGTAGAAATGCACAAACAGTGTAAGGATTTCTAATGTTTTGAAACAGTTCTTTGTGTACAATCAGCCTTGCTTGCTTTTCCCTCTTCTGTTCAGTCTATCAGTCAGTGTATTTGGGATTCCAGGGGAATATTCTGCCACGTTCTGTTGGAAACTTGTGTAACATGAGGAGTTTCTCTAGGTCTTGTGTTCTAGGTGATGCCCAGGGTTTTGTTCTTCTTAGACCGAGGAGTGTGAAGATGAGTATGTACTTTTAGCATGTGTGCTTGTGAACTTGAAGGAAACTCGAGCTAGTGCTTTCTCTTTTTCTTTCCCTCTGTTCTTGCATCTACAAATAGTCTGAGGACAATTACTGTGAGTTTTCAGTGGTTTGGGCTTTTTACAAGCAATAACTTGCAGCAATTTAGAGCCATTTGAAAAAGTGGTAAAAAGTGGTTTCTTTGATCTCTAATTTGAGGACAGTTCTGGGGTAAAGTTGTGCTGCAAACAGGGGAGGCGTTAGAAATCCTCAGCCTCTTTTACAGTTGACATTTTTTACTGAATAGAGATGTCTGAGGTAGGAACACGCTCTCAGCAGCTTCATGCCAAGAATATGGTAGTGTGCATCAGTGGAATGTTTCTTTTCCTCAGACCAACTTTTTGCCTTGCAAACTCTGGAAAGAGGCAAAGAGTGAAACTGTTTCACACACTCTTGGACTGTCATCAGAGTCTCCATTCAGAGGCAAATGTACACAAACAGGTAAACAGAGGAACAGATTTATTTTAACTAAAGTTGGTTTTTACCGTTGCTGTCCGATCCTTAAAAGATACTTTCTCATTTTGGATATTTTCCTTAAATTGCTTGCAGACACTTGAATGCAGACTTCCCTGCTCTCGCGTACTTGTTTTCTCTGTGAGGCTTTCACGCAGATTCACATCTCCCGTATATATTCTTGAGTGTTTTCTGTAAATTATAAACTGATATTTAAGATATGAGTTGGATACTTTTCTGAAATTTCTTGCATCTCTTAGGCAGGGCTAGTTGGAGCAATTTCCTGGCTAGACCATAAAGAAACCTTCCCAAAGATTGGCATGATATTTACTTGGCTCAAAATAAGGTTTTTTTTTTTTTCCTTCTTCTTTATGAATGCAGATGGACATAGGGCAGATTTAAACTTGTAAATACTCTGAGAACTATATTTTAAACAAGCATAAAAGTCAGTGCCCATGCGTTATGTAAATACATAAAGGAAAACTATGCATGAGTCTTTTTCTCTGTCTTAAGAGAAGATGGATTTAAGAACTATTGGAATAGCAATGGTTTACATTGAGGATGCAGTGAGAAAGAGCATTAGGATACCAAAATGATCTGTATTGCTAGCTTATTCTCTAAAATTCAAAATTGTAATGAGTAGTTGCTATGTAATATCAGTGAGGTGGAAACTTTGACCTTTTTGCACTTAGTTCTCCATAGTGCATAACTGGCAAAGAAACTGAAAGGTGCACACTAAATCCCTTCTGTTGCAATATATTCACTACAGAATAAAAATTGTAATGTTCATTTATTTGTGGTAACACTGTAAAGTTATTTTCATCTCAGTATATTTTCTTTAAAGTTATGGACCAAAGACCTTGGAATTCAGAATATAAGCAATATATAAAAGGTCTTTGAATAACTAGGATACCAAAACTGTATGTGCATGTGATCTTAGAGGTAAGTTTGAATAGGTCATACATTTTTAGAAGATAGTGCTATTTTGTCCTGCCCTTTAATTTAGATTACAAAATACATGAGATGATTGCAAAGTTACAACTTTAAACACTTAAAATTTACAACTCTGACAAGGTAGTCCGTATTCAGTAAATAGTAGTTGACTGGAAACCCTGAATTCTCATTTTTGTCTCTTTGATATAGCAAAACATCACAATTTAAAAGGGTATTTTTTGATGCATCTTAAAATGAATGGCTGAGCTACTGCTTAAGCTTTCCCAGTTCTGACTTCCTTCATCCATCTGATCAGAGCTTGACACAAATTTGCCAGTGGTAAGTGAACTTTCCCTTAGCATGGACTGTAAAACATAAAACACAGTAGAAATTAGAAAAAGAAGTCTTGCAACTTGTCAGTGTATATAAAAATCTTCTTTAGGAAGGAAGATAAAAATTCTTTCCCTTTTTAATGTTTCTCAGTTAAACTGCCAATGTCTGTCCCAGAACATAAGTTAAAGTGAAATGTAGTTCATCAAAAGTTTAGACTTTTTAACAGTAAGCTTCTACCTAGAAAATTAATGTTGGCTAACTAACATTGTGTTTATCTGTAGCTAAGGGGAGAAACTATTTCTTAAAACTAGATTAAATGCTCTCTTATGCCAATCATCTTAAAGTAAGGGATTTTTATATTCTTATACTACCAATGAAATCATTTAGAATAGCTTCTGACTGTAACTCTGGCATCTTTTCTGATAGCTAGCGCTTGGATTAAGCTGCAAACTTGTCTAAATCTCTGATGGGTTTTAAAACATCGATTAGTTTTATGACTAGAAAATTCTGTGAGTAGAAACTTCTCTGTATCCTTTCACTGTGGACCGTGTTTCTTCTAGATGATGAATCTCCCATTTGACCCTCTTCTCAGAGGGCTAGCTTTCTCTCAAGACCAGTGTTTCAAACAAGTAGTGTGTGAATTACTCTGTCCAAGTTCTGTGTTTCTTTTCCTTTTTGCTTTGCTCGCTTTGAGCCCAAAATACCAGGAACTGAAAAATTACAACAGAAAGTGGATTATTTCTGCGTTGGAACTTTTCAGCCATCTGGAGTACTGTGTCCAGTTTGCAGCTTCCCAATGCAAGAAAGGCATTAATGTGGAGCAGGTCCTAGTGGAGGGCTGAGATGGTCAGGTGGCTGCACGGCATGAGCTACAAGGAGAGGCTGAGGAATTAGGCTTGTCCTTAAGTGGCATGCAAAGCATTTAATTTGCAATGAAATTTTCCTGCCTTTTATTTTAAAGTTGGCGTGAGGCATACAGGCATACATTTTATGAAATATAAATGTGAAATCAAAGTAGTTGGCAAAGTGTTGATGTATTTCTCTTGCCTGAGTACTGAATTTTTTTTCAAAGGAGAGGAAAAAGCTAACAGTACTTACGTGTTAGATATGACACAAATGTCCGTACTGCTATGTTACTTGTCTGTGTGATAGCTATCAGTATCTCCTTTAAAATGTTCGTTAAAATGCATTTATTGCCATTTGTGCACATAACTGGGACTCGCAAAGTTGTTTCTCCTTAGATCAAATAAAGCTCTCAAGTTGAAGAAATACGTGTCTTCACAAGCAAAATTTTATAGCTTTATATTTTTGGAAAATGTGGTTGTATAATGGTGTACAGCTAATGATTTCCCTAGTTTTGCTCCTGCCTGCCACTTTGCCTAATGAGTAACTTCAATTGAAGTGGATGGAGTAGATGGGGTAGAGGTTTAATCATGTCATAAATACATTCTGTCTCAGTTTTTCAGCTGTCTATAATTCTAGCTTGGCAGGGTTGAAATGGTTTAGATTTAAGAAATCTGCATCTTACACTGGGAATTAGTTTGTAGCATTTCCTTTTCCTTAGGGATGTTTGTCATGTAGTGCCAGTGTGGGGACAGTTTCAGAGAAGAAGATGTAAGAACTAGCAGATTAAAAAAGGAGAGGGGGATTAGTGGAGCAGGAAGAGTAAAGATCTTCCTTTTTTTCATCTTTTTATGCGTGGGCAGAGTACTCTGAGTAGCCAAAGGTCTTTGAGGGTTCTTTGAGAAGGGTTGTATTCTGAGAAGAAAAAAGTCCATGTTTGGTAGCTCACATCAAGCATTATATTGCATTAGAGGTCATTCTTGGTGTGGATGAAATCGTCTGTATTTGAGATACTGAAAGATACTGGTGGAAAGCCTGAAGTGTAAGGGTGAGAGGAGATAGTGAAGGAAGAAACACACAGAAGAGAAACTGAAGAGGTATAGGGCTGAGCAGTCTCAGTATCAAGCATTTACTCTCTTTTTTTTGTTTGTTTGTTTTTAATAGGTCATATGGAGGAATGCACTAATAAGCAGAATATAAAAATCTTAAAATTAAGGCTTCCTCAACTTCAATGCGGAACTGAATTGATAATACAGTTTCCTCGGGTTGAGAAAAGTTATGTAGGAAGCAGAGGAGAGACAAGTTGTTTTAAATCAATACTCACGTTTCACTTGTAACTAATTAGTGTCCTTGTAAGTGGCTAATTAACTTATATGTTTGACTCATGAGATCCAAATCCATTGGAAGAAAAAACCCCAACTGTGCTGGTTCTGGCAGTCATGGGACCACGTGTTTGTCTTAGACGTAGATATACAAATAGTTAAACTTCCTTAAGCTAGTTGCAGAGCATTAGATTTATGAGAGTAGGTGTTCAAAAATGAACTTTAAGGTTGTAATTTCCGAAGCGTTTCTAGAAGAGTCCAGTGAAGGAACCTTTGCTGACTTCTTTAGTTTTACTGAAGACTAATCATTGGCGCAGGTTGAATGCTTTTTCAGCGTAGTTTCAACAGAAATCTCTGCACCCTTACAGATTGCAATATTAAACTCTGGAGTACAGGCCTTCTTTAGGGACAGTAGGTTGAGCAACTAGAGTAATACAGTGTATTATTTTTATTTGATTATTTTTGGTTCTGTGACTTCCACTATTTTAAAAACTGATACCCTGATGCTTAATTTGTGTCTTGTAAAATTGTTAAAAACGTTGGAAATTCAACAGACACGGCGAGTGGGAAGTCAAATGCATGTGGGTGGTGGACTTAGAAACTTAACTGAAACCCTCCCCTGCCTTGAAGGGCATTCCATGCCTCATTTCTTAAACTTTTTGTTGTTCTCAGTTAGTACAAGTTACTGATGGTAAATAAGTATTTAAACTTGTGTAGGGAAATGGTAGCTTCCCCAGGGGAAAAGAATATAAAAAGAAGCAATCATAATTGAATATTCTGATTCTTAAAATGCAGCATGATTGCAAACACAGAAGCTTTGAAACTTAAATGAGCTCATTTCTTTATTTTTATAAGGTAGCTCAGTCTGTTGCTTACCAGTGACTGTTTTGAAGAATGGATTAAATAAAGTTCGAATTTCAGATCAACATGATGCTGTGCAAGGAGCTTGCTGTTGGGATCTCTAGGGTTAGCTGTTACAGTGGTGCCTTTGTTCTTGGGTCTGCAGGGATCCCCAGGTTATAGTGGCTTTAGGTAGAACTAAGAACTTGCTTCTGCTGAGCTGTTCACAAATAAGGAGCTGCTGAAGTTTAGCAAGCGCTGATTTCAGTTAATTAATAGCATCATATGAACTTTGTGACATTTTCTTAAGTGAATTTGTTGTTTGGAGTGACATTAGGCAGTCCTTGTTTTGCAGACATTGTTTTGCAACTTTGTAATCCTGCAACCAAAGGATAAGGTTAATTACGGAAAAAACATTTCAATATGGTTGTCTAATGGGATTATGTGTAGTTGTGAATAGGGCATGACATACTTCACTTAATTTTGTTTCTCCTATGATAATTGCAACCATATCCATTTTTAATTGCCATTTTTGTCAATGAATACTAGACAGTTTTCTCCATAGTGGTGTGTGTTCATTGAACCAAATGAATACTGCTTCTGAATTTCTCCAGTGGGAAGATCTGCATAGTCCCAGGGTGTTTCTCTGGTTTATGTACTACACATCAAATACAAAATTTTTTGGTGAATGAAACGTAAACCTAGATAAAGTTGGATTTTGCATTCCTTCAAAAGTACTATTTAATTATTAGACCTGACTGGCAAGAATTGGGTTCTTGAAGAAGATAATACCTTGGTGCCTGGCAGTGTAGAGACATTGGGACTGATCATTCCTTTTGGGATACCATAATTTACAAAACGAATCAAGTGAACAGTAAGCAAAAGAAAATAAGTGGTACTAAACAAAAGGGTAAAAGTCTGATACAAGAGCTATGCAGCCACATAAGAGCTTAGTTAATACGTGACAATACATGACAAGTCACGTAACCTCATATTGTAAGGTAAGTAAATTTTGTTAAAATACAGGCTTCATATTAGAGACTGTGTTTCTAAAAGCAAATTTATTTTCTTACTGGTACAGGATCCAACTAATTCAACCCTATTTGGCAGAACTCTGCCATCTGGATTAATTTGTTCTTTGTCTTGTGTTTTGTAGGTTGAGATAAAAATGAAGAAGTCAGAGGCTGTAAGATGGGAGAAGCTGGAGGGGCAGGGAGATTCTCCTAGGTTGAAGCAATTTACACCAGGTTTGTTCTCTGAACTATTAAGTAATAAATTGTTTATTTGTATGAAGTTATTTGCAGTTATTAACAATATTTTGTGTTAAATATTGTTAATAAAATCACAGCTTCGTATTTACAATGAAAAGCTTAGTAGTCTTGTTTTTACTGCCAAGAATTGACAGAAGAAGTCTGCAGGGCATTACTAAAACTTAGGTATTAAATTTAGTCTTAACTTCCATTAATCTGATGGATTTTTAAGGATATGTGCTTGTCATTAATTCCTCAGGACATAACTGTTTGGCTATCTGCTCTGGTCACTGTTTTGCAGTTCTATGCATTGTTATGCCTCTATTGTTGCTTAAATTAATTATTATTTACTCCAGTATTCCAACTCTCTTGAAAAGTAATCCTTTTGCAGTTTTTCAAGACAGATTAACACTCTATCTTTGACAGAATTTGAATTTCCTGATTTATTGATTTCAGATTTTTTTAAATTTAGCTCAAATTTTCCTATGGCTCTAGGCCGCTGCCTTTTTTTTTTTTTCTTACTGTCAGCCAATATCTTCTGCCTCTGTTTGACTTTAATTATTTGTGTTGCTGTTATCCAGCACTTTGTTGTTGGTTAACTAAATTATGTAACTGTTTACTTAAAAGTAAACTTTGCAGCTGCTGAATGTAGTCTCTAGCATTTCTTACTTTCCTTTATTTTTGTTACTGCAATGCTTGTGTCAGTAGGGAAGATTCCATTTGCGTTTTCAGATTCATGTTTCATTATTGTCTCTGATGCGTCGGATACATATATATCTATGTGTTCTCTGCTGCTCTAAAAGTTGTGAGAAAATGCTTAGCTAACTAACACTTCTGTTTTCAGATACTCAGCACTTATATCCATCATCCTCTCACTATACAAGGAACTGGGACAAACTGGTAGTTGAAATCAAAGAAGAGGAGAAGAATGAGAAGTTAGAAGGAGATGCTGCTTTAAATAAACTCTTCCAGCAGATTTATTCAGATGGTACAGATGAAGTGAAACGTGCCATGAACAAATCATTTGTAAGTCTTCCCTCTTTTTCTCTGAAGAAATGTGTAACTGCACACTGACACAGTTTACTAGGCTTTGCGTGAAGCAGGAAGCCTCTAGCTTGGACCTATAATGAATGGCAATGATTCTGTCGGATTCTGGTATAAGGAATCTCACTGAAATCTACGATGTTGTACACTGATGAATGTGACTCTTTAAGTCCAAGTTTGTGCCTCAGTGAAGCTTGTGCTTTCTGAATGGTCTCTTCGTTTCAATCAGTGTTATCAAAGGAAATACAGTTTTTGGCTCATCTAGAACTTGAAGAGTTGCCATGAGTGAAAGGATCAAATTCCTTTTAATTGTTTATATCTAGTTCCTTTTATTTGGAGCCCTTGCCTGTGAGAACCTGACTGACCTTTTAAAAGCTTCTTACTAATAAATGAACATCTCATTGTGTCCAGTACTGATAAAAGTGTTGTTGGGCTGAAGATTATTGAATGATGGCTCTGTCAAATTTGATTCTATATATACACAGAATTCCTGTGTAACTTATTTCTACATGAAGCTAAATTCTTCACCTTTCTTCAGAATTTGTTAATCTGCTATAAGAAATGTGGGTTTTATGTTTCTAGAATTCCTCTAGCAAACTAAACAAGCTTTCTCTCATATTGCAGATGGAGTCTGGAGGCACAGTTCTGAGCACCAACTGGTCTGATGTTGGTAAAAGGAAGGTAGAAGTAAATCCTCCTGATGACATGGAATGGAAAAAATTCTAATCTTATTTTTAATCTTTTACCATCTATGTGTTGCCATAGTCATGTACTGACCACTGTGTATGGACATAGCATTTTTGGATTCAAAGCACTGAATGTTCCCTTGGAAACAGGAATTGTCTTTGCATTTTGCGTGCTTTAGAAATTCCTTCATCTGCAGATGTTAAAGATATACTCAAGAGTGGAACCCTATTTTCATCATCTCTGTCTAATTTTTGGAAATTGAGTCAATCACAGTCTAAATTTTCTACCGCCTTTATCAGCTCTGCTCTTTGGGGATGGGATGATCTCTAATGGGCTGGTCAGGATTATTGCCTTACGCCCAATATTTCTGTTCAGTAGCTTATTAGATCTTGGCAACTTTGGGTCAAAACACTTTTCAACAACAGTGTTAAAATTGTTTGCTCTTTAACTCTGCTAAATAAAACTGTAAATATAACTTTTTCTATACGGAAGCTGCTTCATTTCATTTTTAGTAATCTTGTTTTTCGATGGGGGAATCACTTAAAGCATATGGGTAAGGATGTGGATACACTGCTTTAAAAAAAAAGCAACTGGCATGTGTAGAAACAAAACTTGCATTCAGTGAAGAAGATGAGATTGCTATTCTTGATGCAGACACAAAATTTCTACTTATGGAGTCCTTCCACCTGGGTGATGGGTTGAACTACAGTCATGTGTGATGGATGGGAGAAAGTCAGTTGTGGCTGGAAGTTTCCACAGAAAAGTGGGTCCTCTGTCTGCCTTCTGTATTCAAAAAGAAGGATCTATCGCAATTGCTTGAAATCAAAGATAGCAAGCAGTTGCTTTAAGTTCTGTTATTTCAGAATATTGGAAACTGTTTATATTTTAGAGAAGAACCCATGTGTTCTTGTTTCCATCAGTTCAGCTTTTCCATCATGATCAAATTTTAAATAACAGTATTCACAGAAAAAGAACTGAGAAATGTAAGAAATAATGTCTGTGCTTGGATACAAGTCTGCAAGGGCCTGTAGGTGCTCAAAGCTGTCTGGACACGGTCCTGTGCACCTGGCTCTAGGAGGCCCTGCTTGAGCAGGGGGGTTGGACCAGATGACTTCCAGAGGTCCCTTCTGACCTGAACCATTCTGTGATTCTGTGAAGGGAATATGAACTTAGAAAGTTGGGGTAAACATGCCTAGTCCAAGTGCCATTGTCTCTTGGGAATTCAGAGATACATGAATATTTTATGACTGTAGCAAACCCCATGAATTGCAAGTACTGGCAGCCCCCTGAAAGCCACTTCATTCCTTGCTAACCATTGGATGCTGCTTTAAGTTTGCTACTTTTCCTTGCTTTCCTAACTACCTAGGCTTTTCCAGATTTTGTTATTCTCTGTTTTCTTTGTATTTGGTATGTTATTTTACTACAGTGAGAATTGGATTAGCTTGGTAAAATATAAGGCTATTGGAAGAGGACATCCTACTTAATAGGACAAGTGAAGTCTGCAGCTGTTACAGTAATAAATGTATGTAAGAGATGATAGAAAACTGAGGAGGAAGAAAAGATGTATTCTGTTCCTCCTCAGGACTAGGAATCTAGGTTTTGCAGTAATGGTGGGGAAGTGCAGTGGGTTTTTTTTTCCTGGTATTGTTACTATATATGTGCAGTAGATAGATACCAAGATTTTAAAATCTCACAAATCTTAAAATGAGAGCTTGTTTTGGGATGTATGCCATAGCTATGAACTTCAGAATGTCATACTTGGCAGCTGTAGACTATGACTACAGTCTTGACATAACTGCAGTTTCTTCATGGCGCTTAGATCATGATTATCCCATAGTGCAAGCCTGGGCAGTGATTTCTTTTTGAATCACTCTTTTCTCCAGAATGGACTCATGTTTTCCAAAGCTTGACTTTGATGACCTTCAGAACCGAATGTTATTCTCAGCTTTGAATACAATGAAGGGAGATGGACTGAATTTAGGAAGGTTTTTTATGTGTCTTACCTCCTGACTCTTACTGAGCAATGTCTGCTTCTTGGAGGAGTTTCTCAAAGGGTATACCTGTGGCATACTTCAGTGAAGATTTGTTAGTTTCAGTGGGGAATTTCTTGCCCTTCAGAGAATTCTGAGTAGCTGGTTGCTCAATATCTAGAGCATTTGCCATCCATATGGGATGCTAACATTGAAGTTGACTTGATTTGGAACAGGGGGGACTTGAACTCGATTCTCCTGGATAAGTGCTTTGCTGCTTTTTATTTATGCTCTGAAAGGCATTTCTTCCTTTCTAATGTAGAAGGAAGACAAACGTCTGAGTGCTTCACTTTGTCACAAAATTGGGTTCTTGTCTCCTGGCCAGCCTTGCTTTATAAATGTCATTCAGAGCACTTAACAGTGCTTAGCAAAGACTTGCTGTGGGAAAAGCCCAGATAAAAATCTCTTAAATAGAAATGAAAAAGTAATTTGAGGATGTTTTCTGCCAGTCGAGTTGTTCTTGCTTCCTGAAGAGAACACAGTAAGGGTTCCGCTGTCTACTTTCACTTACAGAAAGACCATGGGAATATTTCATCAGATAAGCACAATATAGTCTTGTATTAAGTGGGTACTGGTTCGCTGCTTTGGGATTCAATTCACTTAGCTTAAGGCAAAAGGTAAAATAAAATGCATTGCTACTTATGTACTCTCGAGGCATATGTAATGCAAATATAATGATTTAGCTTTGGGCTTAAACTTGTAGCAATCAAGTGGTAGACTTCCCTGTCCATCTCAATCCTGTAAACCAAGTTTGCAGGTCTAAACGTAATTCCAGCATGTTTCTGAGCACAGACAGATAATCTGTGGGTGTTCCACCTTTGTAGGTGACACCAATTTAGGTGAGCTAATAATGGCAACTCCTGTTGCCTTACGGAGGGTTCTTGTTCAGGTTTTTCTGGTGGGAGGGGATTGGATTAAAGCAGTAGGCAAAACTTTGTTATGAAGTTGGTGTGAAGGTGCTTCGTGAACTTTGTGAACAGTGTGTTTTTCCAAGAACAAAACATATACGCACAGAATGGTTCCAGAAGCCCTAGGTCAAAAGAAAGCGAGCAGGGAGCTTGGAGGTTGAATAGGGGCTGTGAAGAGTACCAGTGACAAAGGGAATTTCCTTCAGGACTAGAGAAGGTGAGTGGAATTTGTTGCAGCACTGTCAATGAGTTGGCTGGAGGCAGAGAACTGCCTGCAAGGACGGAGTGGATGATGTTTTAATTGTGTTCAAACGTCTCTTGAGGGTTTTTTTTTGTTTTTCCAAGCCTTCTGGTCATCTGTAGATGGTACTGTCTAGAAGACCCAGGCAGTTTCACCTCAGTGCTCTGGTTTGTAGTCTTGTTGCTAATATGGGAACAGGGCAGCAAGAGGTAATAGTAGCTTTCCCATTTAATACCACAGATGGGATTACTCTCTGCTACGGTTCTGGGGGGTCATAGAAAATGCCTGTCTGTTGTAGCTCAAGGCTGCCTCTCTCACCTTTGGTGTATGTGCAGTGTTTGTAAAAGATCGGTTGAGCCTCTCGGAAGCAGAAGACGGTGGTGCTGCAGTTTCAGTCTAACTCTTGCCCTTTCTGAGTAGAGATTCTGTCCACCTCGATGTGCCAATCAACAGTCTGTTCTTTGCGAACTGTAGTTTTATGCTTCTCTACATCTTTTTTGTTTTTGTTT
>RSEF01000001.1:190108537-190126190 GCA_003993805.1 Himantopus leucocephalus
TTTGTTTTTTTTTTGCACTGCATGGAACAAGTGATCAGCCTGTTCTTCACTGAAACTTTCTTGGAATTTATTTGTGCTGCAGCAGGGGTGAAACGTTAAATGGGAGGCAGAAGACAGATTCCCCACACACACACTCTTCAGCTTCATCTTACTTTCTCAGCGTAGATACAAGTGGAGGATGATTCCCATATCAAAAAGGACAAAGGGAGAGGCTTAGGTTCATCCCTTGTAAGTGGGGGAAAAAAGGGACTGTAGATGCAGAAGAGAGACACCTGCCTTCCCATCACTGGCTTTCAGTCTTTTTAACCCTATGGCTCTGTGGCCTGTTTTCCTTCTCTTTTCCACCAGCATGAATTTATCCTCTTTATCTGCTGTAGTCTGCTTTGCCATCCTAATCCTCCTAGTACACAATCACATGGGTAATTAAGTTTAAGGACAGTAGAATTCTAGTGCTCTGACTAACATCCACCCACCTGTGGTGGGAAGCACTGTTGGTGACAAAGCTCATCCCTCTCTCTTTCCTTCTACCCCAAGCTTTTTCCAAAGGAAGATTTTGAACTGGTTTCTGCTAGTGCAGGGTCAGATTCCAGGAACATCCCCCCTCCCCACCTGCCCAAACGCAGACATGTTGTCACCTCTTTAGTGTGCAAGGTATTATATTTGTAGTGGCAGTGGAAAACTTGTCTTTAACATTGGTAGTGAATGCTGTACAGTGGTGAATAGGAATCGCTGCAGATAGTTAGAACTGTAGTCTGAGCCACCACTGCAGGGAATATTGCTACGTCTTTTCATACTGCTGGATCATTGGTTTTATTGTCATTCCTATGTTGTTGCCTCAGAACGTTTCCTTCAAAATTAGATGTTGCACTTAAGGAAGATTTTTCAACCTTGCCGCAGCAAGAGATCTTTACTTTTTCTTTCTTTGAATACAATATATAGGTAAATAGAAATTTGCTTACTTGAGGCATGAGTTGAGGAAGGTATTTTGTTGCATTTCTTTTGGAAATGGATAAATTGTGCCCTCTGTGTTGTACTTTGGCAATATTGTAGTTCTGGCAATTTTACAAGTCACAGACCGTGTAAGTAGTGTATCTGCTTCTCTTACAATCACTGGGGCTTTCTTGGCATGGTGTGTATAGAGGAGTTCTCAAGATATACATGCTGTATGTGACAGTTTAACGTGCCCATGAGTAGGGTGCTTTTTTTTACTTCTTACATGCTTTGTGACTGCCTATAGAAAACAACTAATACAAGGGTTAATTTTGTTAAGAACATGTAGACATGGGAAATCACCTACAAGATTATGTTTTAGTGTCTTCTGAAGAAGACAACGTTTGTTTTGGTTTGTTTTGTTGGGGTTTTTTTGTTTTGTTTTGTTTTTTTACTGGGGGAACATAGGGAGAAGCAGGTCATGGGTTGCCTCAGGATGGCCGTAGATGCAAAAGACAGCAACAGTCTAGTTGTATATACAGTCACACTTTCTTCTCTTTGCCTTCAGTGTTTCACTTGCTGATCCCCTTGTTTACCTCTCCAGGCAGTTCTTGAATGTGTACGTAAAAGTACTGTTATATTTTCTACATTGAAAAAAGCACAGAAGGCGATTGCCGTTTTTTAATGTATTTGTTTAATCTGCAGTAAAAAAAAAAAACAAAACAACAAAAGGAAAACCAACTCTTCTAAGCATATGAATGATGTACTTCTAAAACAACATAATGATCAAGGTCATTTTCATTTTAAAAAGCAGAAACTCAAATTTAACAGGCCTTGAAATCCCACTTTAAGAAGTTTTTAATTTAAATATTTCAAAGCGAGTCTGTTCTTCAGATTAAGGGAAGGTGAAGCTTATATTAAAAAAAGCTACAATAGAGCAAAATACTGAATTCTATTCTCATCTTATTCTCATTTAACACTTTGCTTTTTAGATATGCAGTTTAGCATTCCACATGAGGTTGTCTTTATTTTCTTTAAGCCACGATTATGTCAAATTAATTCCTCTTCTCTGTGTGTCACGCAGTGTTAATAACATTACTAGGCTTGCAACATCTCAAGAGCTGTTTAGTCACAAAAATGAATGCTCCAGAAACTGAACTTTAAGAAAAATTGGACCATTCTTTGTATAAAGCCCATGTAGATGGCTCCATAAACTCAGTGTTGGGTTCAAGATGTATAGTATGGATGAAGGCAGTGTAATACCTTTACCTTTGTTTTTCAAAGCTAGAAATCCTAAGTCATTCCATCTTTGTGAGTGTTTCAGCTTAGTACCTTCCTTAGAGATCTAATATGTAATAGGCTCAATCCCAATAATTGCAGAGTTTGCCTAAGCAAAAAAGGGAGAGGTTAGAAACCCACACCCCCCCCTTTTTTTTTTTTAATTTATTTCTTTTCTCGTTACTGGTAAGCAGTTTCTCTTGCAGGGAACGGAGGTTAGCTTCAGTGAAGCTAGAGGAGCTAGCATGAATGGCTGCTATCCATGTGGAATAAAGAGGGGTTGTAATCTTGTGTCAAAAGTGTCTCGTTCAAGGATTTATAAATACAGTGACTGTTGTAGATTCTGAAGGGTCTTGAGACTCTTTGGTCTGCAACTGCATGTAAATACTTTTGCCGTAGTAGCTGGATAGCAGATACTTGTTAGACACTAGAGTGGTATCATGGATACAAGATTCTTGATGCTGAGGTTTCTTTGATGTTGGGATGTGCGAAGGGTTTTGATTCTGCGGCCACGCACATTCCCTTCCGCAGCCCCTTTTCCTGCCGTTTGTTTCCGATTTAGCACAATATGCGCTTTCCCGTGTCCCCTGGAGCAGCTTTGTGGGAAAGGTATGCTGTAATTGGTTTATAACCATTCATAATGACCTGGCAACTCGGTATGAATAGCAACGGGGAGCAACTTAACTTGTGATTTATTTAAGTAAGCTACATGGATGAAAGGTACTCCCAAGCGTACAAGTTGAGCTACTTGCCTAATTGGACGTAAATTTTCACATCTAGCTTGGAAAGAGAGGGTTTTGTTATGAAAGGCTGAATTTGGATTTATGGGCAAGCGTCTGGACTGCTAAACCAGTTTGTGAGCAAAGTTTAATATTGTCTTTTTTTTGGGCTGTCTTAGTTTTTGAATTCAGTAAGTGCTAGTATACCTTTGTCATTTGTAAAGCTAATGGAATGTTAACTTAAAATTTTTATTTACAGTTAGAATATCTGACTTTGCTTTTGGTGCAGTAACGCACACTTTGATTTTAAAAGCCAGGATTGGTACTGCTGCTGTGGCTGTAGTCTTTTACCAGTTTGTCGTCATTGCATTCCTGCTTATTTTGTCAAGGATCTGGATGCTTTTTCTCACACGACACCCATGATGCGAGCGACCCACCAGCTGCAGGGCATGATGATTCGGCAGGCGGTACGACAGCCCTGGTAGTTGTAAGGCCATGGGTAGTAGCCCATGAGAGGCTCACAGATTCTCTGGCACTGTGTATAACTTCGTCTGCATTCAATGCAGCACACGCCTAGGTGATCCAGCATGGGGTCAAAAGCCATCCCTTCGCCTTCCAGTTGCTGAAATGTAAAATATTAAATGTCATCCTAGTGCTCTTATTCTCAGAGAATGTAGACTGTACCGATGCTCCTGTTAACCCTACAAAGGGTAAAAACTGAAATCGTGGTCCTGTTGAAGTTAACAGAACTCCTACTAACTGACCTGTGCATCTTGCTTTAATTTTTTTTCTTTTGTCTTGCTCTGTTTGGTAGAAGTGTAGAATTGGTGCAGTCACCCGTGTAAAATGGAAAGAAACAACAGGGAGCTCTAACTTCATTATTTTTTTTTTTCTACAGTCCTTGCAAAAGATCCAGCAGCAGTAAACTCCCAAGTTTTAAATACTAGTGATGGAAAAGATTTTTGAGACAGTTATCTGGGTCTTTTAAGTAGATGACAATGTCTAAAGTATATGCTGTGTTTTTAATGTTTTGTTTTAATTTTTTATTGTAATGCTTTTTACAGCATTCCCAGGAAACTATTCAGTAAGCTATTACCCTGAAGTTTTCTGAATATTTCTCCCTGGTCTTTCAGTCTGCTTTTTTTTTCCCCCCTCTGCCACACTTACGTGCATTGTGGACAGTGAGAATTCTGCCTGTTCTGTATCTGACAGTAAGGAGTTACATGGAGCAAGGCATGCATAAAATATGTAAAAGCAGGCTCTTGCTACTGCCTTCACCCTTCAAAATTCTTTCCCTCCTTTCTGGGAGGAAAAAGTAACCTGGATGTTCTGCTTTTTGAAACTCATTTTATTCTTTTCCCATTGGTATTATTTCAAGAAAAGCAGCAGCAAAGAGCAAATGCTGGAGTAGCGCTTAGCTTTTTACCTGAGCATTTTTCATTCAGAAAAGTAGCAGCACACCAAAAAGGTGAGGCACAGAAAGGTGCCATCTCTTGTCTGGGCATGTACAGGACGCTGGTGACAGCTCAGTGTCGTTCGGGCCCCCAGCCCTGAGAGCAGGGAGGGTGTCGCTTCCTTGGGGAGGATTAATCATCCTTGAATTCAGATATCTGCGGTGTGACCTACACCTGAGCTCATCGTCCAGACTCCACTCATAGTGAGTGAAGAGAAATAGTTCTAGGGAGGATTCACTTCATCTACGGCAGAGACCTATGGTGTAATTAGTGGTCCGTTTGAATTGAATGAATCTGCCTCTAAAGAAGGCTTGGATATAGGCATCTACGCAATAACTGTTAGTGAAGGTGAATCCCACCCTGCAGGCTGAGAGAAGTCCGGTGACCGTATCTGATGAGACGTTCTCCATTTGGCCCAGGGTCCCTCTGGCCAGAAGAAGGGACCCGCGGCAGTTGTTCTGGCACTGCCCTCCAGAGACAGGGCAGCTTGGACCCCATGGACATAGTCACGTTAGTAGCTGTGAGGAGAACTTACATTCCAGTGCCACTGCTGTTTTACTGACCTCGTGAGAGTCGATTTAGATCCACTTTATTTGGAGTGATTAATTTAAGTTTAATTAAGGGATGTCAACTCGGCAGAATGCTGTCACAGTATAATGATCTCCTGCTGTTGCATAAATGTCAAGTCAGAGCTGGGACTTACTTCCAAAGCAGAAGGCATTTATCTTGTGACAGTGTTGTATTAAAATGACTACTCCTGCTGCACCAAATGGTGGGTGTAAATTGTCTGGCGCTGGTGCAGTAGACTGGAAGGTGCCTACTGTACAGTCGGTTTTCCTGCAGCGCAGCAAAGGTGTTGGGACTCAGCGTGGTGGCTCCTGTGCTCTTTCTGTTGGCTGCTTCGTCTTGAGCGAGAGCAAATTTCGTGATTCTCATCCTCCACCCACTGTTTCTGTCTCTAAACAGGTTCTCCTCCGTGAATCACTTGCTAGACTAGGGCCATTTACTCTGATGGAGGAGAGGCTGAGAAAACAGATTTATTTGGCCTAACCCTGATCTCTTTGCAACCAGACACTACTACTGCTTTCCTCTGTAATAGTCACTTCTGATACTAATTTCTGTTTGAGGGCAAAGTATGTTTCTAGCTACTGGACTCTTTCTTTACATTGTCAGTACCTGATGGGGATCAGCTGCCTTATCAAGAGCAGCTTTGGTTTGTTTTCAGATGGTGCTATCCTCGATGGATCTCTCTAGTGCTGCTTCCATGGGGACCTGAACCCTGAAAAGCCACTTGGCATCAGTTGCCATAATCTTGCCACCTCAAGCACTTGTGCTTGTTTCAGACTGAAGTCTCACGAAAACTGGGTTGAGGGAGAGAAAAGAGGACTGGGGGAAGACTTTTTTTGAACGTTTTAGAAGGTGTTTTACAAGTCTCTAGTTTCAGAGAAAAGCTGAACAACCAGAGAGTGTGCAGATTAAAGAAAGACAAAAAACGCATCACCAGTATTTACCTGTCTACAACAGTCTTGGGCTCTGAAAAATTACGGTGCAAATACTTACATTATATGGGTTGTCTGGATTAAGTGTTTGGTCGGTTTCTTGTCCCATTGGCCTGGTTTCATTAGATTGGTGATCAAGCTCTCGAGTCAGCTGCGTGGTGGGTGATCTGGTGTTTACTTCTTCAGTAGCAGCTTCCAAGTCTTCCGTATCAAAGTTTGATTCAGATTGGCGTTTGTTTCTCTTCATTGCCCTCCTTTGGTTATCTGAAGAAATAATCACAGGAGGATAATCTTATCTTCAGCGTGTCCTTGCATTTAGCCACACGCTATCTAAGGTTTCAGTGATTTCTTTAAATATTTTAAAAAAGGGGGGGGGACGCAGAGGGAAACACAAAACTGTGTGGTGGCAAACTTGGTGAGCATCCCCGTGGGAGCTGCTTGCCTTCCTGTGTTGTGTCTGCAGCCAGTGTCAGTCCAAAGGAGTGCAAGATTGCCTTTTTTTTTCCCCCTTCTTCCCCCCACTTAGGCAAAACAGGTGTGAGGAGATTTGGTTGGGTTTTGTTGGGGGTTTTTTTGACCCACCCTGTGGTCACTGATGTTAAGTTGGCAGCAGTTGCCAGCAGTAGTAAGACCAGTCATACATATCTCATTTTTTAAAAGTGCCTTGGTGACAGACGGGTGCCCTGCTCCCAAGGGCAGATGGTGAAAACAGCGGAAACAGCTTCTGGACAGCTTTGATACTGCTCTTTGTTGCCCACTGGGATATGCCAGATCATGGGAAAAGTGGAAAATACTGGCAGTTTAGATCCATAGGTGCTCTAAAATGCCGTGGTGGTGGTGGTTCTTTTCTCTTTTTCTCCCCCCCACCCCACCCTGTTTGAGTGTTCCAGTATTAACTGAAACAAGGAGAAGTTAAATCTTTTCAAGCCGTCTCGTCTCCTCCCAGGCCTGGAGGTTACCTGGAGAAGTTGCCATCTCCCTGGTGACTCCTGAACACCTTTTGCTAAGCTTGGCTGTGGGTGATGGGAGTACTTCAGTCCTGGGTGTGCCCCCAGGACCTCATGAATTTCATCTGCCAGTTGCCTAGCTAAAGCATCTCGTCATTCCGCTCCACTGAAATCCTCTGGAGAAGCGGGGTAGAAAATGGGACAGGCTATGGTCCCAGATCAGGAGCTTGATATTCCCCAACTCTTGGCTGGGTATAGTGTTCTTGCTACCTGGTGTCAGCTGTCTAAACATTTTGGGGGATAGTTTAAGCCATTGTCTTGTCCTTCTGTAGAAGGAGGCTGACTTCCCTGGGAATGTTTCATCTCCTAGTAACCCACGTGAGCTATATAAATTGTCTCAGGAAATACAAATATGGAAAATGTCTAGTAGGTGTGGATAAACTCCAAACCCTCAATCTTGGCACCAGCCCACAAGGGCTTGGGAAGGTGGGCTGGGCAAGGGAGGAAAGGATCCTGGTTTCCCAGATGTCCAAGTCTCAGTGGCAAACCTGATTCGGGGAAGGCATTTAGATGAAGGGAGGGATAACATACTTTTCCAATAAAAGAAGTGTTACCTTTGGGATATGTTGGTCGCAGCCAGAAAATTGGAAGATCCCCGCAAAGCTCTAAAATTTTGGGGCTTAGGAAACTGTTGTGCTTGATAGGCTCGTCTGCAGCCACCCAGATAAGGGAGTTTTCGTCAAATCTCACAGGCATGATTTCATCTTCCTGCAAATAGAAGAGCATAAATCCTTTGCTAGCTCAGTGAACAGTCACGTACCTGCTTGCTGTTAATTCTTGAGCATCAAACTGTATAATCATCCGCTGCAGCTAATACCGAGCATTCTTGTTTTTCGTGAATGTGAACCGATTGTACTGAGCCAAAGCCTGAGTAAAGGTTACCGCCACTGAAACGAATGGCAAAACTACTGTCAGCTTATCTGGGGCTAAGATCTCACCTGTCTCTCTCTTGGAAGGCTTTTGCCCCATGTACAAGGACTGGGTGTCAGAGATCTTTCAGCCCAAAGCACCAGATTTCCAGGTGGCAGAAACTGTGAAGATTTACCACCTTCAGCAGAGCAGCAATGAAATACGCCAGCTAAAAACAAGACCCTAATCTTTTATCATGCCCCGTTCTCATTTGATGTATTCCCAAGAGATAACTGTATTTACAATAGGTGGTGGTGGGGGAAATCTTGTTCAAAAGCTTTAGAGAGGATTACAGCTTGAGAACTGCTCCAGCTTCCAGTTTTAAGGCAACGTGATCGGTCTGATTAAAGGTCTCGTTTGGTGAAAGCAATTCAATTGACCAAAAGCTTGAAGTGTGAGTTAAAGGAGCTTGCCTTTTTGAAGTGTACCCTGCAGGTTTTTGGTTCATATCTTCAAAGTAATGTAGGAAAATGCCAGTGATTGATTCTTTAAAGTTGTTAGTTCAAAGTATTATTTTACATAAAATGTGTAAGTATTTTATAGCAACAGTGAAATATTAAAAGAAAACCAACTTGTGAATCATAAAAACCAGTATGATTTCAAAGTTAAAATTCTAAATTGCTTCCATAAAAGTCATCAAAACTTGTTATATAACTGACTAGATCAATTTATTCCATCGAGTTGCTGTTCCTTTAATGTGTTTATTGATTTCTTTTGTAGGTCTCAAGTCATTTAAGTTCGCTGTCCAATCTGTCTAGTGAGAGGTGCTCTTTATTTATATTCTCCCACTTAAGCTTTTATCAGCGTCAGAAATATCTGAATCTAGTTTTCAGAAATAAAAATATCCTTTGTTTCTGTTTGAGATGATCCTGGCTTGTGAGCAGGCGGAGTTTGGGTATCTCTAAAAGCTTATTTTAATCAACCGGTTTTATAGGCAGCGTTGGTTATGATAGGTGTTGTAAGAAAACGGCATATGCTTACTTTCTCCTGAATACATGTGTATCAGAGAGGGGACTTGCTCTAGAAAAGTAAATACTATTTTGCCATTCCCATCATTCATCTAACCTGGGAAGTCGAGCAAGAGGGAAAGGTTGATATCCCAACGGTAGCACTGAGTTGGCTGCTTGTTTTGGCCTCAGTGCATACAATTTATTGCAGCGGTTGTGTAGGTGATGCATCTTTCGAGAAGATGCAGAGAAAACAGGACAAGGAAATAGGATTGCTGTAGCCAGGTAGAAGACTAGAAATAACTTTTTGACTATTTTAGGACAATGTCTTCAGGACAAAAGATGAAAAATTGAAACCTTGACTTTAGGCAATAGTGCTAATGAAGTCAAGAAATCCAGCCTGCCTTTAAAATAAGGCAAGGTGGGAAGGATGTAGGTCCCTGCCTGGAATTTGGGCAAGATCTCTTCCCCATCATGGGGAAAATCCCACCAACTTCAGGGGCCTTTGTAACATTGCAGGTGCTTTGCTGATTGGATATTTTCTATTAATTTTAAAGTAGATGTTCAGTAATCACAGCAGCATTTCAGGTAGGTGCAGCCTTAACAGTGCCTCTCTCCCAGTTAATTGTATCTGTGTTTGTTTTCTCTGGAGTGGAGCAAACCCAGGGGAAGTGGTTGTGGATCTCCTGTGCTCTCCTGCCGGTGGCTGAGCCCCCACAAGCGTCCAGGCTCAGCCACACTCAAGGCACTGGAGCCACTCCTGTGTGAGTGGTGGGTTTGGGGGTCTGAGCTCTNAGGAGCAAACCCAGGGGAAGCGGTTGTGGATCTCCTGTGCTCTCCTGCCGGTGGCTGAGCCCCCGCAAGCGTCCAGGCTCAGCCACACTCAAGGCACCGGAGCCACTCCTGTGTGAGTGGTGGGTTTGGGGGTCTGAGCTCTGGGAACCTCAGGCTTTGCACACCTAAAGCAATAGCCTTTTTTACAAAGAAGAGGTAAGGAGGGGTTTTGGCAGTATCTGGGGGAGAACTGCAGCTTTTGTGGTGGTTGCGCTGCAGATTCCATGAAACTTAGTTAACACTGTGTCCTCAAATAAAGTCTGATGCTGTTTAAGGTGGCAAATTCTTAATTTTTTTAACTATTATTTCTTCTGAATTAGCTGAATTTTTGCAATAATTTTTTCCACAGTTCCCCTTCATTGACTATTTTAGAGGACTTGAGTGATGGAGTCCCTGCTTCTGCTTAAGAGTGTTGATAGAAATCTCCTGGGATCTACCACTATCCCTCTTTGCGTTGACTAAAGCAGCTGCTTCCTCCATGCTTTCTCTTCCAGCCTTGTGCACCAGCCTGATCTCAAGCAGATGTGCTTGTCATTGAGGTCTCCTGTGGACCTGTGAGACGCTGGCCTGTGGCTTCCCCCACCCCCCAGTCTGCAGACTCCCGCCATGTCCCTGGATGCAGCGTAATAAGTACATCTCTGACACCAATCTTGCTTTTCTTACCTTTCAGGGACCTCTTGCAATCCGTCAGTGAACCCTCAGCTCTCCACAGATGGCTGCTCATTGCAGAGGGGTTGGACTAGATGACTTTAAAGGTCCCTTCCAACCCAAACCATTCTATGAGTTCTTCACTGGTTTTCGTACATCACTTTTATTTGTATTCAAATACCCCTTTAACTCCCTCTCCGTACAAAGATTCGGAGTTTTTTTAAAATAAATAAATTACCCCTTACCAGCTCAGATGAGAGGCTCGCTTTAGTCATAGCATCCACTTCGGGGACGTGAGCTTTTGGCTGAGCTTTGATGTAACACTTTTCTCCTTCAGCAAAACGGATTCCAGTTATGCCCTGCAAAAGCAGAAGGCAGGGGGTTGTGCGCAGCCCTCCAGCTCCCCACCGCCCTCAAGAAAGCGCTCGAGCTCTGCTAAAATTGCCACTGAATTTTTAGCGTGAAGGTTAAATTTTATTTAAAACCAGATGCAACGAAACGCTCTTCCCTCATCGTTTCAGCTTTACAATTTTGGTCAAATGGGTCTAGAAGTTTTCACTCGATTTCTGAAGGATGGGGGTGTTTTATGTAAGTGCCTTCACGCCAGCTGTAGGCTACTCGAAGTAGCTCTGTTAAGGAATTAGTTGACACGATTTGAACCGTAACTTAGCACCTCACGTAGGCAGCCTCGAAGTTGTGTTAGCTGGCGGTGCGGTACCCTTATGACACAGACTCACGAAAATACGGGGGCTGCTGGGTCCAATTTATACACATAAGAGGCCGTGACAGCAAGGGGAGGCTCGTGACGGGGAATTTGGTGCAGAAATCTCGTGTGTGGGACTTCCTTCGTCTGGCCTACGAGGGGCAAATGCAGCTGCCTAAACCACGGATGTCTAGTTTTAAGTGAGAGAAGGGTGTCGTAGCAGCTCCAGAGGGCTGCGGGTCTCCTGCAAGTCCGGGGTCGTATCTGCCAGCCCTATGCTGGCACCTTGGGTACCAACCCTTGGGCAGGGGAACCTTGTCTGTAGTTTCTGTGTTTCTGCTGCAGGTTTTTTGGGTACCTGTAGAAAGAGCTCTCCTTTATGTTATGAATTCAGATATTTCCTTGTAGATGGCAAGATTTGTGTGTTTTTCATAGGGTAGCACGAGCTCTATTCGACCATGTAAATATAAATATCTAGTGCCGTTTGAGATATGCTGTTTTTCTGCCCAGCCTCCAGCTGCCAGGCCAGGGGGGCACGGGTGTCATCGCAGCCCCTCTCATCTGCCTTGTGTGGGCATCATAGATACTGTAGGCATCTAGCGAGGCCTGACATGGACAGTACTGAGGCACCCGAGTCTCATCCTGTGTGCCTGCAAGTCCTGTCCGCTTGGACAGACGCCCGTCAAAACAAAACGACTAATTCTAAAGCAGTGAGAGAGGGGGTGGCTGTGCAGGGGTGAGCGCACAAGGGAATGAGAATTTGTGGTGCACCGAGCGTGCGAGGAGCATCCTAATATTGCCAAATCCGAGTCTTCACTGACCATGCAATTGCTGGAGCGGTGCCAGTCAATCCAAAGCTGCTGATGTAAATGCTGGGCCGCTGGAAGCGCATCCCTTCAATTTCTTTCTCCTTTATGGGCCTTCTTGGCTCAAAACCCAACTGGTGGCATCCCTTTGCTCTGGCTGAGCTTGTCCCCAGCCTGCTGTAATGACATGTGGGCACAGTCCCTGGCAGGTGCCTTTAGCTGGTCGGTGCTGGGAGCTGATTTCTGACCCGGTTGTGACAGGACAGGCGGTAGCTTACCAGCAGCACCCACGGAGGCAACGTGAATTCAGCATCTCTCCAGTGGGCTGGTGCTTTTGTGCAGATGGGGAATTGTGAAGGCAAATGAGAAGACCTCGTTGTGGGTGCTCTTACTCAGCTGCTAATAATGTTGCTATGGTGATGTTAACGAGAGTTTCATAAAGGCTGAACTGCCGCTGTCAGGAAAGCCATGGTCCTGGGTCTCCTGGAGTGGATTTGTTTGTACTTGCTGAGAAGCCAAGGAGCTGGCTTTCCTCACCTTTCTAGATCGAGCAAGTGGAAAGTGGCCGCTTCAGAAGCCCTGGGCAAGTCTTCCCGACAGCGGCACCTTTATTTTAGGTGCTGCTTTGACTTACAGAGGACTTAGCTCTGAAGCTGAGTGTTTCACACCTGAGAATGTTAATTGCAGGATCTGGGCCCTGTGAATAGGTTTCTGCCGCGTCACATAGATGTGCCTTTAGTAGCTCAGAGGTGGTACAGCTCAGAGAACCGCTCCGTCCCAGCTGTGGAGCGCTGCTGGGATTTGGCATTCGTTAGTCCAGGCTCCGTGCTGAGCTGCCGCAGCCAAGCCCCTGGGGTACCCGAATGTGTTTGCCAAGTGGGTGCATGTGGTGCACGGACACATAAGCTGTCCTAGAGTGTCCCCATCCTCTCCCCTGGGGATGAACCCAGGCCGAGCTGTGGAGAGCAGCTCCTGTCCACGATCTCAGGGCAAAGCACGCTGCCCGGGCCCAGTGCTGTACAGGGGTCTCTCCTGGCATCTACTTGGCTTACTGTGTTGGCCCTATGCTCCTAAAATGGTGATGTTCTGCGGAGGTGGAGGAGGTTTTTTGGTTCAAATTGTATGAAATCATGCAGGGGCTGTGTCACAGCCTCCCAGAATGTTTTTTCGAGCAAGACCTCAAGGGCGCATGTTGCAGCTGTGTTCAGCGGTTTGAAAGTGCAAAGCGCTACATGGAGCCAAGCCTCTGACGCAGCCTAATCCATACGGCTTCCCGGGGTGGGACCTGGCACGACCTATCCCCAAAAGGCACTTAGACTTTGTTTTGGAGGAAACTACCTGTCTTGCTGTGAAAGCAAGCTGGGAGAACGTGGATGCTTGTGGTTCCAGCCTGTTGGGAGCTGGAACCTGAGACCCACAGGGGCAGAGAAGTTGGGGCAGGGCAGGGTATCCTTAGAGTCCAGCGCTGGAGTATGTTACATGAAGGACAGAGGTGGTGGTACTTACAATCTGAAAATCATGAACTTCAACAGCCTCTTCACTCCCGCTTCCCGTTTTGAATGTCTCCAAGTTGTTTCCAGCATCTATTTCCATCGATCCATCTTGTACTTTTCCATTAATGCTCATAGTGTAGTGAACATTGTACACCTGGAATCGATAAAAGAGCAGTAGCACTTGTCAGCAATTGCTCATTGCCTTCCTCCTGCACCAGGCGATGGGTCAATCTGACTGTCATGACCCTCTTCAGCTCCTAACTTTTATTTCTGTAGGCATTTCATAACCCTCCTGCAACCAACAGCACCCTACAGCAACACTTCACCATCGGGGCAGGCCGGCAGTGTAGAAGGTCGCCCAGAGAGGTTGTGCAGTCCCCATCTTTGGAAGTTTTCAAGGCCCAACTTGATAAAAGCCCTGAACAACCAGCTGTGGCCCCACAGCTGTCCCTGCTCTGAGCAGCAAGTAGGACTAGAGACCTCCTGAGGTCCCTCCTCCAGGGAGCACTCACAGTTTTACTTCAAAAACAATGTGGGGTGAGTCAACATCCAGGCTCACTCCGACGTAAAAACCTTCTTCTAGGTCATATTTTAGGAATCGCTTCTTATGCTGGCATGATTCCCTAAGGAGAGCAGGAGGGAACATCCTACTCCGAAGGAGACCAACCCTTATTTATCTCTTAGGATGTTCTGCTGAGGCGCAGGAAAACAGGTTCCTTTTGAATATGAACATGCTTCCTAGCTTGTAATGGATGTGAACTTTGTATAAATTGGGTGTGAAGTTGTATAGCCTCATATTTTCCTTGTCAGCATATTTGCTCTTATCCTATTTTCAATGAGGAGAGCTGCAAGCGTGGTTTGTATTTGTTGGAGGACCACAATCTGTGGAGGGGTTTTGTGATTCTCTTGTGCAGCTCTGCTGAAAGTGCTGCACAAGCAGTTTACTTTTGGTCTTAAAAAAGCCTTACAGCATTTTAATGAAAAATTTACACTGACAGCTAGAGACAAATTTCTTCTCTCACCTTCACTCAGGAAAGTCTCAGGTGCTAAAGATTTATGGTTCCTCAGTTATACAGATTCAGTCCTATATTCTCTGCTGTCTAGGACTCCTGCTGAACGTGGTCCATGAAACCGGACCAGTGTACATGGTGTCCCCTGCGGGGGCTGAGCTGGAGTTGAGACTTTGTTACCTTTGTCCGTTCTGGGAGAATTTGAAGATTTACAATAATAATAAAAATAATAGCAATAAAATGCCTTTTTTTAAAATGAGTGACCCTAAATATAGTTTTTACAGGTGCTTCCGAAACATTTGCAAGTGAAGTTGTAGCTTTTTGTGTTTGAAGGCAGCTTGGAAAAATAACTCTACGCTTTCCCAGTGTCTTCACCTGGAGATCAACTTCAAAGCTTAATGAAAACTATGAATGTGATACATTTGGTAAAGCAGAATTTAGATGACGGGAGCAATAAAAAATAGGAAACTTTGTCCTGTACTCTGCAAATGCATCTGCCCGGTCAGACCTGAATACGTTGTCCCCCCTCCCTGCCCACCCACCCATTCGGGTCCCTCTCCCTTTTCGAAAGCCAAGAGAAGCAGATGACTCTTGTCCTGTCTTTTTGGTGTAAAACCTTGTACTTTCTTTCTGATTATGTGAATTATCCCTCTGTGCAGGGTGTATCTCACAGGGGGACCTCGCACAAGGCTCCCCTTGACGGGGGCTGGCGCAGGGCTGGAGGTGGTACAAAACTTCTTCCAAAGTAAATTCAAAGGTACTAATTGCACTTCTGGAGCAAGTTACATTCACATGTGCACCGTCATGTTTCAAATATGTTTCAAACCCAAATCTTATGTAAACAGAATGAAAAGTTAATATATAAACACGTTCTAATGCTCTGAAGTTTGGGTCCTAAACTGATCATCAGCTTCTCAGTTTTGTTCTTTGCATACAGGGTTTTTCCTGTACCCCAGAAAAATGTACATAATAAAATGTATCATGACTTTAAAAGTTCCTCTACAGCTGCTAACCATAAATGCCTATGTGTATGCACAGTCGTACAAACCACCAGAGTGAAATAAGGGTACCTATTAATGGGTTAAATATAGCATTACATATTTGAGGGTCCAGGTAGGATCTGGACCAAGAATGCAGATGATGTGAAAAAGGAATTTACACATTTCAATGCTTTTTTTGTCCTGAGAGCTGGAGTTTGCCCAGGATGTGAATCCGCGGGGACTTGTTGGGGCTTGAGTTTGCTGAGGATTTGCGAGCGGAAATCAATGTAGCGTCTGTGCTCTCAAAGATACGTTTCGTGTTCGTTAATAAATGTGCTTCCACGAGGCTCCATCCGAACCGCCAGTAAAGATAATGATTATGGGTTTGCTTTGTGGGTGGGGATTTTTTAGGGTTGGGTTTGTTTTTTGGGGTTGGTTCTTTTTTTTTTTATAAGCATGGAAAAAATAAAGATGTGCTTGAAGACCTCTTCATCGCCCTCGCAAGAAAAGTTGCCAGCCTGTGCCTCTCCTTACATGAAACCACCCCAAAAGCCCCCCGCCCGGTCCCGACGTGAGGATGTGCTTCCAGGCTCGGCTCCCGCCCGCCCTCACCTGCCGCTCGGTGGCTTTCCAGAAGTAGAAGGCGCCGATGGCCCCGGCCAGGAGCAGGAGGGCTCCGGCGATCAGCACCGCCGCCCCCGCCTTCAGCAGCCGCCCCGGCCCGGGGGGCGCCGCCGCCGCGTACGCCTGCGGAGAGTGCTCTGCTGGGATCCCCCTCTCCCCCTCCGGCCGGCACAGCCTTCGACCCCCGCCATGAGACCCCACCCCCCCACACTTCGGGCCCCGACCCGACCCGTTCCCGTCCTGGCCGTGCGGACGGCGACAGCCCGTCCTGACACCCCCCCCGCCCCGTTTCTCCGCATCCCGGTCCTGACCCCGCCCGACGCGTCCAGTCCCGATCCTTCCCGATACGTTTCGTTTGGTCCTGATCCGACCCGACCCATCCCATCGCATCCCATCCCAACCCTACTTGACCCGATCCGACCCGACCAGACCCTCTCTGTCCGTTCCCGTCCCGTTCTGACCCCTCTCATCCTATCCCGACCCATCCCATCCCGACCCGCTCGGTCCCGTTCCGACCCGTCCCGTCCCATCCCGTCCCGTCCCGTCCNAACCATCCCATCCCGTCCCGATCCATCCCGTCCCGACCCGACCGGACCCGCTCTGTCCCGTCCCGTCCTGTCCCGTCCCGTCCCGTCGCGTCTCGTCTCGTTTCGTCCCGTCCTGACCCATCTCATCTTATCCCAACCCATCCCATCCCATCCCATCCCGACCAGCTCGGTCCCGTCCCGTCCGGACCCGTCCCATCCCGTCCCGTCCCTACCCGACCCGTCCCGACCCGCTCTGTCCGGTCCCGTCCCGTCCCGTCCCGTCTCGTCCTGACCCATCTCATCCTATCCCGACCCATCCCATCCCGACTCGCTCTGTCCCGTTCCGACCCGTCCCGTCCCATCCCGTCCCGTCCCGTCCGGCCCGGTGCCGCCCGGCAGCACTCACGGGGGGCAGGCACTGCTCCACATCGTCGGGCCCCGCTCGGGCGATGGGCACCTTCTCGGAGCCCTCTGCCATGGCTGCGGCGGGAGGGAGACCTGCCCCGGGCTCCGCCGCCGCCCCGCTCCCGGCCCCGCTCCCGGCCCCGGCCCCGACGGGCGGGCAGCACCGCCCCGGCCCGCCCCGGCCCCGGCCAGGAGAGGGGGGGGGTGGGGTGGGGTGGGGTGGTGTCAGGACCGCCCCCGCTCCCCGGGCACAATGAGCCCCTTGAGCTGCCCAGCAGCTCCCCCGAGTTGCGACCCCCCTCCGCCCCCCCCAACCCCGGGGCTTGTCCCCAGCTTCGGAGATGGACGATTCAGGGGGGTGTAGGGGATGCCCTCCCCACACCCCCCCCCAATGCCATTGCGGAGAGGAGAGGTGCCCCGGCAGAGCAGACGGTCGTTGTAAAAAGCAGCTTTTAAATCAGATGCAAGATTTTAAGTGTTTTGTTATTATTATTTTTTTTTTTTTACACTCGCCACAGCAATTCGCAGGCGCCGGAGCTGCCGCGCTGCTGTTCGGTGACTCCTCCGCAAAAGGCCTCGGGTGCGCGGCCGAAGGGAACATCCCTGTCTCCATCTGAGCCCCACGGCAAGCCTGGGCAACCCAGCAGCGAGCCCAGGCCTGGCGCAGGCTCAGCGGGGGCAAAGCGCAGTGGGGGTGGTGGAGGTGGTGGGGGTGGTGGAGGTGGTGGGGATGGTGAGGATGTAATTTTATCTTTTCATTTAAAAAGGTCACGGATACTGTGCGGCTTGACCTCTAAAGTGGACGTATCCCTGGGATTTCTTCTGTTTGCTGTCACTCACGATGCTCAGTTGGGTTTTTTTGAGCATCTGAAGTATAGAA
>RSEF01000001.1:190126290-190143072 GCA_003993805.1 Himantopus leucocephalus
AGACCCAAGGCCCTCAGCCTTTCCTCATAAGAAAGATGCTCCACTCCCTTAATCATCTCTTTCTGTTACACTGAGCAATGAGTGCTACCAGAGGTGCCAGCAGCTGCAGCCATCCTGGCCGTGGGACAGGCTGGAAATGTTTTGGACTTGGGGTGAGACAGCACTAGGGCTTTCCTGTTCTTGGCACGGTTCATGCTGGTTTCTCCAGGAGGAGCCTTCCTGGAGAAGGGATGGGTTGTGTTGCAGCTCAGAGATTTAGAGAGTAACAGGGACCCCGCTTTCCCCAGCTGGGGGACCGCATCCCTACCTGGATGGGTGCATGCCACCCAGGTTTTCCCAGCGCTGCTCGGTGCTGCAGGTGCTGGTGTACCTGGGTACCGGAGCTGGTAGCACGTGTCCTTGTCTGTGCCAGTGTCTTCAGCAAGATTTTCCTCTCACTGCAGCACAAGTCGCAGGGGCGCTACTTAGATTTGCTCTGACATTGTGACGGGGGACCCCAGAGACTGACGCTGTTCACGCTGGTGAGGCCTGACATCCTCGTGGCATTTGAGCTGGGTCACCGCAGATTAAAATTGTTGTTGATTTTTATTTTGTGTTTAACCATGAGACCCGGACTCAAGGCTCAACCGGGGCACGGTGGCTGGTTTTCATGAGGTCCACCCTTCAGCCAGTTTTACAGCTGAGTTGGCCGAGGTGCAAAGAGGTCAAAAGCCCCAAGTGAAACACGCTGAACGGGCGGCTCATTAAGGGCTGAACTCCAGACCCATGTTCCCAGCCCTCTGCTCTAATCACCAGGCGAGATGTGGGACACCCTCACGGGGCTGAGGCTGATGAAAGAAGAGTCAACAGCTTTATTTTGCAGCTTTATTAGCAAAAAAAGAAATCAAGCCAACGTGCCCAGCTCTATTATTGAACCAGTAATCTCTGCGTGCTTGCAGCCAGAGCTTCCCAGCCGTTTAACTGGGAGGCTGAACAATAAAATATGTTAGGTCCGAAATGGCTAAAGCAGAGGCAAAGCAGGAGGTAAGCCGTCTAATTGGAGAAGTTGCAGCGGGAATCTCACCCCAGGGATCTGTCCCTTGGGATTAGCGGTTTGCTGACATCTGGGTTGCGTGGCGCTGCTGCCTTGCCCTGGGTCCCACCAGGGTTGATGGCAGGGAGCCAGGGAGCCAAAAAAAAAAAAAACCAACCCAGTCCTCAAACTCATCCAACAGGGAAGATGAAGCTTTTTCTGCTGTCAACATGGAGGCCTTTGGGAGAAAGAAACTGGCAGCTTCTACCCGGAGATGTACAGTTGTGACTTCTCTTGGCTTGCAGAATCACAGAAGGAAAAAGCGGCAATGGGGAAATACATTCTCTTCTCCTGATGCCAGGGGTTGTCCCAACGGAGGTATCTCCCCACTGTCTTGTCCCATCCAATTTTAAAGGCCTGGGGGTCTTATGTCAACTGCTCAGGATGGCTCCTTCGTGGCGAACACATGAGCGCCTGCTCCACATTGCACCCTCTCCTGTTTTGGCAAAGCGGTCCCAGGTCTCTCTGCCCAGGGATGTTCCTATGTTTGCGGCATGCCATGGTCTTAGGGGAGGGCCCCTGCTTCTGCCTCTGTCCTTTCCCAGCTGCGGGCAATACTGACGCCTCGGCCACTACCAGGGACAGATAGATTCACTTTCCCTAAATCACAGAATCATAGAATCATAGAACGGTTTAGGTTGGAAGGGACCTTAAAGATCATCTAGTTCCAACCCCCTGCCATGGGCAGGGACACCTTCCACTAGACCAGGTTGCTCAAGGTCCCATGCAGCCTGGCCTTAAACACCTCCAGGGATGGGGCATCAACAACTTCTCTGGCCAACCTGTTCCAGTGCCTTACCACCCTCAGGGTAAAGAATTTCTTCCTAATAGCTAATCTAAATCTCCCCTCTTCCAGTTTGAAGCCATTCCCCCTTGTCCTATCACTACACGCCCTTGGAAAAAGTCCTTCCCCAGCTCTCCTGTAGGCCCGTTTTGGGTACCGGAAGGCCACAATAAGGTGTCCCCGGAGCCTTCTCTTCCCCAGGCTGAACAACCTCAACTCTCTCAGCCTGTCCTCCTAGGAGAGGTGCTCCAGCCCTCTGATCATCTTCACGACCCTCCTCTGGACCCGCTCCAACAGATCTATGTCTTTCCTGTGTTGGGGGCTCCAGAGCTGGACACAGTACTCCAGGTGGGGTCTCACCAGAGTAGAGGGGCAGAATCACCTCCCTAAATAAGGTGCCCGAACTAGTTAAGAGAAAGAAGCAGCAGCTAGAAGTTGGAGAAATTGCCATTTGGAGACCTCTATTTCTTTCCCTCATCCTGTGGACCAGGCACTGTTGGTTGCTAGTTCAGATGCAGACCTTCGGGGGCCACCAGACAGGTGAGATGCGTCCCTACTATCAGCCATTGTCATGAATTTGCACTTGCCTCTCCCTCTGGCAGTCCATCAAGATGAAACCAAGTCACCACCCCAGCTCCTGTCCCCCTGCTTCCTCTTCCCCCTGTGACCCCGTTGGAGACATTGACTGGTGCAGATGAAAAACCGAACATGGTGAAGTAAAAAGAAAAAAGAGTCCCAATGTGCTAGAGCAAAGGGACCGAGTTGGACACATAGGCTAGGGACAGCCTAGGGGGGACACCAGCCCAGGTCAGCTGCTCCACGGCAACGTGCAGAGTCTCACAGAGGCTCAGAGCCTGCCGTAAATCTAACTAAAGTACTCAGCCTGTTTTGAAATCCACCCACAGCCTTACTTTTTACAAACTCGGGAAGAAAATGGCAAATTAATCCTTTTTTAAAAAGGATGAGTCGGTTCCTTGTCATTCTGCGCGCAGCTCAGGATATGATAGTTCCTGCTGCATAAATACAGATTGTTTCTTTTCACAACTTCCCTTTCATCAGACTGCTAGGAAGGCCTGGAGGTTGTTAAAAAATGTGAAAGGAACTTGCTTCCCAATTAAGGTCAATCTCTTTTATCAGAGTCTTTGCATATAAACTTCACTTTCAGGAGGATTTCTATAAACTCCATCCCCAGCTCTGACAAATTGGGAGATGCCCAAATCTCCAAAGGAGCTGGAGAAGCGGCTGACTTCTTTCCCGGCTCGCAGCGCAGAGCAGGGATCTGATCTGTCATGATGACTGAGAACATGTCACAACAATCTGTTTGCATTCTTCAGGAAAGAAAAACATCTTTCTCTCCCCGAGCTGTAAGCTAATTTGGAGATTTTGCAAGCTGACATGCAACCTGATTAAAATGACCCCAGGCCAACAATTCTTCTTAGGCAACTCCACAATTAAAGTCTAGACCTATCTGTAGCCCAGGTTTTTTTTTTATTATTTTATTTTATTTTGCTTCAAATCCCTTTTAGGGAGGAAAGAGTTCTGTGTTTTTATTTTTAAATCTACATATTTGGAATTTTTCTTTTACACTTTGCTTCTACTGTAGCAGAATGTGCTAAGGGGATCTATATTTTTTCACATATTGAGCAGATGAAACTCGTACACAGAAGCCTCAGTTTCTTGCCTGCTGGAAAAATATACTGAATATCCGAGGAAATAATACATGAATAAACTCGAGGACTCTAAGAAATACCCAAGGCACTTTGTGGCCTACATAAAGCTGCCCTCCGAGGTAAAAATGTTGTGCCCTCAATTTTCCGAAGTCAGTGGATATTTTTGTAATGACCATCGTACTACTACTCAAATCACTTTTTGGCTTTTCGCAGTTAGTTAAGCAGTAGGATCAGTTTATTAATCCACCGGGTTTTTGTGAACACAGCAATTTGTCAAGCAGCAAACAATGAAAAATAAATGGGCGCCTTCTGGCAGGACGTTTGTCAGACGGTGAGCAACCACTGAATTTAACTCGGTGGTTTGGGGAGACTTGGTAATTTGTCCGTGAATGTTTTAATGCCCGTTTCTTTAAAAAATCACTGTCACGGTCGTTTTTCCGAGGTAAATCCAGGAAAGATTTCTCTTTTCCTTTCCTGATTTGGCTCAGCCTGGATCATCGGCGGGTTTGTAGCTTGTCAACTGGCTAAACTGATAGACAACTTGTGTTTTGTTAATGCTCTTCACAGTGTAATGAGATCCCCTGAAGGGCTTTATTTATTAATTCAAATTATATACTTTTGAATTACGTACTAAAATGAAGAAACTTGCAGACTAACTTGTCAGCATCACCCAAATATCCTGTACAGCCATGGTAATTTGACGTCAGTTCCAGGCCACCTAGCCAGGGTGGGAGGTTTCCTGGATGCAAGGGTGAGATGGTGGCAGGGGATGCCGGTGGCTTTACACTGGGGACCCACCGTGGGTCTTTGCATGCCTGTCCCCAGCCCAGGTGGCTCATTGCCTCGGTGTTTTTCTAGCTGCTTGGGGGGGTTGAACACATGAGCTTCTTTTCACCTGATTGCACGACCCTGACTTGGCTTTAGCCCCTTCGAGACTTTTCCTCTTGGACCGCTTTGAGAGGAATTTGCCTCCTGGCCCATTTCTTTCTGCAGACAATGCTCAGGTGCAGATGTCCCCCGGGGGCACAAACCCAGGGAAAGTCGGCTGGAAGCTGGCTCCCAGCTCCCAACGAGGCTGAGCATCCTTTCCTGCTCTCCCCGTGCCCCTGGGGAGGCCCTGGTCTGCCTCGCTGTGCCCCGTTGCCCCCACCTCTCACGTGGCCTCACATCCCAGTCCGGGTCCAGTGTGGGAGACAATGGAGCCAACTCAGCGGGCATCCCTTTGGGGAATAATATATTGCCTTGGGTGAATTCACACCAAGCGGGGAAGGACGCCCTCCCTGCCCCAGCTTGCCCCCAGGACCCCAGCGATGCAGGAGCTGGGCCAGAATCTTTTTAGAAATTTCCAGGGGAATCTTGTTTTAGTGGGTGTAAAGCAGCTGCCGATTTCATGGCTGAGCCTCCTCCTTACCCCGCACCAACGCCCAGGCCGGAAACCCCATGAAAATAAGGAGCTACATTAACCAGAGAGCTCCTAAATCTTGCAAAAAAAAAAAACCAAACCAAAAACCAACCAGACAGCGGGATTTTAGCATAACCCCCTCCCGCTCCGCTTTCACGGTGGAGGATGCTGGAGTCTCCTGGATCCTCTGCTTCCACTTACCACTGATGCTGCTCAAATTCTCCACCCACAAACTGTCCCCCAGCCCCGGTTTGGGACCCTGCCCGGGCCGGGCAGCCAGGGCAAGGACGCCCGGACCCGCACCCCCATCTAGCGGCGGCCCCGCCGGAGCCGGCGGCAGCGCCCGGGGGATGCGGGGGGGTGTCCCACCGGCAGCGGAGCTCCCCGGGGGTTTTGCCCCCCCCCTCCATCAGAAACCACATCCATCCCCTTTCCCCAACCGGGAGGTGTCGGAGGGTTCGTTTCAAAGAAAGCCAACTCCGACTGGAAGATGCCCTTCGGGAAGACACCCCCCCCCCATGGGGTACGCTGGAGGGCGGCGGATAGGGTCGGGGTAAATGCTCTCGGGGACCAAACGCGCTTTGGATTAGTGGATGCGCTTTGATTAATTTGTGTATGAGCTCCTAATGACAACACGGCCTGCCAGGGCGCAGCTTCGCCGCAGAGCTGGCACCAGCTGCAGGCTCCGGCGCAGTTACCGGCGGAGGCAGAGTCTTCCACTATCTCATTTATCATCATTGTTTCCAGTCCAATTTTGTTCACGCCTTACATTTTGATTGTCTTGGATTAAACATTACCAGAGGAAATAATACTAATAGCCTTTCACAGTGAAAAAATCAACTTCTAAGGCATTTGTTATGGAAAGGATTATAATAAATTAAATGCTTAAACTAGCACTGTGCAAGCATTTTTGTCTTGGATCAAAATGTTTGCACTGGCTGTTTAAACATTTAATTTATTATAATGAGAAATATCATTGTAAAAATAAGCATGTTAATTAAACTTGAGTTTTGCAAATGTGAGTCATCCCATGTGGACACAGTATAATGAATATAGACAGGTAGAGTCTGCATGCCCTTTTTTTTCTCATTAAGAAAATGAACATTTACATCTTTAAACCCTGCAGCTATTAGTTATTTTTAATGAACTGTGTTGCCATTTCAAAGTTAAGCTCTTATATGATGCAATCAGATATTGCTAGGTCAGGGAAGAACTTTGCTAATTAAGTTGCAGAGAAGTTCTTTGCCACAGATAATTGATTAAAGTTGTTACATGGATAATCAGTTTACGCAGTTAAATAAATAAAAATAAATAACTTCTAAGAAAACCCAGGTCACGCCAGGGTGGTAAAACGAAGCAGAACCCCAGCCATCCTGGGGCCCACAGCAGCCATGAACTTGAAAGCAGCAGACCGAACCTCTTTGTTGTCATCTGACAGGGGAGCGAGGGACCGCGGGGACCTTTACAAAGGCGATTTGGATAGTGATGATTTACTGCTGGTGTGAGTGGGAACAGGTGGAGGCAGGATGCTCTGTCCCTTTCAAGTGAAGAGATTGGAAACATTTTTCCTGCCTTCCCATACCACCGCTCTCTGGTGCATCCAGCCGGTCTTGGCCGGGGATTCATCCTATATGACAAGTTGTATGCTTATACGTAACCAAAAAGCACTTGGATTTACTCCCATCTCTCTCACAGATGTGTTGTGTGGCCTTGAACATGTTCCTTTACCTCCTCTGCTCTGAGCTACGGCCCTGTGAACGGTAGAGGTAGTGCTACTCTGTTTTAATTAACACCCTGCCAAGCGGTGTGTTCGGAGGCATCTCAGATCTCTCGTTACTGTGCATTATTCAAACAGGCAAAGGTCACAGCAGGCTGCCAGTCCTGGCTGAAACCCATCCCTGAAGTGGTCTAGCCCCCAAGGGAGGGAGGAGGAACGTCTTTGCTACAGCAGTAAAATTAAACTCTGGGGAAAGAGGAGACTTCGGTGAATTATTATCCATGAGCTGCAACAAAGAGCTGGGGATGGGATGCCCCCTCTCAGGGGGTCGCGTGCCAAATGCACTGTTGTCCCACATGCAGATATTCAGGTAGTAGCAAATTTGTAGGCAAAAGCAATTTTTAAGATCTTGATCTGTGGAGGTGCCTCTTCATGCGATTCTCTAGCTAATTGGCCAGTAAACCTGCTTTTAGTGCCTGCTGTAGGATTTTTGGAAGGTCAAGATTTTTGAATTTCTTCCAAATACAGTGGACATGTTTTGAATGAAAAGAGAGGACGACTTAAGCTGAGGATCCTCCGTACATAAATGAAATGGGTTATTTTACTGGGGATTGTCCTCCAAAACCATTGTGTGTTTGCAGTCTCCGGACAGCTTAGTCCCACGTCATGTGGGTCCCTCTCTCCCATCCCTCCAAACTCCCTGCTTTTTGTCTTCCTCTCACAGTGAGTGGGAGGGATAAGAGTTTTCTGGGTGAAGGGAGGAAGCTGTTGCTCTTTCTTCTTCTCTTTGTGTCTCTCTGTCCCTCTGACAGAGTTTTACAGAGTTGTTCAGCATCATGTCCTCTGCTGACCTCTGGCAAAACTCCCCTCTTCTTGCAGGAGCAGATTCAAGTGATCCCTGAGCTGTTTTGCTTTAACCATAAGGAGTATTTCTACACAGACCATGTGGGGAAAAGGAGGTCTTGTCTGCAGGGCTCTTTGGGCTGGTCCTTGTTTGGTGAGCTGCCCCATCTCAAGGGGTTGGAGCACATGGCCGGGGTTACAGTGACCATCTGCAGAGCAACCAACCCAGGCAGGGCTTGGGCTCACCCACCCTGGCAGAAGGCTACAGTTAGCAGGCGGGTGGGCAAAAGGTCCCAGGAGCTGGGCTGCGAGGGTGGGCAGAGGCCGCCTGGCAGAGAGCTGCAGGGACAAATGTCATTGGGAGTGGGAAGTGGCTGAGTCATCATCCCTGAAGGTATTTAAAAGATGTGTAGATGTGGCGCTTAGGGACACGGTTTAGTGGTGGACTTGGCAGTGCTAGGTTAACGGTTGGACTTGATGATCTTAAAGGTTTTTTCCAACCTAAACGATTCTATGATTCTGTTCTATAATTCTGTGTGTAAGGCAGGTGCTTAACCTGCTGTCATATACAGTGACATGGTAGTCAATGCAGTTACGGGAGACTAGAGAGCGATTTTGCTAAGCAAATGCAGATGCCTACTGGAAGATGAGCCAGACAGCCCTCTAGATCCCCCTCACCAGTCCTCGTTGTCCGCCACAGGACCATAGATGCCTACTGTGCTTGTAGACACCTACCCATTGGCCACAAAAGGCACATCTGTCTGAATCTTCAGCTAAATCCCACCGTGGTGTCTCTCTGCCTTCAGGGCCTGGTCCAGGCAGCATTTTCTCAGCATCTCTCACAGTTGTTGAGATCACAGGATTAAATCCCCATCCCAGACATCACAGCCATATTCACTTACAAGTATGAGTGCTGCCACCCCATTTTACTAGGAGTCCTGCACCTAGAGCATGCACTGCAGGAACCAGAATTAGGCACCTCACGTTGATGTTTGACTCCATCACACATCATTAAACATAAAATATCCTTGAAGGCATTCCAAAGGAGAGAAGAGCAGGTCAGTGGAAACTTGACTTTATTTTTTTGGCTAAAGTGGCGCAGAAGGCATCTCTGGGATCTTGTTTCCTTGATGTGTGTGGTGGCTTGACCTTGGCCAGCAGCCAGACCCCCAACCCAGCTGCTCGCTCACTCCCCATCCTCAACAGGACAGAGGGAGAAAATCGGATGAGAAAGCTACATGGGTCAAGATAAATATGGAGAGATCACTTACCAGTTACTGTCACAGACAAAACAGGCTCGACTTTGGGAAAATGAGTTTAGTTTCTTAACAGTTAAAACAGATTTGGATATCTGCCCAAAGTCTCAAGCGTGGCAGTTGCAAGCCCACAGTCACAGAACATCTCTGGGGCACTCAGGAGACACAGCATTCCGTGGATGTGCTGCTGTAGCATCACTCACATCACTTGGGTATGTCTTCATGGCTGTGCAGGCACACCTGGAAAAGAGGCTGTCGGAATTACCCACTTCTGTGTTTTAGTTCTCTCCCCTGATGCCAAAGAATTTGGACACTGGTATCTGGTTGTGAGTCTGCTGGTCTCCGACGGCCTGGCTTGATGCTACTGATGCTACTAGGTATCTTCACCTTCGTCTAAATGATTTTGGTTACAGCTCCCTCATTTTGCCACACTGTCAGTATGCTCAGATTAGATGGTCTCATGGCCATTGCTACCAGCAAACTACCTGGCAGTGTTTGAAAGAACATGGGGTGAGATGCGTTTCTGTAGTTGTCAGATGTCCACAGTGCAACCACCTACAGCCACCTCAGGCTGCATGTAGGGAGGGATGGGGAACTTCACGATGCAATACACCACACCTATTTTAGCTGGCTGGTTCAGGAGGAGATGATTTGTGTCCAAGAAGGGCCTATTTCTCTCCACTGACTGTGCAGGGAGGTGAGGGTACTTTGCTCCATCGTAGGTGACTGCCAGAGACTTCTGCAGGAGCAGGCTCAAGCGCGGTGTTAGGGCTTTTGTGATCTTCAGCTGCTGTAGCCAGTTTGGGCCGTGGAATTAACGCTGGCTCAGTGAAAGAGTGCTGCCACCGGTACCGTGTACCTGTTCCCCCTCCTCACCTCTGCCGTCTGAGCGGGGCAAAGGCAGGCAGGACGGGGCAGCTCTCCACGACTGAGAGGTTGCGTGGCCACACAGACTCTTTCCCCACGCATGACGCAGGGCTGATGCCACGCCACACTTGGCAAATAAATGGAATTTAATCAATAGGCCTGCATTAATTTCTGAAGTATGTTAGCAAAAATCTCAGTTATGTTAATTGAAAAATAAAAGAAAAAATCTAGGACATCATACACCGTGAAATAGCATTGATAAAGCAAACATTCGCTTCGAGGGGCCCTGCCCAGGAGCTAAGCCTTGGGCTCCCCTCTCCACTCAACTGCACTTTGGATGATGTGTGCTATTAACTGATGGAGCTTGGGGATTTCCCTCACCCAATTTTAGGTGTCTAAAAGTTAAAGGAGTCTGCGCTGCTGCCCCTTGCCCTGACAGCCAAAGGGGAAACCAGGAGCTTCAGTGATGTACCTGAGCCGTCCTCGTTGCCTGTCTCCAAGCCAAGACAAGGCGGTCTCAAGAAGAGGTCCATATCTTTCCACTGGTTCCTGCAAAGTGACTGGCTCACATTTAAATGCTGAGCTTCTTATCCTGGTGGATGGATGCCACATTTAGTTAGCAGCACATAGGACCCCGGAACAGACAGATTCCAGACCCCAACGAGACTGTAGCTGCTTGCTGCTGAAAGCTGCTTTGATAACGGGAACGGGTGACTTTATTTCCCCCCCACATTTCAAGGCTGCTCCACATTGGGGTGGCCTGACCTCCTGGTTAGGCGGCAAAAAGAGCCTCGACCCACCCATAGAAGCGCACAGGCTCTGTTGCAGGCAACAGAGCGAATTCGGCACCTCAACCCAAAGCGATGAACTGCCCTTTGGCTGCGGTCACCTCCCACCAGCATCCCCCCCAGAGAGCCTAGGGACCTGCTGCGGAGCTCTTGCGGTATGTAATCCAGGCATTCAAACTAGATGAGTATGAAACAGCTTATGAGACTGCCCTGCTTTTTTTTGACGGAGAGCCTTTCCCCTCCGCGTGTTCAGAGTTATGACTAATTACTTCACATGCGGGCTTGCTGCTCTGCATCGCTGATGATTAGCCGGCAGGGAGGCTCCCAGCCTTCCTCCTCAGCACCCACCCTTCAGCCCCAACTTCGGCTCTAAATTTAACCAAGGCGACCCTCTTTGTTCAATAGATGTGTCACGGTTTTTACTACCTGGTTTAGATGAATCGCCAGAGACGCTCACCTATTTTCCTGACCATAAAAGCTGTATCACAGACGTCGCTTCCCAGCTGAGTCTTGCATCAGCTTGCTTTCATTTCTCTTCAAGAACAGCCTCTGAAACTCTCTGCCCACCACAAATCTTCACGCAGCGGCTTTTATGAAGCCCCTGTTAAAACTCAGCCCATGTGTGCATGAAAAACTTGGTCAGGCACTGTCGTTCTTGCTACGTGGGCTTGGGAACGCTGGAAGACGGGGGAGAAGAAAGGGAATTTCTGTTTGTTAATGGCCATGCAGGTGGGATACTGTTTTCTACCTACGTTTTGAGACACAAAGTCTAATGGGGCCTTGTTTATGTCAAAGAAGGCTTTACATTTCCTTTATGAGTCATTTTCTAGATATACGTACCATACTAATTAGACATAAAATTGAAGAATTCATGATAAAAACCAAAAGCTTTGTCATGTGCAAATTTCGGGATTGTACAGAATGCAAAATTATATACTCCAAGTGAGTAGCAGTTCTTCCTTTTGGAAAAGTTCAATCCAATATTAAAACTCCATTATAAGTGTTATCTCTGTTAGAAACAACTTCTTTTTGAACACAAGAAGAAATGCTTATGCTTAGTTTGTTTCGTTCAATGCTATTCTATACCTGATTTCAGCAGAAGGATTTGAGAGCTGCTTTTAACTTGAAACCTTGAGGGGGGGGAATTTCGAAGCTCTAGATGATTTTTTTTTTCCCAAGCCTTTGTCATTTCTAGGAGGAGGCAAAACATGTAGCACAGGCAATGTCAACATAATCAACATCTATTCTTTCTCTGTTTTACGCACAAATATAAACCTATCCTTTTTCTTGGTGAATAAATATATGTACAAAAATGCAGGTTACTGTCCTTTAGTAAAGCTGCCTTGGCAAGGGATAAACACATAAGCACGTACCTGTGCAGCTTGGCTCAGATCATCGTCTCTGCCAGAACAGAAAGCGAAGCGCTGGAGCGGCTGCTGATGCAAAGGTATCTGCGCAGCCTGAACACTTCTGTTGACGGCCATAGTTTCATTTGCTTCACTAAAATTACATCCCCTCCCACCAGCAACGGACGGGGCTGGAAGAGCCCAGACCAGGTAGTGAAAAGCAAAAAGGTCAGCTCTGTCACACAGCCCTCCCCCCACACCCATCATTAAAATCTCTGGAGCTAAACCTCCAGTGAGGTATTGCTGAAGGAGACGAAGGATGGGCGAGACTAAAAGTAGCATCGTTCACGCTCCTCCCCTCTGCATTTCTCTCCACAAAACGCTTTTGTTGACCTGTAAAGACCTCTGCCCTCGGAAGCATGAAATCCACAAACAGATCCCTCCAACACATCACAAAACCTTTATTAGTGTTTATCAGTGACACAGATTACAGGAACCAAAGGCAATTAAATAACATTTAAGTCGACCACAGACTCAAGAAATACAAGTCACATTTGGCAAGGCAAACTTCTCAGTACACTGGGTTGCTTAGGTTATTATTACACCGTGAAAGAGGAATTTCCCTTACAAGGTTCTACATATTCAGAATATTATAATTAATTATTATTGTGTCTTTCAGACAGTTCCTTTGGCAAGAATTCCCATTTTTTAAGCTTTTATTATATAAAAATATAACCAATTCTCATTATGTACAAACATTACATTACACAATGTACAGGTTAAAAACACTACAAAAAATGGCAAGCCATGGGTGAACTGAAAGCAAAAAAACCCCCAATGTAGAAAACATGAAAAAAAATTTAAATACTGCACATTTCATAAAAATTACATTAACTACAAACAATTTTTTTTTTGTTTGCGAATATCAAACAGTACTGACGTGATTGGAAATCTTTCCCAACGACTTCATTTTTAAGGCACATCTTGCATATTTACACGTACGACACTGGATCTGGTCAATAACTTAAAGGCTCTCGGGAGTGACCTAGTCGTGTGCGTGCAGGGACGTGTGTACTCGGGCAGGGAGCGCGTCGGGCTACGCTTTCTCAGCCGTGTCAGTCTGGGGACCCAGGTATCTAGTCGAGGGGGCCGGGTAGAGGGGCACCCCAATCTCCTGCAGGTCGGGGAGCCGTGCGGGACGCGGAGGGGAGAGCAGCGTGATCGTCCGGTCAAAGTCCCTGTGCAGCACTTTCTCGTAGACGCTCTGAAGCCCCACTGTTTTGGGCAGCTGGGCTTGATAAAAGTTGTCCCTGCGAAGGGGATCCCTGGGCAAGGACGTGCTCTTGCAGAAGGTGGTGAGGGGTGCTGAAGGATGGGGAGAGGGGTGAGGGTTGGCTCGGCCGCAGGAGGGGCTCCAGCAGCGGTCCGAGTGGCCCAGGATCTTGCACTCGGCCGTGCACGCCCACAGACCTAAAGAGAGAGAGAGACAGAGGAGAAACCTGTCGTTACTGCAGGAATAAATCCACATCATTCGTAATCCTCAGAGTTATCAGTCACGGGATGTGGGAGGCACTGTCAGTGGGAGTCGGGAGGCGACGCTCTACAGCACAACACAAAAACACGCTTGGGAAGGTTATGTCGTTTTGCCAGGGACAGTCCCCACAATCCTAACTTTAAGGGAAGCTTTTTGGGGAGGGAAAAATCCCAATCCTACAGCACTTCCAGCATCTGCTAATTTGTGCTGGGTGAAGGAACCAACATCCAGCAGCTTGCTGCAAAGAGACGGGCAGTTTGAGTCACGTAGCCTCAGGTTTCCCCCTCCAGCTGCCCTGCCTAATCACCGTGCCCCAGGGATGGGTCCCTCCATCCACCTCCCCGTCCCCCTGTCCGTCTGTCCGGAGGGGCCAGATAGGAGCAGGGGCTGAGCCCTTACCATTCTGCATGTGCGTGATGAGATCTTTCTTCAGGGCATCTCCGCTGATATCTGAGTCGCTGTCGTTAAAATCACTGTCCCCTTTGCCGCTGTCTTTGCCACTGAACTTCTCTGCCTCTCGGCCGGAGATGGTGTTGAACGAGTGCCCCTTCCAAATGGCCACGGGGGGAGCAGCCTCCTTGCTGTAGCTTGGAGCAGCAGCGAAACCCTGCTGGGGTGGGAGCAAAGGAGAGGTGAGAGGGGAAGCAGTGAAGGATAAATCAACATCAGAACTGCATCTCTCCAGTTCACATCCTCCGAGACCCGCCCCCCCCCACAACCCTCCGACACCCTTCCCTGCAGCAGGACCTTACCTCCCCACTTGGTCCTCTGAGCCTCTTCTGACCCTCGTAGAGGCAAGTGCTGTCGCTGCCGCTTTCAGCAGTGGAGATCTCTTCGGCAGCCGGAGAAGGATCGGGGCTGGTGAAAGAGGTTTTGCTGGGAAAGGTTCGTACTTCAAACACATTTCCCCTCTGGCTGCCCTCCTCCTGCCGGCCCTTCTCCAGGTGGGAGATGTCTATCTGCTCCTTCAAGGAAGCGTTGTTTTTGATCTCGTTCCCCTTCTTGCGCCTGTTGCAGGTAGTGGCAATGGTGATTATAGCCACCAGAAGGAGGGTGCAGCTGCCGGCCAGGACAATGATCACGATCAGAGGGATGTCCCACTGCAAAGCCTTTCCTTCCCAGGAGCTGGGCTTGGCTATGTCCTGGATACTGGAAGGAGCAGTGGCCGTCACCAGGAAGTTGACTGTGGCGGTTGTGGCCAGAGGGGGTCTGCCATTGTCTGTCACAGTGAGGATGACCTTGAACAGCTGTCCCAGCTCTTCAGAGAGGTCTCCCCTCAGCACAATGTCCCCAGTACTCGGGTTGATGGTGAAAAGGTCCTGCTGGGGCTCTTCCAGGAAGGCAAAGGTGAGCTCAGCATTGGCCCCATCATCTGCATCTCGAGCTTTGATCTGGGCTATGAGGGAGTCGCGTGTGGTCTTGCTGGACACGCCGATTTCCACTGTCCCATTGGTGAGCACGGGGTGGATAATGACAGGAGGGTTGTCGTTCTGGTCCACCATCCTCACTTTGACAAGGGTGCTGCTGGAGAGCTGTGGGGAACCACCATCAGTGGCCTGGATCCTCAGGTCCAACTGCTTGAGGATCTCATAGTTGAACGTCCTGAGGGCATAGATGGCCCCGGTGGCAGGGTCCACTGAGACATAGGTGGAGATGGGTGCTCCCATGACCTGTGTCTCCAGGAGCCGGTAGGTGACCTTACCGTTGTGGCCAAGATCAGGGTCACGGGCCACTACGGTGGTGATGTAGGCACCCGGGGGGTTGTTTTCTGGCACGGCCACCTCATAGAGGGGCTTGGCAAAGAGCGGTGCATTGTCATTCTCATCACTCACCCGCACTGTGTACTGGCGAACGGTCTTGAAGGGCGGTGAGCCCAGGTCCTCAGCCACCACGGTGAGGTTGTACTCAGGGATGCGTTCACGGTCCAGTGCCGCCGTGGTGACGATCATGTAGCTGTCTTCATAGGCGCGCTGCAGGGCAAAGTGGTCATGGCCACGAAGGCTGCAGCGCACCTGCCCGTTGGCACCCGAGTCACGGTCTGAGGCACTGACGAGGGCCACGAAGCTCTCGCTGGCTGCTGCCTCACTGACGTAGGCCACGCCGGTGGCACTGGCGGCGCCACGAAGGGCACTGATGCTGATGCGTGGCGCGTTGTCATTGACGTCGGTGAGGCGCACGATGACGGTGCAGGTGGCAGCACGGGGGCTGGCACCACGGTCCTGGGCACGCACGTCCAGCTCATAGGTGCGGGTGCGCTCGTAGTCCACGGCAGCCTCCAACGTGAGGCGGCCCGAGCGCGGGTCGAGGCGAAAAAGCCGCCGCGCCTCGGGGGGCACCTGGCTTCCGAAGGTGTAGACCACCTCGCCGTTGGGGCCCTCATCGGGGTCGGCAGCGTCTAGGTCAAGCAGCAGGGAGCCAGGTGGTGCGTCCTCAGGCAGCTCCACCGTGACGGAGCTTTGGGCGAAGGCAGGGCTGTTGTCGTTGGCATCGAGGACACGGACATGCACAGTGGCTGTGCCTGAGCGTGCCGGGCTGCCACCATCCTTGGCCACCAGCTCCAGCGTGTAGGAGGGCTGGCGCTCCCGGTCCAGCTCCTGGAGCAGCACCAGGTCAGCACATCGTGCCCCATCTGCCCGTGTCTGCGCCTCCACACCAAAGTGGCTGTTGAGGGAGACCTGGAAGCTCTGGATGGAGTTGGAGCCCACGTCCTCATCCACGGCCACCTCCAGCGGGAGGCGGGTGCCTGGTGCGGCGCTCTCCGACACCTCCAGCGCCATCTGGGCACGGGGGAAGCGTGGTGCGTTGTCATTGATGTCGCGCACCTCCAGCTCCACGTGCACCAGGCGGTAGCGCTCCCGCCAGCAGCTCACCACGTCGAAGGCCAGGACGCACTGGGGGGCCTGCCCGCACAGCCGCTCCCGGTCCAGCCCCGCTTCGCCGATGCTCAGCTGCCCGTCCTCCTCCCGCACCCGCACCAGCGAGCTGTTGCTGAACTGCCGCATCAGGCGGAAGCTCATCTCCCCCGGCGCCTTCACCGGCATCTCGTCGGCCAGCGTACCGATCACCGTGCCCGGCGCACCCTCCTCGTCGGTGCGGTACCTCACCGTCTTGCAGCGGCACAGGGCCAGCAGGCAGGCGACGGCCAGCAGCCGCAGGGGGCTCATGGCACTTGCGCGGGGGCTCGGCCCGACGGCGCGGTCCGGAGTGATGCTGATGCGCGGTACCCGGGGAAGAGGAGGGGCGGGGGGGGGGAATGATGCGCGGTACCCGGGGTGCGCCTCCCCGCACCCGCCACCGCCGTCTGCGCCCCTCCGCGCCTCCGCACGGCCTTTAATAGACGGCGGTATGCAAATGAGCGGCGGCGGAGCCAATGGGAGGCGGCGGGGCGCGGGCGGCCCCCCGGCGCTCCCCGAACCGGGGCGGCTCCGGCAGCCGGCGGGAGCGGGGGCGCGGGGCGCTCGCCTTTGTTTTCTTTAACTCTCCGGGGTTTGGGGTTTTTCCCT
>RSEF01000001.1:190145293-190155636 GCA_003993805.1 Himantopus leucocephalus
CCCCCCCCCCCCCCCAAAAGAAAAAGGCATGGCTATTCCACGAGGACCCCTTATTCTTTATAAAAAACCAATCAATCAATAAAACCAGGAACTGCTTTCACCTCCCACGCACTTTGCAGGAGAAAAGGGTGCAAAGGGCTGTATTTTCGATGTGTGCTCAAGCATCCGCATCAGAAGAGGCTTGGAAATCCTTCCGCTTTCCCATCCCCTCGGTCCCCATCTCACGCACTTTTGATCCAAACCCATTCTTAAGAGGGTCCCAGTGGGGTCTTGCTCCTNAAAAAAAGGTATCAGTCGCTCCGCTGGAGCAAAACCTTCTCCCGGATAGTTTGGATAGAGTCCATTACAGAAAAGTTCTGAAAGGCTAGTGAAGAATCCCGTTTTACAGCTCAAAAATAAACATACGGATCAGCTGCATTAAAAGCACTTCTTTGAAATATTGTGGTTAAACAGCCCAGATTGGTTGATTGCTCCATGCGGGGACATATGTTCTTGCAAACTGTGCGTATTGTTACTAATGGGGATTCTCACACCACAGCCTTTCCTTTGAATCTGAGGCACTGGTGGTTTCTCCGGAGCTGTTGCAAGGTTGTTTTAATAATTTACCAGCTCTCTTGCACTTAGTCTTGTTGCGGAGACTCAGAGCCTGCTAAGAAGGAGGTGTTCCGCAGTGTCCGGAGGTCTGATCTCTGCTGCCAAGCTCCTTCCCGTACCTCCCATACACAGAAATCAAAGCTGCTCTGAGAGTTGGGTGTCGGGCAAAGAAAAAGGCAAGATTCTCCCACCCATCCCTGTGAACCCAAATCCCTGGGCAATGTGTTGCTCCCAAGGAGTGAAAGCACTCCTAGAACGCTCCTAGACCACCAGCCTGCTGCCAACAGCAACCAAGCCAGAGAGATAGCCACAAGATCACTCCAGCTGCCTTTTGGTTTTTTTAGCTTTAAATTTACTTTTCCCCTGATTCTGATCCAGCTCTTAGGAATAACGTTTGTGGGTGCTCTTCCCCTCTCCTCAGGTAGTTATTGCCTTACACGGGGTGACAAAAAACCAGGATCTCCTCTTCCCTTCACTCCTCCAGCTAAGCACAGGCATTTATGGCTCTGGCCCTTTTCACCGTCACCCACAGCACAGTATGTTGGGTACGTCCCAAGGTGTTGGTGTCCCCGGCGCAACGGGGTAAGGCTTTCCTCCTCTCAGCAGGTTCCTGGGATCCTCACCAGTGATCTCTGTTGATGGAGATAAGCGAAGAGGTGTTACATTTTGGGGCTGCGACAGAAGGTAAGACTCCCGTAGAGATCCAGCCCAGTACCTCAGGACCACGCAGACCTTGAGGGAGGATGTGTGGCATAACACACTCACGGGGCGGTGGAAGCGAGCCAGGCTCTAAGAAGAGGTGGCTGTGTTATATGTGCTTCCCCTTTCCCAGGAGATCTTAGGGGCACCAAGCCCTGGCTATCGTAAAGTCCCCTTCTCCCCTTGGCCCTGGTTCCCCTCACCATATGCTGCGTGGTGACCACATGCCCTCGGGGCAGCGGGGTGGGATCCCCTTGTAGCACAAGCTCCAGGGTGGTGAAACTTTGCCAGGGCTTTGCTGAGCCTGGCAGGGGGGAGCCAGGCTAGCTGGGCATGGTCTCCAGCCGGTCCAGCTCACCCACAGATCCAGAGGGTCCGGCCGGCTTCTCTCCAGCTGTGAATTTGGGATGCAACGTGTCCCCTCACCCCTCGTCTCTGAGCCTGCAGAGGGGTGGCACGACCTCCCTCCCTGGAAATCCATCTCCGCGCTCAGCCCCTGCCTCTTTCTTCTTGGGCATCCCTGCGGGCTCGGCTGCCTTGGAGTGATCTACAAAAACAAAGGAATTCCTTCTGCTTCACGGCCTAAACAATCCCTCCCTGTTTAATCATTTCTGCCGCAACCAAGGAAGTGTGGGTTAACCTGTCAAGCTCCACAAGCCCAGGCTGACCAAAAACCCTGGAAAACAAAAGAGTGGAACGAAGCGGCAAAGGGTTTTGTTGCTCTATGACTGTTTGTGTTGGAGGGTAACACGCGGCATTGTGCTTCTGTCTCCGTCCATGCAGGCTATAGAAGACAGAGGCTGCAATCCTTCCCGTGAGCTGCGGGTTGGTACCAGGGTTATAAATCATCTCGATCATTTGTTTGTTATATTTGCTCCAAATGCTTCCCTGCCTGTATCTCCGCTCTGGGAAATGTGGGTTAGAAGAAAGAGTTTGTTTTGCAGAAGAAAGAAATCACATGCCCATACCCCCCACCCGGCAAGCAGTTTTTGATTCCACAGGGAATTTATTTTTTAATTGGATTAATTTCTAGCCTCTCCCGGAGTAGCAGCTGGGGTCTTTGATTCAAGAGGTTAAAACAAAGGGGCGTGAAACAAAAGACCAGTTCTTCGCATTCCCCACACAGCGTGGGCCTCGTGCGCGCTGCCCGGAGGTATCCCTGGAGCAGCGCATTCCTAAAGGTCTCCCCATGTGGCCCTCAGCCAGGGGTCTACTGCAGGCTTTTTGGGGTGCTCCCTAGTCTGTCTTGCCCGCAAGGTAGCTAGGTGTGAGTTTTTCTCTCCTATCCCACAGCCCAGCTTGTGGTCTCACANTCTCACGTAACCTCACCCCTTGGTGTCCCTCCTCTCTTCAGCCCCCCCTTTTCCACCTTTCTTTACCTTCTACCTTTTCTGCATCAGAAGAGACAGATGAGGCTCTTCAGCTGTTAAACCACGAGGCTGGTGCCCAGGTTCAGTTCAGGCTCTCTCATCTGGAGCAAGCTAATGAGGCTGAGCCCCACCAAGGTCTGGGGTATTTAGGTGCTCAACTGCCATTGAATGTGATGGGAGTTGGATGTATTTTAGCCTGGATGAGGGCTTGAGGCTCACTCAAACTCAGCCCCTCACATCCACAGAGCACTTCTGTACCTCACAGTGCTGCTGTGAAGACAAATGCACCGCAGACTGTGGGTGCGTTGGGCAGATGACAGCCCAAGTCCTGCTGTTTGCCCGCCATCAGGACTGGGAGGAGATCAGAGATGCCCTCAGAAGGATCAACCTTTATTATGCAGGTCTTTTTTGGCTATTTTGCCTCGGTGCCTTTGGTTTTAGGGGGTGCAGGTAACAGAGTAGTTACTCACACCAGGCCCTGATGTGGACCTTTGAAAGAGATGCCTACCCGCTCTGTAGCTTGGGGTCTGGTCAGATCACTAGGACGTTAAAGGGAGGAGCCGCACAGCTTCTTTCCCTGGCTGTTGGGAATTGGTGCTCCCCCTCCGTGACTGCTGCTGTACACCTGGCTGGGATGTCTTTCATACCACTTTGAAGGTGTCCAGGCTGGTATATTTGGCTTTCCTCCAGCAGCTCCTTGTTTCCTCCTGGGCCTCATTCACACTCTCCTCCTTGAAGGACTGTTTGGGATTTTTAGACTCTTACAAATGATGAATGGGTGGAAGAATTCCACCTCTCAGCTACCAGGAAGATGTACAGTCCTCTGCGAATACTTATGTGTGGCGGTTGTGATGGGCTCCGCTGATTTGTCCGAGAGGCAGCTCTTTTGCTATATAGTGTGCAAAGTCCCTTTCTGAGTGTCCTTCTGCTGCCCCTGGCCAGCCAGTGCCACCCACCCAGTGTCACCCACCCAGTGCTGCGCTAAACAAGCACAGCCACGTCACTTCTTGGGGTCTGCCTCCTTCCCACTATTTAAGTCCTTCCCAGTAAGGTCATATCCTTCCATGAGCACAAGGGTAGTTACAGACACACCAATATATTGTTACTGTGCCAATAAAAATGTCCCCCCCCATTTCTCTGCTGTCTCTATACTTTTGGTCTTACCTGGCACAGGTGATTTCTTGCCCCCCCCCATGCTGATACCTCCACGGGACAGGAGGGGACACTGGGCAGCGATCCTTGTTGAGGTCTTGGAAATAAAGAAGTTGCATTAGCACGATGCTATGCTCGAGCTAATTAGCCGGGTGTCACAGCGGGGTTAATGAGCTTGGGCACAGCGCCACAGCTTCTGATTCCCGGGTTGAAGGGGGGGGCTTTACAGGTTTGTGCCCTGGTCTGCTCCTGGTTGTTTCCCAGAGGATTACAGTGAAGGACGGCATGGGGGAAAAATGCGATGGAGAGGCAGAGCCTTGTGCCGTGAGTCCCTTTCTCCATCTCGCCTCTCCTTCTCCCCCCTCCCTCTTCCCCCCCTTGTCCTCCATCTTAATCGCTCCTCAGCTTGCAAAGTCAGAGCCCCCCAGCTGTGAAGGACTAAGTCTCTTCTTCTCCCGACCTCCTGAGCGGCAGCGGGCTGCGAGCAAGAGTGTGCCTCGTGTCACTTGTGTTGAAGAGGCTGTGAGAGCAGGGGAAGAGCCCCGGCGCTGGCGGCTGCCGCGCTTGGCCGCCTGCCAGGGCAGGAAGGCTATTCACGCCCGGGGAGCGGGCGAGCATCTTCCCTCAGCCGGCTGCCTCCAGGGACAGGGATTCTGCCCAGGCTGAGGTTGTATTTCAGCATGGTGAGGAGCACCCCCCCAGGACTGAAGGCGAAGGGGGGAGTGGTGGTGAGTTCCATCCAGCCGCTCTCCTTCATCCTGAGTTTGGGATCCTCTCCCTTTCCTATCTGCAGGTGGGGCTCAGAGTTAAACATCCCTCTCTGTCTCCACCTTTAACGTGCCGGGTTTCTTATAAGGACCGATTTTAGCTGCGATAACTGCCAGCGTGTTGCTGCCTGACACGCAGCCAACCTCTGGGCAGAGCAAGGCAGGGAAATGGCACACCGCAGTGAGGAGGATGGAGAGCAAACACATCCCGTTACGAGAAACTTGGAGGGGCTTTAGATGTTCATACCGAGCCAATGAGAAGTAAACCTTTCAGAAGCTTGGGGACTAGCGGGAATTTGGTTCCTAAATCATTTAGGTACTCTTGATTTTTCCTTTACGGTTTTCTACTACTGTATTTTGCTGCATTTCATGAGTTTGGGATGTTGCTCAGGATTAGATCAAACTGCTTTAGGAGGCCATGGGAAGACTTTTCCCTCCTATTTTTTTTTTTTNTTTTTTTTTTTTTTTTTTTTTTGTCCAAACCTGCCATTCTTCGACGTCCACAGGACTTTGACCTTCAGAGCTACAAAACGTTCCTGTACTCAGCGCCCGTCTTTCGTTCACGGCGTCTGCTCATTCTCCAACCACACTTCACTGAAGGGGCCTGCCCGAGGAGGCACAACGCTGGCTCTGGGTGAGGTGACCTGGGACCGGAGCTGGTGGCAAAGCAGAGAGGAGCAGAGCTGTTTTCCATGGCTGAGGGACGCATCTGCGCCATAGCCCAGAGTGTCGTGTCTGCCCGTTTTTAGGACACAGCCAGTCAGTCCCCGAATGTCACCTGTCCTTCCTGCACCTGTAAACGTGCACCGCAGCAGGACGAGAAGGTGATCTGGGAACCACTGCAGTCTCTAGGGCTACATCTAGAACACTGAATTAAATGCTCCATATTCTGGCTCTGCTTAGTTTATTTCTGCAGATGTAGCCTTTGATGATATGGCCCTTTTCCAATTTGGGGGGAATTACCTGGTTGCCTTTTCAAGTTTAACTGTCTAGTGCATTCATTTATTTCATTCACTTTAAAAAGAGGTGCACAATTTTACATGCCACCCAGTGTCTGTGGTTTTTGCATTTGGAAATACAGACACCGGCACATATTTCACACGTGATCCCCAGGAAAAAAAAAATCATCTGGCCCCAAAGTCTGCAGAATTCTCTTCTGAAAAGTGAAATAAATTGTCGCTTTTTAAGTGCAGTAATAAATGTGTGGAATGATCTCGCAAAAAAGCTTGAGGCTTAGAGAATAGGTGCTAAAGAAAATGCATCAAATTAAACCAAAGAAAAGGCATAAAATCTATGTTATCCCCAAAAATAAGGGCTGACGGCTTAAGCGACTTTTCTGTTTGCTGCTGTACTAAACATCAAATTCGTGTTTCTGTCTAAAAGAATTTGCTTCTCTGCAGCGAGCAGATCTGAAAGCTTTGTTCCATGGGAGAGGTACGCGGTGGTGGGTGAGAGACAGAAAATGATGCGATGGGGTACGGTTTGTAAGTGAAGGGTCACAGATGGGTGAAGCCTCGCAGAAGTTAAAACTGACAAACAGGCATTCGGAGATGCTCCTGGAGCATCCTGAACACTTAGAACTGGAGAGGTTTGAGTTTGCCTCAGCAGCATTATGTATGTGTTATATATGGTAATGAATATGATAATTATAGGAGATAATTTATAATATATGTGTATTATATATGAGTGCCTCCTCAGTAGGCTAAAACAATGCCATGAGAGTCCAAAGAAATGTGAAATCTAATTACTGTAGCTGTGTAAGTGAAGTAATGAGGAGCTTGAGAGTGTGACTGATAAGCAATTAGATACTAGACTAATGAGCAAGCTGTCTACAGTCCATCAAAAGAGTAAGGGAGGCTTGTGCAAGACACCCCTGGCATTGCAAAGAGGAAGATACACCGTACCCAAATGCAGCTTTCCAAGATACATAACACAACATAAAAACATGACACTCGCTAATGACTGGAGACTGTGTGCTCAGCTCAGGGATAAAGTCATTAACCAGTTAAAAAGCACGTGGCAGACTCACAGGAGATAAGGAGAGGAAAAAATACAAAATATAAGGAACTGCAAGTGTGCATAGGAAAGCTGCAGCTTGGATTGAAGGTGCTCCATCAGTGACTGCCCAGTATGTGTTTTGCTGTGCCATTTCACCCTGGAGAGAGCAGCTGTGGTGAGAAATTGGTGTCGGGCTGTGTCGTGCGGGTGGCAATGTGAGTCTGGTCCTGGCAGAGCCGGGCTGGGAAGGGGCAGCGGAGAACCGGGCAAGGGGAGCAGGGGCAGAGGCAGCGGGTGCGCTGGGGAAAGGCACGCGGGGCTCTCTGTGTCCTATAGGCAGTCCTGTAATAACAATACTTATGTTGTATAGAAGTCTGTCTCCAGGAGTTTATTCTTCAGCACATATTAACTGTTTAAGCTGAAATTTTCCATGCTGGGTGTCCGCTTCAGGCTGTTGGTTCTTTCTAAGAGAAAGTTGCAGCTGAAGCGGTTCAGCTATCTCCAGAAAGGAGGCTAGGATAAATTTATCCTAGGCTGTTTTTTATGGTTGTTTTGCCTGTAGGATANTTTTTTTTTTTTTTTTTTTTTTTTTTTTTTTTTTTTTTTTTTTTTTTTAAACCATGGAGTTTTCATGGTTTCATTAGAGGACTTTTGCAAGAAGATGCCCTGCTAAAGCAGGCAAGTGACTCGTGCCATTTTTATGAGCATTCAACCAAACTGGGCCATACATTTGAAACACTGCAGTCTGCAGGTGTTAAGTGGAGTAGAGATTAAGCAGGTAAATCCCCCCGCCCCCCGGTTCTACCTGCAGTGAGTACGCTGTGACCTCAGCTGGGACTGGCTTTTGTTTTAAGTACAGGCTGGGCAGATCCAGAGGCCTGAAAGCAGTCGGCATCTCNGGCCTGAAAGCAGCCGGCATCTCTGTGGTCTCAGGCAGGTGGAGAAAGAAACTACTGGGTTTGCACAAAGCAGGGATGAAAGTTTGGGGAAAGAAAAGTCAGAAGAGTCTGTTGCAACCATAGCACGTTTTTTCCTGGTCTGCCACAAACTTGAGTTGCTGTTCTGGGTATTTGTGAGACAGAGCCAACTATTCCTCTGCTGTCAGGAAACAGCCATCAAAACCCACAAGCCAAATACCCCTTCCCCTCTTGGTTTCGAGAGAAGTTGGCCGTGATAGCCCAGCGCTGGTCTTGGCTCTGTGCCTCCTCAAACAAGGCACGGTTCGTGCACCGAACCTAAGGCTTGCAACCTAGGGGATGACTGCCAGAGAGCTGGTGGTGAAGTTACGGTTTTCCAGTATCTGTGCCTTAAAGTCTAGGGAGATATGCATAGAACATCATGGAGTTTGCAGTGTCAGGCCCTCCAAAGTGAGGAGAAAGCAGGCCTTGAGTGTTTCAGCTTAGGTGTGCAAAATTAGCGGATGTTAATCTACTAACCTGCATCTCTTTGTGCCTCGGCTCACCAGCTGCAATGCAGAGTTAATGATACACCTTCCTTCCACAGGTTCATTATGGAAATAAGATAATTAACATCTGTGAATCACTCTAATTTAAGAGTGGGGAAGGCCAAAGAAAAGTCTGTGAGAGAATTATTGCTTCCCTCCTGAGCAGGACTTGAGCAGTGTGAGGAAATAGTGGCATGGAGCGAGGACCCAGAACACACCACTGAAGGGAACGAGGGCTCTCCGGTCTGTGGAGCAGAGCAGGAGGCCGGTGGAGAAATAACACTTCACTGTGCAAATGAGGATTGTATCACAGCGTGACTGGGGCTGCAAAGACGACCTCAGGCCCCATATTTCCTAGTTTAAGTGCCTGACTTTGCAGTCTTACTAACGTACTCCCAGTGCAGTTCTCTTGGGTCTCGTAGCCATTGAAATATATAGGTCTGTGGAGGGAAAACCCTGTCCTGTAGGCCCTTGTAATCACGCAAGTTGCCTGTGGCGTGATGGGGGTTTAGATCAGTGATTGCTCATTAAGCAACAAAGTTTGGCTGCCCAGGTGGTGACTTCTTTGTTCACTGTCCTCCAGGTATGCAGTGACCTTCTTAGCTTCCTTTTCCCCGCAGCCGTAAACCTTCTCTGCTCTTCCCTTGGTGAGGAAGGAACCGCTGCATGGGGTCCTCTCTTTTTGCTGCCTCAGGAAGGTGGTGTTTAAGAATAAATAGCACTGAAGCATTATAGAGGGACTGCAGCTTTTTGAGGAGGAAAATGGGCTTCTAAGGCAGTCAAAGGCCAAAGACCTACGTGAGCGTTGAGGCTGTGAGGAACTCATTTTGGGCAGCCTGTGAGGAACTCATTTTGTGCAGCCAAAAATGACACTCAGGCACAGTTTGTTTAAAGTGTGCCCCATGAGTTTGAAGATCTAGGTTATACTGCCATGCCACGGCCTCTCTGTGTGTTCTTGGGCGAGACAGTGCTTCATCTTACAGTTGAAATAATACTCCACAGAGGGCAGTCTATGGTTAGGCCCCTTAGAAATGCTGCAGTGAAAAAAAAAATCAAAACTACTGATTTTATTCTTCTAAAACCCTTCCAGATAGCTAAAGTCTCAGTGAAGTCACTGTTGATAGGGATTTCGTCCAGAACAACTCTTTTGGAGAGGATGCGGATAGGGCAAGAGGACTGTGGGGTTTCAGCCTGTGGGGGAAGCTGAAGTTCTGTCTCCGTAGGATGTCAGGGCTGTCAGCAGCATGGCAGATACGAGTGGCAGGGATGGAGGCAGATAGGGCTGTCTGTATTGGGAGAACATATTGGGGAGACGGTGGGGTGGGAAAACCTGGGGTGAGTGAGCAAAGGTGGGAGAAGGGGAGAAGGTGGGGGGGCTGGGTGGTGAAGGGAGTTGGTGGGAGAATTTGAAAGGGAAAGAATCAGTGGGGAAATGTGGGCAGATCCTAAAGGGAGGAAAGGGGGTTGTGAGACAGAAAGTCTGGGGTGCAGGGTTGGGGAGTATTAGGGGTTTTGAAGAAGTCAGGGGATCTGAGGGCTTGGCAAGGGGGAGGCAATGGGGGAGACATGGTGGGAATCCTGGGGTCCCAGAGGCTTTGGGGCCAGCAGCTGGAGTGGGGGAGGCTGGGAGCTGTGGTCTGGAAGTAGCTGGAGGATTTGAGCTCTGAGATTTTTTAAGAGATCTGGGTCAGCAGAGGTAGGGTACGGCCACTCTGTGGGAAGCTGAGGGATCTGGAGTGGGAAGGGCTGAGGGAAAGGGGCTTTGCTTTTAGGGAACAGCAATGACATATGTAGGGCTGAGTTTCTGGAAGAGGAGGGATTTTGGGACAGCCACGAATAGGTATCATAGTGTTCTGGGGTGCAGGCAAGGTCATGAGCTAGGGACTGCTCCCAGAAGGCTATTGCATGCCTTTTTGCTGTCAAAAATATGGTAATCCTAAGCATGCTGGGAGCTTCATCCATGCATGCATCATGCAGCTGGACTCTCAGGTTTTCTATATCACCTGCACAAATCAATTACCATTAAGTGGGAAACAGACCTGTCTGGATGTGTCCATGCCTTGAGCGAGTCACCGGGTGATCCTATTAATATAACAAATTCTCACCTTCTCTTTCTGTTCCCCCTTCTGTGGCTTATCCCACTCTTTTTTTTTCACCTCCAAGACAGTGCACTCCTGTCTTTCCAGTCACTCCACAGTGTGTCTAGCTTGCTCTCTGTGGTGGGTTGACCCTGGCTGGGTGCCAGGTGCCCACCAAGGCCTCTCTGTCACTTCGCATCCTCAGCTGGACAGGGGAGAGAAAATATAACAAAAGGCTCAT
>RSEF01000001.1:190155736-190184387 GCA_003993805.1 Himantopus leucocephalus
CCAATACAGCCTCAGAGAGTAACCTTGGAAAAAGCAGTAGATATACCCTTACAAACAAATGTGTACCGCAGTACAAAGCATTTAATGGAGAGCTCTCTTCCACTGCACAATGTGTTGTTTAGGGGCACGGTGTCAGGACATGGGGAATGGTTGTAGGACAGCTCTCAAAAGCATTTAGAGCCGCACATAGGCAAGCTCAAACCATGCATNCATAGGCAAGCTCAAGCCGTGCATGGCAAGTTGGCTGCCGTCCCGTGTTGAAGCACAATGTCCGACCTAATGATGTTGGTAATGTAAGCTGTCCTCCTAGCCTGTCCATTTCGATTTACAATATTTCACCTGAAATCCCTCTTTAATCACAAGCAGATAGGAAATTACTTATTACAGAGTGCCATAGGTGTACACGGTGCTTTACGAACATATGAGGAGACAGATTGCTGCCCTGAAGAACTTACAATTGGATGTAGACAAATACAATAAGAAAGAAAAATACTATCGGGGTTGAAACTTTAAGCAGACAAATAAAAGCCTGTACACAATCACATCAGTCGCAGTACATGGAAATATTTTCTTTTTTTTATTCAAGTGTTCAGCTGTGTCACATCTACTGCTGAAGCTGACAGACTGTTAGTTCCTTAGGTAGAAAATGCTTATATTTTAATGCTTGTTATGTCATGAATTATTAAACCAATTTAAATGCAAAAATCAACCGAAAGGACAAAGTTATGTTTAAGGATGACCTGCAGCATCTAAACTGGAGACACTGACCAAACTAGTAGAAACAAGGTCAGATTTTGTTTAGTTCAGATAATTTATGCCCAAGTTGTAATGCTGATGTAATTTATGTTGCATTTAGTGCTTTCTTTCCTATGAAATTTGACTGTGCGACAGTGTGTTATGAGTAATATTTTAAGACAGGATTTTTATGGATGATGCTTGTAGCTAACATATACAGAGCTTTTACTGCTCTTTCTTGGGAAAGGAAGAAAAGGATGAAGAGGTAAGAGAGGAAGAGAAAAGCATAAGGCAATAGCCATGTAGGATTGTATCCTTTACATCAGGGATAACATTTTGCTCACTTTAATTTTTTTTGGTGTGTTTTTCCTGAAAGAAATAAGCAAATATATTTTGGAAATTATAGACTGACTAATGTAGCCTTAATATCCAGAGCAGTCCTGAAGTAGCCCTCCTGTCCTCCGTGCCTTTTTTTCAGGCTTTTTGTTTATCCATCAGCGAAGAAGTCCAGCCCCTGTGCTACAAATCAGCTGGAAAAGATCCTGCTCATGTGCTGTGAAAAAGTGCTGCCGAAGTATGCCTGGTATGGCAAAGGGAATGGTCCTTAAAGGCAGTGCGTAGATTTATAAAGTATGACAGCAGAAATACGACGCCTTGGCTATCTTTTACGGGCAGTCATTAAAAAAAGCCCTTATTTATCAAATCCGAGACAACGGTCATATAATGGGTTTCTCGGATTCAAGGTGAATCAAAGGAAAATTGTGTCCAGGAGGACAGAGATACTCAGCCAGTACTGCTACGGTGTGGCCACATGACATACCCAGCGGCAGGCACGGGGCTGTGAGTACAGCTGCCCGCAGACTCTGCCAAGGAGCCAGATGATGCTGGAAGAATATCTTTCACAGCTCTGGATCTGGCTATTCTTGGCTTGTTCTCTGGCTGCAGGAGCTGGAGCTCATTGCTGGGCAGATAAACAGAGAGACTAATAAAGAAGACGAGGAGCTGTTGATCGTCTGAGCAAATCGGAGATGAGCTGTTAAACAGAGGAGCGTGGCCATCCCTGTGAAAAATCACCTGGTGGTTGACACTTGATCCGGGATGAAAGTGCGTATATAACTCTTGGAATAAAACTCTCCTCTCCCCCCAAGCAGTCCCTCTCCCCAAATGATTAAATCCTGTGCATAATTACAAAAGTGTAAAAAACTCTACCTCTTTCAGACACTGATTTTTTTCTAATTCCCATAATTGGCAAGCGAGTGTACATGGGGGAAAAAAGGGGAGAAAGCTTTGATTTTTTTTTTCCAGGCTGAAAACGTGCAAGCCCTGTGTGGGTTAGGTCCTTTAGATATTTAAAAAGATTGAAACAACTTCAAAGGAGACGTTCTGTTCTATCAGGTTCAGTATATTTTAATATTAGCGAGTCTTTTTTTTTTTTTAAGAAAAGAGATCCATTCTCTTGAGGAAATAAAACATTCTGAAAGATTTTATCCAGAACAGTTTTTCATTGTTTTTAAAGAGACAACACAGGATTTCAAGCATGCTGAAGCTGGTAAATGTCCTAATTTCTGCTTATCAGTGTTGGCTGTTCTGTGTTATCAGTTTGATAGTTGCTGGTTATGTAAATCGAAATTTTCTATCAACACACTGCTGTTTTTTTGGAAATGAGAAGGGAGAAGCATTTGGCAATAATGTTTTTATTTACCTGTTATGAATGCCAGCATGCTGCGGATGAACAGGGTGCAGAGTGCCAGCCGTTCAGTTCAGAGACACCAGGGACTTCTCCTAAGGAGGATTTGCTGAATTCCCCCCATGTGGCCCCAAATATGATGGATTACCAGAAGACAAAGCTATTCTCTCTCCAATGCGGGTGTCTATTTGAGCTACCTCTCCTGGTGGACTAAATGCATTTCTCATGAGAGGTGTATTTTAAATACAAATTAAAAAAACTCTGCTGGGCAAAAGGGAAGGAGAAGATTTAACGGAAGGAAAATGGAAAATCTTTGGAGGAGAGTCACTGCAACAGCTCGAAGCAGTGGCATGGGGAGTAAGAAGTTGTGAGATCTGTATGGGGATAGGGGTGGGCAAGGCACTGCAGTGGTTCAAGGCAAAGGCAATGCTAGGTATGGGCACTGTGGCCCCACAGCTTGTGGTCCTCATGGGACTGCCCCACCAGGTCCACTGGCAAGAGCTGGTGCAGGTGGCGAAGGTCTTCTCCAAACCCTGAAGGACATGGTAGCAATGGGGGCGGGGGACTCTGCAGAGCGGTATCCCAGGTGGCGCTTGCTGCGGGGAATTTGAGCTGGGCTGCAGATCATTTGGTCTGTTTTGGCAGGAAGGGGAAAGGTAGAGGCCATGTCTCCACCTCCTGTCATCAGCCCTGGCTTTGGCATCAAAGCCTCTGTGTGGGGTTCGTAGCCAGCTGGTTTAACATCCAGGCAAGGAGTCTGCAGGGAAGCATCTGCCTCTGCTCTCTTTCCACTCTCTTCATTGTAATCCAGACAATGAAAGCAACAAGAGGCTGATCTGCCCCTTGTGAGCCCCAAGGAGATCCAAACACCAGCTTTTGAATATTCTAGTTATTTTAGATTAACCTCTTGGCCTGTGTGTCTTTTGGGGTCTCCAGACCAGAAATGAGTCAGGGAGACTGTGAGATGCTTGAGCAGGGTTGTTTTTTCGCTTGTAGTGCATTCACCTACCCACCATTTTCACCTGGTTCAGACTCCACATATTCTAGCTGGGATGCTGTAGTCTGGGAGAAAGCCTGGAGAAAGGCTCCTTGTCAGGTCCTCCCAGCCTGGGGATCCAGGGACCAGGAGTACGGGGCAGAGGGCTGCTCCACAGGGTTTCCTCTGTCCCATCCATCACAGCTGGAAGGATGGGGAGGAGGTTCTGTCTTTGGTGAAGGTGCACCCGAGTACAGCTGTCCAGGGAACATGGGATGGTGGAAAGGGTGACTGGTCTCCCACTGGGTGTCCTCCCTTGGACCATGGGAGGGCGAGCTGGCTCAGGGCATTCGCCTGTTGAGATTTACACAGCCAGAGGACAGAGCATCCTGTCTTGTTAGATCCTATCATAACTAACAGTGGTTAAACATGTATTTTCATGTATAACGTAGTATGCCTGTCCTCAGTTATTCAGACTCCTCTAGCTGAAATAAAGTCACGTCCCTGATGTATATTAATCACTCTGAAAATTTCCTCTGTATTTGATGCCCCCTTGTCCTTCAGATCATTGGCTGGGGGATTTTATTTTTTACCACTGGGGTAATTTTAGGCTAGAGTGGTCCTGAATGAAGTCTTGATGAGGCAAAGTAAAGAAGGAAAAAAATAGCAGTCTCCTAGCTTCTGCAATGCTCATGTGCATCTTACGATCTCTGCATGAAAAGTGTTAATGGCGCACAGCAATGAGCAGAGTACATATGCTCGATAAAACAGATGCTAGACATGTTCCTTAAATAGATCTTTTGCTAATTCAGCTCAGCATTGGCTCTCTGCTTGCTCTGGGTGTCCGGTCTTCAACTCCCCTGCTAAAGAACTTGCTGGGGATGCTACAACTTGGCCCAGAACTGTGACCAGGGACTTCAGCTTCCCTCATAAACAGCCAAAGAGGAAGGCCCCCCAAAAGTAGACTATCTCTAAGTGACTGCAGGTAGCCTCAAGCCATAGTTTTTATTTAAAGGGATTTGAATGGCTTCATTCACACACTGGATCAATGCAGCAACTGAAAGTTAACATTTCACATGGCAAAACTGTCTCTTTTTGATGCTTACTTCTTAGCAGAGACATCCAAATTTATCCCGTTCTTTCCTGGGTACCAAGTTATCCCACAGAAAGGTACATTGGCAATTCTGGTGATGCAGACACTGAATTACCTGCACGAAAATTTATGGCTCATTCTGTTCTGGAAGTAGTCTGATATATAAAATATGTAAAATGATTTAAAAAGTCAGATAAATAACAGAGTGTGTGCTCTCGTTATTCATCCTCATGTTTAATTTAACAACATCCTTCATTTTTGTAGTGAATGTGATGCTGCTACAGAATTTCAAGTCCAGGGCACTACAGTGCACCAAAAGCAGAGCCAAGATCTAGAAGAAGTTCTCAAATCCACGTGCTTTGTTGCCCATCTTTCACTTGCACAGTCAGAGCTCCCAAACATGGCTATGGGCTTGGCTTCTCAGAGGCATGTCCGTGGCGTGGAGGGCTGACCAGACCTGTGAACTAGGAATGGGTGGCGGAGGACTGCGCAGTGTCCAAAATCCTCCCAACCTGCAGACCCAAGTTGTCCACCTCCCAGCTATAGTGAGGAGCATCTCTCACCCTCACAGTAGGGCCTTTCCAAATGTTAGTTCAAATTTTTCTTAAAGGATGAAACAAGAGGCTTTGCTGCAAAAGACATCTGGAATGCGATGCAGTCTGTCTCTTGCATGGTGGCCTCCCGGTTAGGGCAGTTACCCAAGCAGTTAAAGACCCAGGTTTGTTCTTTGCTCTGTTGGACAGGGTTTGAATCTGTAGGTCACAGAAGACACAATTACCAGGTGACAGGCTTATGACGTGGGGAGGGACACTGCGCAGGAAAAAAATGCCTTGTATGTGACTCCAAGGAGAAAGGATGGAAGAGGGAACAAGGATGAATGTAAAAGGCAAGATAGTTGCGTGAACATTTATAAAAGACTCTGCAGGCTTTTATATAGAAGGCGGCTACCCTCAGCATCTTGTTTTCCACTTCCTTTTTAAAAGTAAGAGGCCTCAGGGTGCATTTTGTGAGGACTTGAACCGCTTCAGTGTTAGGTGTGCTCTGAGAATACGTCTTGGAGAGGGCTGTGCAGGCAACCTACTTTTTCTTATACTTTGTTGCTGCATCCCGACAGCCTATAAGGCTGAGCTCCCTACCCAGAGCAAATCTAGGCTTACGAGGAAGCAGAACTCTAATTTTTAGAATGTTTTCTAATGTTTTCAACTGGAAAGAGAATGCCTACTGAATTTAGCTATTTCCAGGGATAAATAGCTTTTGGAAAGTGTGATTTGGATTTAAGTGCCTCAGTTTCACTGAAGTCCCATTTTAGATACCCAAAGCCCAAAGAAAATGACCACTGCATTGATGGACTTCTCTGGTGCTTGTGTAAATACTGCCGATAAAAGCAGAGAGACGCACTAAACACAATTCTCTTGCAATGTAACGTGAGCTATAACGCTAAGCTTGCAAAGGTTTAAACTATCTACAGCAGATCTTGTCAATTCCCGTTCCTGGTATCTCTCCTCAAAAAGTGCAGCTGCGGGTAAGCAAGCTTGTTGTATAAATAGAAACAACCCAAGAGAATAAAATTGTGGACAGTTGAGGCCAGCATCTTGAAATCCTCCGTTGTCTTACCAAGCTGGTATGTGCCGAAATATAAATGGATGAGGACACCAAGAGACTAAACCAGCAAAGTGCTCATAGTGGAAAGTGAGCTGCCCCAGCAACCAAACAGCAGCGTGGTGACCAGTCCAGCTATACCAGCTTCTTACCAATACATAATTATTTTTTTTCAGCTTGAGTAGCAGGGCTGGAAATTGTTGTTTTCTGATGTGGCTGTATTCAGTTAAGTTTTTCTGTTAACACAGCTATGGACCATATGCCTCTGTGAGCATCACTGGAGCATCACTGTGAGCATCCCCTGCGTTGCTGAACAGCCTTTGTAGCACCACGAGAGAGACAGTTGGCTCAGAGTAGCCCTGGAGCATTAATTGGTTTGTGATGGTTTTGTCTTGCTAAGATGTAAGACTGGAAAGCAAGCAGTTAAGCAGATGCTATATTGGGATATCATTCCCAATTCTGATCATGAGAATTTTAGGGGTGACCCAAATACCTCAAGATTTTCTTTTTCAGTTAAAATGAAAGAGTTTATGAAGCGGAGAGTGGTGTTTTGGGGCTGGGTGTTTTTTTTTGGTCTTTTTTTGTCTCTTTTGGGATAAAGAAAGTAATTTTGGCGCTGTTTAGAGAGAAGTGAACTCCTTCTTTCAAATAACCTGTTAAGAATTTAGTGTGCCTGTTGGCTATCGCCAGTAAAATAGAAGGAAAGATTTGCAGAGGAAGAGAACAAGATCTTAATAGTGGGTAATGGAGCTGGAAGTCCTGATAGCAGGCTGTTGAGATGCATTAACCCCATTTATTATAGGGAGATTCATCAGGAAAGAAGTCTTAATGGCCAAACCTGGGAAAATGTATTAAAATAAATCATTGAAAAGATAACTTTTGACTTACTGTGTCTACAGACTTCATGGAATATAACAAAAAAAGAATGATTTTCCAAAAAAGTGTGCTCACAAAGCAGGACTATATGTGTATGTGTTATGATTCCAAATTTATTTTTTTTTTTAGCCTTTGAATTAATTAGCTACCATGTTGAATTCTAAGTGCAATAATTAAGCAAATTAATGCCGCAGTGAAGTTATTAATGAGGCAAAATATGCTAATATGCTTTTGATAAAGAACTCCCTTTTTCTCTCTTACCAAGAAACTGGAAAAGCTCTTTTATTTCAGGCCAGACACCTTATCTGGAGTTCTTAGAGAGAGGGTTCACAGTCATATGCTGGGGAATGAATGTTTAAAGCAGGGGTTAATATCTGCATTTTAGACACAAGCAAAACCTTGCAGAAATGTTGCGCTGACAATGAAGTTATTAGCCTGGTTTCTAGCAGCATCAGTAATGAGGAAAGGAAGGTGTTCTGTGACCTGTGCCTCCATTATGGGAGAGGATAATACCTATTAAAGGATTGCTATTTTTATGATGATATTTTAAAAATTCAATTCCTATAAAGCAGTGAAGGCAATTATTACCATGACATAATCAAAAATACATTTCTCTATTCAGTGTGTCTGGTGCCATTATGTTTTCAGATTGTAAAGAAATATTCTGCATTGAAACATGATGGTAATTATTTAGTGGCTTGGAAATATGTGCATGTAACAATAATAATAACTAATAACTGATTTCTGTAAAATTTGCCCAAGCATTTGGAGCTGGGCATGTAATCCGTAAAGCCATTTAAAACACGCTGGAAAAATGGCAATAAAAGACTGTTCCTTGAAATGCTAAGAGTATCCATCTATGAAGGAAATCAGCCATGTGATAACTTAGAGATCCCTTGTATGGCTCCTGCTCTCTCTGGCAGTGGTCTAACAGCCACCTCTTTCAATCCCTGGCAATCCAGCGGACGTTGCACTTTCCCAAACTGTCTTGTTTATAAGCAGCTTCTGTGTCTTTTAGTTATTGCTTCTCTGTGAAATCCTTTCAGCCTCTTCTCGTTCACTCCTTACCTACTGCTTGCTGTGCTTTATGCTTCTTGCTATTTACATCAGTTTGGTCAGATTTCCAAATGCTGAAGGGTTTCTAACTGCTTCAAAGAGGCCCTTGAGCCAAGCCAGGCAGCTGCGTTCATTAGTTTCTCGCTTTTGTGTTTCATCCTTTTTTTTTTTTTATAATTTTATTTTTATGTTCAGCAGTATACATGCCTTGGAGATTTTCTTATCAATTCCATGAATAGATGTATTCTTGCTATTTCTCAGGATTTCATTTCCTTCCTTTAAACCTTCAGGATATTTTCCTGCTCATTTGCTGACATGGCCTTTGTTTTTCATATGTGGTGCTAGCAGGTCCCTTTTTGGTACCCACCTAACCCCTTGGACATATTTTAGTTATTTTGCAGTGAGTAGAAGTGATTCAGGTAACATTGTCTACTGGTGTTTAACTCTATGCCAAGAATAATCTCTCCTCTTTACATGCTTATTTCCTGGAAACGTTAATTTTAGAGCATTAAAGTGGTGAGAAATAATTTCTCTAAATTTTCTCCCAGCAGGCACTTTGACCAGTTTACTGGACAGTAGTTGAAGTTCTCTGTTAAAAAAAAAATAAAAAATATTAGGAGTTTGCTGCTGCTTTGATCTGCAAATGCATCATCTATTTCTTCCCTTTTTCTTGATCCAAGGCTGACAGTTCATCCATATATTTATATCCTTACGGGCTGGGATGTCTATCAGATGGTCTCTGCATTTTGGATCTCACCACTCAACATTTTTGCATCACTGGGCATGCTGGATTCCTTTAATTACAGCACTACTCACCCATGTCTTCAGTCTCACTTGCCTTTCTGGTGCATGCTGACATTATGGATCTCCGCTCTCCTTGCCATTTCTGCAGTGCCGTCTTCTGCAGGTCCTCATCCAAGACAAAACATCTTGCCTGTTTTTTGCTTTTGGATTGCTCTGATTCTTGTTTTGGTATTTCCAGAGTTCACTCCTGATGAGGAGCTAGCTCCAGTGAAGGGTGTGTGTGTTTACATGTTAGGACGGACATTGCTGTTTGGCTCCCAACAGCACAGCCAAGAGGTACCCATGCTAACCTGACAGACTCCTTTTGAAGGCCAGAGTCTTGGACTGAATAGCCCCGCGCGTTGGGTCCTCAAGAACCAGTCAGCCTTGAGGGCTGAAATCCAGTCTCAGGGAAATAAGACAGATTGAACTCCGGTTTATACAGCCCTATATTTGGGTGTCTAAGTATCACTTGTGGGTCTAGATGTCCCATTATATTCAAAGACAGTTGGCTAATACAGTCAAGGGAACATGAATTCTGCCCTACGGACTCATTTCAGCTGCCAGTGTGCCCATGTCCACCCTTATTGTGCTGCCCTAGGGCATCCCACCCATCTGGTTTCAGAGGGTACAGGTCTCCAGTCCTGCTTGCTTCATGCCGAGCATCCATTTGTGGCTAATGAGGACATCTCAAATGGAACTAGATGTCTATTTTTGGGCAACTGAATGAGATCTGATGTCTCTTTTGCCGCAAGGCCACCCTGGAGCAGTGGTCTGTCGGGCTGTAGGAGAGGTGTGGGGAGAACACTAAGTCTCTTAGCACCCTGCTAAGGAGGGCAGCAAAGAGCATATAATTCCTGGAGGAATAAGGAGGATAAGGCGTGACTTAGAGATGTACACTGGGAAGCAGGGAGTGCTGGCCACACACTCCCTGGAAAAAGGGTTTTACATTCAACAGACATCTCATAAATACAGAAGTAGTCCTGGAAAGCAGAGTAGTTAGGAAGTTCTTTAGCAGTGGTCTATACACACCAGACATATGCAGAGCATGGATGATGGGTACATCTTCTGGATTGAAAAAATGGACAGTATGGGTAATTTTTGTAAATTATCTTTCAGTAGGGTTTGTAGATTATGACAAGGTTGTTGTTGGAACCCAAGTTAGAGGACATGGGAGGGTGTAAAAAAGCAGGGGGAATGTGTGGTGACATCTGGCAGGTAAATTGAACAGGGCCAGGACACTTCCTCCTTATGGTCTGAGTCTGAAAGTGCTATTTGTGCCTTTGTCTGTCCTTGTGTATGTGGCTTGAGGCAGAGGACAGCGTGAACAGGGTCTGGAGGAGGTTATCAAAGCATGAGGCTTCTGCAATTGCAGGGGATGACATAGTTCCTAAAACCATGTAGAAAAGAGGTCACTTTCCAGAGAGATTCAGTTCAAGAAGAGCACCCAGCTACAGCATTTAGTGTTAGATTCAGTATGGTCATACCTGAATTAAATTTAGACTGTTACTATTTGTTTGTGTCCCTGAGTGCCTAGGAGTTTTTGGCGTGGATTTGGACCTTGCTGTTCTCACAGGGCACAATCGCAGGATGAAAGGTTATCCCTGCATTAAAGTTCACACTGTATGGAGCTGAAGTTTGCACGTATCACCCTCTTCCCCCTGAAGATTTTCCTCTTGGTTAAACATGAGAGCTCTGATATCAAAGACTGAAGATCTTTCGATTCAAAGGCCAGGCGGTTTTGCTACAAAGTAAAGAGTGCCAGTGCCTAAGGAAGGTCTAAATGACTTAAGAGGAAATATGCCAAGAATGACTGAAGCCCTTTGTATATTAGTTTGCTTTTCTGTATGATTTCCTTTGACCCAAAACGTGTTGCTGCTTCACTTATCGTGGAGGTTCTCACATGATTTCCTTAGTCAACAGCAGAACTCCATCAGGAATTCATTAGACAGTGTTTGTACAGATGTAAAGCTGTGCCTAAGTGATCCTATTATTATTTATATTGGGCTTGATCCTGCAAACCCTTAGTCACATAAATATTTCCCAAGAAGGTCGTCAACTAACATGACAGAGAGGACTGCAGCAGTTAATTTAAATTTGCAGTGCCAAGGCAGCAGTCATAATTTTTCATGTAAAAATTTTCCTTGGGACATGTAAGTTTTGTTATTCATATTAAGTTTTGGTTTTCCCTATTTTTTTTATTTATTATAATGAACTACACACGTATTTTATGCACTATGCACACTCCTTTAAAAATACTTTAAAATAAGCGAGGAACACCTTATTTTTGGTGTTCCAGGAACTGACTATTCTAAACTTTCATCCCTACTTCATTTTATGTGGTCTGCAGTAATTCCCTTCTGTAGCATCAAAAGATCATGGTGAATGATGGTCCAACACAGATGTCAACCTTATGTGATGCTACTGAATTTTGGAGCATTACTGTAGAACATAGCATTTCTGAGGTCACGGTTCCCAACTCTTTGGCTGACAATGCAAAGACAGCAAAGATATGTTCTACAAATAGGGTAAGAAAAGAAGAAAAAAACCTTATTTTTTATCTTCAGAGATCATAGCTGTAGACATTTGGAGGTGATGGAGTCAGAACATATCATAGAATCATATCATGGAATCAGAATACCAGGTTGGAAAGGACCTGAAGGATCATCTGGTCCAACCTTTCTTGGTAAAAGCACAGTCTAGACAAGATGGCCCAGTACCCCACCCAGCTGAATCTTAAAAGTGTCCAATGTGGGGGAATCCACCACTTCTCTGGTGAGATTATTCCAATGGCTGATTGTTCTGATTATGAAAAATGTTCCTCTTGCGCCCAATCGGAATCTCCCCAGGAGTAACTTTCATTACCCCTCGTCTTTTCCATGTGACTCCTTGTAAAAAGGGAGTCTCCATCTTCTTTGTACCCACTCTTTAAATACTGGGACATGGTGATAAGGTCTCCCCAAGCCTTCTTTTCTCAAGGCTGAACAAACCCACTTCTCTCAGCCCTTCCTCATATGGCAGGCTTCCCTGTCCTTTGATTATATTGGTGATCCTTCTCTGGACCCTCTCCAGCCTGTCCACATATTTTTGTCTTTCAGGGACCAAAACTGAACACAGTGTTCCAGGTGTGGCCTGACAAGCTCTGAGTAGAGTGGGATAATAACTTCTTTGCTTCTGCTGGTGATGCCCTCGTTGATGCATCCCAGCATCTTGTTGGCCGCCTTTGCCGCAGCAGCACACTGTTGGCTTATATCAAACTTGTTGTCCAACAGGACCCCCAGGTCCCTTTCCACAGAGCTGCTCCCCAGGCGGGTAGATCCCAGCCTGTGCTGCTCTCCTGGATTGTGTTTTCCTAGGTGCAAGACCTTACATTTGTCTTTGTTGAACTTCATAAGGTTCTTGTTAGCCCACTCTTCCAGCCTATCCAGGTCTTCCTGCAGGGTGGGTCTCCCTTCCGAAGTGTCCACTTCCCCACTCAGTTTGCTATCATTGGCAAACTTCACCAGGGTACACTTGATCCCATCACCCAAATCACTTATGAAGATATTAAACCATGTTGGGCTCCATCCCTGGGGGACCCCATTTGTGACAGGTTTCCAGTTTGAAAAGGCGCTATTTACCACCACCCTCTTGGTGTGGCTTGTCAGCCAGTTCCCCGCCCACCATACAGACCTCTTGTCTAGACCATAACACATCAGTTTCTCTAGGAGGAGGTTGTGGGGAACTGAGCCAAAAGCCTCAGAGAAATCCAGGTAGGCAACATCCACTGCTTGATCCTCATTGACTGAGCAGGCTATTTTGTCGTAGAAAGCAGGTTAATTTGTAGTAGAAAAGTCCTCTCAGTTAAAATGGAGTTAGTGGCTCTTCATCTCAAGGCCAGGTGAAACAGACAAGTTGCAGTGAATGTTGAAGCTGATGATCATTTTCAGTATTAAGCTCTGAGCCATTGATTGGATGAGGTCACTTGAGAGTGACTTTCAGCCTAAGTCTCCCTATGATTCTATGGGGATTTATTGATAAATCAAGGCTGGAAATGACATTAGATGTTTCTTTGGCTTAAAAAAATTATTGCCACTCTGTGTGTGTGTAAAAAAAGGGAATACCGTTCCTACTGCAACTAGTGCGTATTTTGGCACCATGTACATGAGGTACACTTGCAATGGATAAAACTTTCCCCAGGATATGTACCAAATCCTTGCTGGATACAAAGTGAGGAGGGTATGGTATGACTAACAAAGACTATTTCTGTTCTTCAGAACACACAGTTCACCTTCTTACAATATTCAGTTTGAGGCAGGTGGCATAACAGATTCACAATGCTACTGTCTCACTGCAGTGCTGAGCTGAAAGCTTTGTCAAGCACTGGAGAATTACCACTTTGGAGGAGGAAAGCTAATGTGCAATAGTTATGATAGAAGAAGTCTCACTAGGGCTATAGAGGGACCTGGCTTCCATATGTCTTCATAAAACCACTTGAAAATGGTCCTCTCGGTTCTGAGTTCCCGTAAAATCATATTCCTCATATGAACGTAATGAAAAAAAAATCATCTGTCAGTCTGCAGACACTGAGTAGCACGGAGAAGAAGTGAAGCACTAGGTCTTAGAAATGCACATCTTGCTGAGGAGCCCCTGGGAAGCTTGGTCCGTATATCAATGCTGAGTACAGTTGGCATACGAGGCCATACCAGTGACTTCCCATCTCAAATACCACACGTCTATTGCCCATCTGGAGCACAGTATGGTTAAACTTATGGTGACTGAAGGACCTGTGAATGAATCTAAGTACATGTACTCAAGGTTCCTCCTTAGACAGCTTCTTGCCTCCCACTGTCAGGATCCTTCATGCTAGTGATTGATGTCATGCTGGCAATGACAAACCCTTGCACTGATGAAGCTGCACAGTGTATGTGGACTGTGGCTGGCTGTGCCCTCTTTAATCTGATTATTTTATATGGCATGAATGCTTGCAGGCTCATGATTTTATTTTAGCACAGGCTGGTCTGCACGGGGCCTACTGCATTTTTCTTGTTGCCTGTTTCCAGCACAGTTCAGGGCACCTATCTGTTTGTGTTCCAACTGGCTGAGACATAGACTTCAATTTTGTGTGCTTCTTTGCATCTAGGCAATAAATCTTGTAATAGCTTAACTTTTTATATGAATGCTGCCTCAGGCAAGGACTGTGTGGCCTAGAAAGCAGGAGGTTTAATATTTTATAAAATTTCCAAATGCTGTTTTTGCTGCTACCTCTCCTTGAGCAAATGGAAGCCACAGTGGTTTGATAGACCTTCAGACTCTGAGCTGCATCATGGAACAGAAATAATCATGGACCATCTCAGTTAACTGACATTACACAGAAGTCAAACACTGGGCAAAGATGCTTTGCGTGGAAGCATTTGAGGAAATCACAATCCACTTGGGAAATATGCAAAATAGTAAAAAAAAACAGACTATGCCCTGCAGGTAAGTCATTTGAGGGAAACTGGTCACTAGTCTATAACAGTAGCAGGGGTGGAGTGTGTTTTTCACTGGGCAAACAGTTCATGTGACAGTAGACATGAGACAAAACAGTGAAGTCAACAACCTGTCTCTGTACTTCAGTGGTGTTAGAACTTTGATTTTTTCTCCATTTTCTGGGAAATGCCAAGGGGACATTCCTGTGGCCACTTTAATTAGGGCTGTTAGGCACTACCTTGCAGCAAGCCACTGGGGGGCAGTTGGCTTTGTTATTCTGGAATAGTACCTTGCATACCCTAAACCAGGAATAATTCCTTTGTTGCGTGTGGATTATGACTGAGCTGTGTGATAGCGGCATTTGCGGGATTCATCAGTGAGATTCATCGATATTAACTTTGGTCTGCTTTTGGACTTTGATGCAGTTGGAGCCCTTTCATCTTCCTCCACTGTCTCTCTGGTCTCAGCATAGAGCTTTGATTAAGCCAAGTGAAAAACAAACCATGCAGAATGAAAAGAAACCAAGAGGCTCCATCAAGAAGCTTGAGACCTTAGCAATTTGCATCATTCCAGGCATAACACACACCTTTCTCGAGGTAAAAAGAGCTTATGACTGCTGCTTTTGGTGTCTTGTTTAGTCTGTTCCCAGCAGTGTCCCATGACGTAGTCCAATGATTATATCTTGGCTATGGGCTGAAGTTATTGTTGGTAGGACTTGGGTCAGCAGAGTGCTCACCCCATGGAAATCCATAGGCTTGAGTGAAAGGGAGGGAAGAAGTAGGGGACTGTGCCTTCCCCTTAGTCCCTTTTCGGTGTGGTGGGATGTGACATGTCACATGATGTGGTTACATCTTTCTCCCAACTTTCCCCCCCAAAATGACCCAATCCAGCCAGGAAAGCCAATAGGGTTCACTTAAGTGCTGTAAATGATTCACAGGATTAAATGGTTAATACAATTGGGTTTGTACAGTCCCTCTGGAGGCTGGAAAGAATTGGTTTGAGTCAGGAGCTCACACTACCGTTTGCAAGCCCTGCTTGGGATCTCTCATTTTAGGCATAAGCTGTGGTCAGGGAGGAATCCAGTGGTGCGGAACCTGAACGCACTTTATCCCTACAGGGTTTTTTTGGTTGAAACAATTGCTGTTCTCACCACATTTTCAACCAGAGCCATGTGATGGTGGGCTAAAATGAACAGAATTGGTTGTTGGAATTTGGCATCTCTGGGTGGTAGTACTTACCAGTTAAGAAAGATAGGAGATGCGATAATTTGTATAGAATTTTCTCAGAAATTTGCCAGCTGGGGAAGAGATAAATGACAGCTCTTGAACATGCTTCAATTGTTCATCCATAACAACTGAATAGGCTAAAACTTGGAACTGTGTCGGACGGGTGGGGGGGGAAGTGGGACTAAGGTCTTTTACAAATGTTGGGGTAAGGCACCTTTTGAAGGACACTTTGCCCTTCGCCTGGGTGCCAGATAAGGAGTCACCACGAGGCTGAGCAGGCAGTTCAAAGTGCTAGGGCTTCAAATGGCTTTTTTTCCAATATTTCCTTCCAACCTGCTGTTCCCATTTTGTATTTTCATGCCAGTGCAGCTGCTCAGCTTGGTTCAGTGTTGCTTCTGCTTTCTGCACGTCATTCCTGCCCTTCATTCCTGCACAGGTCCCTCACTCCCAGCTGTTTCTCTTCCCTCCAATGTTCACCTCTTGAAATAGAGATCTGGGAATATCAGTCCTACAGGACATCCTCCACAGAGTTTGCTGCCTGTGTGCAGATAGTAGTGGCAGGGGGTTGCAAACAGCACCAGACAGAAATCCCGGACTATTAACAATGCAAGAAATAGTCAACCTGGACTCTGTCTAGTCTCTCTCTCTCTTCCCTGCCCCCTCCTTCTCCCTCCCTGCTTCTTTCTTGGGGACTTTGTCTTCTTTCTGGAGCTGTGCTTGGCATGTTGATGCAGGTCCAGTGTGTGAAAAAACAGGCTGGGTCTGGGTCTGCATTTAAGGGGGATTTCTTTAGAGCCATCTGCCATCTCGAAAATTAAAGCAGGGAAAGGTCATTGGGATAAACCGATTTGCTAAACAAAATGGTTAACAACTCATGAATAAAACTTAAAAAAAAAAAAAAAAAAAGCATATCCTGAGGGGAGGGGCAAACTTTATAACTAGAAAGAAACCCACCCTGTCAAACCCACAGCCTGGCCACACTGAGCTCCACCCACCCCTTTCCAGTTCATTTCCACCCGTTGGGGGAATGAGCTGTTCCCCCTCCTTCCTTCCCGAGCCCCCTTCCTCCCTCTACGAGCCCCCTATGCCCTTGCGTATGCCTTGGGAGAAGAGGACTCGCAATTTGTGCTGTGGATGTGGCCGTGAGCTTCCTAATGACTTTCCAGTGCTAATGTCCAGGGGGCTTTGTGCCTCCTCTTAGCAACTCCTGCAGCCGCAGCAGTAGCAACCAAGTCACTTTTGTCCCTTGCTTGCTTCAGCGATGCCTCCTCCTCCTCCCTTTTGCTGGGTTTCTTGCAGGTCACACACAGGAGCAGTGAGCCTGCCCCCGTGCAGACAAGAGAGAAAACACAGCCCTGCTCAGGCACAAAAAGAAGCAAAATCCACCTCCGTCCCCTCCCCCATTTCAGCTCTAAAGAATAATCAGGATTATAGGGGAAGGTGGCTGTTGAAATATGGCACGCTGGCCATGCTGGCCCCAGCCACCACACTGCTTATCAGGGCTAACCCTGATGAGTGCGCAAGATACCTGAGATGGAGAAGAGGAGGCGAGGGAAGCTTGCCACCCACCCACTGCCTGCTTTTGTTCCTCTCCCCAACCATAAATGCTCTGTATTCCCTGATGAGACCTTAACACAAAAACAAACAGTAGATGGTTTTGGTGTTTGCTCACTGCTCTACAGGGCCTGCCCGAAGCACCAGCTCTCAGAGTTCTCCTAATGGAAGAAATACTTAAAAAGGTTGTAGTCTGCATGACCTGCTGGAGGCTATGAGACTCCTCTTGGAGATGGCTGAAGAGAGCCCTTGAAGACCTGAATAAAGCTCTTGCAGAGAGCACTGTGAGACTGTTCAAAGGGAAGTGCTGTGACCTCTGAGGGCAAGTGCCACATTGCCAATCTGCCCACGTAGCCTTGCTCTGGCTCCTCATCCTTGTCCTGCCCTCTGAACCGTCAGGGCTGTGATACAGCCCAAGCAAGTGCAGGAATGATGGGAACTGCCCCTAACCTTAAGAAAACATCCCATACATCAGGGGAGCAAGCCTGCATTTTTACAGCAAGGGTGAAAAGGGGCTGGTTTTGTTTTTTGTCCATCATGTTGTTCTTCTCACCCACAAGTTTCTGATGAGGGAAAATCTCCCCTGTGTGCTGGGGGAAGGGACAGGGCTTGACAGGGAAACTCTGACACTATTTTGTCCACTATTTGTCAGTGGGGTTCTGTCCATGTGCGGACAAAAAAGCTATAAAGGTTTTGGGGTGGGAGCTCTGGAGTCAACTCCTTGATTAGACACAATAGGCCATGCTGAGAGCTTCTGGTAAGCAGCTATAAGGGCTCACTGCTCCCCCAAACCTTGTGGGGACAAAGTTATGTGACTACCAAGGCTGTGTGGGGCGACAACGTGAGAACCCTAGGGTATGGAAACAAGAAGGTAAGGTGTCAGGAGACGAAGATAATGGGCTTACGGTGTGGAAACAGGCCCGGATCCCATCCGAATCACGCGGTTACGTCATGGGTAAAAACCGCTGGCCCTGCTCCCGTGGTCCAGCTGTGTGCTTATGGCTCGCCAAACAGCAGTTTGAGGTGGAGAATGCTGCCTTGCCTGAGCTGCTGAAGGATATCCACGTGGGCCTATTATGTCAGCTCTTTCAAAAGCTAGTTATTGTTGGTATGTTGGGAAAAGTAAGAGCACGTTAACGTAATTTCCCATTTATTTATCTGAAGTCCACTGACATCAATTGAAAGACATCCATTCAGACGGTTCTTTTATAATGGCTTTTACTGTGTGCTCTTTTCTCTTTCCTTTCTCCATTTTATTTAGTTTTAGAATGGTTAAAAAGAACTATATTAGGGGAAAATGGAAGTCCTTGGCTGAAAAGAATTAATTAATATTGTTATAGCTATTGCTATAGCAGAGTTCAACTATTCTGTTGGTCTTGCAAGTGAAAGCAACAAACTGCCAGAGAAACCAAAGATGGTCCCCTGACCACGCAGCTGGCTTTGTCCTCAAACTCAAGTGGGCATTTTCCATGCTTATGTTTAATTTTCCTGTGTAAATGAAGTTGGCCTACATTGCTGATATGCACCTATATCAAACTCATACTTGACTTTATGAATTGTTTATAGAATTCACACTATGAATTTTGCATAAAATAGTTACAGAAGAATTGTGCCTAGACTACATTTGCTTTTCCATGAGTAAGGTGGTGAGTACTTAATGTTTAATTGATTAACAAGCAAGACTATCCAATATATTTCCTTTCTAAAATGCACAGTGTAAAAACAAGAATCTGTAACAATTATGGTTCAAAACCCCATCAGGAGAAAAATCTCAGGAAGCTTGAGCTGTAGGAACATTTATAAGGATAAAACGTCAAAACAGGTGATAGAATAAAAAAAATGTTATCTCTGGATTAATTATTACTCTTATTATGTCTCATTTTCATTTAACTCTTTCTACAAAAGAGCATATAGCTGCTGACTGCTGTTTACATGTCCAGGTGATTTTTCATTTGGTTTTGAGAAGCAGAATATGCATTTAATATGTTGCTTACTTGCTTCAGTCTTTAAGAGTCATTAATACAATTCTAATTTTTGGACTTCCTTGCTTATATTTAGAGTATTAACCCTGAAACATCCTTCTCCACGGAGGTGATTGTTCCTGACTTGATCTATTTAGAGTTAGAAAGAATAAAAGAGCCCTACAGGGTTGTGGCAAAGCACTTGAGATAAGTGTTTCCCCCCATGTATTACTTATTTATTAAAACTGGTGGAGCATAACTAAAAGGGAGAAAAAAGACCAAAGAAATACAGAATACAATGGCCTGCAGATTTTAATGGGAGATATGGCTGGAAGCAATTTCTAAATTATTAAATAAATCGATTTTATTCTCGCAGTCACCCTCCAAGGTGTATTTGTCAGCCTTATTATATTCATCTTCAGTGCTATTCAAAACCACTTACAGAGAAACATGTTTTTCCTGGCCACAATTCTTCAGCCCCCCTAATTAAATGTGAGATTTACATTATAGGTTCAGCATTCTTTCCTTTTCTCTCTTTTTTTTCAGACTTCACTTATTTTTTCCCTCCGTCAGTTCTGCCCGTGTTTGGTTTGTAGGCCCAAAGACAAGTAGGCATCAGGCTGACAAACCTGGAGATACCCCTGTTCCCATTTAAAATGTGAGACCTGTTGGCTACAAAAGAATTTTAAGATAATGCGTGCAGCGCAGTCCTGCTTTTTGTGTTCACAGGGCACAAAGCGTTAAACAGCGTATTTGTGACAGGAGGGTTATAGATAAAAGGTTATTGCACAAAGAAAAATACCTTTAAAAAAAAAAAGAGTTGATTTATCATTTAAGCGATTCTGTGCTCTCTCACTCTCTCTCTGTGCAGACACACACTACACAAAATCCATTTGCTCAGCTTTTCCCATGAGTAATCCAACCGCAGTGGTTTGGAGCAAAAATCTGAAGAAGCAATTGAAAAAATTCCGGTATTGAAAGTTATTATTAAATGCCCATCGATAAACCAAATGCACTGGCATGCTGAGAGTGGGAGAGGAAAGTAGCAGTAAAGTATTTGTTTCCTAAAGAACAACTTTACATTCTCCAGCAATTAAAAATGGATAAAGGCAGCGCATTCCTTACTTCCCCCCCACCCTCAAATTGTCAATAATGCCTGCGCTCAGTGCACTGAAGCGTGGAAGGAAATTGGGAGCAATTTTTGCTGCTCCCTTTATAGAGGAGTGGGAAGATGCTCCGCTGAGGATGAACACTTCAGAGCAGTGGCACGGGGTGTAGTTTTTGTGGCCGTTCCCTCCACTGGTATCTCTGCTGGAGTACAGATTGGGAGAGGTCTGTGAAGAGATGAGTGTTCGGGGCTCAGAGGTGAGGTACTTCACAGCACGTGCCTAGAGGTTGTGCTTTTAAGCAGGGTCTCTTTGTACGTGCAAAAACATCGCTAGCATTCTGCTGCTTTCTGTGTGGATTTACCACAGTGAGACGGAGCACAATGGTACTTAAAATAGATGACTACCTCTCTAGAAAAATATATGCCCGCTGTGTAGTGTTCTTCCAGCTGACTTTTTGCTCACTGTTTTTGCCAAGATATGTAATTTTTATTATTACACATTGTACCCATAAATAATATGCAACTTGAGAAAGAATGAAAACATTCCTCAGCTCAATTAAAAAGCAGGTTATCTCAAGGCTAGAGCCGTTGCCAAGTACATAATGGCTGTTTCACTTTACTGCCACAATCACTTTATTGCCAGAGCCAGGCTCATTACTTTGGGCTAGCGTGCATCTCAAGGCATCGCTCTGAGCGATGCAGAAGCCGGGTAGCTGCCTCGTCTCAGGAACTGCTCTGCGAGACACTATGCCCCTCACACACCTCCCGGCTTCATCTTTGCTACAGGGGACAGTAATTTACTGTTAACCCATGGGCAGCAAATTGCAGCAAGCCTTGCTGCGCTGAGCGAGGTGTTTGGGAGTGGAGCCCGTTCCCCACTTCTCTTTATTCCCTCCTTGTTGCTTCCCCCTCCCGCAGGCCCCCGCTCTGCGAGCTGACAGATGGGCCCGTGCCCACCGGTTTTCGTCTCATCAGATGCGCGGTGTGACGAGCCTGGGCAGGGCACAGCCCGGGAGTTCCTCTTCTTTTCTATGGTCCATCAGCTTACGTCCCAGTTGAATCACCTGTCGTGGGGGCACTGGATGGGGTGGCTGCGGGAACAGACCCACACTGCTCGGTGATGTACCATTTGAAACTTACTTACTTAGCAAGGTGGGTTAGTGGGTGGATAGTGATTTTTTATTCCAAGTTTTCCATTCTATCATGCACAGATGCATGAAACACGTGAATCAGAGCCCCAGCCCCGCTCTGGTCTAGACCAGCACCCTGGAGCCCGGGGGCGGATGCCCATTCTGTCAAAGGGACATGTTGGGTCCTTGGTGGCAGCTCGGCCCCTAAACAGGGTGGTTCCACCTTGGGCAATAGCCACTTCACCATGTCAGCCGTCCTCGTACGTATGTGCTCCTGCCCCCAGGAGACTGCTGTTTTAACTATTTATTACTTTCTAAATTAGACTGTTGGCATAAGCTGCCAATGACTTTGCTAATTACGTTGCCCCAGGCCAATCTCTTTGACTTACTCCTTACTAAGGCCAATTAGCAGTTGCCAGAGTGGTTTCTGTCACCCGCTGGCCTGCCGCCCCAAATGCAAGTTCAGCGACAGTTACATAACAAAGTTTGCCTAATGCTTTGTTTTCTGTCTCATACTGAATTAATGCAGGCAGTTAGAGCCGGGCAGACGGGGTCAAGGTCTCATCTGGTGCTTTAGGGTAGGCTGTAGCCTACCTGATGGCTGTAGCCATCCCCATGGCCTTCTCAACAGACATCTCATCCATGGTATTGAAAGAGATGCCCAGAACCCAACCTGGTCCACTTCTATCTTAGCCTTCCTGTGAATTCTTTTGAAGAATACTTTGAAGGTAACTTGAAAGTGGGAACAGGACATGTTCCATCTGCTCTGCGCATGAGTTTGTGGGGGTGCAACCACTCGTCCATGACACATGAGGGCATGTCACACACATTGCTCTTAGTGATTGTAACAGAGAAGCTGCTGGCTCTCCTGTCTCCATGTAAGTCTGTGCAGGGGTAAGGAGATATATGAAAATCAGGCACTGGCATGGAGCACAGGAGGGAGAACGTGTGTTTTCACCCTCTTCTTGCAGTCCCTTAATAACGCCATGTTCCTGTTCAGCGGTGAAATGGCTGGTGGTGTTGACAGTGAACACATTCATCAGTCTCAATTTTCAGTGAGGTACTCCACCAGAAAGCTAGGGCAGCTATATGGGGTTGTTGCAGAGGCAAGCAAGCCTTGCGTAACTCAGACTCAGTGAAGTGGCTCTGCAGCCTGGTTGGTAGGCTGAATGGTGCTGTTTTTTTAACCTTGTTCTGTTTTTAAGCTTATTTAAATTATGCCAATGCAAAGGCCTTTGTGGGCCAATTAGTCAAACATTGCTGTTGATTTTAATCATGGAAATTATACAAGGCTGAAGCTCTTCTCCTTTGGTTTTTCTCATCTGCACTCCACTGCGGAGTGTGATTGCACTGCTTATGTTTATGATATCAGTGCCAGAGCTAGATATAAGCTAGCCCATCTGGGTACTGCTAGCAGGGTAGCAACAACAGCACAAGCTTTGCCCAGGGTTTGCATGACCCTCACCGTAGCGTTATAGACCTGGGATTTGCTTCCATTTGTATTTACCAGCCAGCTGGGGCAAGAAAGGCACGGGCAAGACTGGGGAAAGGAGCAGCTGGCAATGATGCTCCTTTTGCCCAGAATACAGGGAAAAAGAATAAAGGTGGGACTGAGGAAGAGAGTTGATCTAGAGCTATATGGCATTTGCCCAGGAAGGTGGCAATGGCAAAATGAAGATGGTTTATTGAGGTTTTCAGGTGGTTGGGAACTAGGCATTGCTTCAACAACTGGTTTGACAGAACCAGCCCAAAAAGCCCCATTGCACTCATGCCTCTGGACTGCAGCCTTTGCATATTACCAGATAATTAGCTCTAAGGATATATAGCGTAGTCTCACCAGACCTTTCCCAACTAGAGCAACAAAGTGGCTACTTGGGATATATAATACATTCCACCCCTTCAGGATTGCAGTGTTGGTAACTAGTCCCCAGAGATTCGCTTCACCTTATTACTTCATGCAGTTGTTTGTGTAGGCACCATTAAAGTCTTTGCACATGCCTTTGAAAATAATTTACAGTGAGCACTGTAGTGTTCGCTAAATATTCCTGGTGCTAAAGTCTTTACAGAGAATCATTTGAACATGATGATATCCTTATCCACTTTCAAAGGCAAAATTGGAGAGGTTTTAATGATAGCCACTGTCTATGCATTTTATGCATTTTGGCTGAGTTTTTCAAAGCATGTAGGTAATGAGGACATCCAATTCCCATTAATTTTAGAGGCACCTTAAAAGGCTTTATAAATCTCAGGCTTTATGCTCTAGCCAAGAAGAAGGAAAGATTGATTTCCATACTGAGAAAAATTTTAGCAAAGTACTGATAACATACTAGAATAATTTCCATGAAAGCTCACAGAAAAATTAACCTCATTATCTGTACCATGTATGAATTTCTCTTCTTAGTGGCTTACCTTGCATATCAAGGTAGTTGAAGGTTATGATTGATGGTATGGTCAATGTCACATCAAGACTGAGACTGCTAAGTACTTATCATTCCTTCTGCTATTCTCCTGGTCTCATGAAGTTGCTTAGATTGCTTCACATAGCAATGTCACTTGGGTTGGACTAAAATTTGTCTAGGAAACAGCTTCCTATTTCTAGGATTTCCAGACATCTTGTGTAGGAACTGGGTTTTTTTGGCAAGATTTTTTCAGTTCAGATCAGTTCAGCTTTGATTACTTTTGACCGCTCTTTTTATGGTACCTTCTTCCCCTAGATTTTTCTTTGCTTTCCTTTTGACTGAGTGGAATTTGTGCTTACTTCTGTAAATCTGTGATCTTAAGCAGACTGGAGACTTTATATAAATTTCTGTGAACTAAAACCATATATAAGCTAATATATTTCAGCCCTTGGGTAGCTCACAAGCTGTTTTCCAATAGATTTTACTTTAAGTTCATAATTTTGAATTTGAGTTGCTTTGGTTGCACATAAGGGATAAAATGATGTCTTTGTTAAAGCCAGTGACGTGGGAGAGGGAGACAGTGCTCTTAGTTCACATGCATGTGTTTGTGTATAATGTGCGAATTTGTTCTTAATTCAGAAATTGCATGCTGTAAATTGCAATTGATATACATATCTATATCTGTAGAAACATGCAGATATGGATATCTGTCAATGCAGCTCTCACCACTGCCGTCTCCCAGTACCTGTGGCTTCACCCTACAGAACTCCCGGTCCTCCCATCCTCAGTCCTATGTGGGCAAACTGAGACCCATGTGGTGCCACCTGGAGCGAGTGACACTTTTTACGTGCGCTGTATAGTTTGATAGGTGGGGGGCTTAAACACCCATCTCTTGACATACAATGGCTATATCTAAGTGGTGGGACCCGACAGCTCCTCCCAGCTTCTGGGTCTGGTTACATGGCATGGCAGTGTCCTGCCAGCTGATGTGGGCTGGAGACTGGGTATGGGGCAGCCCCTTCTGTGTCCTGATTTTTGTGCAACTGTATCCCCTCCCTGCCTCCTGCATCTACCTCTTCACTGTCCAGAAGCCTTCTGAATGGGTCCTAATAGAGAAAGAGCTACCATGGATAGTATATATAATGTACTTAACACCTATACCTCTCAGCGGGGTGGGATTCAGCTGACCCACCTTTAGCGCCAGGTGTGTGCTGAGTGTCTGAGCTCCTGTTATTGCCAGATGTAGGCAGAATAGCCCTCCAGACTCCACTGACTGGATTGTGAAAGGGAATATTATCAGATGATAAGGGGAACAACAACACATAGCCATGGCCCATGCAGTTAGCTCATTATCTATGTCATAGGTGCCTCATGGTAGGGAAAACTAAACCCATCCCTAGAGACTATATTGTGCTCATTGTTGTGTAAACTGAATGATTATCCTTACAGTTTGGGAAACAAGCTATATAAACTCAGTAGCTTTATACGTAGATATGTGCTGTTGCACTGCGAGCAAATGTGCACTCAAAGCAGAGCCATGCAACCAGCTCCTTCTGTGGAAGTTTGCATGGGAATGAAAATGTGAATTATGGGGTTTGGGTCAGTCCCTTATTATGTGGCTTGCTGAAAAATGTATTGATTTCTTACAGGCAAAGCTATTCCCATGAATGCACAACACTAAATTCGTCCTTGTTATATACCCAATGAGTCAGTGAGTTATGCTTGGGCTGAGTTTGGTACAGAATTTTTATAGGTATCAGAATTATATAAAGCTGTAATTATTAAATGCTTCCTTTTTTTAGAGCTGCAATATGTAATTGTCATGTAGGTTGCTGTGGTTTACACCTTCAGTTACATTGCCAAGGTACTTAATGTTTAATAAAATCCTTTCATAACCCTTTGTCATTAATACATAACTTGAAAAGAGCTGGGACAACAGTCATGGAATCTAAATGAAGCAGTAAGCTGAGCACTTGCAGTCTCCCTCATTATCTATCTTTCAAAGTAGGATAGAGCTAAACCAAACAGACTTCCTGGAAAGTATTATTAAGACATATAAGAGTAGTGCTATTGGAAGGAGCCCTGTGAAACAATTGTAATGGGGGTAATTTTGCTGATATTTTTTATTTTTCTGAAAAAAAAGTGAAAACAGTTTCATGATAGAACAAAATGTTCATCGAAATGTTTTTTTTTTCTTTTTTATAAAGTTACTCCATATGCTTAATACAGTTCCTTTATTGAGCAATTATGGCATTTTGTTCATTATGCATTGCACCATGTCACAGCCAATGAAGGAAACAGCAAACTCTTTCTCTGCCCTTGAAAACCAAAAATGTAAATAGTGGCATTATTCCCGAGGGAAGAGCCGTGTTAATTGTGGAGCACCGCGTTAGAAATCCTGGATATTGTATGTCCTCATTGTTTAGTTAGCGCGGGGTGGTTACTGTGGGATTTAAACCATATGTCACTTGAATTCCAAAATTGGTCCTTTCAGTCAGCTGTGCTCTATCATTCGGTATTGATCACAGATAATACGCTTTGCAAATTAGGGGTGGTTACAGTGCCTTTGTCCATAATAGATGTTGTCATTCATGTAGAATAGCCTGAAAGTGAAGAACATTTTAAATGGGGTTAAAGCTTCTATAGTCATCATTAATGAATTTTCTAATGCTGTCTGGATTCCATAATCGTGTGAAGATCAATAGCTATTACAGTATAATGTAAACAAACAGAGAATCCATTAGGAATGGAGGGGCTGAGCTGAAGCATTTTACTTCTTGCCTACAATGGCACATTAGTTATTATCAGGGCAAAACTGAATAATCAAGTGTATAAAATATAGTTTGAATGAGATGGTGATTAGCGAAAGTGAGGTTATTGCTGAAAGAAGACAGTTTTAGTACCTTTTGTAAGTGAAATGAATTTGAACAAATTTAGCTGCAATAACAGGATCCCATTTAGGTATTGCTGTGGTACGCAGGAATACTTATGAGCTGGATGTTTGAAAACAGTGAAATAACAAGATGGTTTTGTTGTCTCACACCAACACTTAGACTGTGACAGCGCGTAGATACTCCGCTGGGGTGGGACCTACACTGCCACAGGCACAGGAGAAATATAGAGGAAATGGCAGTTCTTGTCCCTGAAGGGCACGGTCTGAAATATAAAGCATAAGACTAAGAAACAGACAAGGAGGTGAAGGGATGACAAGAAGCGGGGCTGCTGTTGAGCTTCTTTCAGCATATTTTAGCATAGTCTGGCTAGCTGTGAGTCTCTCATCCAGCTGGTGATAGCAGCCTCCCCTCATGTCCATCACTGAGTTGTGGCATTGTAAGCATTCGCTGTTGCAAAGCATCTGAACGTTGAACCCAGATGCCAACACTACAAAATCTGCTACAATTTGCCCTGATAAAGTGCATTTCTTTTGGACTGTCTGTGATACTGGCCCATACGTGCAATTTCTTCAATGCTTCATTAGCTTGATTGCAACGACAAAACTCAGAGGTATCTATTGTCCTTATTTGTAAGGAGCTGTGAATTTCTTATTACTGTTGCGTGTTGTTTAGTGCAGCTCTCCTTAGCAGGTAAGAGGAGAGCTCAGACCTGGGATCTTCACAGTGCTTTGCAGAACTGAGCCTGCGGAGGCCTGTTGGTGCTCCCGGACAGCACTTGTGCCAGGCTGTGACAGCGTATTTGCACGGATGGCGTATAACTGCTTAAGGCTGAAATGTGTTTCACACTCTACCTGCCAGCCTTCAGTGGGGAATGCCACCTGGAATATCTGCCACGCTGCAGAAACTGCTCCATCCCAGGTCTTTACCAGCACTCACCATTCAATATCACTGCTTAAGTAACCCGCTTCACCAGAAGAAAGGTATTTTATCCCATCTGGTGAAAGATCATCTGCTTTTGTGTCTCCCTGGTGCAATGGGAAAACTGTGTATTTCCCTGTCCATTTTATCTCTGTTACAGGAGAAACGAGAGTTGCTTGAGCATCAGGTGTAACACAGCCCAGTTACTGTTTCACGGTTGGTTGACTTTTTAATGGGGGCTGTGGTGTGACACCAGAGGATCCACATGGGAGAGAAGACTTGTCTGCAGTATGGTTTCTCAGGCAGCTGTCGGAGTGCAGACCCCAATATGAATTTATGATTTGAACTTTCATAAACCCACATGCCCCTTTTAGATTCTCTGGAGTCTAGTAATAGCTGACCTCACTCAGCGGTCTCTCCTTTCACAGTGTCATTAATGTCCCTACCGGGCCACCTATTTTCATGAAATTTCCAGGAACTTTGAGACTGCTGTCCCTCTGTGATGTTTGAAACAGCTTGGAGACAGGCCATATGGGATTAACAGACAGAGTGATTGCATCTCCATAAGACCCTGGGGAAGAGAAAAGGGACATGAGACTCCCATCTCAAAGAAATTTCCACTCCATAACACACCCCAACTGAAATACAACACAGCATGTCACTCACATGNGTCTCCATAAGAACCTGGGGAAGAGAAAAGGGACAGGAGACTCCCATCTCAAAGAAATTTCCACTCTGTAACACACCCCAACTGAAATACAACACAGCATGTCACTCACATGAATAGGAAGGTGCGTTACTCAGAAAAACAAGGGCTACATTTTCTCTTAAATTTCTCCCCAGTGGTGTTCCCCATGGTGCTGCAGCAAGGAGGAGGGGTGCTCAGCCCAGATGGGCAGCTGATGCTACGGCCCCCAGGTCTACCTCTGTGCAGATTTGGACAGGGTAGTGCAGCACAAGGCATGCAAGTCCAGAGCTCCCACTCTTGCTCCCGGCAGTGGACCTGCGTGGCTGGCAGCAAAAGCAAGGGGAATGAATTCAGACAAAACCTTGGCATGGAGAAGGTCATGGGGATTGCTGGAGAGCTTTCAAAGGCACATAAAGCAACTGGGAACTGAGGGTGAGATTAAAAGAAAAGTATTTAGACACCTTAGTACAGCTTAGGTGGATTTGAAGCAGGTAAGACCTTAAAAACAACATAAAAA
>RSEF01000001.1:190184487-190196439 GCA_003993805.1 Himantopus leucocephalus
CATGCAATCACAGCATATTGTCACCTTGGCTGTACTGAGCCTTTATCTGTCCAGATGCTCCTCATTTACCAGCACCTATACACTTGGAGGAGCACCACCAGTTAGGAACATTTACTGGGGACCCTTCTCTGTCCTGTCTGTGAAGTTGAGATCCCCTATGCTGTACCAGTCATATTGCTGCTTCCATTTCTGTGGCAAGGCACAGAAGAGCATTTGGCTTAATCTTTCCTGAGCTGACAGTTTGCTATTTGTGGCATTTTCTCAGATTACATACTCTGTGTAGCTGACAGTAGCTTGTGATTTTCAGCAAGTGGAATGCAAGGGAATGACACGCGTCCCTGGCAGTCTGGTAACACATCCACAGTGGGTTATTCCCAGAGCCCCGAAACGTCGAGCCTGTGTGAACAAATGGCCTGGAGAGGCTGCATCCATCACAGCTGTCCCTGGGTTCACTGTCCGGTTACTCAAAATGTTACTTCGTTTTTGTCCGAGTGGAGATTTGCAGGGCTAAACCCAAAAAGCTGATCTCAAGCCCCAATTTTCTTTTTCTGTGCATCAGAAATAGCCCTGCTGAAACTACCCTGGTTTAAAACTCAGCAGAGAGAAAAAAAAGGGCCAACACGTTGTGTTATTTTCTGCTATTTTTGATTCCTGAGATCTTTCTGGAGCCTTCAAATTTTGTGCAACTATCGCATCTCTTGGAAAATTTTCCTGTCAGTCTAAATTGTCTTGCATTTGCTGTAAGCTCTCGAGGCTAATTGCTGCATAGTGGTACGCTTAGTCCTCAGCTATCCGTGTGTCTGGGCTGCGGACTGATCACACGTGGGTCCAGATCCACCATGGCTGACTCTGAACGTGACTGGTTTGTCTTTCCTGGGCTTATTCTTTCAGACAAAGCACTGGTAGAGCAAGGCTGTATCGTTTCCTGGCCCAGCAGGTCTAGGGAAGCATTTTAGCCAATTTTTGCATAGCTCAGGCTATGCCTGTAGCCTGCAGGCAGCTCAGGCCCATGGGCACTGTGTGTCCATGCACCAGGAATGCCAGGGGCGTGTGTTTGGCTCTGCATGGAGCTAAGCCCCATACAAAATGGGTCAGCCCAGCTCTGCTATTAAATAAGACAGACCCCAGGGGCTGAGCGCTGGCTCTGAGGCGTAGTGGCACAGCCTGGCTTGTGTCCATGGACCTCTTCTCTCCAAAACAAAGCAGCCTCGTGCAAACTGCCTATTTAGGAAAATCCAAGGTCTGTGCTAATCTCTTCAGGGTGCCCCGGCATTGTGTGGGAGACAGTAAGTTGTTATGGGCCAAAACCTTACCAGGGGGTGTCCTAAGAATTAACCAGTATGGACAATTGCGGATCAGGGCTCAAGCCCTCACCCTGGCCCTGGTTTATTTTCCTGTGCAGTCTGCTGGAACCAGGGAGACTCCTGCAAAGCCCCCAGATTTGTTTGCACTCTGCAGATGTGAGTTCATGCTTAGCAGGGCTTTGCAATGAGGTGAGCTTGCTCTGACTGCATTTTGGGTGAACACAGTGTCATTCTGCCTCCACTGAGAGCTGAAAGCAAGCCTTGTGACCGTGTTAGCATGCTGCTTTGACTGAATAAACTCTGCTGAGTTCCAGAGTTTATTACTTTTGGCTCAGGGCTGGGCAAAGGTGTTATCAAAGCTTCATTTTGGCCGTAAGTAAACTTGGTGCTGCATCTAATACCTGGGGTGAAAGTGCCACAGGAGGTACATACCGTGTCTCCCACTGCACCAGTTTGCTGGGGTTCTGAAGCCCACCTGAGTTAACAAACTGTCCAGAAATCCTGCAACTTGGGGAAGGATGTAGGGAGATACCCCAGGAACTTCGCACGAGTCAGGCTGGAAGCAATGGGGCTCACTAGCTCTGGGTGTGTGCCAGGTCCTAGTTTCCCAGGGAATCACATGGGGTATCTCCATGCTTTCTTCCCCAGTATCTATATTTTCCAGGCTATCTCCATGGCTTCTGGTATTTTAAATTCCCATTTTTCTGAAAACAGAGAATGAACTAGGTATGTTTGTCTGATAACATATAGCAGTCAAATGGTTCTCATCAGGATCTGAAATTCCTCAGTATCCTGCACAGATGTGAACAGGACTGTACCCTTTAAGAGAGAAGTTTCTGAGAAAGTGCATTTGGATACACTTATTTTCGGTAGCTTTTATATTGAATGTGCTTCAGGCTGATGTCAGATGACTTTGGGACTCCAAAATACTATATGTTACTGTACAACATGACTTTACATTTCATGCCTATTTTCTAGGAATTTTTTTTAAACTGTATTTTACATTGCGTTTAGTTGCAGTCTTTAAAAACTAAAGACGAGTAAGGTCTGAAAAGGGAAAGCTACAGGTATCAAATTGTGTCTGTAGCGTGGGTTTGGTTTTGCCTGGAATGGCAGCACATGGAACCAGGACTACATGGCTATCTACTGAAGGGTAAACATGCACACTACTCACGTGCCACTCTGAACATGGACTTGCTTGGAATGCAAATCTCTTTTGTTTAAAATAGAACGTTCTGCTTTTAGGAAAACATCTAATTGAAACAAGTTTCTGCATCACAGCTGATCTAAAATAAAGACAAAATTCTTCAAAAGAGATTTTGAAAAAAAAAAGAAAGGAAAGGGTATCCCTTAATTTCTGGGATGTGAAGATATAACTTCTTTCAGAAGTGAGAGAGTGAATGAGGGAAGTTGTAGCTACTGTGCTGCTGGGTGTAATTAGTTTCCAGATTATATCACTTTTGATAATTAGATCTACATGAAACCTCCAGTCAGACTTCACAAGCATTTCTCGTATGTCAGCCTGGATATGTAATAGTTGGAGTGATAGATCTACTGGATAGATCTAGGCTAGTAGATGCTTTGGGAAACACCTTCATCTTTCTTTTAAGCTGGCAGATGGTTTAAGTCCAGGCTGGACCGCCTGCTGTTGTTTTCAATGAAGGAGTGTTACCTTTTTGGATTCATGAAAGGCTCTCAATCAAAGCTAAAATGGCAGGCCAGTGCGGTGAATCAATAAAATCTCTACTTTCAGCTGGAGTGTCGGATAGTAATTCTTCTCGTGTCACTGCCTGGTTAAACAGTCATACTCCCGCTAAAAGCCCTATAAGACATAATAGATTCATGTGGCGTTAGTCTATTGTACTGCATTTACCCAGAAAAAGGGAGAGAGGTTACTGTTTCACTAAAACAAACCAGACACTGATGCATTGTGTATCAAAATGTATTCACCCATTTCGCTCTGCCTCATTAGAGCAGGGGGAGCTTGTTTTCTATACCGCTTGTGGAGCAGTGTTAAGACATCTGACATATTCATTGCAAATCCTAGTTTAATGATGACTTAGACATCAAATCCCAAATGATTTTACATACTGGCTTTCTGGTTTCCCATTACAGCACATATCCATGTGCTTTCTGTTTATTAAACTACAATAAAGATGTACAAACTGGATGTATTGGAACATTTTCCAAGAGGCTTTAGAATAAATCAGTTGGCTCTGCAGAGCAATTATCCAACTGTATCTTTTCTAATTGCAGGAAATTAACTTGGTGCATCTGATTTGATGTATTAAATTTACTTGTATGTCATGTTTTAGTAGAAAATGTTTATGGGACAAAGAAGTTTCATTCAAAATGAATCTAAAAGTCCTTAAATGTTAAATATCAAGGCTCAGAGCATGCAGGAAGGAATGGCTGCTTTGTGCCCTGCAGCTGGAAGGTGGTGGCCCAAAACCAGCCTTATTCAGATGCAGACGAGTTCCCCAGCCCTTGGAGATTCCCCAGTTGCATGTATCAACCATGGATAGCCTTCCCCTATTCATTCCTCGAGACTGACCTTGTATCAGAGAACTGGATTAGCAAAATGCGTGCAAGAGGTCTGAGTTAAAACTCTGTTTGGAGCCCTCTTCTGAACTACGTTGGACTCTTCCAGGACAGTCAGAAGTTAGATCCGAAGTTAGATCCAAAGTTAGACTCAAAGAGCCAAAGGCAAAACAGTCAGTGTCTTAGAAGGGAAAGGTTTATGTTCCAAACTGTATTTACATTCCTTGTGGAAGACACCTGTTCAAGCAGTGAAAGTTTTGCTTCCTAGTACTCACATGGTGCTCATACATCTGCCCTGTCTACCTACCCATCTTTATGCACATTACTCATGGGAATCGTTGATTATTTTGAAGAAAATCCTTAAATGAGTCTTTTCATTCCTCATTTTGGAGAGAGCCAGATTACCCTTCCTAGTATACTTAGCAGTGCAGCTTGCTAACATTGTAATTTAGAGGTGATGTGCAGGATTTTTATATTTAATGAGACCCACATACCACATTATCTCACCATCTGCGTAGATCCGGGAATGGCTGTAGAAAGTTCCCATTAGTCATATTAACATCCATCATGCCTTCAGCTCACTGTGAGGATACAACCATGGAAATGTTTCTTTCACCGCGGAGGTTATTTTCCTTTGAAAATCCACTGAACTTTTCATCTTGGACAAACTTAAATACCCCTCTCTGCTACTAGGCCAGGTATGACCCTGGCTACTAAACAAGGGCAGACTGCAAAATATCAAGGGTCCCCTCCTCCACCTCTCTGAAGCAAACCTCAGCAGATGTAGACAAGATTTTAATAGCTACAAAAAGAGAAATGCATGACAACCTCATTAAGGGAACTATAATAGGCTGTCAGAACGTCTCCAAGAGGACAATATATCAATGTCTAGTTTGTTGCAGCATTGCTAACTATGGTAGTTTGCCCCTCTCATAATCTTTCATTCATCTTCTATTGGTCTGATTTCCAATAATACTTCACCACCACATGCATCCACTCTCCCTTTCAGCTGCCTCACAATTGCTGACATAACTCTTTAAGTACAGAAGAATCGGGGCTGGTAAGTGACAGTAATAAAAAAGCAGTTAGTGGTCCACCCCACTGCTAGCCCTGATACGGTACATTAGAAGGGTTTTCATTTTCTTCCCCTCTCTACCATCCTGAGGAACATTTTGTCCCATCCCAACATCTGCAGGAGGTCAAGGTCCAAAGAGCTCAGGGATTTTACACCATCTGCCACCAAAAAAAAAAAAAGAGGTAAAGGAAGGCCCTAAACATTGCTCTAAAGAGCTATTTAAAGTTATTTATCACTGTAATGGCAAACCAATCATTATTAATTGTAGCCGCCCATTGTCTTTCATGTACACCGCAAGCCCGTGAGACATTATCAAAATAGATTTAAACCAATGCAGCTGGAGTTCTCCCCCCCTTCCCCTTTCACCTTCCCCGACCCTTTGGGTAGACGAAATGGAGTCAAGTGATTTCGTTCCTTTTCTTTCATGGCGAGGCTGGCTCCCCTGTTCTGCTGGGCATCCAGCATTCCTCCGAACTAGAAACGGTCCGTAAGGGTCGTGAGCCATCTCACATGAGGCTGTGACAGCGTGCTGAAACTGCTTCTGAAGCTGGGCTGGAAACATCAGCAGAAACTCACACCAGAGACCCCGTAAGATTGCTTTCTCGTAATTTAAAGATTTTCTTTCCCCACCTGCCTGGGAAACATCAGTCCCAGTCAAAAGGCAAGAAAACAACAGCGGACTTCCAGGCTTTTCTGCTCATGTGTCAGTAAACAGCACTTCTGCTGAACCTGATTTTGTACATCTTAGGCAGCTGTGGTTACAATAATATGTCTTGAATGAAATGTGCCAATTGGAGGAAATTGTCAACTCATTATTGTGGCTAACAACTGAGATACGAATGTTTCAGTCAGAGCAGGAGGCAATTTTGTAAACAAGGAGCATTCCTAGGGGGATTTTTGTAGTTTAAATCAGTATGAAGTAGACCTGAAATAATTGTAGTGACAAAGGCTACAGCTCTGCTCCAGCTGGAGTTGATGACAACCCTCCATCTGATTTCCATAGGGTCAGCATCATGCCCTTTGGGGAAACACACCTAGCATCGGTCTACGCTCTGCAGTGTTACTCACATGTGCCCAGGTATAACCTGGAGTTCAGGTCAGCCAATTTAAACTAGCTGATTAGATGGCCCAATGCCTGTCTGGATGCTACATTCCCTCTACTGGTCCCAACACGCTTCCAACAAAAAACCCCTGCTGCTTGCTGGCTGTGACAGCTCTGGGCACAGATCTGAACTCTGCCGCCCAGTAATCCCAGTGACCAGACGCTGCCTGACCTACTTTTAAACTCTCCAGTGTTGTTTTAGCTGATGCCTCTGCTTTTGGCTTTGCTGATATTTGTAAGTACATGTGCACGGCTCCCCAGAAAGCTCGTCTTGCACTTGTGTCCTTGTGGAGGCAGAGGAGACTGGGCTATGTTTGGCCGGCAGGTCAAGGAGGAGGAGGATGGGAGGAATGGGACCATGAAAGCTTTGAGTCACCGCAAGACTGAAGATGCCTCTGGGGACATGGCAGATAGAAGAAGCTGAGAAAGGCCAGGCAGGAAGAAGGAGCGGTGGCAATCAAGAGAACAGAGAAGGCCAACGCAGAGTTTTAGCACTGCCTGCACACTGTTTGACACAGTTAAAGGGACATTCAACTTTATTTTCTGAAGGTTTATATTCTCCTTGGTGCGGCATAGAGTTGAAGAACATTGGTCCAGAATGGAGGCAAATGATGGCATGGGATTAGTCAGGGGCACAGTGTCTTACGCAGGGACACCGCAGTCACCCTGGGAAGTGGTGGACGCTTGGAAGAAGGACTTTTTGAAGCACAAACCAGCAAGAACCTTGCTGAGGCTAGAGAGAGAGGGAAGAGAAACCAAACTGAAGCCTGGAAGCTCTTTGCAGTTCAGCTGGAATAAAAAAATCCTAAGGAAAAAAAATAAAATCTTGTCTGTTCCCTCAGAGCCCTTCTCCCTCTGTTTGGCCTTTATTAAGAGAGCAGCTGTATGTGTAATGATGAGGTAAGGAAGTTGAAAGATAGCTAGTTTATGATGAAATCATGTACTTTCTGTTATTAAATTAAAAAAAAAGAGTGGAATGAGCAACCTTAAGTCACTTCAAAGAACACGCTTTCAAGTAGGGCAGGCAAAAAACGAATGTCTAGTTGCAAATCTCCATGAATAACAACTAAGAACTGCCTTACAGTAAGACTGATGCTTCAGCATTCATCCATAGCCTATGAAAAATTTAAAATAATCTTGGCCAGCAACCCAGTAACTGGTCATTTGTATTCCAGGAGTTGTGGAACAACCCAAAAAGTAAACAGGTAAATGCTGGATGCTTTGTTTCTCCTCACCCAAGCCCCAAATAGATTATTTGCACATTAGAAAGTCTGCAGCTGATGCTTGTCACAAAGTGAGTCATGTTTCAGTGTCTGAGCTCAAAGGTTCCTCCGCCCAGATGTATGGCTCTTGCTTGTGCTGCAGCTCGGGGAACGCACTCAGCACCGACAGCTTTCGGGCACCCCCGCTCTGTGGTCTGTTTTTCACTGCATCACAACCGGCTGCAGCAGGAGATGCTGAANTGCCCAGATGTATGGCTCTTGCTTGTGCTGCCGCTCGGGGAACGCACTCAGCACCGACAGCTTTCGGGCACCCCTGCTCTGTGGTCTGTTTTTCACTGCATCACAACCGGCTGCAGCAGGAGATGCTGAAGCTCCCCAAAGGCAGGACAACTGTCCCCGTCACCAGGGAAAGTCCACTGACACATGTGGCATCCAAGCCGCTGCTAGACAGAGCTGGCAGAGGCATTGAATCCTGGCAGCCGGACAAGCAGATCCTGGTATGTACTAGGGGTGGAGGGATAGTGATTGCGGGATGGAAGAGAAGGAACTGCGGAAAGTTGTCCCTGTGGTCTCACAGTTCCCAGAGAGCAAAGCTGGTCTCCCACAAAGTAGGCATTACTGTCCCACAAAGCAGCAAACGTGCTAGGGAGTGACTTGATACAGATCAATGCATCCTTTTCTGGCAGAACTCAAACAGAGGTCACAAGCTCTGATAAAGACCGCATGTGCCTTTTCTAGTGAAATGGCAATTTCAACCAGTCTGCATCAGCAGAAATACTTCTACCCTCTGAGGTAGGACTGAAAGCACAATATTTCCAGTGGTATGCCTAAGGGAAGACAGGTTTGGGATTACAGCCATCCTATTAACAAGAAATTGGCGCCCTTCCCTGCGCTGCCTTCTCCTTCCCTGTGCAGATGACTTTGTCCTTCTGCTCACCTTTCTGCACCCAATCTCCCCTTTTAGTGATCCACTTGCCTCAGAAAATCCTGCCCATGCTATGGATTGTCTCCAGGTTGTTTACAAAGAAATTGAGGCTGTGGTGTCATGTAACATATGACATGCTCATGCAGCCACTTGCTGTTGCCAAAAGGTGAGGTTTCTTTTGCTCCTCTACTCTCTTGCCTGGTTCCCTTGTGTCTACTCCTGTTTGTCAGACCCTTCCTGTGGCCAATCTAAATCACTGAAATGATCAAAATCTCTGCATTTCTTTTGGATTTGTTTTCTGCCCTTTTCATGAGTTAGTTCAGCTTCTGCAGGGACCCTTTAAGTGACAAGCCAGGTGAGTGAACAGGGACCTTTTATACAGCGCTGAACAGTCACACTGACTGGCCCAGCCTTCTAAAAAACCGTTTTGAAACTCATTTGCCAAGGTTCTGAGGAACGGCCACTCTTTGCTGAAGCCCCTTCCGGTTCTTGTGCTGGTGCTACGGGAGATGCGTAATGCAGCGAGTTCCCAGGCCTTGGCACTGAGGGCAGGCAGTTGTACGCACACCATTTACAGGGATCACAAAATGAAAGGCTTCAGCAGAGATGACTGTTCCTTTTATAGAACTACACACACACCTGGACGCAAGATGGCTTGGTGAATGGCTGCTAAAATATGTTATGAAATAAAATGGAGATGAGTGTTTTCAACTCAGGCACCTGGCAGAAATAATGTGTGTGATGTGCGAAATAAACAGCAGCCCCTCAATCATGTGCAGTGTGTTTTCATCCACAAAAGGACCAACAGTTACATCTGAGCAGAATAAAGAAACTGGGATGCAAAGCTTGACATCTGGCCAGTCAAAAAAACTGGTCTAACCATTCAGGAAAGGATCCATCTCTATAGCATGTACGTATGCAGGCAAATACAGTGGTCCTCCTTCTGCAGTATGAACATGAAAAGATCTTAGATGTTTAAAGGGCTGTTTGTTTCGTCCCAGTTTTTCCCAAACTAAATTACAATCTAACTTCTTTCCTTTTGGGCAGTACAGTATCCCTGATTCCTTCACATGCACTTCTAGTTCAAACAAAGGTAGAATCATAATCATAGGATGGTTTAGGTTGGAAGGGACCTTAAAGATCATCTAGTTCCAACCCCCCTGCCATGGGCAGGGACACCTCCCATTAGACTAGGTTGCTCAAAGCCCCATCCAACCTGGCCTTGACAATAATGTCTTTGAGATCACAAGCAAGGACGTATATCTGGGATGCGACCGCACCTTGTTGCTTCCCGGAGGGTCTGTGCAGGTGGTACATTATGGGGCAGTGTGAAGAGCCTGCGCTGACGGAGGGAGGGCTCTCTGCATCATGCTGTGGGTCTCTCCAAGGAACAAGAGCTTCAAAAAGCCACAAATACGGTTAGTAGCCCTATCCTGCCCCATGTTGTTTGCTTCATTTATCCAAGACACAACACAAACCCTTATTTTTAGATATGTTAAAATGCTGTATTTTAAAAAATAATTTCATTCTATTTGATCTGTCATTATAAAGATGAAACTGATTTTTTCCAGTTCAGGAACATTTTGTTCTCTTTTTAAGCTCAGTGTTTTACTAAAACTGTTTGAGAAGACACACCAAAGAGAGATCCACAGACCTTGAGAGGAGATTCTTTGTGTGAAGTCATTAATATTGATTTTAACTGACACACCTGCAGTAAATGAACAAAATTGTTCCGGTTGTATACAAGTAATCGCTATTGAAATCAGTCTTCCGGCCTGAACTGAACAATTACTAATCTAAAATAGAATAACTTCAATTTCTTTTCGTGGTTTTGCTGGTCAGCTGCATTACTTTATCTGGCATTTGTTTTTTGCAACTGTGACACTCCTGTAGAATCAGGCCTCCCTGATCTGACATGGCATGAAGCGTGTTAAATATTTTCAACTTAAAGACTGTCAGCACTAGGAAAGTTTGCGGTTAATATGAGTATTTATTGCTCTTCACTAAAGACATAGTGTAATAAAGAAACCTATTTTCTTCAGATACTAATTAGGCAGGTACATAATTAAAGATCTTAAATAATGAAATACATGCTTTGCAAAAGGCTAAAAATATCTGGCCATAAATTAGTCATTCAGCCCATATTAATAAATAAGTTCTGGATGTCAGCTCACAAAGATTTCCTTTCTGCAATTTGACCACCAGTATGTGCGTTGCAAACACTTCAGACTCCCCATCAAGGCACTGCTCGGTTGCACTTTTTTGTGCTCCTGGATCATTGCACCTTGCAGAGCTGGAGGGTTTTGTGTACGTATCGAGTCTGATCTGATTGTCTTGGCACGTGGGCTTAAACAGAAACAGCGCATCACCATATATATAGCGGAGTCAGGGAGTGAAATCGTACACAGTGAGGCAGAGCATCCTCTTTGGTAGGAAGGTTTGGGGGAGCGGTAGGTTTGCGGTAATGTCATGCCCACCTGGGAATACACATGCAACATTTGTAAAATTTCATTTCCACCTACCTGAAAGAATGACTGACTGGCTCCATGACCAGGGCTATGTGCAGAGGGGTAGGGTAGCTGTGTCTGCAGAGGATACGTATGGGGCTATGNGACCTGCTTTGGTATCAGTGGGGCCAGGCTTTTGTCCCCAAAGCCATCTGAGAAGTCTTGGTGCTTGCCTGTCCTAGATGCACTGTGTTCTTGGGAAGTTAATCCCCATCGCTGCTTTCTTCACCTTTGCAGCGTGAAGTCTATGTGTATGTAACCTGCCCAAATGAAGTGCTGTGAGGGCTCACTAACTAATTCATACAGGACCAGAAAGAGTTTATGCTCCAAAAGAGTGTTCGTGGTTATTCTTAGCCAGGTTTCCTAAGGAAATTAGACTCGCGTGATCCCACTGTTTGTATTTGCTTTACTATTGTACTTTCTTAAACAACTACTGAAGTGTCCACTTTAAGCTATTTTGATGCAGCAGTAGAGGCTCTAACATGTTGTAATCCTATGAGTCCAGTGAAAACAGGCACGTAAGTAGAGGAAAGGCAACAAGATTAGTACTGCCACCAGAGGAAAACCTGCAATGAGAGCACAGCCAAGTAGCAGGCACTACAGAATCCACTTTGGAAACAGATGATGGCCACTGGAAAAGCTGTGAACAAAGCTCACAGTTTATAAAACAAAAAAGTCACGCAAACTGTGTAAGCGCCCTCACACAAGAAGGTACTTGTTTAATTTGCTTAACTTAAATGATAGGGAAAGGGCAAATTGTTTTTGGAAGAAAAAAAATCCACCCCACTTCTCCACTGGCCTTTTGCCCTTTTCTAAAGCCTTGCTCAAAATAAATCTTTGGGAAGGTTCTGAAATATTTAGTTACTGCCTTTCCTCTTCTTTGCGTTTTTTTTCTTGCGTATTTCTGGACTGTGGCCAGAATGGGAAACAGATTGCTGAATACAGCAAAAAAAGCTGTTCTCAAGGTACTTCCATGCCATCTGAAAGCTAGAAATGCTGTAAATCTTGAGCTAACCTGCTCTTGAAACCTTGAAACTTGCTGACAATGCACTTCCCTAATCTGTCCTACCAGGTATAACCGCTGACTGTTCTTGTATTAGCAGGTCACACCTTACCAGGGCTGGCCTGCAGATACCAAGGCAATACTGCTGTTCCGTGTGGTAGCAGACAACTGTGACAGAGTTCAGTGCTGCTACTTTGCAGTGTGCAATCCTAACATCAGCCAGGCTCTCTGCTACATACTCTGTGCTCTGCTGTTGCCTCCATTCTTTCTAT
>RSEF01000001.1:190196539-190213884 GCA_003993805.1 Himantopus leucocephalus
CCACACTTCTTCTGATGCATCCCAGGATAGGGTTGGCCTTCTGAGCTGCGATCACACATTGCCAACTCATGTTGAGCTTCTCGTCAATCAGCACGCCCAGGTCCTTCTCCTCAGGGCTGCTTTTTATCCATTCCCCACTGAGCCTGTATCTGTGCTTGGGATTACCCCAACCCAGGTGTAGGACCTTGCATTCGGCCTTGTTGAACTTCATGAAGTTGGCATGGGCCCACCTCTCCAGCCTGTCCAGGTCCCTCTGGATGGCATCCCTCCCCTCCAGCGTGTCTACCTCACCAAACAGCTTGGTATCATTGGCAAACTTTCTGAGGGTGCACTCGATCCCACTGTCCATGTCTCTGAAAAAGATGTTGAACAGCATGGGTCCCAGTACTGGCCCCTGAGGAATGCCACTCATCACTGGTCTCCACCAGTGAAACCAGTCCAGGACTATGCCTGTGTTAGGGGCATGCTTGGAAGAGGGTTTTATAATTCCACAGAGAGGCATGGAAGCTCCTGCAATGCTACTTTGTGTTGCAAACTCTATCACCGTGTCCTAGGGACAGGCCTTTCCTCCTGCTGGACAGCAGGATCAGGTGAGCTGAGGCAGAAAGGATTGTTCAGCTCATAATGCTTGTCCCCTCAAACTCTCCTAACCTTGCCAATTCTGGCAACATGTCATGGTTTTATTACATTAGAGTACTTTGTGATATCGTATTGCTTTTTTATCAGCGTTATGAAACTTCTAAATAGTACTGCCTAAAGAGTCCTGTTCACTTATTCCTTCTGGTTGTTTGGTATATCCTTGTCTTACTTTGATTTAAATGTTCAAGATACAGGCTGTGCCTTTGCTAGGTTATTGCGATCCTCGGAATAACATATCCCTGATGACTGGCAGGATCTCAAGGAACTGCTGTAACACAGATAATGAACAATGTTTTTATTAAAACTCCTGCAGAATTTCTAGCCAACTTCAAGATCATGTCAATAAAGGTAGTTTAGGTAAGTCTCAGAAAGTCACAGTTTACTCATAACCCAAATGGACATATTTTCCATGATTAATGTAAATTGAATTATTGATTTGTTTTTCAGAAAGTACAACCAAACCTAACAAAGGGAAAGAATGAATGCTTTTGCATCCATTTAATGAAAAATAACGAATTATTACAGAGTGCAAATTGATTCCATCAATGTTTGCTGTGAAAAATTCTAGTCCTTTTGTTGTGGATTTTATTCTTCTGGACAGTCGGCCTCATAAGATATAGGCTGTGTAGTCTTTACTGGCACAGATAAGCTTGTATTCACACAAGAGCTCTGTTGATTCCTGGACAGCAGCCTAGGCAAGTAAGTCCTGCCACTTCTGCTGAGAACTTAGCCGATGTGTAAATGACAATAAACATAAATAAGGTGTGTATCACTCTGTACAGGGTTTTCATTTGGAGTGCCACTTGTTGATGTGAGTGTGTCAGCGGATCTCAGAGCAGCATGTGTGCAAGAATGACTGCTCAACAACAGGAGAAAGGCTCTGGAAGGCAGGGTAAAAAATGTCACAGAGAACTATAAAGACACATTTTCCCTCTTTGACTGTGGAGGAGGCACAAACCTTTTGTTACGTGTGGTGGTTGGCAGAGAGGAAGAGAGAGAAGAAAGGGCTGTTCGGACACCTTGAGAAAGCCACTCATGAAAAGTTGGGGTTTAGTTATTCCATCTTAGGTTGATTGACACATGTACCTTCACTGTACTTCACTCAGTGTACATTCTTTATGCCCACAGCTCCTTCATGGGCTGGCTAATCATTTGATATTCTAGTATTTGATTAATTCTGTAACTCTGATTCTAACGATTGATGCCCTAATGATGAGGTACCCTGCACACAGACAATTCCTGCCCCAAGTAATGATCTTTCTAGAGAAGCAGCCAAAGGACAGGATGGGGGGCACTTTATTTTCCACACTGTAGAGATGAGGAATTGGACATAATAGAGATTAATTTGCCTTCCAAAGGTTACCAAGGAAGCCTGTGTCAGAGCCAGGAACTGGTTTTGTGTTTCCTGATTCCCAAACTACAGATTTAACTATCCCTTCCTCTCAAGTAAACAGAGACATTTATGAATTAGTGATGCCAGTGAGGTCATACAGCGATGGGACATAGGCCAGTGAGTGAATGGGGATTTGTAGGTAGGGCATAAACCTAAATTATACACATAACTATAAACTCTGACCATAAATCGAAATTGCTTTCTTTCTGCCAAGGAAAGATGTATGCCTGCTTTTTTCTTTACAGTATTTTAATAACTCCGGCTTGAAAGGTTACTTCTGACCTCTAAAGGATACGTGTTAATATCTACAATCCAATACTGTATCCCTTTGGGTTGAAATAGTGCTAGGTGAATTATATGAATTCAGGTGAATGCTCAAGCTCCTGACAGTAAAATTTGCTACTCACTGTTCCCTGTCCCTGAACTTTCAGAGGAGAAATGTTCCAGGGGAGGGAGAAGACAATGGAGATGTTCCCATCACACAATTTTTCAGAGGCTGGACAAAAAAAAAAAAAAAAAAAACGGAAAAGAGAGCACTCATGCCAAACATACTGCAGATTTTCACATAATTTCTGTAAGTGAGTTGCATTAGAAGACTCAACAGTTTAAGTTATGCAAAATCAATATGCTGTCATCCATGGATATGAGCACGCCTCAAGGACAGTTTTGTTTCCACAGAGTGGGGTGATGGTGGTTGGGAAATGCATGTTGAGTGTTGGAATTAACCCAGAAGAGCCTGTTGGACATGTGAATAGAACAGAAGCCTGGTAAGTGAGTGATTTACATAGGGGTAATCAAATCTAGGAGAGCTGAAGGTTTATCTTGAAAGCCATGAATCTTCATATAGCCTTTTTTTTTTTTAACTGAATAGCATCTCACTAATCAGAGGACCTTTACAAACAGAATTGCTCTTGTTTGGGTGAGATACTTGGGGTTTTGGTCTATTTTCTTCCTACAATCCCATCACACTTGATTTCATTGTCAACATGTTTCATGGCAAATATGATTTCCAAGTGTTATACTGTATTCCGTGTGGTAGGGCAATCCTGATCTGACGGTTTTGTTTAAAAAACACAATGTATTCAGAGGAACTGAATTCTTATAGGCATGGCATGACTAACAATTGGGTCTGGCTCATCCTCTGTTGTAAATGTGTCTCACCGTTCCTTGTTGCTCACAGGGCAATACAAGTTCTTAACAACAGCAGAGTTGGAATACATGGCACTTGCTCACCATTTGCATTTCCAGCCAATGGAACAACACCTTTTTGAATCTCAAAACCAATCAAATCTTCAATTTAACATACCAGTCTCCTTTTTTTCTTTCTCCTGAAACAAACCCACAACCCAACAACCCTTGCTTGAAAATATCTTAAATAACATTGGATTTACTTACTGGAGTGATATGTGGGAGCATTGAGATTTATTTCAGTTTCATTCCTGTCATTTCTTAAAAAAAAAGGGAAACAGAAAACATGACACTGGAGTGTATGAAGTTCTGGCAGCTTGGCATCTCTTTCATACTGTCATGGAAAGCAACTATGATGCCAAATATTTTCTGCTTTTTCTGAGCCACATTCTTATAAAGCAGAGGCAAAAAAAAAAAGATGTTGGATGGAGATGGTAAGGCTGGTTTATGATGGAAAGTAATTTGGTACATTCATAAGTGTGAGTATGTTTGGATAAAGGAACCTGGAGTTTGTATGTCAGGAATTTGGTAGGAAGGAGCAAAGGGCAATGTTCTTGGTCATTTTAATCATAGAATCATCTAAGTTGGAAGGGGCCTTTAAGATCATCTAGTCCAACCATTTTGCCTCATCTGGTCCATAACAGCGTTTTTCAAGGAAAATGAGGATCTAACATACGCTAGTAAATCTTTGATCTCAGTGAATAATTGCCAGCTTTGTGAAAATTGGGGTGAGAGCATTTTGTACAGTGATGATGCTGTTGCTCTGCACTCCCTTATTGCTATATACATTTTTATGTGTTCTTCGCAAAAGTAAAGTTAATGAGGGAGCTCAGCTTTGTCCCACAAAAATTACCATGTTAAACTATGACTCTGGTAGTCAGTGGACACGCTTTTTCTTCCATTTTAAGTAAATTCCAATTGGTTGCCCTTTAATGTGCATTAGATTTTTTTGTTTATATACGCTTGTAGCTTTTTTGAACAGCAGCTTTGTATGCCATGGTTGCAGGTTGAAGTTACCTTCTTGCTGCCTTTCCACTCCTTCAGACCATAAAAGATTTCCACACAAGGCAGGGTGCAGCACCATCAGTCCACTTTCACACCCGCTGTCTGAATCCATGAGTTAAAGCTCAAGAGAACTTGCATTTGCATCCACTTCACGTTTCTGACTGTTGCACAACGCTTTGCCCTCTTTCCTAGGGCTCTGCCCATTACCCTGATGCAGGCCAGGGTTATAAACACCTTCTGATGTTGTGGGCAGCAGAGTACCCCTCCTGTTCAGCAATAATTTGATCTCTTTGCTTTCCATCCCTTCTTTCTTTTTGACACAATAAGAAGTAGAGGGGGATTCAAGCCTGCTATAGGTTGATGTTCACTGATTCAGAATGGCCAAGGTTGAACCTGAAGTTCAGACTCTAAAGCCTGGGTGATACAATAATCAATAACCAAGCTCTGGAGCATTTGAGAGAGGTTCAAATTCTGACCAAGCCATACAGAGAAATGGCTGAAAGCAGTTATTCCTCAGGTCCATGTGGGTGGCTCACAGAAGCACCACACAATTTTTCCAAGATGAGCAGAATCACAGGCAGGAAATTCCAATCCAAGTCAGCAGTACAGCTATACCCACACCCCTTTTGGGTCAGTGGATAGCACTACCATTTTTGGAGCTAATTAGTGCTGGGAGGGTCTTTTAAACAAACAAAACTTGCTCATAGGAGAAATTCCTTCTTATTTCTAACCCTATCTGTAAATTTCTAGCCTGTGTCCTGAACTAAGAGTGATTTTCTCCCTCTTTCCTAATTCTACCTCTTGTAATTGGAGAAGCTGATACTATTCAGACAAGTCTTGGGTGTTTTAAAAATCAGTGAACTATTGACCTTTGAGATATCTTTGACACCTGTCTTCTGATATGCAGTGCTTGTTTTTTGTTATGGTGAAGGATTAATGCACAATTTATATTTGCCTATATCCTTTGTCGTTGTATATTTTTATACGGTGGGATTTCTTATTCACTTCCTCCCTGACTTGATCTTCCCTCATATTTTCTACTTGCTTTATACAGCTTTTTCTCCACTTTAAACAGTCTTACTGATACAGCAAAGCACTGACAACATTGTACAAGACTCCTGTGAGACCTCATCTGGAGTACCTTGTGTAACTTCTGATTGGGAACTGACAGACTCTTGCACAGGTGACTGGGGAAAGGGAAGATTATCATATGACAGAAAAATAGAAGATCCTGGCTTGTTTAGCACCACAGACTGAAGGCTGAGAGGGGATATAACTGCTCTCTGTGCATCAGAGTTAAACTGGTTAAACACCAGCAAGGAAAAAAGAACTTTTTATGCAAAGGCTGGTGTTGACATAAGAACCACATGGGTATAGGCTCGTTATGGATGTATTAGGCCTTGGAGTTATGAGGATATCTCTAATGGTTACACCAGTGAGGTTCTGCAATGGTCTTCCCATCAGAGTGGGGAAGGACTAACTGCTTCCAGGATGGAACTTGATAGTGTTATGGAGGAACAAAGCATGACATGGTGCCTGAGGTAGTAAAGACAGTGAATTCAGAGGTTAATTCCAGTTTCTTTATCTGCAGGTCCCAGGTTCAGACTGTAAGTTTAGATTACTATAAGAGACTTAAGTGCTTTGTCTCCCATTAGATCCCACAGAGAATGGAGAACAATCCAGCTCAGCCAAAAGTAGATACCAGCATTTGATCAGTTTCCACTAACTGTAATGAATAGAAACCTACATTTAGATACTTCAATTTAGATGTTAGCACTGGAATCTCATTGTACTCTGAGTTAATTAATTGCATAGGCCACAGAGGCTTGGCTCAGCTGGCTAAGACATAGTGTCTTGTGCCATCTGAGAGGCCCTAGGGCCAGTAAGAAATCTGCAGGGACAGGCAGATACAGCACAGGACCTGCAGAAGACCTGCTGTCTTCTGAAGGAGCAGCTGGGGGCTCAGCAGACATAAGGGCATCTTAGAAAGTACAAGTTGCCTACATTTAGGCAACTGAATTGGACCTCAGACAGGGGGGAGCGATGAATCAGAACTTACAACCTTGATAGCATTTACTCCTCTGCTTTCCTTGTCTCCTCCCTTCTTTTTCTGATTTTCTGTTGTATTTGTCTTACTTAGCTACAGCAGTTACATACTTTAGAACAGCCTCCAGAATCTTGAAAAGCAAACAGAATTATGCATATTTAAGCTAAAAAGAAATCAACTAACAGTGTAACTTTCCTTCCCAAGTAAAGGCTTCCATGTGCACTGGGCACGTGAATTCCCTCTATACAGCCCTGATCCTTCTGCTGATTTTTCACTAACATTCTCAGCACAGTAAACTGAGCATTTTAAGATTTACTACCAGGCTTCTCAATGACACCAGTTAGTTTCTTCTTAGCCAGCAGAAGTCTTTTCATAATGTAGGGCAAGAAAGAACTTTAAGGAAGGGCAAACAGCACCAAAAGGTAAAGGGCTGGTTCGCCGCAGGATCCCGGTTGCCAACCATTATTAATATGCTCATTTCTGGATATGTCTTTGGGGCTTTCCTTGCACAGTGACGTTAAAAGTCTTGGCAGATGTTAAAAGTAAACACATTCTGCAGTGTTCGTCGCCTCTGTGTAGGGAAGGAAGGTGTGACTGATCACTGCCTTGCACCCCTTGATAAAAACAATCAGTGTTACCGAGGCACGGGGGAAGGAAAGAAATGCAAGCCAGACTGTAGTGAGGGCTTCTTGAGGGAGTAAGAAGGGAAGGAGAATAAGACAGAAGATTTAAGAAGAGACAAGAGATTATGCAAATATGAGCTGTGAATAACATCCTGGCAGTACAACCCCTCCAGAGATAACTTGCCACCTGCATTTCTCTAACAGGCACCTCGAAGTCAGTGAGAAAAATGGAGCAGCTTTTGAACAAAAAGGGAAGGGGAAGAAAGAAAAATCAGACTAAGTGCTCTTTAATTCTAGCCACGTCAAACTCTAAATGCTGCCAAAAAGCTGGTAATAAAATTTAATTCTTTCTGAGGACATGACAATCAGTCATCCGACCAAGAATCAAAGTCTCCTGGGAGTGTTTCTTCCATCGTGGGGCTTGAGTAGACTTGACCCTCTCAGCATTTCATATTTCATAATTGGACTCAATGTCCCTCACACTTTTAACATCTTCCTAGATTAAAAAAGAGCATTAATCACTCTTGCCTCAGAGCAGCGCTGAAGAGGGAAGTAGGACACCAGGCGCAGTTTCAGAGAGGCCTGGGGGATTGAGGTGATCGGTGTCTCGGTGCCTGCATTAGTACATGTTTGTGCCTGTGTCACAAACAAACAAAAAACTCCCCGCAGGCGTGTTACAGACCCCAATATATTGTTCCAATATATATGATCTACCATCACCTTAATAGTTCCACTCCAGAGACGGTGGCATACAATTGAGAGCCACGCTTCTGCGGCTTATCTCTGGAGAAGTAAAAAAAAATAAAATCCCTTTTTAACATTGTGCTTTGTTATGATTTATACATTTCTTTTTTGAATAGCTGGGGTTTATCTTCTTCAGCTGCAGGAACTTTGAGCAAATGATAAACGAAAACATCAACCCAGAGCCTGCACTAATGCCTGACACAAACATGTCACTCGATATTTAAGTATTTATTTATTCATTTATGTTTTTGTAGTCTCTTCTTAGGCGCAGAACCTTTGTATTCATTATAATAATGGTGACAAAATGTGGGAATGGGGTGGGGTGGGGGGAGGAAGAACGAACATAAATGCAAGCAAAAAAACCCAAAAGCAGCGACACCAGAGAAGGGAAAAAGGTCCTCGTGGAGGCGGGGCAGTCGGCCCTTCTCTTTGTTTTTACTTTAGCTGAGGAAAACCCAGTTGGGGAGCGGGCTGCCCCCCGGATCTGAGGCTAGCAAGGCCTACAGGGCATTTTGGGGCCTGGCCAGGAGGAGAGGCTGAGGGAGAGCAGGGTCAGAGGAGCCTGAGGGTTCCTGGGGCAGCCAGAGTCTCCTTTGAGAGGACCATGGTGAGGCCGAGGCCCAGGTGGGACCCGGCCAGCCGTGGGGGTGCCCCAGGCCCAGCGGCGGGGTGGTCCTGCCACCAGCATGGCTACAAATTGCCGTGGCTGTGGGCCCGATGGAGAGCGGGGAGGTGTTGGGGATGGCGGGGGAGTCCCCTTCCGCTTGGCCGATCCGCAGGGAGAGCCGCGGGGCCCGGGGGGAGCAGTGGAGCGAGAAGGGGACAAAAGCGGTGGCTGGGGCTGGCTGCCGGGGAAGGGTGCCTGGCTGAAATCCTTCACAGTGCCAGGACACAAAACCTCCTAAATCTTCATCGGAAAGTCATTAGAAATCTGTCGGAGGGGCCGGGCGCAGATTGCCAGGGGAGGGGACTCAAAAAGCCCCTTCGGGCTCCACAATACCTGAAATGAACTGGAAGGGATGGGGTGGGGCTGGGAAGCAGATTTCTTGCCATAACTAAAGCCCCCTTTCAGCCTGCTTTGCAACAGTTTTACGATGTGTTAGAATTTACATTCACGTGTTGTTAACCATTCTTCGGCGCAATGAGACGTTTTATCTGTCTGACCTCAACCTTTGCCATATGCTGGTGCAAACTGTTCAACTTAAGCCCGGACGAGTTTAAGAAAAGGAGGAAAAAAAAAGAAGGGGAGAGAAAGGAGGGTCCGAAAAGCACATTGCTGGGTAGGCTCTGTTGTTACTCTTGATAGCTGCCTTCCTCTCCATTTTCCATGGAAACCTTTTGAAAGCCAATTTCAAAAAAAGAAAAAAAAAAAGGAAAAAGAAAAAGATCCATGCCGATAAATGAATAGTGGCTCAGAACATGGCAGCTCTTCACTAATTGTCCACTTTACATATGCTCCTTCATGTCTGGTGATTCCTTTTATATTGTGGAGAGACAGCAATGAAACTTCATTATACTGTGTTAAGGAGAGGCGTATGGAATGCATTTGAAATTGATCGGAATGAGTTTTATAAGGTTTTTATTTATTTTATCCTAATTTCCTGATTGCTTTCTCAGCCCAGTTCATTTGAAAGAATAAGAGATGGGGATTATGGAAGGAGAGTGATAATTTTGTGAGACAGCCTGGTAATCCATAATGAAAGACCCCATTTTGTGTTTTTGAAGATGTGCCTGGTTAACTTGCAAATTCCACCCTATTTCTCTTAGGGACGTGCACTGTGGCATTGCCCCAGTCTTGCTATTTGATTCCTCTGAAACTATGGTTATGGACCTGTCTCTGCATTTTGCCTCTGGTGTCTAGATGTGGTTAAGTGTTTCTCACCTTGTGTTTTGGGTGGACTAAGCGATCCAGACTGCACTTCCTAACATCTCGTGTGATGGATTTTCTTGGAATTGTGGTTATTTCTGTACTGAGAAACATCAATTATCCTTCATCCCCCAGATGCCTCTGGAGTCTAGTAAGAACGGGGGCACTGAGGAAGCCTAGTTGAACTCAGCCTCCTGAACTGTCTTGGACTAGTCCCTAAGGAGGATGTCCACAAAGGTGCTGTAATGTTGTCATGTTCAGCAGCAGCAGGGTGGCTTTGGGATCAAAAAAGCTTGAGTAGACCCTGTTCAGCTGTGAAGCCTATGCCTGAAGAGCATGCTTTAGCACATGCATGGAGTTGTTTATGAGAAAGCTTTGAATGCTTAAAGACGTAAGATTATTTAGGGGTTAGGCAAGTCTTTGGTGAATCAACAGGTACCACTTAGGTTCCTGGAAGGCCCTCAACTCCTTTTTTAAATCTTACTGTTGCTTTGTGAGCCTCCCTCTGTAAAGCCACAGTGGCCCTGAGGGGCATTCAGGTAAGAAAACTCTCAGGGCTAGATAAGACTCATATGCTCACTGTAATAATGAATCCCCAAATGAAGAACCTAATTATATATGTTAGAGCTGTGAGCTGATACAGCCCATCAGTAATCCTTATGCTGGACCAATCATTGCTGTAGCCTCTTGCAGTATATATTGCTGCATTTCATGGTATGTGGCTTGTCTCGGGAATACAAAAACCATTGTTGCTTTCTGTAAAACCCTGCCAACCCATCTCCCATTTTTATAAGTAATTTCCATTCTGCTATCATCTATTACACATGATGTTTTGAAACAGTGGGAAAGAGTTAAGCAAAATGAAGACCATTATCAATATTTTATTTGTCACAGCTGAAAAACTACATTTATAGGTCAGTTCATTGCAATCCATTCATTGATTTCAGTACTCAGAGCCCTTCAGGGAGTGTCTAAAATCCACTGATGTTTTGGAGTGCTGAGTTTTGTGTTTGGATTTCTGATAAAACTGAAAGATGTGTCAAAATCATGTAAAAGACTCTGGATCTGATTTACCACTGTATGCTTCCAGTCTCTGCTGGTGTTAACTCCAGTGATTTCATCAGAGTGGAGCTGCACAGTATTGATTTAATTCTTATGTTGATGTGACCCTCCAGAGACATACTTCCCTGCTCTTATTCCCACTGACTTTAGTTCAGGAACATAATCAGGATCATAATTAGGAGTGATGACCTGATTCAGTCAGGCATAGAAATGCAAGCCAATATTGAAGTTTCTCAGTAGTGCTACTGACTGTAGTGGGCCTTCTTTCTTCCTTAAAGTCAAGTATGTGCTTACATCCCTTGCAGATGGTAACCTATGTATTTAGGTTCACTCTTGAATTCTGTGAAAGTGGAAGTCTTTTGACTGGCTATAACAAGCTTTGGATCAGGTCCACAAAGAGAAGAAACTTGGTAAGAGATTTAAGAAGACTCGGGAGCTAAACTGCAGTTTTTCCTTGATCCCCGTCTATGCAATTCCACTTGCTTCAATTAACTTATGTTTGTAGCTGGAATGGATGGAATTTGATCAAAGCCCCTTTCAGAGTACATTCATGGTATTGTCTACAAACCTATTACTTTCAGAAAGCAAAGTAGGATAATGCACTTCTTTCTGCAGATTGTGTTGTCTGTTCTAACTGCCACTGAAATATCTGGTGCCTCAAAAACCATAGCCAGCAGGGTTGAAATGCTTTTGTTTATATGTATTTTTCAGGCAAAAAATTGCCAAACTCCAGTATTGGTTACGGGCTTCTGGGGAGAGAACTTGGCTTGGAATTAAATACCCTGGAAATGGACTGGATCCAAGAATGAGTAAAATCTGTAGCTGAGGTGCAAACATCTAATTATAACCATTATCCAAAAATTCAATGTAAAAATAATAAGGGAAAAGTTACTCATTAAATTCAAAGGTGAATTTTTCTAATGGCAGTAAGAGATTTTAAAACCAGCCAAAATATCAAAAGTCGAGTAACCAAAGTATCCATGATCAATATTTATATTCAGGTCAAAATAAAGAGAATGGAGACAATGAAATGCACGTATTGTAATTTGATTTGAACAGTCAACATTGGTAAAAAGCTTAACTGTTTACTATAAGATTACTTTCTGATTCAGCATTACCACACAGAGCTACATCTGTTACTCTTCATTTGAATACAAAAATTACCTCTAATCTAATTAAAATGGAATAAAAGTGTGAGCCTGATGTCCTTTGGAAGTCCTCAAACTTATTAAAGCTAAAAGTAATTCAAGAAATTTAAAGAATTAATTTAATTAATTAATCAGGGGCTAGGTTCTGGCTAGTGAGCTCCAGCTGCAAAGATAACCGTGAGGAGTAAGAATACTAATGCAACACCAATGGTGTTCTTATTGTATGGCGGCATTTAATAAGTACCTGTGATATACCGAAGTTACCTTCAAAACAGCTAATTTGACCTATGTTGCCTTTGAAACAGCTAATTTGAGCTGGACTAGCTGACAGCTGCAGCAGCGCTGGCCTCATTGTGGGTTGATTCATCGCTCTTATGCTGCTGGGGACTAACTTCTGTAGTTAGACTGCTAGCACTTCAGACTAGCTTCGATCTACGGATACTCTCTCTAAGGACTAAGGGGGTAGGCGACAGGAAGAGAATGCAAATTCGGGTAGGCTGATTTGTGTCTTGCTTGGTCCCCCTTCCCTCCCTTGCAGATCTTTAAACCGTGACCTGGAAAGGGGTTGCATCAGAATTTCCCCTCCAACATAGTAAAAGCATTATTTCTTTTAAATACAGTAGACTGCCTCTAAAAAATGAATCCCTCATCCTAGCAATAACCAGTTCTTTTTTTTTTTTTTTTTGGTTTTGTAANTCCTTTGCTTGGAAAAGCCTCAACTCCACAAAAGCAATCCTGAAGTATTTTTGTTCCTAAAAGCCTATGAAAACAAACACAGGCATATGCTAGGGAACAGAGTGAGAATTTTTGAGTGTTACATCTTGTGATAAGTGACTAACTAAAATAGGCAGAAAATTAGTTGTCGTCAGTATTTATTTAACATTTTATGTTCTTACTAAAGGTCTCCACTTTCTATAACTAAGAGACGACATGGGTTTGTCTTTTTAATGTGGAGATAAGTGAACACAGAATAATAAATATCATATTTGTTTCTGGTCTTGTAGTAAACCTTGCTAAATTGCTTTGCAAATTTCAGGTGGGATTCATCTCACNCAAAGTTCAGGTGGGATTCATCTCACCTAGCTTTAGCTGTTCAAGAAAACCCGCAAAAGGCAGCTAGCATAGGGTAGCCATCTGGGCTTTGCTTTTAGTCAATAAAGAGCAATAGACTTCTCCAATTTGTGGTGTATTCTGTCCTGATAGAGGTATGTAAGAGAAATGGGGTCAGTAGCCTTTGATGAGCACCAAGAAATTTCTCTCTTCAGTAACTGTGGAGGGAGGAAGCCCAGGGAACAACTGGCTTACATCAGATGCCTCATTCTCTGGCAGCTAGAGTTAGTTGAGGTAAAGTTCTCCCACTGTTGTGTTGTTGCATGTCTGGGAAAGGCACTGTGTTCAGTGGTTTTAATAGATCAGATGTAGATGGTCAGATGTAGATTTGGTAAGGTGAATGCTGATTGCAAAGTCTCTGGCATTCCTGAAGGAAGACCTTTCTTTCTTTCTGTCCTTGTAGGGAATGGTTGTGGTGCACTACAGCCATTTCTCATTCAGCAGTCATGTGTCATGTCTGGATGCCGTATCAGAGGTGGGGTCAGTGGGTGGTTGGCTGCTAAGTAGATATTTGAGTCTGTAAATACAGCCTTGGATGTGCCTGTCACAAGCAAGGGATCCTGCTTGCCAAAGGTAGGTGCTCACAGGATCTCTGAGAGAAGCCATTTGGGTAGGAGTGAGGTGGGAAATACCATAGATGTGGCTGCTCTGCAAACCTCTTGCACTTCAAAAATGTTGAGCACCTTGACCTAATTCCCCAGATAAATTATTTATCGTTAATATTAGATTGTCCTTTTGGAAAGAGTCAAAGCAGACAGGTTTGATATTACAGGGGCAGCTTTCAAAGAATCCAGGTCCAATTGTTTAAATATATGACATAGGATTAATCTTACCTGCCTCTAGAAGTCTGCAATTTAAAAGATGTCTATTTCTGAGCTTGTCACCTCTGGCTCCTGTTGGAGTCAGCAGAAAGAAACTAGCACTGCCAAAGGGCATGTCTTAGACACCTCCTGTATGAGACACGACTCACCCAACTGAAAGTGCTTAACTCTTCCCACTGACTAGGCTAACCTGGAGCAATGAGCTCAGACTAGACACCTCAGTTTTAGACATCCAGCATTAGGTGGGATGAATGCTGTTCTTAGCATGTAGGTACCACTATTTAAAAATTACAGATAATATTAATGGAGAAGTTGCCGCTGTATGTGGTCTTTGAACCTCACAGGACTACTCACATGAGTAAAACCGATGTGAATGTTTCACTGCTTACAGGATCTAAGCCACACTTATTGCTGTTTAATTAAAAATAAAAATCTCTATTGATTTTTAACTGGTACCATGTTAAGATCCCACTATGGATCCTTCTTCAGTATGATCCCTTGTGTAGCAATTTTCTAGTTTGACATTGTTACTTTCCATGTCAGAGCATTTACCGGGAGATCTAGAAGTCCACACTGGAGCCATGGAGCGTAGCTTTAGACAGAAGGTAGCTTTACAGCAGCTGTATGGTGTGCTGTGGCAGGTACTGTGTGTGCAGCTGGGGGCTACACTGCTATGGGCTTCTGTGGCCAAAATGCGAGATCTGCTTCAGTCCACAGGATTGTGGTTCCTCACCTTTGCTTCTTGCAGCACAAAACTGCCACTGTCCTATTGTTGCCTGCTCCTGTCTCCTCTCCAGCAGCCCCTCTGGCTCCTGCTGCTGTGCAGAGGTGGCTTCAGGTGCTGAGGGTTGTGATGTGTGTATGAAGAGAAAATGGTGAGAACTGTCTGTCCCAAACAGCCTCTCCCTTGTCACTGACGCTCCTCCTTGGACTCCTGTTGCTTCTGCTGCTGCTTGAGGTTGAACTGCCACTAATGGTTACCTGAGTGGCCAGAGGAACATGTGAGAAGCTAGGGAGCAGAGAATACAGAAAGATAGCAGGAGCAGAAGACTAGAAGGCTTGTTACCCACCCACAACACACCTCCCACTTACACATCCAGTGTAAGTATCTGTCTCTTGCAGTCCTTTCTACAGCTCCGGGTGCAGAAGTGTGTTTGCACCAGTAGTCATCCTGTTCTCGTCATCTCTTTCATGAGGAGTGGCAGAATACAATGCAGAAAGGAAATTGGTTTCCCATTTTGGGATTTCCCTTTTTTCACCTCCTGATATCCTTCGGGAAGTGTAGGGAAATTAACCCCATTCACAACGTGACTGCTTGTAATTAGAATTCTCATTCACTCTTAATAGCCACTGGTATCCATCAAAAACTTGATTTCCAGGTCTGTTGCATAGCATAGTGAAGAGAAAAAGAGCTGAAGGTGCTAAGTATGTTGGCAGAACATGAGTGGAATGGGGGGAACTGCTATGCTGACTCTGAGGGCAGGCTTGAANTCATCAAAAACTTGATTTCCAGGTCTGTTGCATAGCATAGCGAAGAGAAAAAGAGCTGAAGGTGCTAAGCATGTTGGCAGAACATAAGCGGAATGGGGGGAACTGCTATGCTGACTCTGAGGGCAGGCTTGAAAAGTCCCAGCTATGGTTGGCATGCCCCAGGGTGCTGTGTGTTCTTGAAAAGCTGGTCAGAGGAGTGAGAGTGAGGCTTTTAAGAGCTTTTTATTGGGCACTAGGGGCAGACCAGGAGTGGGTTTATAATCTGTTGTCATGGTTCAGCTGACAGATGGCAACTGGTGAGCAGTGGTATCTTGAATGCTTCATGGAATTGAATCCTATGATAGCCATTATAACCTGATGGTAAGCTGATGAAAGTGTCCCTGTGCAGAGGAGCTGTGCTAGCTAAAGGCTGAATCACTTTGAAAACCAATTTTAATTATACTAGTGCAAATTTTGTGAGCAAGCCCGCAATCTCCTTGGTGGTAAGGAGAAAGATGCCATTAGTGGTGTGTAAGTCTGGTCCGTGCTCTCTAGGCCAGGCCAGCACATACTGAAAAGGGTATCAGAGACAAGGTAATTGCCATAATATAAAGGTAAAAAGTCCCTTTATATTATGATGGTACATGTTAATCTGTCCCTTGTTAACAGGATTCTGACTGATGATCAAGCTGTAATTCAGACCTCAAAATTGCAGAAAACCCACACAATAGTGCTCTATAAGGTACAGGAACAGTGGATTAACAGGGTACAAGGAAGCCTGCTGGATTTGTGTGACATTCTAAGCTCTGCCATCCCGTTTGGCAACCTTCTTTTTACAGTGCAACAAGTGTCACCGTCACGAGCTGGCCGCACGCTGACACGTTGGATCTGTGACCTCGCATTTTCATCCCTGCGCTCGCGTAGTGGCTGAACTGACCCCTGCAGCCAGGGATCAGATGGAAAGCCATTAGGGGTGATTCCTCACCAGCACAGTGTCCAGACTCATGTCACTGCTGCTTCGAGTCATCCTGGGAGCAATCATCCATGAATTGATTTTATGGCAGTGCTGACACTTGCCTTCATTCTTTTGGAGCCGGAGAGAATTGCTCTTAACCATGCCCCCTGCTGCCTCGGGATATAATCTCAGGAGCATAGTTTAGGGGCACAGCCAGCTTCAAGGAGCATTACTTTGCTTCAGTGCATTTTTATGTGTTTTCTTTTCCCTGCAGGCCTTTTTCTGCTAAGGGGGATATTCGGACCAGTCAATGTACTTTTTTTTTTAATTCTTCTTCTTCTTAGCAAAGCAACAGTCAAAAACTCTGTGTCTGTGTGCTGTTGTCAAACAGACAAACGTTTGCCCACTTTGCTGCTGTTGTAGCACCCTGAGCTTATGTCTTAGCTTCCAGCTTGGTGATAATATCCTCCCTTAACAAAGGATTTTACAAACAAATGCACATACCAAAACCAGTACATCAATACAACTGCAGTCTGAAGCCCATATTTGCCAAATCCACAATCCTGGGAATACGTTTTAAGGATAAAGCTTCAGTGAGATTATTTATGCAAAGTAAAAGGGTTTTTTTAGCATCAGGACCAAAATAAGATTTTTTTTTCGTAGGTCAGAAATCCTTTGAAGTGCTTTCATTTTTTTTTCCCGTGATTCTCATTAGCTTAATTAATTGTTGCTCTCTTTTGAAATTAAGGAGAACAAATTGTTCTCCTGGTACTGAAGGGCAAAAGAAAATAATTGCAAACAGTCTGTTTGTACCCGTGTTTTTATTATATTTCTCTTGAATGGAATCTCAGGAAAAAGGGAGGCAATTTGTTCACAGAAAAAAAACTCCCAGTATATTAAAGCAAGAAATATGTTTGTGCGGTGTTTTCTTGTGGATGCATATAGCATTGCAATGTTCTGATAATGGAAACAATTTGTTTTAGAAACAGTATAAAGGTTGCTAATTTCCAAATAATGGGAAATGGTGTGCTTGACAGGTTTTTCCTTTTGGTATTTATACTGCATGTATAGTAGCAAAATAGCAGGAGCGGAGGCGAAGGCGGGCAGGCAGGGCAGGCTCTCCAGCAGCTGCTGCGACCCCTGCTGTACTGCTGCCAAGGCCTGTGTCATGGGACAGCAATGGGACACGGGCTTCTGGGGGTCCCGTTATGTGATTAGCCCTCTCCCTTTGGGGTGGAAAGGGAGAGGAATCTTTTTTTTTTTTTTTTTTTTT
>RSEF01000001.1:190215925-190235940 GCA_003993805.1 Himantopus leucocephalus
CGCCCCCCCCCCCCCCCCTTTTTTTTTTTTCCAGAAAGCTACTTCATGTTGCAAAGATCTTCAGATGAAATGAATGAAGCCCAGCTGGGATTTGCTGGAAATGTGTTCAGCTTGGCAACACCTCTCACAGAGTGGCTGGGTCCCTAAAAGCTTTGTTTAAAACGATGAAATGAAAACAAAGGAGACATAATTAGCTGGTGTGTAATAATAGACAAGGCTTGTATCCAGCTACTGTAAAAGTCATTTAATGAAGGGTAATCTGGACATAAGCCCGCACACTATAGCTGTAAAATATTTAAGCTTTTTAATGAGAGGGAAAATGGAGAGAAGGGTTTGCTAACGTGATTAGGAAAAATGCCTTTCATAACCATTTTTACAGGGGCTTGCAATTCCTAAACTGAGGTTTGTAGCTTTCTTGAAGCCAAAGCAGCAATAAAACTTTTATACTGCACCAACACTTAAAAGCTACATACATCACATTGGTTTTATATGTCTGAGTGGAAACATCAGCGTACTGCTTTTTATGTCTACAAAGGGCTACACTGGCTATTGAGTAGTATCTCCACTTACCTTAGATTGTAGAGTGCTTGTGGATGAGCAATCATTAATCTTAAGCTGCAGTAAAAGTTGCTTTCAGTGATGTTCTTTCTCATCTCCCCCGCCTTGTTCTCTTTCTCCCTTTCCTCCCTTTCTTTCTTCTTCCTGGAGAACTCCCTTTTCTCATACTCCCTATATCCACCACTATTGGAACCAAAACAGATGCTGCTTGGTCTGAGATGGACCAGCTGCTCCAATGTGATGAATACATACCATTATTTTTAGTCCTTTCACAGGTTACTGGGCAAAACACTGGAATCAACTGGGGATTGTCCATGATGGGACAATCATAAATGATGTAATAAAACATTATGGTACCCCTGTGAAACATTTGGAGGAGGGATCCAGTATGATTATGTTGTTTACCTAACCTGAGTGCAGATGTGTCTAAGATTTTGTTATCTGTTCCTGGGAGGGAGGGATAATCCTGTCCTCCTCCTGCAGGAGACACCTTGCTTCTCTCTAATCAATGAAGAAAGGTGGACACCTGAGAATGGTGGACACCTCTGAAAACCTCCTGGGTTAGATATGTTCCTCTCTTCATTCAAGAAAAGGAATGGAGTCTTACAGTGATACACTAGATTTCCCAGGCTTTTCTAAGATACAGGAGCAGCTGAGAAGGGCTACATGATGCTGAGACAGTGTGTATGGCTATGCATGGCTGTCTGAGACCTAGGGGAAGGAATAATGGAGGCAGACTGGTTTCCACCCTAAACCTCTCTGTGAAAAGTCTGATGCCCATGGATAGCAGAACACCCACCGGTAGAGCCTTCCCTGCAATCCCCTGGGCTAGTGACTGCGGGGAAGGAGGGCTTGGTGATGGGGAAGAGCTGCTGAGCAATGGTTGGGAGTTTTGCCACTCTGAAAGTTTTCAAGGTGACATGAAGAAAGTCCTGGGAGTTCATGTGTCCCCATAGTGCCAAAACGTGGCCTGAGCAATGCTTGCCTGGCTGGCTCATGTGCTCTGCCATCGTTCAGCTGGCTTCATCTGCGCTCTGCCCCTAGCTGCCTGTTTTCAAGGGCTCTGTGGATTGCACGCATTGCCAGTACAGCCAATTAGGGTAATTGTTGCCATTATTTCAGGGATACCTCACAGAAATAACATGCTCATAGACACGGCTTTCTCACTCCTTCAAAGTCATCACTGCGCCATCAGAATTTTAGCTTAAAGATTTTTCTTAAGCATATAAATAATATTTGTAGGTATGCCCCTCACATTCTTGCAAATTCTTTGTTTAAACTCCTGTGTAAGAATGGAGATAATAAATAGTCATGTATTTCTTCCTACCTTGATATGCTAATTCTGGTGTAAATGGTAATCAAGAAGCAGCTGAAAAAGATGACTCGATTCTGGTATTATTTATGACTCCTGCACTGAAGTATTGGACTGGGGGTGTGTGATAATGCCACTTAAGAGTGATTTAACATGAATTGCTCTCTGGAGATATCTTCTTTGCTTTATTCATTGTATAAAATAATTTAAGATTACAGAATTCCCTATTTATTACCTCAGTGAGTTGTCTCAAATTAGGTGAAATTGGTTCTTTCTTTCCCACTTCTTTCACAGCCTTCTAAATAAGGTGCTGAACTCAGGTGCTTCGAGTTGTGCACCTAATCGTCTGATTGACTTCAGTGAGTTAGTTAAACAAAGACTAAATAGTTGTAAGAGTGGTGGATGTTTTATAGTTACCAGCTTTATAGCATAAACTGAAGAGTTCATTTCCAAGCAAGCTGTTCAAGTTGACTCATTTAGTGTTTAAGCAGGGTCACAAAAATACTTTCATAATATTGGAGAATTAAAGTTATGTCTAAAATGAATGTCAGACACCAATACCCCCAGACTTTGTTTCAGAAAGATTCATATTTGAAAAAGCTGGGACAGACACCTGGACTTTGTCATTCTTCTTGAGAAGAGATCCAAGCAGATGCACTAGACATGATATCAGTGAAATGGGTGGAAGTTTGGATTTAAATTTTACATAGGGATTCTGAGAGGTGGATTCATCTCTACACAGAATATTGGTGTGAAAATATAGAGTCACAACTGTTTCTCAGCCAATTACTTGTACAGGCTGAAGATCTCAAGACTCTGCTATTGATTTCAGTGGCAACAGGGACCTGCTTTCATCAGCACCGGAACCTAACTGAGTTAGAAAAGTAGTAGTGGCTCAAACTAAACCAGTCACACCAACCTAACCTCCATGATAAATGCTTGAAGGAAAAACAAAAGACAGCTTGAGCTACTTGTACTCTCATCAGCGTGTGTAAACTTTGTCATACACCATACTGCATGTTTGCTAGAAGAGGTGTCATACAACTGGTCAAAATTAATTTTTTTTCCCTATTTTTCGCATTTCAATTAAATTGTAAGTAACAGGAGGGGTTGGAAAAACATGTAACCCCACTATAGCCAATTTCACAACCTGGTCTCCGTTCTTAATAAGTATGAAATGACGTTTGTCATCTCGACAAATCTTGACTGCTGAAAGATCGAATGACCTTTGAATGTAAGGGGTTAAAAAGACCAGATGCTCAGAATGGAGTTGATTGTAGATTCAAAGTGCTTAAAGCTTAAAAGCTGAAAGACTGAGCATTGTCTTTTCTCATTTGATGTGCCGGGTCACTGAGGTTACATGCTCTAACTATGTGAAGGCCCTATGAATATGAAGACTTCTTCCTTTTCATCTAGCTGCTTGGTAGCAGAATAACCCATTATGGTTATAAATTACAATTTTCTTTTCAAATGGCTGGAAAGACAAGAAGGGCTAAATTTAAATCCCTGATTCAAATATGCCCAGTTTCAAGCTCTTTAACATGGGAACTGTGAGGATTGTGTTTAACTGGTGGTAGATGGCACTCAATTAAATAATATAAATTTGGCTCATGAGCTGCAGCATCACCAGATGTACCCATAAACTGCAAACATCCTCTTTATTCTGTTTCCCCATCAACCCTGAGTAGGTTAAGGAAGAATATTTGCTTTCGTAAGTGGTCCAAAATTGTCCAGTCCATAAAATGAGAAAAGTTAGTAAAAATGGTGCAAAACATGTAATATAATTAAATACAACTTCTCTATGGTGTCTCTAAGAGACTTACTGTAAACATATCATTACAGTTTTCAAACAGTGTTTTCTGTTTGTGAGATCAGTTGTTCATCTGATTGATTTTATCATGGGGAGGGGGCGATTTGCCAGATTTGACACATGATATTTGTTCTGGGCCTAGATTAGCTGGACTCAAATCATGAGTATGACGGAAGCTGCAGGATACAAACCTATTTTTGTGCTTGCTCCTGAGCAGTCCTAAGGAAAGTGATATTCACTGCATCAGAGATTTATTCAGTCTCATTATTGCTATTTCACCCTTCTACAAGGAGGGCCCGAGTGGGGAGGACTCTGAGAATGTGAGAGTTTAATATTTCTCGTTAAGGATGTGCAGAGACAATAGTAGGAAGAGTGGGACCTCTGCCAGAGTTGTCAGGCGGAGAAAGTGGGTCATTGATGCCTTCTATCAAAATGACAACCCCCAGTAGGAGTTCCTCATCAGGGACTGCTTGGGAGCAGTGGAAAGGTAGTCAATTTTGTTGGTGATGGGGGTGATCAGGAGCTGGCATTGTATGCATTGCACCCCCCCAACTGTACTGCGGTATGACCTGCTGGTGGGAAACGCACTGTACAAAGACAGAGGCACTGCTGGCATGGTAGGAGTCCTGCAGAAGTTTAGAGGTGTCAGGAAAGCACTGACAGCCTGTGCTTTTCAGATTTGGTAATCAGCTGATGCATGGCTTGTTTAGCTGTGCTATGAGGGTAGCAGGACTTTACATGCTGTTTTGTGGTGGTGAAGCTAGTTAAACACATACTTCTCATACATTGGTTTGCCTCGCTACTGCCAAAGTTTGCACGTGTTTTTATTTCTCTTCTTGTTTCAGGAAGCAGATTGCAGCAAAATCAGCAAAACACACTTCTCTTAAACTTAAAGATGCTATTTTTGCTCTGGCTGGCCCTCAGATCCAGGTGAAATTCACCTAAGTTCCTGGTTGACTGGTTCCCCTGACCGTTTGGGGAACCTGCTCTGTTCTCGTGGACTAAGGGTGAAGGGCTTAACAGAGCAGGACCAAGAGGGGAACTCGACAGATGAGGTAGCAAGGAGCTAAGTTACCTCCACATAGTCAACTTCATTTAACTTTTCAGCACACCTTTTAGACTTCGGTGCTTTAGGGCTATTCCCTGCTGTAGATAATTCCCTGCATTGGTCTTACCTAAATGTAACTGTTTAAAGGTTTGGTGTCTAGCCTGAACTAGTTAGACAACCTGCCTCTAGACTTCACTGCCAGTAGGGGGAGAGAGAGAGAGGTATTTTATATAGACAGACGACCCTCTCTGAACCATCTCATGGTCCCGTTCTTTATGAAAGTATTCGGTGGCTGCATCATTTGTAGTTACCAGAGCCTAAGCTTCACCTTTGCCATCTGTGTTGACCAGACTAAAAAGAGGTACTGTCCAACATTGAAACACTCCGCAAAGATTCAAATGTCACCGCTGAAGATGGACTCAGAGGTGGTTTGCTGCCATTCTTATGTCAGGGAGTGGTAGAACAGATGGAATTTAATCTGTAAATGTAATCCAAGCGTGCACATTTAAAGTGATTTCCAAATTCTGGCCTCATTGCTGTCTTCATGGGAAATTTTTACACTGCAACTGTTTGCTCTCTAGACAGAAAAGGAATGGGTTCTCTGTAACATATGATGACACATTTCGCTAGAGGGACAGAAATGAGTGTTTTACTGAAAAAAGACCCTGTTAAACAACATCGATCTTCCCCTTTGCAAAATGGGCGGTTATTATTAAGTTATTTCTATGAATGTCCCTGCTATAATGTATTTTCTTTTGCATTTAAACTTGATCAGTAGCTCTTCATTAGTGCAGTTAGATCCTTAGGAAGAGCAATCCATTGTACTAACTGTCTGGGATGGCACATACAGAAGCTGGCACAGAATGAAACTCAGATGGTCACTATCTGCTTACTACAACAGCCTGCCAGGAGCTGTATTCACCAGGAATATGAGTTGTTTAGCACCTCTTTAAAAAGGATCACATCTTTTCTCAGTGCTCATACCTGTTCCCCTCTGTTCAAATGAACACTCGCTTTTCATTTTGTCAAGAGTGTGACTGCTCCCTTCGCAAAAGCTTATTGGCTCTTTTAAAGTCTCTGCTAAAATACCTTATCCTTGGTCATGAGAGGTCATGCATTTTTATACAAAGCCATGGGATTTTTGGGTGCTGAATATTCCCAGATTTCAGCATCTACCAATGCTGGAATTTTTGAGTGCTTCAATGCAAAGAAATATAGAAACACAACTTTGATGTAGGCACCAAGAAAAGGATTTATTTCACCTCAAAAACTCAGATGTCCAGTTGAAACTAGTTGTCTTTCTTCCTCTCTAATTAATAGAGAGAGTCATATCACAAATCTTTCTAAGACACTTACCTTAGTGTCATGTAAATCACTCTGGAATTAGCTTTCTCTCTACTGATTTTAGAGATGAAACCCACCCCTGTTTCCCGTTGTTTTCCCCTTGATGTATGTGGGAATTTGGATGTTGACATAGTAATTAGGCATCTAAATATCTTTATGGATCTAGGTCTATGCTGGAAAATTTGTTTGAGGATGTTTCTGTCTGCATCTAAGTTCAAAAATATTATCTTACCTTTTATTTTCACAGAGCAGAAGAGAAAAATCTCTGCATAAATCCTTTCCTCAGAAAAATACTACAATCTGCTGAACACCAGTAATTGTGTTCTAAATCTTTATAGCCTCAGTTCTAGTCTTTAAAGTATATTTAGAATAGCATATTTAGCTGTATTTCTTCTCTTGCCTTTAGAATGCCAGGCACACCAATAGAACTATATGAATAATAAATTATAATACTGTTTATCATCTAAATTGTTATCGTTTAGAATTTTTCTCTCAAGTGTTTCTTCTAGAAATCTATTCAACCCTCCCTGATGACACATTTGGATGAACATTTTTCAACTGTGAATGCCTAAAGTTAGTCATCTAGGTCTATTTTTAGGCACAAAAATGAATGACCCGATTTTCAGAGCTGCTGATTACTTATTTTGATGCATTAATATGAACTTAATAGCTTAGCTGTAGGTGCCAAAGTCTTAAGAATGTTATTTTTTTTCCTGTGCACAACTTGTCTATCAAACTGCAGAATACATGCAGAATTAAATTACTAATGAGTGACGACAATACGCCATATAAAAACAATGTTACATTGATTCATTTATTTGTTTACATGGTTGGGCAGGCTAATTTTATGCACAAAGTCTACGATGAAAGCTGATTTATAGCGATTTGAACAGAAAAGCATATATTTCTCCCATTTCATATCAAGACAATGGTGAATTCTCTGTGAAGATAGCACATCCTCTGGTTGTTCTTTGTCGTATGCCAAAGAGAAATGTAATCTGAAGACATTTTGCTCATTCTATCAGAAAAGCAAACTTAGTTTTTCCTGATGACTTTCATTATGTTAAAAATTGAGAAAAAACTGGATACTGCACAATAAATTGACACATATTGTAAAACAAAAGCCTTTCAGAGAACGTTAAGAGCCATATGTTCATTTTAGAGATATATGGTGCCACTTTGAAATACGGCTTCGTTGTTGTTTAAAGACCCAATTCATCAAATAGCTTGGCTACTTACATTAACGGTCATAAACATTTGCTTAAGGGCATTGCTGAATAGGGGCCTAATAGTCTGATTTGCTATACCTTGTCTAGCTGAGTTTGAGAAGGTCCCTAAACTACTTTGAGGATGACCAGGACTACTTAGGGAATGAGGACTGCTGAACTGTAGCGTGAATGGTGGGATGTAGACTTTAAAGATAAGGGTAATAAATACCCTTTGTTTAGTGTGCTGTCCTATTCTCTGTTTTTACATGAATTATTCTTGATACACACAAGGGCTTTTTGCAATGAAAGAGATGAAATGAGGATCAGCTTCTAGGTTTCCTCATCTTTAAGAGTTGCTTTCTGCGCCCTGATCCAACAGTGGGGAGATTCCTAGGAGCCACGGGGACAGTGGGTGCAGGATTCCACCTACTGCACTTAATTTGCTTGCGAAACCCTCAAGGAGAACAGCTTGAATAAAAGTAAGCTGAGTGAGAACTGCACAGGCTCCACCTGACATTATATTGACAGCAGGTGGTAAATGTGGATGGAAGTGCCTGACTATCGCTGAATAAAGCACACAGTCCCTTCAGCATCAGCAGCTGTGTGATCGCTGGGGAGTTGTTTGGTTACATGTGTTTTTTTCACATCTGTCATTTTAACTAAATTGGTGGGCTAAATGAATAGTGTCATGCACAGGAACATTACATGGATTTATGACAGCTGAAATGTATAGCACCTAGAGGATTTGGGGTCTGTGAAGCAGTGAACGGATTTCAGAAAGGCATGATTTTCATCTGTGGTAGATATAAGCTTAATCCATTATTCATCACGCTATGCAAAAGAGAATCGCACATTGGGTTCACAGGGCAGTCTTCTGGCATTTCAGAAAGAAGAAAAAGGAATTTGAGAGAAAGATTTATATGTTTATGTTGCCTCTGTTTATGATGTGAGCAAAAGAAGTCCAATTTCCTCCTAATTAGATTATAACAGGTGCAAGCAAATCCAACAGAAGGGAAGCTGTTTGTATAATATCTATACGGCATTTGGTGTGAGTGTAGCAGGGAAATGGGAAGCATATCTCAGCCGTGCTTTTTGCCTTCCTGTGGTCTGACACCTGCCGTGTGCTCTGTCCTTGGACAGCAGTGTTACTGGGCTGGGTGAGGTGGCTTCACCCTGGGTCAGGTAGCGCAGCTGAGTTCAACTGAACCAGGTGGGGAAGCAAGTGTGAGTCACCTTTTGAGACTCATTTCACTCTGTGCCTTGTTCTTCTGAGAACTGTGTTGCTTTGGGTGTTCCTGTTCCTTCTCAAGCACACCCTGTTTCATTCAGGCTTGGGTTGATTGCTGTCACCTGTGTGGCTGGCATTGCAGTCCTCGCCACTTCTCCTGCCTCATGTTCTACTTCACTGCCCCCCGCAGCCAAAGGGGCAGCAAGCAAAGGGTAGCACATCCTACGTGCAGACATGATGCCCTCCAGCTGTTTAAGCTGAGATGCTGAGATGTGAGCAGAGAAGGCTTGGGAAGTGCCACACTTTCTGCTGTGTTACTGTGTGGCACTACCAGCAGAGTGATACGGTGGACCGTTGGAGGCAGAAATCTCTGAAAGTGTCATTCCAAGAACTGCCAGAACTTGCCTATCAGAGATTTCAGGTTGTCTTGGTATCTACAGATGGTGAGGGTTATTCTCTTTTCTCCTCAGGTTTGCACTGGTGAAGCTCTGTTGACATCCCTCTGATACACTTTTGATAATGAGAACAGAGTCCAGGTGGGCAGATACTAAACAAGGGGTATAAGAAGATAGATGTTTCACCTCTGTTTTAAAGCAGCCCAGGGAGCAACGTTACTTCAATTAAAATAAAAACTAATGAGTTGAGAAACTTTCATTGCATTTTAAAGGAGGGATATACTTTCTACTTTCATTTTGAGTTTATAACCTAATATGTCATTTTGAGTTTATAATCTAACTTGAAAGGAGGTTGTAGAGAAGTGGTGGTTGATCTCTTCTCCCAAGTAACAAGTGAAAGTAACAAGAGGAAATGGCCTCAAGTTACGCCAGGGGAGGTTTAGATTGGATGTTAGGAAAAATTTCTTCACAGAAAGTGTTATCAAGCATTGGAACAGGCTGCCCAGGGAAGTGGTGGAATTAACATCCCTGGAGGTATTTAAAAGACCGGTAGACATGGTGCTTAGGGACATGGTTTAGTGGTGGTTTTGGCAGTGTTAGGTTGGTGGTTGGACTCGATGATCTTAAAGGTCCCTTCTAACCTAGACAATTCTATGCTTCTATGTAAGAAAGGTGAAGATCTACTTTTTAATTAAATAACTGAAGAGATCAGAACTGAGATCCTGTTTGACTAGGATGTTAATGCTGTACTTTAAAAACTGCTACTGAAACAGAAAATCTAGAGGATTAATTTATTACTGTAAAGAAATGCACAGAATCATTCATGATGGTGGACAATAATTTTTTGTGGTAAAATGAACTATTCTGATTTATATAGTATAATTGTGAGGAAACAAGGTCTTTTTCTGTGTAAATACATTTCACCATTGCTTCAGACTCCTAGTGAGATCATAATGATAAAGCAGCACAAATTCTGTCACAAACTGGCAGAAACCAGTCTGGCAGGATATTCCAAACCCAATGGCACACTTCCATAGGCTATTGGAAATTAGCTGCTATTCCTCTAAAACAGTGATTGAGGGTATGTCTTACTGGAAAAGGACTGAGTTTTTAATATGTAGACATGCAGATGGGTCCTTGTCAAGTTTATAGTGTGACACTTATTTACCTTCAGGGAGAAGCTGAAATACAAACTGTAAAGAAAAAACAGGTTCCACAGGCATAAAATTTTTTTTTTTTCAGATATTGCTCTTGACTATTCAGAAAGGCATGTGAAGAAGTACGTTTACAGCAATTAATGGCTAGATAAGTGAACTTTATAATTCTGGGGTTTTTTACAACTCGGATTTTCTACCTGCTTCTCTTTCCTTTTTACCATCATTTCCTCTGGTGCTACATTCTTACCTGTTTTTGATATGTGTTTTGAGAAATTGGTCCAGACTTGTCTGCATAGAGATCTATTAATAGCTATCCATTCTCTAGGCAGGTGCTCTAATTCCATAGATAGAGCGTCTTTTTTTGAATTAGCTTAGCTCAAGTCAGAGTGGACTCAAACTAATTCACACTAAGTCACACCTATTTGAAATAAGAGAGCCTATCCAAAAATTGATTGAGGAAAGATTTATTTTTCTTTGAAGTTGACAGTATCTCAATCTAAATACACTTTGTCATGTAAACAAGCCCTCGGTAGCATGCCGTGTGTTCTGAATTATATCTACAAGCTTTTGTGAGTACTCCAACTCATGTTCATGTGCAATTCAACCTACAGCAATTCAAGGTGTTATCACTTTCCCACCTTCTCTGTTATTTATCACAGCCGTTCTGTCAGAAGTTGCTGCCAGGGTGGCAGATAGCAGACTGGAGCACGGGCTTATTCAAGTCCTACCGCTCCAGTTCAAAGGGCACTGTCTTAGCACAAACCCAGTTTCATTCATGAGTTACACTGGACTGCGAACTGGAATGTGGTTGAGGATGCACGTTCTCTTCCTCTGACTCTGTTTTGTGGGTGTTAAACTGTTGCAGGAGGGCAGGTGGATGCAACACCATCTTCCCGTGCTGCAGCAGGATTAACCAGGCACAGAGATTTGTCAGAAGATGCCTGAGAGGTGGTGTGCCTCAGTAGCTCACCCTGGGGTCTGGGCATTATAGACTTGAGTTCTTTCCCCTATCATTGTATGAGTGATTTTGATATTTTTCTATAAAAGGTGAATTTATAAGTTGGCCAAATAGGATCAGATTTTTTTTTTGAGATCAACAAGGAGTATTTTTCAGCCCCTGCACTAGGTTCATTTGAATGTCAGGTTCCTCTGAAAGCCAGTGAGGCTGTTCAGAATTCTGCCAAAAAATAGCATTCAGGAGAACTGTCTGTTCTCCTTTAACCTTGCTCTCAAAGCAACAGCAACAAAAACATCGTTCTGGTCCTCCTGAGTCTTAAAAAACATTAACGCAAGCACTGAGCTTAGACACTTGAAATTTGGCTGTATTGCAAAAGACTGAAAATGAGGCATTTGCCCTGGTAAATGCCTTAATAGAGGGGTCATTACCTGTGCTCTCTCTACGACTGGATTAAGCCCACTGCTGCTGAGGATGGATTGGACTAATAAACTCCGGAGCCCATAGAAAGCCTGCCGTAGTTAACAGCAGGGAAAGCAATCAGTGGGCATGTTATAGTGTAAGCATTATTGTAGGAAAGCTTTCCTTGCTCAAGGATCCCCAGGGCAGGGAGAGGGTGGGCTGCTTGGGCCACTCTATTTTCTTCAGACTCCCTTGCTTCAGTTGTCTCAAAAGTTGAAAGGGGGTATGTTAATTTGTTCTAAGAAGCAGGCTGAGCTGCATAATAGCAACTGCAGGTGACACAGAGCCTATCCCACCCCGAGATTTGCAGAAATCTGGCTTGCCACTATAGTTAGAGTTCAGGTCAATCAGCTGCAGAGAACATCTCTGAGCACAACTCTCCTTTTGCTGCCCAATATGCACATTCTCCTGTGGTCCATCTATTTATTTCTAGAAGAGCAGGGCTGCTTTGGCATTGCTTGCAGTTACCATTATGCACAGTGTGTGTCTGGTCAGAATGCATTATTGTGTTCATTGCAAAGCCCAAATCATACATGTCCATGTCTACAGGTACAGCAAAACAGAACATTTGAACAGTTTATAAAACCAAATGAGGACTTTCTTTTCTAGGGCCAAGTGTTATCTGGGTGTGAGCTTTCTTTTTGCTGATCTCTAAGTGATGAATGTAGCTGAAGAGAAAGGACTACTCATGTGAATAGCTGCACATAATCTGTTCGATCATAGTCAAGTCCCCGGTCAGATGTGGGTTTATTGTGGGGGAGAAGAATTTTTCTTTCCTGTCCAGTAACTCTGCACAGCATGGTGTGTGCACGTTTAGTCAAGTGGTCACTAAGTGCTTGCCACCTCCTGGCTGGGCTAGCCACATTTCTTGTTCATGGAGCAGCTGGGGCCATCGGTGCATGAGGCTGGTGCTGTTGACAGAGGCAACAGTTTGCCTGGAATGTGGAGAGTCATAAAAGCAGCTGGGAGCCTTTTCCCTCTGGCCAAGTGGCTATATTTGTATTCACCAACTAGAGGCATGTGCAGGCGTTAGAGAAATGGCTTTTGTTTTTTTAATAAAGGTCTTATTGTTGTTGGGACTTGTGGTATGGTGGTATGCGGAGCAGATGTTTCAAGGACCTTTCTGTATTAAGTCTTTATTATATAGGTGCCTGTAAGTGTTGGGATTGGTATTAATGACTCAGACTATGTCAAGACCATGCTCCTCTGTTCCCTGGGACTGGGGACATATGTATGAAGGACAAGTCTTTCTGAAGGAGTTGGTATTCTCATCATTGGATGCGCATTTAGGGCAAGTGACAGGAACTAAATGCAAGACTCAGATTTTCAACTGCAGTGTACTGAAGTGCTAAACAAATAGCTGCTCAGATGAAAAGACAACCCTTATTAGGTTGGGGTCCTTCCTAATTGTGTGTCAACTTTTACTTTTGAAAATTGATTTATCTGCAACGTAATACCAAAGTAAATCATTCCTTTCAATGTCATTTTGGCTTTGTTTCTGAGTTGCCTTTTGAAGGAGCAGTTATCTGTTGTCAGCAACAACATGCCCCCTGCCTTGTCATTGCCCCAGGTTATTGTTGAGCAATTATTCTTCCTTCTTTAAAAATATATGCATGCAGGTTTCTTCTGCCTTTATACTTGTGGCTAGCCATCCATGCAAATCTATCATAATCCCAATGCAACGGTACACCTCTTCCTAGCCTGACTGTCCTCTGACCCTCATTCTCCCAGATGTTTTCTTCTGCCTTTCTTTTCCATGCTGTATGAATATATCCTACTCTCTGGTATTGTTCCTGTTTCTTTTAATGAAGTAATTATTGCTTTTCCTTAAGTGTCCTTGCAATGGGATTTCATTCTTACTCACCAACACAGTATATTTTGGTACTGCTGTCCGTGTTTCATATATACACACACTTAGGCCTCTTTTACATTTTGCTTTTCATGCATTTTGATGTTCTCTAACAAAATGTGCCAGCTTTCATCTATGGTCTCTCCTTTTTGCCATCCTTTCTCCCTTCTGCCTATTGTCTTCCCCTTCTTACAGACCAGGACTATACTTCCTTGACTTCTTTTTGCTTTGAACTCACAGGAAGATTATGGCTAGACACAATTAATTTATCTGAGTCTCTAGGTTGCTTCGTTTCAGGGTAACAAGCTCTTCTGCCAAGCCACAGAATCTGTGGCCAATCATTTCTCATCCTTCTGTCTGGCATGTACCTCACCTGCTATGTCCTTCCTCTTCTTCTTTCTTACTGAAGGTCTGTCTTTTTAGACATTATGGATAATTTTTTTTCTTTCTGTTTTGGCAGCTCAGTCAGCTCAGTTTGTGTCAGAGACACTTTTAAAGCTGTAAAGGAAATTTTGTCCTCTCTGCAAATAGTACTCGGTTTCTCATTCTGCTGCAGAAAGACACGCCTTTCCTATAGTCTCAGAAAACTGAGGCTCACCCTTACTAACACTATTTTTAAACTAGGTGTTAACATTTCTCATACGCTTTCTTATTTCAGACATAGCCCAGAGGGACGGTTTTTAAAACACTAACCTGACATTCTACTGATAAAGGGATTAAATGAAAGTATTTGCATAATGTCTTCCAAAAAGATGGACTTTATGATAGATGACACCAAAATATATTGCATAAGAATGTGAATCATTTGGAAGGGGAAAAAGTGCAAGTAATTTGTAAAGAGATTAACAGAGTAGAACAGGGCTATGTTGGACATTGATATTGTGAAATAGTAGGATTTCATGATGTCAATTGTTACACAGCATCTTACTGAAGAGACCTGCCCACCCTAACTTCCTCATTTCACTACAGGATGATCCTATAACCAAAGAAGCCCAGACTGGTTAGCTTCAGAAAGAACCATTTTGCAGCCACCTTCAGAAAAAAAAGGAGTATTAGCTGTTATGTTTTTGTATCACAGGATGAATTTGAATTAATATTTTCTCCATTTTTTTGGCTTTATTTCAGAAGTACATAGTTTGGTGGGAGGGGGGATTTAACAAGCTTTAGGCAAGCTTTGCTAAATCCACAGTATACAGGGTACTGGACGACATGCACTGGAATGCTGATTCCATGAGGCTTGGAGTCTTATCGTGTCTTCAGGCAAGGAGTAGAAATGCTTTTACATTAGACTTGCAAAATGTAATGTGCAGTGCAGTACTTTCTGCCTGAACCGTTCTGTCAAGTTAGCGCAATTAGGTGTTACATCCCATTTTGAACCTTCTTCTTTTTATTTTTTGGTTTTGTTTTAAGAAAGTGTAAGTCATACAACTGTTCTAGGAATGCTCTGAAGATTTCAGAGAGAATTTGAAATTGTGACATCAGCTAGAATAAATATATCAGTTGATGATCTTTAAGGTCCCTTCCAACCCAAACCATTCTATGATTCTATGATTCTTTGATTCTATGATTATTTGACAGATAGAACCAAGATGCATAACCTACATTCAATTCTTCATTCTGTCATTGGTCTACTAAGCTGAGAGAAGTTAAATCCTTTCTTTTGTCTTTATTTTTGCAGGTCTAATGTGGTCCCTATTCCTGTAATTGTTGACGGCCTCTTATTCTTGTTAATGCATCTAATCTCAAAACATACCTCTGAGGGAGGGAAATACTATCTTTTCCAAATGTAGATGGAAAACTGAGACATGGAGGCTTGTGTTCATACCACCAAGCATGATCAAATAATATTTGACTCCAACAACTTTGGATAGAGCCAGCAGCTTTAGAGAGCAGATGATCTGAGTCACCTATCTCTCTGTTGAGTAGTAATCATAATAATCTCTGCTGTAATAAACACAACGGTTAAATTAGGCTGAATTTGAGAAGGGCTCTGCTGAACAGACCTCTGAGAGACAAAGGGTGTTTTTTGCAAAGACATTTTGATGTATAACTCACTGAAATCAAAGAGAAGGTCTGTGGCCCAGGGACTTTGCCCTGGATTGCCCACTAGGTCTGTTGCACAACAAGGAAGTACTGGTGGGTGCAGCTTTACAAAGAGAAAATCTTTGTAATTTTCTGTTTTCCTAAGTGGAAATTCCTAAATAAGTGCAACCTTCCTGTATGACATATACGTAAAGTTTCTCTCCTCTAAAATGCAGACAATGAGTCTAACTTGTTTTTCAGATGAAGGGCTCTACATCAATCTGAAGATTTTTTTTATTTAGTAATAATTGTGCTTTGACTAGGAATAAAAATGTAGGTTCCCATTGTCTCTGTGAGGTCATGTGCAAACAGAAATACAGGAGAAATTGCCAAAACAACTGATTAACTATCATTACTTAGCTAATATTTGCTTCCTGTCTCGGAACTGGCTTTTAAGCATAAAAGAAAAACAGGTGAGAAAATATTGTGCTTTGTGGATGAATTGCAGTACCAGCCTCTGGAAGGAACAGAGACTTACTGTTATGCTCAGAAAACAGGTTTTTCCCCTGATTAGAGATCTGGGCTCCAAACTCACAGGCTGCCTATGCTGACTGCACAAAGCTGCTTTCAAAACTGCACTTGCTTGCTACGCACTGGAGCCTGCATGTATGGCCACGTCTGCTGCAAGGTTGCCGTCTCTGTAGCTGGCAGGACTCAGGTGCCCTAGCAAGGCCAATGGGCTTGTACGTGCCATAGCCAGCTGCCTTCAGGCAGTTTGCAGGCTGCCAAGGTGCTGCTGCATGGATGGAGCACGGAGCATGCTGCTCATCTGCTGTCTGCAATACATACAGATGCATCTGTACTGTCTGGTTGGTTTCCCTATTTCTCTGTGCTAGGCTTTCCCTTGAGTCCTTATCAAACTTGCTAAATGCATCCACCCCTGGGAATGATGCTTGGTCCACAGGAAAAGTGGCTTGTTTGCACCCTGCTAAGAGCTGGTTCCTTCCCAGCAGCCTGGTGGTTTCCCTTGTATCCACATGATGAAGCACTTGGCCTTCTGGGTCTCTTCTGGGCCCTTTGGCTCTAAGATGTGATCATTACTTTTCTGCATGTTTTTTGTTGTTGTTATTGTTGTTTTCTTCTTGTTTAGAGCATCAAAAATAACCTGAGGCATGGGTTGCAGCCCACCAGAGTGATATTTCCATAACAAGAGATGTGCCAGGAGGGCTTATGGCAGGTGTTTGTCAGTAATGAGACCTGGTGAGATATTGTTGGAGGGCTGGTTAGCACCAGGCAGGGTTGATAAGGAACAAACCCTCATCCAGGCCACCTTTTGGGAGTGATCTGTTTCCAGGACTTCCCTTGGTTTTGTATGGAGAAGATCAGTTGGTTCTCTCCAAGAAAGAGTCTGGGAAGGAAGTGGCAATTCTGCAATATCGGGATATCACAACCCGAGAGTAAACTGGGAGTTAACTTGGTGGGCAGCGTAGGTTTACCAGTTATCTTCAATACGTATGTGCTAGTTTGCATCTGAACTCTGGTCTGGGGCGGCCAAAGTGTTTTTCTTACAGTGCAGAGCATAGTTCATAGCCTATGGCTGCTCTGATGTGGATCAGTCTTCTCTTCTTGGACTGGAGCTCAGGGCTTGAGGTCTTACAAAGACACTGTAAACACAACTTTAGTCTCTCCATTCCCTTGAAATTCCTGTGATTTACCCTAGGAAAGAGACCACTATAACCTGGGAGGAAGAGGCCTGGATTCATTATCTTGCTCTACCACCATGGCTCTGGTTCTTTTTGCTTAGATATTAACACACGCCTTCCAGGTCTTGTCTATCTTATATTGAATCCTCCAGTGGACATGCAGCTTCTGCTGTGAAAAAGTGTTTTTGCAAGAACATGTTATATCCATTCCCTGCAAAATGAGCTACTCCTCAAAAAAGATGCTGCTGCCAGCCTTGTGAATCTGTCAGGAGGCTTATGGTTATGCTTATGCGAAGCTGTGGTAAAAACGTGTTAACCCAACTAATGGACTTGACTGGTCTGAAGAATTTTCAAGTATGGGTCTGTCCTAAGCCTCAGCTTTTCCATTTGCTACCTGGAGCTGGTAGTGCTATGGTAACACAGGAAAGCCTCCCGAATTCCTGACCTGGGAGATGGGTTTCATATGAGGCAATACTGCTGCTCAGAAGCACCTCTGCTCCTGCCCTTGCCTCTGCCCTCCAACATTGGAAGGGAATAAGGGTCTCCTAACCACTTTCTCCACTTACACACAACTGCAGCCATTTGTTGCTGACCCAGTACAAGAACTAAGTCTGACAAAATGAAGAAGGAAAGGCCAAATGCTGCATTGACAATATAGGCACAGGAATGGACGTGTTTTTGTCTAGGGACTTCTTGTCTTCTTTTACAAGTGCACAACACAGCCATCCCCTTAGTCCTGATCAGAACCTTCCTCCCAAACACCAAGCTCATTTTCCCAGTGATCCACAGAGCTCTGGAGAGAAGTTTTAATTCCTCTTGCACCAGGGGGAGGCTTGCAACTGACTCCACCAAGGTGGTAGCTTGCTGGAAGTGGGGAGTTCTCATGATGGGCTGGATGCCTTGGGAACCGCAGGCAGTTCACTCCCTGTCATACGGCAGCGTGGTACAGTGGGGGAGTGTGGGGACCACAACAGACGTTGCCTGTGCCCTTTTTGTGTCTCTCTGGATCAGTGCTCTAGAGACAGGACAGTGAATCATTGTGGTCGGGTGGCATGCAGCTCCATGAAAAGAGAGCGAGTAAGCATTTATGGATACACAGTGTTAATGCATGAGCAAGCATTAATGGGTACACAGTGTTAATGTACAAGACATACTGGGAAGGAAATTGGAGGAGAAAATCTTTTTGTGTCGCACCTGTGCTATGTGAGAATTGAGGGTACCGAAAAACTGCAGAGACCCCTGTGCATTTTACTTATTGTCAAAAGTCTGTTTGCTTTTGAAAAAAAGAGAGGATGTTTCTGGTGTGTGAACAGTCTAACCTGACCTGCTCTTCCCTGTACTTATAAGAAGTAATAAATACCACCCAGACCTGTATTGTCTGCATAACTCAGAAGGAATCTATAAGAATTTTTGTGACTGAGTCACAGTAAGAGGAAATATCTATCTACCTGTTCTAGCAAATAAGCACCCGATGTTCTGCATAACCAAGGTTAAGATTAGATACTGCACCATATGGGAAAGCTTTCCTGTTAGGAAATTGGATGTAGTTAATTTCTGATGGTGAGTAATTCATATGTTCTTTGTACGTTAGTAATTTAGCACCTATTATTATATGACTTCATGACATCACTTCTCCAAAAACTTAGAAAAATATCATGCAAGTTCCTTAAAGTTTGGTTGGGGAAATCCCCAGACTCTACTATATAAGACCTCCTTTGTCCCTTTGCTGTCACATCTGCTGGCTGAGAAGATGAAGCACATGCAGGTGGCTGTGCTGCTCCTCATGCAAAGCGTGATTGCTCTGGCTACAACAACAACAGCAACAGACCTGGTAAGATGGGGGTCTCATAACCTGAGCTTTAGTGCCTCCTTGTCTTCCCATGTAATTTAGACTGCTGAAAATTCTTTTAAGGTTACTGGAAAATTATTAGGCAAATGTTGAGATCTCTGCATGGAGAAAGTTTAAAGTATTCCTCCATCCTCCCCCCAACTCATGTATAGGGACTGGGGAATAAATGTGAAAGTGAGGCACAGGTTTAAAATCAGAGTCAAATTCTGCCTTTGGTTAGATGAGTGCAACTCCCAGTGAGGATCTGAGTGGATATTAAATGCTCTGTGTAGCTTCTAATTAATTAGCAAGGGCTTATAGCAGGAAAGGATCCACATCTTTGATGTGGAAGAAGTTGGGAGGTGGGGGCTTTCCCATTTGCATGATTGCTGTCATACTCTGTGACCACATACTCTGTGACATGAAAGCCATGTTGTGTGGTTTTTGTGGGGTACTCTCTTTCTTCCCCACAAAACTGTATCTGGTTGGGCAAGAAAGGAGTTCAAATCAAAGCCATCTATCAGACAAAAAATACCACAAACCCAATAACAAATCTGGGGAGAAAGGGAGGAGAGACAACTTTGAAGAAAAATTTTAAGCATAAAAAATTATATTAGTGCAAAATTTGCTTTGGTTTTGTACTTCTTATTTTTATTTTTTTAATTTAAAACTGGGCTTAAATTAGCAGAAGAAAATGTTTGTGAATAGCTTAAAACCTCTTCCAAATGGAACAAAAGACTTTGGGTTTATTTGACCCAAAGTGACTGCCTTTTGGTATTTTTTAGTTAAAATTTGGAAAAAAACCTTTTTGGCTCCCAATGACTTTCTGATTTGTCTTGTTTTGGCATCAACCAGAAAAATCCTGTGTGCCCCTAGTTATATTTTTTGAAGTTTGGGAGCACTGTGAGTGCAGGCAGTGAAGTCAGCATCTCCCAAGAAGGTGCTTTTATCTGCTCAAGGAATGAAAAATTGCAAAAGTTAAGATGGAGATGTAAATATATGTTGATGAGCTGAGGGTAGAAAGCTTAATATGGGAGATATTTCTCCTCAGTCTGCTTAGCTTTAATCTAGTCCTGAATTTGTGTAATTTATACAATTTGTGGTGCTCTCTGCCCTAACACTGTTGTTACTAGCTC
>RSEF01000001.1:190235996-190274817 GCA_003993805.1 Himantopus leucocephalus
CCCCCCCCCCCCCAATTTTCAGTGTAATCATCTGAGCACACAAATACTTGTCCAAATGGGTTTATTTGACAAACTGTCCCACAAAAGGTTGTTTACACTGTGTCTTTTAACAGACCTGCCCTTTGCCAGCCATTTGGATTTCCCCACCATTCCCTCGCTCAGGAATGGGGCTCCAGCTGGGATTTGGGAAATGCAGAAAGACGCAGGGCTAGGTGTCCCATTGCAGGTGAACACCATTTGATGTTCCATCTGTCACACCATTCGACATTGAGGGTGTCTTGCTGCAGTTCCTGGTTTACCACAGATTNCATCACAGTGATGCAATGTGCTCCACACACTGTGTGGGGATGAAGCAGAACTTTAGGGACACACGTTACAGTGCCAGAGTGACAGCCGCTCTCCTTGCTGTGACAGGAAGGCAGGTGCCAGCCACAGATGAAAGTTAAAGGGGATGTTTATAGTCTTACTACATAAAAGACTACCAAGATGGACCTGGCTGTATCCTTGGCAGTGTGGCCGTTCCCCCCAGCGTTCCCTCCCTGTGGTGGGATGCTGCCCCCTCCGTGGTGCTGGTAGCAGAGCAAGATATGTTCCCCAGCCATCACAGCTCTCAGCCTGACAGCTTGGTGTGAAAGCGGCAGCGAGTCCCACACCGAGAGGAGTGGCGAGGAGCAGACATCCCTGCCTGGAGGACAGTAATCTCTGGATTTAGGGCAGGGGGGCACAGTACTGTCATTTTAGACTGCCACGCAATCTGCCAAGGCTGCCTGTCAGAGCCCCAGCTCACACCTCCAGGGCAGGCTGAGCGTCCCCTGCCTTGAACTGATCACACACAGCCTTTCTTCAAGAAGAGGTGTCTATGAAGTGACACTGTGCCTGGGGAAACATTAGTCGCCTCAGCAGCAGATCAGAAAAGCCAATAATTTTACAATTGCTGGGGATGGCTCCCATAATAAAATCAAAGTGCTTTGGAGCTGCAGGATGGAGGCTAGCTGGTGGGGAAGGGACAGTGCCACATGAAGGAATTCACACTGAAAAAGGCTTTCCTTTGCTTTTTAGACCACTCATACGACCCTTGCGTATCTGACTCAGCCTCACAAGATGACTGGTGGCCTGCACACTACCCCAAAGGTATGACCATTACTGTTCTTCAATGAAGTCCAGAAAAATACAAAATTAGGAACTTGGGTCCCATTTTTTAAGTACCACACAGTCAGTTAGAAATTTAACCTTGATACACATTCATCATTTAGGCTGCACAGGAAAAGGCATTTAGGTGTTGTGTATCCAGGATTTTAGGCAGTAGCAAATTCCCAAAATCACTGGTGCTGATACTGTATCATTCAATGCCTTAAGTCACATCCAAAGCTCTGGCATTGCCCTTGTGACCACTGAACTGCACTACAGACATGAAACAGCTGGGGCCATAGGGGTTTGATGGCAATGTACCAAACAGTTTGGTGGTTACAGCCTCCCTAGAGGAGGGGGAAGACCTCTTTTCAATTCTGTCTTCCCATGTAAACTGCAGCAGGGCCTTGAAACTCTCTTCTGAGAAGCTCCCAATTGTAGTTGCTGTGGGTGAGAAAATCTTGATTCTTCCTATTCTATGTAGCTCAAAATTTATTCCACAATTTTCAGATAGAGGGACCTGAATCTGATTTCCATGCCTTCCAGTACAGTGCTCAAGTCCATGGTCTGCAGATTTCAGGATTTGGTTTCTTTCCCTCTCTCTCTCAGTGACTCCTTAATAATGCGTTTCCTCTGGAGCAGATTCAATGGGACACACTTGGTCTGAATGGTCCTGCAACCTAGTATCAAGAACAGGGTATGTCCAAAGCACAGCTCCAGATCAGGTCAGAGATGGTAGACAGCTTGATGGCAGGTCTTTGTTGTCCAGGCTAGCCCAGTGTGGCACCTGGGATGTGTGAAGGGACCTCTTCTGAGAGAGAGTTACATCTCTGGCTCCAGTAGAGGGTTTAGAAAGTTAAATGGAGTTAGGGGTCTCTCTCTGAGTCTCAGTAGCAGGACCCAAATCTCATCCATCTCCTTGCCCAGGTGAGGTGGCTTCTGTCCTGGCTGTGTGATTTCTGTGGATCCCATTCTTTGACTTAGGAAGAGCAAGTAGCTAATTCAGAGCTCTGAATGCCACTGGGCTACAGTGTAGCTGGAAGTTAAGCACTGAAATAGCTAGGCTGTTTCGACAATGTAACCCGAAGTCCACATTTAAGCAGCTGAATACATTTCCTGGTTTTGAGAAAATCGAGTACCTATCGGCACCTACTCCCTTTCTTATATTGAAGGGATGTGGAAAAGGAACATTTCATGCCCACACAGAGAGGACTCAGAGGTGCAGAAACATCTAAGTGACTTAGGGACCTATTTTTCATGGTAATTTACGTACTGATAGCCATATCTTCAAAAGTACTTGGAGACTTAGAAATAGTTTGCAGTGTGTTCCCAGTGGGATTTTCAGAAGTGCTTCGGTAACCTACCTGGCAGGGAAATCAATGGAAGTTATGTGCTGGGACATCCTGGAATGCCATGAGATACTTCTCTGCTTCCTTTCATGTTAAATGTCTTCAGCGGTCTGTCTATGAGTGAAATTTTAAGGCCCATGGTACTTCAGTAACACAGATAAAACGTCTTTTCATGCTTTCTTTCAAAATGAGATGCATGCTGTTTGTTATGGCTGCGGTAAAGAGGTTGCCAGAAGTGTGAACTGGGATCATTCCTGCTTGCTGCTGTTGTCTTCTTGGACTCACAGATCAAGGCAGCTTTGCTGCTGGCCATCAGCATGTGTCCTAGGCTGCTTTGGCAGCGAAGAAGTTAGTTGAAATCACTGTGAAAAAGCAAGGGAAGATGTGCTGAAATGTCAGCTTTTGGTAGATAGTTTTGTTGTTTGCTTATTTATTTTTAAGAGGGAGAGAGAAAGAGAAAACACATGAATAACACTGGGATTTCTGCAAGGCAGGAGGAGGGATTGCACAAAGAATTGTATTTAAAGACCAAGTGTGGAGCTTTAAAGTATGCAACTGCATTGAAGTGTGTGCCAGAATATTTTAAAGTAACATCAAATATCTTTATTAATAAATTTGTGATAGGTTTATGAACCCGGAAACATTTTGTGTATAGACAAAAAAGAACTGCTCCAAACACACTCAGTATTCAGCCCAGCGTTTATAGGAAATTATGTCCTTTGGCTGTAAATTATGGCAAGAACAAGAATTGCCAGCCCTGACCTTTCCATACACCATACACATTGCTCCAGTGGTGATGCTTTGAGCATGCAGACTACTAGGACAAGGCGATTCATGCTAATGGCACGTGCAATAGCTTTGCAAACTATCAACGCATGTGGATGGGCAGGCTGTGATGTGTGGGTGTTGTGTGCAATATTTTGTAGCAAAGTAAGTATCTCTACCTTAGGCTGAACCTCCATATTTAATTCATCACCTTTCAGTGGTGTATAATTACATGCATATGTCTATTTGCTGGGGCTGACTGAGAAACTTCAAATGAAGCATTTGTCTTTTCAAAACTTTCCCTGTTACTAGTTCTATTTTGGTGCTTTTATCTCTATGGGTGGAAATGACTAGATGATCTAATCGATTCAGATTAACAGAACAGTAACTATAAGACCTAACTTACTAAGTTATTATTTTCCTGCTGTTGTGTGCTTTTCCATCTGCTAGAAAAGTTATTTCAGTATCTTAGGGACATTGTCCATAAGATTGGGAAAGTAAGAACTATTATATGCCTCTGTTTTTCCAATGGTAAAACCTTTACAGTAATATTTAACTATTTTCAGACAGATTTGTAAGGCTGAGTCATAAAAATTGCTAGATATTTTGAATTCCTTGGAAGAAAAAGGTGAAAGATGTCTAGTAACAAAGTTGTTGATCTCATGATTGCCACAGCTCATATTATTGTCAGATGTTAACTCCCGATTTCAGAGAAGAATATTAACACTTTTTTCCTTACCTATTTGTTATTGCAGCTCTTTGCCAATGTGTCTGGCTCTGTGGATGACAAGGGAACTTGTCAATGCTCTGTGTACTTGCCGGATACCACCTTTCCAGTGCAGAAGGCTGAGGAATTGGAAATTATAGCTGCAACGCTCTCGGAGAAATTTGAGTTAGAGCTTTCTCAAGTAAGGTGTTCTTTTCTCATAAATATACCAATTGTATGTTTGCTGAAAAATGGTTGCCTGTGAAAAAGTACAGCAGTCAGCGCTTTTCTGTGACATGTCTTTCAAACAGTGGGAAAGAGGGCTCTGCAAGAACAAGGAGAAGGGTGACTAAATCTCAAATCTTTGACATTGTAGCATGTCATACATTTGAATATCCTTAGGTCTCTTTTCTAGGCCTTTGTAGCTAGAGGCATATGGTATTTTTGGAAGAATGGTTATGTTTTTCCTCTTTTGGCTCAGTTTTATTGGTTTGTGATTGCTACACAGAGCTATAGGAAGCCAAGCCTCCTGCTCTTTCATGTGTTATTATTTGTATCAAGCCAGCCAGATTGCAAGAGGGAAATGAAGGGAAAGAGGAGAAAGGTCACCACAGCCCAGAGTGAAGAAGTAGGTGAATATTTATCCCTTCACTTCTTCTCTCAGAGATTAAAAAAAATATAAAAAAATCAAATATCTTCCTTGTCAACATCTGAAGCTGTGGCAGCGAGACTGCTGAATTATGCATTGCTGTTGAAGTCAAACACACCTTACACTACTTTGGCTGCTTGTTGCATGAATTCAGATCCATTTTTTGAGGAACTCAAGCAAACCCACACATGCTGCAGTGCACTGGGTGAAGCTGCCTGCGAAGACAGAAATCTGTCTTTGACTTTTGGTAATGGATAAATATTCAGGATTCAGATTAGGTGTCCAGCAGAAAGTGTTTTCTTCAGGAACCAAGCATCTTAAGAAATGAAGTGTCCTTGAATTAATCAGCAGAAAAGGCACAGCATTAAATTATAAATTCTAACCATAAATATTCATAACCCTCCTCTGGTATAATCAAGAACAGATAAGAAGTTGTGCATAAAAAACAGAACAACAGGCGGAGGATCCTGTGGTAAGATCTTTCAGTTCAAATCATTTGTTTTGAAAGAACTGGAGCTAACAATGAAACACATTCAGCTGTCAGCAGGGATATGAAGGGCAAGTTGACAGAAGTCTCACTGCCACCAAGCACAGGAGTTACCTGATCCCTTGCAGGATGAAGGTGTAGCTCAGAGTTAATGATCCATGAAAATCACTGAGATTTCAGGTCCCCATACTGTTCCCACTGTGGTCAGTGCCAGGATTTTAAGCTAATTGCACTGGGACAGGATCAGGGGCATGATTCCCAGCCAGAAAGTTGCCGTGATTCTTCCAGGTGTTTGTGTACCCCCTTTCCCAGTCACTTGCCCTGGTGTAACCAGTCTCTTACCAGTACTTTCCTCAGAATGGTGCATTTTGCCTTTAGGATGTGTGACATATCTGCTAGTCCCATACAGATCTGCAGAGCGTCTCAAGAGTTGCTTGACCTCTCTGTGTGGACAACCTCAGGTCTCCATTGAATTCAGGCTTCTTGCTCATATAAAGACACAGGTTACTATAGATATCTAAAATTAGGATGGCACCTGTGCTGTCATCCTTAGGTGCCCAGCAGTGTCACACAGTGTAGACGCTGACCTTGGCTTTTAATTCTTGCTGCAGACAGTGAAAATTCTTGACCTAACTCAGGCTTCACTGAATTTCATCCTGTCGAGACCAATCAGCCAAGCAGTGTTACAATGCATCTAGTTAGATAAAGTGTGACATATACTTTGGTGTGGATCCAGGCAAAGAGATACTTTGGGTCAGAAATGCATTTTGGTGTAACCCTGTGTGTAAGATTTTTCAGTTATGATATTGTTCTCCTGTAGAAAGAAGAAAGCTGCCAAGCATTGCCATATTGATATCTGAACTTAAGTAATCTCAGATCTTGTGATGCATGAGTCTCCATGCATAAAAATTGTTCACCTTTCCCCTTGTGGAAAAAAACCTCCTTATACAATCCTGTACACTAATTTAGTCTTGATAATACTCATAGAAAGAAGGAAATAATGAAATGGAGGAAAGCCCAGTTCTCATTATTGATCATTACTAGAAATGATCCTGAGCAAAATCCTGGGGAATTATGCTCAAACATAACCTAGTCTCACCACAGGGGTAGGAATTTCTACTGAGTGCTTGCATTTTTGACTCTGAGAACCTGTGCTTTTTTCACTCTCCTAAAACACCCTTTGAAGCTCATGGGAGCTTTTCCTGGGTAAGAGCTGCAGGATTGGACCCTCTTAAGGATGCTTTCCATGTGCTAGAAGTCCCAGATAAACAACCTGATTGAATCGTTAACCTTTTGCCTGATTGTAGGCTAATTCAAAAAGCAAGGGGGTCCTTTTATAGAATCAGCAGGCAAGGAAGCTTGCAGATAAAGAGATGCTCTCATGTGCCAAATGAGTACAAACCGTAGGCTGAAAATACCAGACTAATTTTTCCTCTGTCACATCAACCTTTGCCAGCATAATTATGATTACAGAAGAAAATTAACCTTTCAAAGCAAAGCTGGAATTGGCTGCTCCTCTCAATAGGAAAGGAGAGAGGACACCTCCATAACAGGGATGGATCAGCACTTCATCCCAAGGAGAGAAAGTGCCTTTCAGAACTTGGCTCACACAACATCCTCACGTAGCAAAAACAGGAGAAAAAAGCATGCCTGCCCTCTACCAGGAACAGCTGTTTTCAAAATAGGTTGACCTGCAGCAGAATTCTTCTGGGTGTCATCTTGCAGACTGCTTGCCAACCATGCTTCTTATGGGTCCGTAGAGGTCAGGCCTGCCCCAAGCCAGTGTCCTGGGCTGAGTGACTTTGTAGAGTTGCTGCTTTTGTCTCTTCTTTCTCATCCTCCCTCAGTCCTCTCACTTTTTTTCTTTTACACCTTGATCTTGCACCTTTGTTCCTCCTTCTGTACTCTCCAAGTGCATGCTGGAGAAGTGTCTCTTTGCATGCTGCAAAACCTGTGTTGATAAATACCAGTTGCGGGTAAATGACACAGTAAATAAGCGTTGCAGGTTTTTCCTGCCCTTTTCATTCCATGAGGCTGACAAAGCTTGGAAAAGAGGAAAAACTGAAACTGAGGAATGTTTTTCCTACATATGCCTCACATGGCTCCATTCTCTTCCTATAAAGAGCTAATACAGGCCCTACGCGCTCATCATACCCTACTCTAGGCTTTTATGACAAATGTGGCAGCAATCAGTACCAGTTATTGTTCTGTATGCCTAAATATGCGATATGCACAGAATTTCTGTGCCAGTCTGTCAAGAGACAACAGTCAGTCCCTAGCAGGTAGCTACAGTAGAAGACCAGGGATTACAAGCTGCTTAAATCTTTCTGCCAAGTGACAGAGCAACATCATGTTCCTTTTTCAGCTGATATTTCTAAACTACAGAAACTCCTGAGCCAGATCTGAGCAGGTGGGAATGTCCACACAGGGCATTGCAATGCTTGACATATGTGCTGGATTTGTCTGCAAAAGCGGTATAGACCTGTTAGAGCAGCACTGCTGAGAAAATTATATTTGTCCAATAATTCGCCAGGGGAGCTATTAGCTTGAGTTCATTACAATGCTGGTGTGGCTGTATAGAGCACTGCAGAGTGCTGGGGCTAGTTCAGGCTCAACTTGTATGGATATCTCTCGGCTATATTCCACTGGATGGTGTTGACGTGTCCTTAAATGACCTAGATGGTCGACTGAGTGAAAACCCTCTGATGTGGGAAGAGAACTTCAGGTCTGTGCCCTGCAGCACTCTGCAATCAGGGCTGAAATAACTATGTACGCCTTGTTCCAGCCCTCAGCATTTTGACCAGGCTCTCAGGATCCTGGAGAAAACTTCAAATTCGCAGGTTTCTCACTAATGAGTAGCCATCACTAACTCCAGCAATCTGTTCATTTCAGTGGCTTGTAGATTTGGTCTATACTGCAGCATTACTATTATTATTATTAGTAGTAGTGTTAGTATTGGTATTACTGTAAGAAAGGTTATTAATACCTAGATAGATTTTCAAATACCTCTATGATACACGGTTTCACACAGTAGAGCAGTTTTGTTCAGACATGGGCTTGCTTTGTATTTCTCAGGCTGTAATCGTATATGCTTGGTTGTTTGTTGTGCAAACTCTAGGCACGCAGTTTAAATACTGACTCTTCAAGAATTTTTTCAGAAGACTTTTTTGAGGATATCTTTCAACTCCAAACTGATTTTGGTGATAAGTGAAAGTGTGAGGTCCCACTACATCTGGCTTTTCCAAGAACATTGTTCAGTTCTTCCTTCCCTTCCCTCCTGAACAGATGATTGTGTCAGATAGGACAAGGGATCCCAGCTGGTTTTTTTTTTTTTTTTTCAGCCAGATACAAGGAGCTAAGTCTAACTCTTTATATGCTATTATTTGTTTATTCTTAATCATAATAAATAGCCTAGTTATTCCAAAGCTTGAAGTTACCCAGGCTTGACCTGGGAGATCTACAGCATCCAGTGTTATGAGTCAGGGTGCTGCTGCTGCAGCTTGTGGAGACATGCCAATTTATATCAGAGCAGCTCAAAGTCTGGCTGCACACATTTAGAACAGAAGATCTGTTTCAAAACTGGATTTAAGTGCGTGGGATTGAGCAGCCTGATTTTGGTGTACGTTATGTATGTGCATGCAGAGGGGTTCATTTGGATTTATAGTGTAGTTGAGACACTACTGAAAATTATACTTTTGATGAGAAGGTCTTCTCACTTCCGGTTCTCCTTCTTAAACCACATCACCATCTTATGATCTGAAAGGGTCCTTTCTGCCCTTCATGAATTTCCATGCCGTGAGCTCCTATACCTCTTCTTTGGTACACAAAAGATTCAGTCAAAATTGAAAGGAATTATTTGATAAGTATGTTTATTAGGGTCCCAATTCCAGGGGCTGCTGCTGGAAGAGGAGAACAGGGAGTCCGTGGTCTTCATGTAATGACAGGATTTTAGAGGTCATTCCAGAGCCAATGGGGAAAAATACTGACTTTCATGTTATGTTAAAATACTGCAAGAACGGTTGAGATGATGTGGGCTAAAAATCTTTCAGTCAAAGATGTAATAGTTATGGAAATCATAGTGCTGTAGAGAGAGGGATTTATACTACAAACACCATCTGAGAGTATAAATATGGAGTTACTGGTGCAACAAGATAATTATATTTTTTCCTACTTCCTACCTTTTGTGATACAATTGTATTGATTTAAGGGAAAACAGACATGAATTTTATGACACATATAGGAGAGAAATTATGTATGTTTCCCAAAGTGTTAAATTTCAAGGAACTAACATTTTCCAAGGAATGTTCCAAATCCATATAATATTCTTAACATTCTGCATCACAATGCTTCTGCTGTGACCTTTACCTCAGCAGATACACGTGTGAAAATATATTTATGCGGACAACTGTTTAATGGTTCAAAGGCTGAAAAGGCTGCTATGTAAATTACTTTACCTAAAGCCTGCAATAAATTTTACACTTTCATTTAAACCAGATTTGATTTTTAACACTGTGTTTAAACATTCCCCACAAAGACAAACCGCAAACCAGTTCTGCCAACTTTTGGCACAACTCAAACATAGGCAGGGTGAAATCCTATTTGGATTCAGAGTTAATAGAAAATGAAGTTGAAAAACTTGGGAATCCTTTATTACATTTTTCAGCCTCCTTGGGTTGCTTTTGTGAGATAATACACTGCAGATTTCCTAATAAAATTTTCACCACTGTATGTTCTTGGCATACTGAGGATAAAATTAGCTCACAGAAACAATATTGGCAAAGAATTAAAAAAAAATGGAAAACTGCGAGTAAAATTCTGCCTTCAGTTATCCCCAGGCATTCCTGAGGGGACTTTGTGGAACTGCCAAAAATAAATGAGGGTTAAATTTCACATTTTTTTGTGTATGTGATAAGAATTTCATTTATGTGGTTTATGTGAAGAGTATATATGTCAAGTATGTGGAAGTTATGCACGGGGTACTCAGATATATAATAAAGATATCAAACAGGCTTGTTTAATTTGCTAACCTGGACTTGAATTTGTGCCTTTTTTTTTTCCTTTAAGGTTAGAGAGTACTCAAAAATGATTGAACTGTATCAGCAGCAAATCCTTAATCTAACCATCAAAGTGGAGCATATGGAGAAGAGCAGTGTATCTTACACAGAACTGGACTTCCAGTTACTGAAAGTGGAAATCAGTGACCTAGAGAGACTGGTCACTCAGCTGAAATCCAGCCTTGTTGGAAGCAATGTCATCGTTGAGCAAATATATTTGGAGGTATTGCCAGAGTCTTAATTAGCCACAGAGGGTTCAAATATACAGATAGTCTATTATCTCTTTAGTGTTTACGTTGAGGAAATGTAGCCTGTCTCTACCGCAGCCAGTTTAGCATTTCATCAGCATAAATTAAAAGAAAGCTTGACATTAAATGTATTAACAACTTTTTCCTTGATATAGAGCGTAGAAAAGCAAAGAAACCCAAAAACAAATGGGGACCTCTTTATTTTTGCTAACTATCTGCCTGAAAGTTAACAGTTTTGCATAGTATTAAGCACATGAGCTGATTAAATTATTATAATAAATATTAATTTTTAGACCCCCATGCTTGAAAGCCTCCGTGCTTTAACTTAGATAATTATAAAATTAGCTTCTGGTTGCTAGGGCAGTGGCCCAATCAATATGAAATCAAGAAGTGGGAAAGACTATCACCTTCCCAGCAGACTATAAATCACATTTTCAAAATTGTAATTAATCACTCACCTAGAGAGAATAATTACTTCAGATGGAAAGTGAAATATCATTTCTCCATTGTCCTCTACATCATCAAGTAGGTGACTGAGAACATTATTTATCTTTGCAAATAAAATTTCCAGATATATTTGTAAGGCTGGAATAAGAAGTTTTTATATATAATAGCTAGTACTTGCCTAAGACTTACTGGGTATTTTTATACTATGTATAAAATAACACTATATTTTTGCATTATGGTATACAACTGAGTGTTAAAGCATTTCCTTGTGGTCACATACCTCTGCTGTAAATGTAAAGCTCAGGCTAGCAGGATAAGGTCTATTTTTAGGGATATTTCTTAAAACCTGTTCTGTAGCATCTTCTATGGTATGGTTAACCCTGCCTGCAAACATCTGTAAAATAAAGTTGACAGAAATTTAAACTTCTCTCTTCTTTTTTTCTCTAGATCACAAATCTGACTATACTGGTAAATGAACTAGAATCACTGGACAAAAACAATGTCCTTGCAATTCGTCGACAAATTGTGTCTCTGCAGAATCGCTTGAAAGAGTGTGAAGAGAGCGCAAACAAAACTACAGTACCCCCTTATTTCCCACCAGGTAAGCATTTCACTTATATACCAGACAAGAAACAACATACATGGGTGGAACAGTAAATGCAAAGATTTATTTGTTAATATTAAATACAATTGTAATGATACTACTTAGCTCTTGAAAAATTGAGAAGACGGGTCCTAGTGTTTTGTCAATGGGTTCAAAAGGAAAATGAGGGCAGGAAATAAACTCTTCCAGACACAGTAGCTGCTTTCAACTGGAAAAAGTTGTAATCTTCCTCTCAGCTGCAGTGTGAAAAGTGAATCTCTATCCCCCTTCTCTTTTTCAAAACAATTACCGTGGGTATTTTTGTGGGAAACTATGCTTTTTTTCTGACCAGCTTTGATTTTTAATAGTTTCTGTGAAAGTGACCTGTGTCATGGCAATTTTTCTCTAATGCTGCTTGGGAAATGTATGAGCAAGAGTTGATGTACTAAAGCTGTGGTATGCAAGCTCTGGAAGGTAGATTTGCATGAAGATTACTTTTGCTTCACAGGCAAAAGATTCTTCTAAATCAGAAGGTCAAGAACCTTGGGGAGAAATTTTGGTCTCAGGGAAATAAGTGGGAGCTTTATTACTGATTTCAACGGAACTAGGATTTTACCATTTTCTTAACTAGGAAAGGTTATGTTCTGGGGCTTAGATCAGTGGTTCCCAGAGTACAGTTCATATAAAAGTAGCGACAGTCACAGGGCATGTGGTAATTAGTTTACAACTGGAATCATTTTTGTCTTGATGGTGTGTTCAGTTTGAAAAATCACGTTGTAATTGAATCGTAGTCTGAGAAATTTTGAGAGTCAGATATGATACACTGGAGCAAACCGTTTAGGAAACAGTAGTTTAGGTATGCCAGGTCAAGCATCCCACTTGCTCACAGAAAGGAGGATTGATCAAACTGTGTTGATCCCCTCGTGTTTTATACACAGGGGGTTCCTTTTGACAGAGTATTGTAAGAAAGTGCTCTGTTGTATACAATACCCGGGGGAAGGATGCTGCTTTCTCGCATAATCTGGTTAGCAATCAGCTAGAGGAGCCCATAAAAAAGGAGGAGTGGTGTCGTGCTTGCAAGGAGCGTGGATTTGCACCTACCAGCAGATACTTCTCATCACCTTGGGGTCAGCTATTTCAAACATCTTGTTGGAAAGGTGAGAGGCAGAAATACAAGCTCCCCTTAGGGTCAGCAGCCTTTCCTATTGCGATCTCCTTAGGGCTTCATGGCAGTGCAGGCAGCTGCTGAACTTCTCTGACAGGATGCACGAGAAACACCTTGTCTGGGGGATCAGGCAGGAGAGAAAACTGAAACAAATACCTACATTGCAAAATCTCAAGGCCCTTCTCTGCTCCTTAAGGAAGGGCTTAAAATGTTTCAATGGAAAAAAAAGCGAACAATGTTTTAAAAGTATTTGAAGGGCATCTCATTGATTTATTGAGGGTGATGGTGTGTGGAAAGAAACAGCCTCTTTCTCTTCAAGCCTACAGCAAGCCTTTGTTTCAGTAAGAAAGTACTGAAACAAGAATACTGTGTCCTTCCCTGAGTGATGGAGGAAGGTGCTGCTTTTACGCCTGGGTGGTTGGTGTGAGCGTCTGTGGGATGTAGGAGCCTTCAGAGTGGGAAAGGGAGGTCTATGCTTCACAGTGCAGCTCCATGCAGGGATAGGCCAGTCATGCCAGAGCAGGATGATAGTTTTGGGATGGGTAAATGTGACTGCATAGCATTGTGATCGTAACAGAATTATCTAGCATTGCTTCTTAGGGCATGATGGGGAGGTGGATAGGGTTTATCTGGGACCAAGCTGGTATTGATTTAGCATTGCCTTATTCCTGACTGGTGTGCCAGCTAGCTCAGACACCTTTGCATGTCACTGCATTGTGTGGGAACCACGGAGCAGAAAATAATCTAGACGGCCAAAACCCCAGGTGGTATGAATGATAGCTCCACTGATTTCCAGACAATTAGCACCACTGACATCAGCTGAGGACATCCTCTGGTGTTGCCTGTGAGTTTATCTGCTGCCCACAGCAATACCAACCCCAGAGGGGTTGCAGGATGGGTGTAGGCTTATTGTCATGGCCACCTTTATGCTGAGGGTGGTCTCTGAGGCTGGCACAAAGGACTGTTGGCCGAGCAACTGTGGAGGGCTGGCAAATTTCCTACCTGTTGGGAGATGCCAGCTATACAGATAACCCAGGTGTTGTGTGGGCTCAGATCTCTGCTAATCCATGCAGGACTGACGTATCTTGACTTTGTGTGCCTGGCAGGGAGCAAATATTCTCTGGGCAGAGCACTTTGTAGAGCAATTACACATCCTGCAGACTGTATCTGAAAATGAGCAGTAGTAGTAAGATGTTATTGCCTGGGGAGATGGAGTAAGTATGTGAGAGAACTGCATTTTCTAGATGGTCATTTTGGAGGCTTTGCATGGATGCTCACACCTAGGCCTCTGAAGCTCTCTAGCACTCATTTACGCATTTGAACACAATTTCCATACGTTTTCTCTGCAAGCTTGAATGCCTTGAATTCCTGCCAAGCCATTTGGCCTTGCCCTGCTTTTAGTTCATATTATATTTATAATGTTTGTATTAAACTGACTCTTTGTCCTGTTTTCAGATTGTGTTTTCTTTCCCCCTTCATCCTCTCTCCTGCATATTTTGGGTAGGCAATATGAACTAGAGAGAGCTTGGCTAATCCCCAAGCTGTCTAAGACCATGAGTCTAAAGGCAAGTTTAATTAAAGCTTCTTGCTTCTCAGTGCTGTAGTACACAGCCCTTCTGACTCTGTCCCCCAAGGCTTTTCCTGCTGTATTTCTCAGAGCGAGCAGGCCTGTTCTCAAACAACATAGCAGAAAGAAATCACTGGTCTCCATTTGCCACCTTCTCTCACTGGAGAGGTGGGTGTCTGAGTGTCTAAGATGGGGCTCAGTATATATATAGTTAATCATCCTCATCATCATCACTTACTTCCCTATCTGCAGCAGTTCCTGGCAGCTCTCTCCTCACCACTCCAGTGGGAAGAAATATTTATCCATTCATTTTTCTTTTGTGCTGATCTCATCTGGCTGCATCAGGGAAGATATATAGAGAGAAAAGACCCCAGGATGGTTCTTTGAGGACTCTGCAGCAGATTCTTTGTCACATCTCACTGAAATGATCTGAGAGAGGCAGCAGGGAGAAGTGAGTCAGATGAAACTCTCAAAGGCAAAAAAAAGAAGGAAAGAAAAAAAAGAGGAAAGCTGATTTTTCTGGCTTTTATATACTTAGAAATTAAGGATTTCAAGTTACTGGTGAATAGGTCTCAGCAGGAGGAAGACCTGGTGTAGCCTAATGCTGAAATTCAGACAATCCTATTGGAGTCTTATAGTGATTTCGCTCTTACCTTATATTTTACCTCCTATGTACCCAAGATGTCTGTGTTTTTTGAGCGATTTGTGTTGTGTTTTGAAGTGAATATGTCCATACACAAAGAGAGAGACATGCAAAGGCACCTGAAAAGAGCTGGCTGGTGCCTCCTCTTCAAGACTGTCTGAACTGCCCCCCGGAGACACATGCATTTCTCCATTGGCAATGGAGGGACCTTAGTTGAGGCATCTCAGTTTTTAGTTGCCTGAAGGTAGATCAGATGAACTCCAGCCCTCCACCTCATCCCCTGTTAGATGCTGACAACATAAGTCTTCCCTGATGCAGCTGTCACCCTGTGTCTGTGCCCCATGATACTGGTGAAGATTGAGGTGTCTATATGGGTCTTCCTATGTCAGTGAGACACTAGGAGCAAACTAGGAGTTCCCTGAGCAGCTCTGTCTCCTGTGTCTCAAGGCATAGTAAGGCTGGTAAGAACTCACACATCTGGATGCAGTTGTTCATCTGATGGGAGAGGAGGATGCACATCTGGTGCTTGGGAGCACCAGAGTGACAATGTAGCACCAGCCTGCTCCTGGTCTTTGTGCCCCTCATGGGAGTTCCTTTAAATGTGGGTCCCACCTTGTGTGACCCCTTCTCTTCCGCAATCAGATGCAGCTGCTTGGTGGGGGGAGGCTGCTAGAGTTTTTTCGGCACTTGTATTGTTGGAATGAGCATCTGATATGCTCTAAGAGTACTTCAGAGCGAAGTGGGTGAAGTGAGACCCAACGGGATGCGTCTCACGATCAGTTCTGCAGCCCATCAGCCAAGCAAGTCAGGCTCCCTCCGGTCCTGACAACTAAGTGCCAGCTCCTTTTCTTATGAATCAGGAGGATTAGTAAACAATGGAGCTGAGATACTGGTTCTTTACATAGGTAGAAGGAGAAGTACGTGTGTATGTACCTATGTCAGTCCTCCTCTCGCCTATTTACTACATAAGCATGAAACAAAGGAAGGCAAAAATACCAGGACAACGTTTACCAGTGGCCCAAAACAGTGGAGAAAGGAGTTAAAACCTTGAAAGTCTGAATAATGCATATGGATTTATTTCAAGTACCTTCTAATATTTACAAAATTACATGACACTTTGTTTCCTTTGTGCATTTTTTTCCCCACAAGATCCAGACAGGGAGGCAAGTTTAGATTAAATAAACAACAATGAATTCTTCTGAACCTGTGCAGAAGACACATCACCCCCTGACTACCACAGAGTTTTTTGGTAAAAAAAAAAAATAATTCTGGGAGAGTTTTCAAGGAAATCAAAATCAAGCACATACTCTATAGAAACCTCAGACAATTTTTGATGTCATTAAAACAGAACACGCTTCTAACTTTATTTTAATAATTCATTGTTTCATAAATAAAAACCAAACAAGTGTTCAGCAGAGAGATCTCTTTAAGGGAAGAAATAATAATTTATTATTTCTTTTGTAAAAAAAGGTCTCTCTGCTGAACACACGTTTGTTTTTTATTTATGAAACAATGTATGAATTATTAAAATAAATCTGAAATTGTGTTCTGCTTAATGACATGAAAAATTATTTGAGGTCGCATATAGATGAGCTTAGCAGTGCTTCACTACCTGCAAGCTTCGGTGCCATATTTTTCTAAACAAATCAAGAGTTTTAGAGCATTTAATAACCATTTAATTCAAGTTAAGTTTATTGTGATTTAAGCACAGTAACATATTCAATATGTCACCAGATTGAAAGAAGCCCTCATGCCGGAGGTAACAATACATAATAGAGATATAAGAAAAAAACAGTTCAAATTGATTTATGGAGTTGGCAGACTGCGAGCCATTTTGCACTGTCTGCCTTAGCTTTCTTCGTTTGCATGAGCTGAGGTATAAGCACCTCCAAACGTTGGCATCTGTGCCAAGTGCTGAGGCCATGTTACTAGCCATGCTATGTGCCATTTCCAGAGATGCAGCCTGGCCAGCCATACAGCAGTGCCTTCCTTGTGTGCTATATTTGGAAATGAGGTTTCTGCTCCAGGGCCTCATCCTTTGTAAAGCACTTAAGTGCATGCTTAAATGCTCATCTGCTCCGAGCTAGGAATGCTGATTGGCCGCGATTCTTGGTGGCACAGCGGGGGGGAAGCAGCGTTCAACCAGGGTCATCCCACGTATCAGTTGTGAGAATCCCAGGACTCGAAAGGGACTGGAGGAGGAGATGGGGTTGTTCACAACTCATGTCAACCTCTCTACCATAAGCTGGGCACTCAGTGGTGCAGAGCTGCTCCCATGGGCAGTACTGAACCCAAGGAAGTTGCCAATGTGGCCTGGGGACGCAGGGATTTAGCTCAGCGTAGTGATTTATGTTTAATACAAAGCTTCTCCCCACCTTCCTCATAGAGGTTGAGAGGAGGCTGCAGGTGAACCACGTCCTTCAAGTCACTAGCACAAGACAGCACAAAACTGTGAGGGGTGAAGGTGTTATGTAGTGGAATGAGAGAAATACTACATTTTGAGAAAGGAGGAGACCAGGAGACCTTCAGTGCCCAGACTGACTTTACACATTGGCACAAACATTGCCCTCTTGCTCGGACATTTCTAACATTCAGGACATAGGTTTTCTTGTTGCAGAGGTAGAGCACCTTCCCCCTCGGTGAAGCAGATCAGAAAAAGATTTATCTGCGTTTGCAGAGTCTGTTTTTCACCAAATATCTTGTTTCCCAGTCTTTTTCCAAGTAGAGTACTTCAGATTGGTCTGTCTCTGCATTTCCCTCTATCGGTGGGATAGACTAGGATGTCTTTGAGGACAAGATACCACCTGGGCTTTTTCTGTCAGTGGCTTTAGGAGTTTTCAATTGAAGTCTGTAAGTATTGTCTGGCCTTGCTTAGGGGTGGTCGGCTTTGAGGGCAAAAGGTAAATTTTCTCTCTGTTATTTCCCTCTCTTCTTTGTGCTAAGACATAGGCTATTTATATGCTAGACATCCCTTCGTATGACTGAACTTATGAACAGCCATTTCTTTTCATACAGTCTGTAAGCAATTGTGACATGGTACCCATGCAAAGTATTAAAACCTCAAAAGATAAGTTTGACTTTCATCATTGACGCCATAGCTGATGGTGCACGGAGTTCCTGTGCTGAGGGAGGTATTATTAACATCAAACAGTTGTGGCCATTAATTTACCCATTAACTGACGTGTGAGACTTGTGTCTCTTCATATTTTACTCCATCTTTAATAAGGAAGGCTGTCTAGTGGCTCGAGCACCCCACTGCATAGGGAAATATTGGAGTACCACTAAGCTTGTGAGCTGGTGCCAGTCTCTTGACATCTCTGTCTCCATTACCTCAGGTGAACATATCCTTAAAATGAAAAATCTGGGACACTTTTGTGGCAGTAATACAAAAAGCTAATGTTAACACTTGGAAAAAAGCATGCTGGTTTTTGCCAGTGGCAGCTTAGGACTCATCAGAGGCACATGGACATTTCTGAGTGGAGGATTTTTTCCCACCAGTGTCTTCTTACAATATTGAGAATTTATCAGGAAACAGGAAAGTCACTGCCGTTCACCATGAGTAAAAGGAAAGTATTTCTTGTATCTAAATTCATTTTTCCATGATCCTGAAAGTGGCTTCATAGCTGATACGTGGAAAACAGGGCTGTTCTGGTTCAGCTTGAAGTCATATTCTCTTTAGAGTTGCCTCACATGAAAACTCAGAGTAATATCTGTCTACATTTCCTCGGCTGTGATTGTTACTGTCTGCAGATTTCTTTGAGGGCCTGAGGTGGAAGGCATCATGCGGCTGTGATGCACTGCTGTAAAGCTGTGATTCTGACAGCAGAATGCTAATCTGAAATGTAACTCTGGAATTACTGCTGCTGCTGCTCCTTCCTTCCCCTCCTCAGTGAAATACACAGAAATCAGATGCTCCCCTTTCTTTTTTTTCCCCATCTCCCATGCTCTCAGTTCCACTGAGGTAGAAAATAACCTAAAATGCTTCTGAAATTGTATTTTCCAAGGGATTTCCTAGTGCATCAGGCTGGCATGCATCAAATGGGTAGAAACAGAAATCTGTCCCTTGTCTGGAACAGCGCAGTGAGCACTTATTTTTTGCAAATTAATCCTGACTGAGGATGGACGTCCCTACCTTTTCTACTCTGCACCCCCACCCCAGCCAAAACCGAGCCTTTTACACGTGAAGCTATGCATTTATGCCTGTGCTTTGCCACACAGCTAATCCCTAGTAACCACGCTCTAGAGGCTACAGTATGCAAAACCTCTCTCCTAATGATGACATTTGGAAAACCTGGTTGTTTTTTTTTTTCTCTTTAATTGCAGGTAGCTGCATTCACCGTGGATTGCTGAACGTTAGCCAGCCCTATATTGTAAAGCTGAACTGGAGAGGATTTTCCTACAAATATGGTTCCTGGGGTAGAGATTACTCTCCCTCTAACCCAGAGGAGGAAGTCTATTGGGTTGCACCATTGAACACAGATGGGAGATACTTGGAATACTACAGAATTTATAGTTCCTTTGATAATTTGCTGCTGTTTAAACCCCTGTATGAAAGTAGAATAACATATGGGGAAGGAAGTGGTGCTGCCCTTTATAATAATTTTTTGTACTATCATGCTTATAGTTCAAGACATATGGTGAAGCATAATTTAAAAACAAACACCATGGTTTTGAGAAAGGAGCTTCCAAATGCTGTTACTGGTAACCGTTTCTCTTATGCAGGTGTATCATGGCAAGACATAGATTTTGCTGTGGATGAAAGTGGGTTATGGGTAATATATTCAACGGAATATAGCATGGGCAACATTGTGATTAGCAAACTCAATGAGACCACACTTGATGTGCTAAATACTTGGCAGACAAGACAGTACAAGCCATCTGTTTCCAACGCTTTCATGTTATGTGGTGTTCTGTATGCCACAAGGCCATTGAACACTAGGAAAGAGGAAATCTTCTACATGTATGACACGAGTACTGGCCAAGAAGGGAGAATAAGTGTCACTATGGATAAAAAGTTAGATACAATCCAGAGCATTGATTATAACCCCACAGATCAGAAACTGTATGTTTACAATGATGGTTACCTTCTAAGATATGATGTGACCTTTCAGCCTTAGTATCTCAGTCACATAAACATGTGATAAAACCGGCAGCAACTAAAATGAGAGATTCAATTAGACAATGCTATTGGCAGTTAAGGGTTCATCTGGTCTGACGTACTGTATCTGGGGGTGCTGTATATATTACTTATACTCCTTAAAGGAATTGCCCACTCCGGTCAGTAATATTGCTGGCAGTAGTGTCTGGCAGTACCGGGTTCTTTAGGTTTTGATTGGTGTTTATTGGTGCTCAGTGCTTTACAATTGTCCTGCCTCTAAGGCTAGATTTACTGCATAGATTTAGTGCATTTTGTTCACTGAAATTGATGGGCACAGCCTATCTACTGACCAAGAAGCTAATTACCCACCGATGTGCATTTGTCAGTGTAACAACGGCAAGGCACCCAGAAACTGAGAATGAATTTCCACTGATCTTCATCAGAGTGAATTGAGGCCCCAGAGAAACAAATCAAAGGACTAAAATAGTATAGGAAATAGACTTGGTTGAAAGACAACAACCCATTTTTTTAGGTAGAAGCAGTAGTATCTGGCTCAAGGCTTCAGGGGAGAGGGTAGAAATGCACTTTGCTGTCTGAAGCCCTACCACAGGTAGGGGAGAGACTGCACTGGGGCAGAGACAGAGCTCACTGCCCTTGCCATCGCTGATGCAGTGGGACAGTTCCCCCTGGGGCCCCACCTGTAGCTGCCTCCCCTTGGCTCAGTCATCTCCCAACCTGCCACAGCACCAGGCTGGCTTCCCAGAGTGACTATGGGGCCAAAATTAGCAGCAGGGCTTTCACCAACTTTCGTTCTGTCCCACTCTGCTGCCCTTAGCAATTCCTTGTGCCTAGACCTGGCTTTATGAATGGTCTTATTGCAATCTAGCAGTGTTTTGTGGTCACCATGGCTCCATTTGACTGTCAGTACAGTGCAAGAAACACTGTTTTCCTTTCCTTTATGCTCTTGTAAGATGATGCAAATCCTCCTGTTCACCTCATTGGCCACCGGTGGCTTTTAGGTATATATCATGCATTGCCATAGAATGACAGCCATGTTCTTTAATGTGCCTCTATTCAGCATTTTTGCCATTCTGTAATTAGATTCCTGAAAGCCTTGTTAGTCTAGGGTCCAATTTTTTTCCCTAGGTAATTCGGTCTTACAGCAAGGTAAGGGGTCTTGTGGAAAACAGAAGTCTGGTCTAACTAGTTGGATATGTGTTTTTTTTTTTTTAATGGGTAATGTGTAAAAATTTTTGAGTGCATGCGCTGTATCAATGTCTTACCTTCATCAGGTCAGCAGGCTGAAATACTGAAATTCAGAGCTCTACAAGGATGAAGAAAGCAGTTCATGTGGTTCATTTTCTTCTGTTACCTATGCAATCATGTCTATGTCCTCTGATAATCAAAATCAATACATATAGAAATGGTTGCTCTTGTTTTAATAAAAACAATATTTCAAAGAATCTCGGTTGTGCTATAGAACCCTATAAAGCTGCTTGTGACAAACAGGTAACTTCTGGGATGCAACTGGAAGCCAGGGCACCAAATGTTTGAAACAGGATCATTGCGCTCACTTGGGTTCCGTGTGCTTAAACAGTGCTGGGAACAACGCAAAGGTGTGAATCAGTATGTCAACAAGTACATAAGAGGAGCTTTATTTTCCCACACAGAAACACGTTAGCTGGTTAGGGTAACATTTCTCCACCAAGCTGAGATGTTACTCGAGACATCAGAGGCTGATGAACTGATGACATGTTTTGAAGCCAGGTGCTGCCACTTATCAGGTATCAGCATCTGTTTCTTGGAAACCTGTGAAATGAATTTGAAAGCCATGGAGGCATTGGTGCGGCAATCTGATCATTCAGCACAGGCAGGGCTGCTGTGTGAATAATCCGTAACAGCCCAAGTAAGGATTTGGCTGAGAAAGGAAGAAGAAAATACTGCAAAAAATATTATTTTTCCTCTACATCTGTGTGTGTGTCATGGAAGGTGAGCAGCTCTCCACTTACTATCAAGAAACTGTCAGCATGGGCCTTGAGTCTCCTGAGCTCACCACCGTTTAGGGAGGGAGTTGATGTTAGCATGTATGTGACCAATTCTGGTGAATTGACTGTGATTCTCAAGACCTTCCTGGGGGCGGGTCCTTGTGGTCTAGCTTTCCCCCTTTTGGAAACAGCAGTCAGCCTGGACTGGAGGCTTCCACGGTGATGGTGGTGGTGGGGATGCCATGGCTACCCACCACACTCGGTTGCAGTGTGGCCCGGACCCTGTGTGACCTGGCACCGGGTTCCAGCTGGACCTTACTGAGGTGTCCCAGACATGGGAAGATGTGACAGCGGCCGTCTCATCAGGGTACCACAGAATGTCGCTGCAGAGAAGATAAAACACAAACGGGTTAGACCTCGGTAGCTCAGTAGCAGAAGGAAAGCAGAAACATTCCTGCACTTATAAAACCTTAAAATATCTTGTGTGGAGGGGCTGAGTCAGAATGTTTTGGTCCTGGCAAGGCTGAGCTTGTCTTCTGACTTTTCTTCTGTGCTAATGTTTCTCAAGCAGCTGGTGCCAGGGTGCAGCGGGGGCTCCCCTGGGGTCTGTCAGGGCCCGTCCCAGGGCCCCAGCCAGGACCAGGGCAGCGAGGGGGCACTGGGGCAGCCCCAGTGCGGGGCATCAGACACCTCCATGGGGATGGGGACAGGCCGAGGCCAAGATGGGACATGGGCCTGTGGGTGGGCCTGGCTCGGTGGGGCCCATGGCAGGGCAGGGCAGGGCTGTGGGGAGCTGGAGATCGGCCATGCTGTGGCCTCGCTGGGGCAGGGGCTGATGGCCCTTGGGGGGGTGACATGGGGTCCTGGGCCATGGGCAGGGTGGGGGGGAGCCCCAGGGGGGTGGGCAGGGTGGCCAGTGAGGCACATAAGTGCCCCTGGCGTCCTGGCAGCTGGCAGTGCTTCTGTTCATGTTATAAGAGGCTTTGCAGAGTTGTAGAAAGACCGTTGTCCTTTTAAAAACAGAAAAATAAAAGGCAGGGAATGACTATATTTCAGCTCTTGGCCTATTGATTTGGCATCTCCCCGTGGAGGTTTTGGGGTATATAAACAATATTGAACATAAATAGTACCTGCCACAGAGCCCGGAGGAGAGGACATCTGTCTGCGCAGTGACACAGGGAACTGCAGTACAGGGACTTCGATGCAATTTCGTTGATGAGTGGTTTTCACACCACCTAACTCGAGGCACCTAAGGCGGGAGACTCAGCTCTGATCTGTGCAATGATTGCAAGCGGGGAGAGAGGGACCTTCTGCAGAGGAGCACTTCAAGAAGAGGGTGTAATACATCTTTTCAATTCTTCCCTTAGACTTGTCCTTTCAGGCCTTGGATGAAGGTGGTTCAGTAGAGCTGGCTGTTAAAATTAAAGTGTGTTCTTGAGCTGTCCACGGCACACAAGCTTGGGCAGGCTGCACTCGCTGTCCCTGTTGTCCCCTCTCCTGTAGCTGGTGCTACCTCTGCTTTGTTTGGGGAGTGTTTCTTCCTCTCCTTCCTACTCGGACATGGAGAAGACCTCAATCCCATGCTTCCCAGCATGGGCTCTTACTGGTTTGGTGACCCCACACCATTTCCTGACATGGCTTTTGCCTGCAGTGATATAAGTTTCACTCTGATCCTTTTCACCCAGACTTTCTTGGCACCCACTGACCTTGTTCCCCCTGACCTGTTCAAAGTGCAATGACAAATTCATTCTCTTTTGCCTTTTGCAGTCCTTCTTGGTCCCACCTTCTCTTTAACAAGTTAGATATGAGTTCTTTATTCTTCAGTCCAGGACTTTTAACTCCTTCCCTCTCAGCAACCGTGTTACCCGAGCCTCCCTGCTTTGCTGCCCAGGTTATGCCAACCTCCTTCACCCTCCTGTTCCTTTGTCACACACCCTTCCCTTTACCCCACACTGGTACTTTTCTCTGGGATGCCCTCTCCAAACAGATCTATCAGATTCCCTGGGCTCCTCCAAATTTCTCATTAATTTCTCTGTGAAGCTCCTGATAAATTGCCAACTGACTACAGCTAACTTGTTGCCTTCAGTAGGAGGTTGGTATTTATTTGCATCATGTATTTTATTAGCTGGCACATGAGAGCATAAAGCTGGCATACATAAACTCTCTTATTCATTCCTGTATGTCACTCCCTCACTCTCTGTTACATTCACTTGTATCTTGTCTTAAATGGAGATAGTATGCTCCTCGAGGGAAATACCTGTCTTTTAGTTTGGGGTAGTACAGCGCCTAGCACAATGGGCTCTACCTTCCTCCTCTCTCCTACGTACTTCTGAGCAACGAACAACACATAGCAGCAAGAGCTGGCCAGGGATTGTTGCATGCATCTGTGTTTTTGTCTGAATTTTCATGCATGCTGCTACGTGTGCTGCATATAAATCGACTTTGAAAAGTAGGCAAACAATATGCTTCCAGACAACTGTGTAAACATTCTGTTGGAAACTGTTTCAGTAGCTATGTGCACATAATGTAGCTACAATGCATCCCTAAATTTGTACCATGTGGGGTAGGATCACTTTTCGTCCTGTAAATATTTGATTTCTTTCCTTTCTTTCTTTGCGTTTTTGTGACAGCACAACAGTTGCTCCCTGAAAGCCAGGGACCAATGGCACAAGTGTGCACCACACAAAGAGCCTTCAGCCATGATGTTTTTCGTACTGCCAAGCAACCTGTGATTTTGCAGGACAAGGAGTTCTCCTTCTAATAGGACAAAATGCTTGCTTTGTAGCTGAGCTGGGTTTGGAGAGATGAGAATTAAGGAATTGCAACATTAGGGTTTGTAAAAGTGAGCACGTGTGAGGGAGAATGTGCATGTCTAGCAGGAATCCTGTCTTCCCCTCTGCTTGCTGGGTTGCTGCCAGTTTGCAAGCTGTTAGCCGCATACAGGGAAGCAAATGAAGTGAGGGAAGCTGCATGGGCAACTGTTCTTTTGAGTCTTCAGGGAATGGCTCCTGCCACTGGCCTACATTCTCCAGGCCAGTTGGGCTGTACTTGGCCTTGGGCCATGGGTGAGGGCAAATCTGGCTTTAAACCATTGCTCTTCCTCAGCAATGAGGCTGGAAAGTAGTGGTCCAGTCCCCAACTCAGCAGCTCCCAAACTTCCTTATTTTCTGCCTGCTATGTGTGGTTCCTAGGGACTAGTGGGACATAGCCACATCCCACATACATCTTTCTGCCTTTGGGACACGTATTATGCTGGAGAGGGAAAGAGATGGACAATACTGCTATACAGCTAGCACATCCACCAATGGCAGAAGGTGTCACTGGAAGAAAACATCTGAGTGTGCTGGTTTTGGCTGGAGCTGTGCAGAAGAGGGGCAGAATCCTAGATGGATATCCCAGGAGGTCTCCTTGTCCACCCTTCTGCTTGAAGGCAGGATCACACATGTCTGAGCTTCCCTTGACAGCTGTTTGTATAATCTGTTCTTTAAAACCTCTAATGATGGAGATTTCACAGTCTACCGAGGTGGCCTCTTCAGGCACTTAACTACCCTCAAAACTAGGAAATTTTTCATAAACATTCTCTGCTGCAAATTAAGCAGATTTAAGAAGATAAGCATGACTGTGTTGCTGAGACCACAGGCTCAGCTGTCCCAGCATCCTCTGCATAACAGTGGCCAACAGCAGAGGCTTCAGAGAAGTGTATAGGAGCAGGACAAGGATGCAGTGGTAATCCTGCCACTGGACTTTCTTAACCTGAAGTTTGGGAATGTTTTCTTGGTCTGTCTGCAACAGATTCAGAGCGCAGTTAACTCTCATCTGTATAAGAACCATTTACGTAGTGGAAAATGCTTTTCATATATCTACGATGTCTTCTCTTTCCTGGGTAAAGAAAGCCCAGATTCCCACCCCTTCCTCCTAAGTCATGTTTTCTAAACCTTGTAAAATTTGTGTTGATCTCTCCTTTCAGTTGACCTACAACTCTTTTCATCATCATTGAGGAGAATGGACTGGTTACCTGTAAATCTCATGTATAACAGTTTGAACTGGCACCATCTTTTCAATTGCTGATGGGTTTGGGCCCCATCTGTTTTGAAAGGAAAGCACTAAGGAGCCAGGAAGAGATGAAACAAGAAGCCTAACACCCATGTCCAAGAAAGTTCCCTGAACATGGAGAGTCCCACCGTCTGCCTCCTATGCCTAATGTTCATGAATGGTGTGCATGAGATATACATAAGCTGACTAAGATATAAGAACCAGCCCTGGGATTTCTTCTTCATCAGAGAGGCACAGAAGAACTGGGCTGTCATTATCCCTCAGGCTCCAGGGATATTGCATTCCTGCCTGCATAGCAATACACTTTTCAGAGGAGGGATGGAGAATTTGCACCCAAACCCCACATCTCAGTCCCTGTATTATTCCCTGCTGGTGCTGTAATGAGAACTGGGGGCTATATGGATTTGTACAGGGTTTGGCTCTGACTCCTAGTGTTGCAATGGCAACTAACTAGGAGATTTCAGTTTTTGGCATTTTCTCCTGGCTGGCTCAGTGTGTCGGTTGTTCTGCATCCTCCTCTTAGAAGCTCAGGTCTCTCACGGGCTTGCATGGGGAATGAAGGATACGTCTGTGCCCTGCGGTGCAACTCCTTTACAGTGACACTTAAGTGCTGGCCCTAAGCCAAGATGATGTAAAGCCACCTCTTGGACCAAGGACAGAAATCTCTTTGCCATCTTTCATTTGGCAGTATAGACAGCTTCTTTAAAGTGAAAAACAGGATAGCTGTTTTAGCACGATGCTAACATGAGCGCTTGGCTAGCAGGCAATGCTAATGTGACTAACTTGCTTCCAGAGCGCAAGCACTGTGCCACAGAAACGACCCAGCTTGTTTACAAATACCTGACAAACCCTTCTGTGCAGTGTGGTGTGGGCACATCGACAGGCACGTTCCTCAGCGCTGGGCACTCTGCAACTGGATGTGGGAATGCCTTTCGGGGCTTTACCTAGTGAGCCATGGCTTTCTTTACCTACCAGGTTCTTGGCTAATTTTATGTGCATCTATGAGACTCAGTTAATTAGTTTTTGATCTGTAACCAGGGTGGGCCAAAGAAGACTCTGGAATGACTGAGGATGGAGGATTGCTGCCATTGCCCGTTCGGTGGAAGAACAGTGTTTGAAAGATGGGCATAAAACAACTCACATTCGCGATGTTTATGTGGGAAGCACATACAGAAGCCGCACAAATCATTACCATCTGTATTATGAACAGACCCCAGAGCATTAACCTGTTCTATTAGTTGCCTATGCTGGAAATACTGTTTATGTTAGCAAAGCTGAGGTACAAATCTTTCTTATGCATAATGCAGGACATTTTATATATTTGACAGGAAAGCAATTTGAAACATTTTGAATGGAAACATTCTCTGCTGAATCGTTTTATTGTGATGAAAAATACCCCGAAGAAACAAGTGATGTTAAAGATGCTGGGTCTTTGGAACTCAGGAAAGTTTGGAGTGATCAAATGCACCTTGTTTTAACATTTTCTGCATCTCCCTTTTTGGTGTGTTTTAAAGGGGGAAGAGATTCATTTGGCTTTTTAAGTGGGAATAATACTGGTAGGCTCTTCATATAGTGTTGTCTACCTATGGGCCACCGAGTCTTTCACTAACAGTAATTTAGCATGGAAAGCTCAATGTGAAGAAGGGGATGATATAATAATACTCCTCATATTCATGCTAAATTCCATGCCTTTATAAATGGGTAAGGAGCAAAAGTCAGCTGGAAGTTGTGAAAGATCTCTTTATCCGCAAAGCATTCCTTTTAGAGCTTCCTTCCGCTTAAAGAATGTGTAGCTTTGCAGGGTGGGGGACAGTCAGGTTTCCGTGGGTCAAACGAAGGGCGTACGTCTGGGCTTTCATCTCTGGACTGACTACTGGGGTCTTTTCCCTTTGAGCAACCTGATTTCTTCAGGAACTTCGAGGTGCAATCTGTGCAGCTTCACCCTACGCCCTGCCATGCAGGGCAGGGACTGGGATGGGGATTGCTACTGCTTCTGGCATTGCCAGCTCCTGCAGGGATTTCTTAGTGCAAATCTTTGGGAACTGGATTATGTTTTGGAAGTGATTCTTTGATGTCTTCTTATTGAGGGCCTGGGGGCTTTAACTGTGTGTCTGTTCTCTGTGGGAGATGGGAAGTATTTTCTCTTTTCCTTAGCTCAGACGAATTTCTGCTTTTCCCTTTGTGTTGGCAGTAAGAGAAGAGGCCCAGAGAGATTCAGAGGTGTGTCTGCAGGTACAGAATCAGACTGAAGGAGGATGACAATTATTTTACTTATTCTGATCTTCTGGAGTGATGTCCAGAATCTGGGGTGAGAGTCACAGCATAAGAACCTGAAGAGGCAAGAATGATCTTCTGCTGATTTTTAGTTTTATCTGATGTTAACCCTTCATGTTTCCATATGAAGAAATATGAGCAAGGAAATTCTTTCTGTCGCAAAGCAGCTTTCCTAAGAGCATTTTAATATAGTTAGATTCATAAATCAATGGCTTTTTAAATGAATCTATTTACCTCCTGGAAATGGAAATGTGGATTCATAAGCAGATCACAAAACCGCATCTTTGCAACCTCCAGAAAAATAACTGGCACTGTCTGCACTGTAAGGGAAAGAGGTCTGAGTCCAAGTAGCCCAGACTGATGCTAGTCCATGCTGGTGAGAATTTCCAGTTCTTTTATAGCTACGTCTTGAAGAAATCTAGTTAGAGAGGTTCAGAGCAGAGCCAGGGAGTGAGGAAACACCATCAGCAGTCCAGCATGGTTCCTCATCCTCCATTATTTAGGAGTATAGATCTTCTCTTAGTGCATGCTTCAGCTTCCAGCTAGGGAATTTCTATGACTTACGGGCAGGTCATGGATATACTTCTCAACTCGAGAAACTGAGTTCCCTATGAAATATATCTGGAAAACATGAGCTAGAAGTTTTTCCACTACCAGCCTATGGTGGGGTTTTGGACAGGATGTCCTAAGTAGTGCATCCGAGGTAGTCTGAAGATGATATTGACAGGATAAAAGTGAAAGCTGTAAATATAGGGATGTTACCAAAAGAGAAAGAAGGGTTTTGAATAGCTTGGCTTTGAAAGGATTTTGGGATGAACAAATAACAAGGTCAGACCATAAGGTTCCTGGACTCATAGTTTTCAGGTGAAATAGTGCTTGAGCAAAATTTCCTGGCACTTAAATACTTTATTAAGTAAGCTTTTAGCACATTTTCCTTTAAAAAAATAATATGTGTTTTCAGCTTGTAAAATATGTTCTCAATGTACCTTTGGCCAAGAATTATTTTGTACCCATACATCACACAAGTTTATTTCATACAGTGAAAAATGATGTTAATCAAACAATGCACTGAATGGGGTTTAGTGGTAGCACCTGTGGAGCATTCCTCGGAGTTATTCCTTTATGTATCTTGGTGAGGAATTATTAGTAGTCTGCAACAGGGTGAAAACTAGCCTGCATTAGCCCCCATTGTAAAAGAACAACTACTTTTGGGAACAAAACACAAAATAGGTACTAGTGGCTGTCTTGACAAGGTCTCAGTTTTACGGCTGAAATAGGGTGCTCCAAAGAGCACTGCTTAGTTTTAGACATTGCAGACACGATCAGCAGAAAAGTGGTTAATGTGCTGAGAGCTGAAAAAGAGATGATGGTTAAATGGAGCAAAAATTGCCATTTTGTACCTAACTCTTCACAATCCTGCCTTCGTTTGCAGCTGTATTGTGTCATCAAACCATGTGCAATCCACGGGGTTTCAGCTGCATGACTCCCATTAACTTTAATCAGAGTCAGGAGAATAAACTGCTGAGCAAAGCACTCTGAAAATGTACCCCTCCATTCTTAACAATTATATTACTCTGCTTTGTGCGGTGGGGAATCTTTAGGAGGCAGAGCTGAATGCTCCATCATTTCAATACCTGCTCTTTGTGCATAATGAAATCAGCACTGTTTGCAGCCTGCTCCCTACCACGGTCGACGACCGATTTCGCTACACAAATGACCAAATGATTGACTTCAGCATTTCTTTACATGAAACAAATAAAAATCTTTCAGGGAGATACCAGTAGTGTTCTGTGCATGTGAGTGAGGTGATACAGGATGGAAAGGCTGTTTAGGAAAATTCAGTGTTGTCGTCCTCTAATGAAAATTGTTGCCAGGATACTGTCAAGTCACACGGGATAACTGCGACTGTGACAGCTCTAGTGTTAAAGAGATGAACAAATATCAGCAGTCAGAATCAGTACTGCATACTTAAGGCTAGAGCAGAGGTCCAGGTGCAAGGTGACATATCTGCACTGCCATATTTCCATGAACAAGCAAGCATGCAAACCCCAGGATGCTCCATGCAAACAGCCCTACAGCAGTCATGCCTGTGAGATGCTGAAAATCCTCATCGCTCATTAGTGTCAGTGACCGAGAGATACGGCTGCTCAGAAACCCACATAGGCAGCGAGCACATAGAGCTGGCATCTAGCCCTCTCGCTGTATATGTGCTTCCTGGCTTTTATGCCCAGGCTCAATTGTTCTGAGTAAATAATCGCTCTCGTTTACAAATCTGCATTCTGAATAATTTCTTCAGCGTTCAAACACGCCCCAACCTTTTACATGACCCTCAAAGTGCAGATAAAACCGCTGAGATTTCCTGTGGGAACTTTAAAAAAACAATAACCGCAAACTCCTCTGAAGGACAGATAAAAATGTGGTGAAAGTTTCATTAGCAACAAACTCTAGCCCTTTTAGTTGCACTGGCAGCCATATTTTTTGTTCAGCGGGACAGTTTTTGCACAGATGTCAAGTTTTGCTACTTGAGGAATGTGAAAATGAGAACAGAGTTTTCAATGCATTCGGATCAGTAGGCATAATCAGGTCTCAAGACTACCCTCCCTTATCCAGATAAACAGTAATTCTTTACAATGATTTCTGAAGTGTACCATGTTCCCATTTACTTAGACACGCAGTGCTTATAGTGGGAACCATTGAAAAGCGTTGTCCTGCATTATCTGAGGGATTTTGAAGGAAATGAAGCAAATCTGCTTTACAATACATTGTTCCTGCAAGGAAGGATCTCACAGAATCTAATCTTTTTTTCATTCATTTTTTAGTGTAGCCTGCACAACAGAGGCAGCTCTTCAGCATCATTTGTATGATAATAGCATTATTTTGTCCCAAATATGGTGCACATCTCAAGGACCTCCACAGTCACATCAGGGGGATTGTTCAGTCCAGACAAGGGGGAGGCAATTGTGGGGGGAACAAGTCCAAACACAGTGAAGTGAAGTGAATTTCAAATATTACCGTTAAATTGTTACATTACCTTTTTCGCCTGCCACCAAAAAGCCTTTTCAGCAATAGGGACATTTGGCTTCCCATGGAATTTCTGCCAGACCAGAATAAACGGAGCTTTTCCAAGAGACTTAGTCTCCTGAACGTCACCTGTCCGCCTAATCCTGGATTGTAGTAGAGCTTTAGGCAGTCAATAAATGCTTAGCCTCAAAACAGACGTCCTTTTCAGTGTGCATGGGTAATTAAAGATAAACTTCTGGGAATTTTGAGGTGAAGTAGGAAGTCATTTAGACCCTAATGTAGTTTAGGTCTAGTTCTGTCTGAGCTGCTGTGTCTGGCCTCACAATCGTTCCAGAGGGGTCTGTGCGTTTTATCTGATAGCCATGGTACCCCAGGGTATCTTGCATGGTCCTAAATACCCGTGTGAGAGCAACCAAAAACTAATTTATTAATGATATTAAGCATCTGTAGGGCTGGGAGGGCTCTAAAGTCTGCAGAATGGATTGCTGTTTCAGATTTAGGTGGTATTTGGGGAGATGATTGGTTCCTTTTGTTCTTTCTCTGTGGATTATGCAGGGAGCCCAGGGAAATTGGCCTCCCAATGGAGGCACTTCATTGGGAAGCCTGAAGCTGGCCATGTGAATGCCCCAAGTGCCAGTTAGAACACTGCCTGGGCTTCCACAAGTGAAACTAAGTGCTGTCTATGACACTATAATGAGTAGTTTTATTTGAACAGAGCAAATGATTGGGCGTGGATGCTTTAATTATTGAACTGAACCCACTTTTCCTTTTTGCAAAATGTTAGCTAATAGCTCATGAAGTGCTTGTGACTGGCTGTGTTCATTCATGGTCCTCTCAGTGTGATGAGTTTGCTGTGGGTATTTGAAGTTCACACTTGCTGTTATACTGCAAAGCCACATGAATCAGATGGAACGGAATTTATTTTATGTGTCTTTATCAACCTACAAGATGTATTTATTCTAAGCTAGTTGTATAGGCACTATCCATAGAAAGAATTAGGCACTCTCCACCTGCGATTCATCTGCTCCTTAGGGAAAAACATGAAATAATAAAACAGGTAGGCTGGATAACACTCTGGATTATTGTTGCATGTTAAATGAATTAGATTAAACATATGGTGTTTGATTGTGTGGCCCATCCTGATATTTTTTGGGCCATTTGAAGTGCCTTAGGGTATACTGCCTTACCTCTACCTGGTGTAGTAAGGCACGTTTCCTGTAGCCCCTGTGTCATATGTATCTCTTCTATGGCGTCCCAAATGACCCTAGGTGCTTACAGTGCGTGCAACCGAATCCCTGAACATGTGTCCCTCAGTCATGGCGGTCAATGAAACTAGAGATTTCTTTATCTTATCAGATGTACGTGTTTACTCTAGGTTGTGCTCAGTACCTTTCTAGACTCTGCTGTATTCACTTGCCTCTTGGAAGAAGCCCACCTCACGTGTAGAGACCTGCACCTTGGACACCTACATGTAAGTATCTGAATTCCACTGTTGCATTTGGGGGGAATTAAGCTGGATGAGATAAATGTGACCCAAGGGTTTTGTTTCTACTGAGAAAACAACAAGTAATAGAGTTTACAGTTTGAGGGCTGAGACAAAAAATTGTGAGAAAAAAACCTAGCTCAACTCCCATCAAACTGGAGCATCTCTTCTTTCTAGGGGGGAGATGTGGGGACCCATGAATAATATGATTTGCTCCATACTGGCATAACTAAAATGTGTAGTCAACTAAAACCACATGTTCCATATACGGTTGAATCCCCTTATTTTTAAACGAGGTCAATTTTGATATGAAAAAGCCATTTCAAAATAAAAAATGCAAAAGATTCCTTTTGAAAATGTTGAAATGAAATGTTGTGCCATTTTGAAAGTTTCATTCCTGTTTTTTCAGATGAAATGTCAAATAAATGCAAATCAAATTTACGTTATTTCTATCCCGTGAAAACAACATATTTTATCAAATCTATTATTCACCTATATTTTCAGGATAGGTCTATTTCTGATGTGTGAGCAGACAACTTATAAAACTAGCACAGTGTGAATTCAGTTATAAGAAGATGACAATTCATTCTCTGCAACCCTCAACATTGTAAAAGAATGACTGAAAATTCAGCTCCCACGATATTTGTGTTATAAAGATTGGCTAAAAATATTGGATGATTTTTACTGAATAGACTATGAATGGAAACTAATTTTGACTTCTAAAGAAATAATTTTGGACTATGTTTTTGCTTGGATTGTAAACAAAAAGAAACTGAACTTGGCATATAAGATAAAGGTAAGGTCTAGTCCTTCTACTTCACGTATTTAACTTTAGCTTAAGTTTTAAGCTGCTTGTTAAATGATCCTTCTACAGTAATTACCTAAGTTTTTATATGGCTGCCCTCTGTGCAGATATTTGGGAATGATGAGTGCTACAGAAAAAACTCTGAAAAGTTACGTAGCCCATCTACATTTGGTCACCTGAGCCGGACACATAATCTCCCTGTCAAAGCCTTCACTTTTCCATATTTGCTGTCTAGGGACTAAAACACTTAATTTAGGAGTACTGCCTCATCAGAAGACTGGTATTTAAAGCTTAATTTAGGGGTAAAGGATCAGCAAGCTGGATTCTATTCTAATAGCCAAATGACATTGTTTCCAGCCAACTGGTGAGCGCTAGGGGTAGAAGGACTTATATCATGCATGTTTCTATAATGATAGCTGAGTCTTCCATGCTTCATGTAGTCCTTTTTTCTCCTTGTTCTAAAAAAACCCAAAAGCCAGTGAAAGTGCAGCATTAATTTATGGGATCATTTTTATGAGAGCATTAGTTGCTTTCCGGAGTGCAGGTGGCTTGTTTGCATCGTATGATGTTGCTGAGATCAGGAGGAAAAGAAACTGAAATGAAAANCATTTATGGGATCATTTTTATGAGAGCATTAGTTGCTTTCCAGAGTGCAGGTGGCTTGTTTGCATCATATGATGTTGCTGAGATCAGGAGGAAAAGAAACTGAAATGAAAAGTTTCTGTTGATGTATACACTACTTTCTTAACTGTGCCCTAAAACTTCTGCAGGTGGGGACCTGCGCAGGAATTAGGTTCCTATTTTTGGCAGTGCCATCTTGAATTCTGGCACCATAACGCTCAGGTTCTGGACCCTCCCTTCAAAAGCAGCCCTGCAGCCAAAAAGGTCAGACTTTCTGGGCAGTGGCTCTGCAAGTCTGGAGACTCAGGTGGAGTGACTCCACACCCCTTGCTCAGGAGCTGGTTTTACTGCATGTACAGAGAGTGTCTCTGCTGCACATGCTTACAGTACCCATGGCCTGCAGCATCCTTAAGACGCCACTGATTTCTGGAGTGAGTTTCCTATATGACTTTGGACAAGTCACGCTTTAGTTTCCTCATCTGTAGGCTGGGGATTATATTGCTGGAATGAATGGAGGCTAAAATCACTGATGTTTGTAATTTGTGTTGATATTCTCTGAGGGGAGGCAGGCACAATAGAAGTGCAAATAAATTGTTGTGACTGTTTAGTATTTCAGTAAATGGAAAAGCTCTTCAAAGCGGAGTTCAGAGCAAGTACAATAGAGTGGAAAATTACATGTGCAGAGCTAAGAAAGACGACGGAAAGATGCGAGGAAGCAATTTCATTGCAGTCATTCTAGTAATCAATGAGATGTGTACATTTATTTACCAGTGTGGATTATAATATTAGCAATAAGTCTCTCAAGAAGAACAATACTGGATTTGGGCAGGCAAGGCAAATTTGAAACATCAGAAATATGCATGTCCAAGCTTGGTCACAGAAGTACAAACTGGTTTCTACTTCCCCCTTCGTGCATGTTGTTTATAGTCAGGAAGTGGAGCTACACATTTCTCTGGGGAGGGACAGGTGAGCTGGCTCATGGCTTTAAGATGGACCCATGCTTTTCTCATGGATCTGCCTACAGTGGGACCAGGCATTTGACAGCTCAGAGCAACAGGGGATGGTTGGAGTTTGGTGCTGGCTAAGCACAGGGTGGACACCCTGAGCTGAAACCACGTCTATGAGTGTGGGTGAAGTGAACATGGATCGTGGAGCTTGTCATGACTGTGTCAGCCCTGACCACCTCAGGAGGCTAAGCATGGGCTTTGTAGATACTGGAGGGGTGAGAATAGCTCTGCTGAGTGGGAAGGTGGAGGCAGCTCTTTCTTGGGCTATGATGTAGGAAGTCATTGACACTTGGTGGGGAGGGACCGATTCAGTGATAATGCAGGAGGCGCATCCTGAGAGTGAATTATGAGAACCAATTCCTCGTGGGCAAGTTATTCACATCTGTTGTCATTGTTTTTCCTCTCCTTAAAACAGGGACAGTATTTATCATTTCCTAAAAGGGGTGAGCAGGGTCTTTGTAAGTGCATTTTGAATATGAAGGTCTCCATGTACATGCCATGGGCTGTGACTGTGGAAATGGCCATTTGGCAGCTTATGGGAAATGAATTCTTTTTTAGCCTGGCACTTAGAGGAACAGTTATCCCCATATCAGCATTGTCACCATAATGCTCTGCACTGTTGTTCACATCCGCAAAGATGTCAGGGCAGAATGAACGTATATCATTCCTATGGGCATGTTCCCTCAAACTCAGCACTGATGCATACCATGAACTGAAGTCCTTGTCATGTTCCTACTTATGCTATGTCATTTCTGTCCCTGAGCAAGTCTCCTAAATTCCCAGATTGTCATCCTCACACTTCTGACAAGCAGTTAATTCCCTTACAGAGAGAAACGGCATTGAACCAGACCCCAGACGTAGACTATCCTCCATTCTGGGAGGTGGATAGAAGTGTAAGCGAACATGAACTTAGAGGTTGCAGCTGGGTCTATACAACCAGCAAGCTCTCCTTCCTCAATTCAAATGCTCCTGAACTTTGATCTGCTAGGACTATAGGTTAGAAGCAATAACTGAAAGCTTAAGTCTCTCCTGCATAAAATGCATCCATATAGGACAATATTTTGAACTGGGGTAGGTTATTTAATTTCTAGTGCAGTGGGAGGATGATAGTACACAGCAGGTCATGATATGCAGTAATTTTTAATATCTATATATCACACAAATGATAGGAGAGAGAGAAGCCCTGGGAGGAGAAAAGATGCGAAGAGGTAAAGAATGGAAAGGATAAAGTAAATCCTAAAATCCTAAAAGGCTCATACCTGAAAGCTATATGAAATGGCAGAGGAGGTTAGCTGTCCTAAAGAATGAGCACAGAAATAATCTGAGCTGTGATAATACAATATTACTTTATTTAAATAATCTGTTTAATTCTTTTTACTTTGTGTGATCTTTTTCTTGGAAACTGGGGTCCTTTTGACACTGAAGGAGTGTTAGCCCTCCTTAAAAAGCTGACCCTGCTACAAAAGGGACTGCTAAGAAAAAATGAGAACAGCCCCTTAACAATGGATGCTTCAGTTATACTGCGCAAGTGTTGGAAAAGCATGTCTCAGGACTTCCAGAGGGCTGCTGCATAGAGCTGAAAAGCGATTAGGGCTGGCAAATCACTGTATAGTTTTGCACTGCCAGTCTTGAGACTGCCTCAGTAATGGTGTGACTTACTCAATTCAATATAGCCTTGAAAAGGGACCTCTTGAGCTCAGAAATGCTGTTGTGTAGACCACTCATTTGCCTCGAGGGGATTGTCACAACATTTCCATGGCAATTGCTCTTGTAAGCTGAGAAACGTTCAGGAGGCTGCCATAATATAGACACTGGATAGTATGTACTGACTTGTGTGTGTATATGTGTATGTCTGAGAAAAAGACTGTCTAATGGAAGATCTATCTGACCTACTAATGTAGCTGAACTAGCTGAGGTGTTTCTTTCAGTGCTGTAAAGATCTGGTTTTAGACCAATTTTTGAGCTTCAAGTGGATACATTTGCAGAAATCAGGATTGTTTTGTGAATTATTTGTCAGCAGAAAAAGAGGGCTAACTGCATGAGATAATGTATTCATAATGCATAATTTGACTATTTTAGAAGCAATTTTGCTTTTGAAACCATCAGCATAAGCTTAATGCAGGCAAAATGGAGCTTTTAGTACCACCCCCCACCCCACCCCCCTGAAGCCCTCTTCCTTTCCTCTGCCACTGGGCATCATATAACCTTTTTTTTTTGTCATCTGAATCCTTTCTCCAAATCCCAATATACAGGTCACGTTAAAATCTTTCTGTTTCTTCCTACACAATATTAGTAATATTTGTCCTTTCCCCTTCCCCTCACCCCCAGTTATTTCCCATCTGGGCCCTTATCACTGCTCATTCCACAAACCATCACTGTGTTTAGCCACTTCAGGAAGATTTCTGAGAATTTAGTGTAAAAGAGGTGCTGGGTTGGAATTTGGGGTCAAATTTTCAGCAAAACCTTAGCCACGCTTCTAGTTTGCAGCTCTGCAGGTCAAGTAGCAGCATTACTGAAGTGTTGTAGGATTTGGCTTCTGCCCACCAACTGACCTTAACTGGAACCACCAACAGCTTGTGGCTGTAGAGAGGGGAGGCAACATGGACATTGCTTCATCCTGAATATACCAACAAGGTCCTTGGGGCAGGCTCTGCCCCCAACAGAAATGCAGTCTGGTTAGTTTTGTGGCTGTGGCTTACCTAAAAAGGCAGGGAAAAGAATTAAACCTTGCCTGGTGGTGCTTTCTGTACGGTGCTCTGTATGTACAATATATTTGTCACCTTATGGGTGCCATTTGCCATGTGCAAAGGCTATTATCGCCTAACTATGGTTTGTGGCATATCACCTGCCTTTTCTTTAGATCTGGTGACCTGTTGTACGTTTGGCAAGAAACAAATAGCTGGGGTGTTAGGCTATCTTTGAGAAACATTCTGCTATTATTTTCTTGGCTCTATGCTGAGCGCTTCTTTCCGCTTCACCATGCACAACTGTTACTTACTATGGCCAATTTCAACATGTCTTAACTGTGAAAGTGGGTGAAAAGACTCCAATTCTATCAGTGGTTTTTCCTTTCTGATGATGGATAATGCTGAAAAGAGAAGATTGAGGGGAGAAGTAAATAGGTAAAGGGCTGTGTCAGCTGGGAAGGGAATGTCTGCAAGACATAGGACAAGGAGCGACAGGCTTAAGTTACAGCAAGAGAGCAGTATGATCAAGATTTGAAAACGTTTTCAAGCTGGGAGGACAGTCAAGCATGGAAGAGACTGATTGGGGATGTTAAAGTGTCTTGAAGATTTTTAAGGCTGGACAAATATTTGTGAAGAACAACACAAAGTTGTGATCAGGCTGTGGTGCTGGGACTAGTCTGAATAGCCTCTTGTGATGTCAGAGTGCTGTTTGTGAGTCCATCTCCTGTCTGGTAGCTCAGCACTAAGTTTTTCCTATTCTGACTTGCAGCCATGACTTTACATTCTGGAATTAGACTTAACACTGATATCCATCTTCACTGCTGAATTTGCTTGTGGCCACTTAGCCTCTTGTTATGCTTTTTACAGTGACCTACCTTGGTTTTCTTTATTTCTAACCCTGAATCTTTAACCTGACCCAATTAGCATTACATATGGTCGTGGTTTAGGCCAACTTGGCCACTGGGGACGTGGGGGACCCCAGATGGGACCGACAGA
>RSEF01000001.1:190274917-190290165 GCA_003993805.1 Himantopus leucocephalus
GAAGAGGCCTAGCTAAGAAGCAAAGTTACTGGACAAAATTGGTTGTGTTTTACCTCAAACCAGGACACATATGGTTTCCCAAGGCTTTGGAGAATATTTCAGAATTGACCCAAGCAATCAGATGTGTTGTGTAGAGCTCAGATTGTTAACAGCACATTGACAATTGAAAAGTATTTCATGTCTCCTTGACGACTGCGAAGAAAATTCTTCATAAAGGAGTCCTGAAGTATTTGTAAAACTTTTTAGGAAAGCAGTATGTTCCTGTTATTTAACCAATTGCTGGCAGATGACTGCTTGTCCCGGATCAGAGAGCAGGATAGAATTTCTGCTTCCTCTGCTGACATTTGCAGAAGCTTATCAAACGTAGCTCATTTTCGCATCTGCTTTCTTTGCTGTGATTAGAAGAAAACCTTCTCATATCTAATCTCTCAGTCCAACCAGTCTGGACTCACGTGGTGTTTCAGGGTGTATTGACTCTTTGCTCTAACACCCAAAACACCTTCTGAGTCAACAGCTGGTTTATTTTATTCTAGTGGCTCAGTCAGAGTCCTCCTATTTGAACCCCGAATCTCACTGTAACACACAGAGTATTTTCAGTTAAAATATCTTTTGATCTTTCTGATTGAAAAATGCAACCTGACAATCCTGATGCTTCTCAACAGTTTTCCTGAGATTTGTTATCTTGTCCTTTTTATATTCTTTGTGAGGACTACAGTTAGTGACCACTGAAAGAACAATTTCAAATTCTTTCTCTATTTCTCTACAGCTTTGAAAAGTGTGCACATCTTTTGTATGTGTTTGCATCTGTGTATGAATACATATGTATTTCCGACTGGAATCAAGACAGTATAAGAAATGAAAATCTTATATGACAAGCCCTCAATTGCCAGTAATGAACACAAAATCAAAATCAAATTAAAAACTTGTATGCTAGAAGGTAGCATTAGGAACAATTTGACGTTTATTGAACAACAGATGGTGATTAAAAGCATAAAACCTTGATTGTCTTGCTAAAAGCCAAACCTCATAGTTCTGTCTAAGGAATGTCTAAGATTTCAAATAGAAGACTAGAGGCATCAATGAAATCATAGGAAGATCAATCTCAAAGGCGTTCTTATATATGTTCTTATCAGAAGTGCAGTTAAAATCGCACCTTCAAAAGTATCACATTTTTAGCTTGACAGTTTTCTGGAAATGAATCTTCTCCTCCAGGAGAAGGTCACGGATAGTAAACACTTAACAGAGAGAGCACGTGCATTGAACTAATTTTATTAAGTGAGGAGGGAACTGAATACTCTTTTTCCCTTTTACCCTGTTCTTTCAGTGTAGCCCAGCTTTTAGTGAGTTATATAAGGATGCAGCATCCAGTCCCGTCCTTCAGAGTGTGAACCCCATGGCAGTGCGGAGGTGCCCTTGTCTATCACACTGGAGTGAATTTTGGGGGAAAAGACAGACTCCGGAATTAATCGGTAGTCTGTCTTGTCCTCTTTCTCTTGCACCATGCAATTAGATACTGCTCTCCATTGGGGTGCCTGTGAGCCACCTAATAAAGGTATTCTCTCTAATCAAGTAGCTTTGAGTCACAGATCCCTAAAGGTCTTTATGCTGCATGTAAAGGAATTTATGAAAGATGAGTAAAAGAAGTAGTCTATTGTCAGCAGATTTATATTCACTTCTTTTGTGCAAAGAGGGTGGATGCATGTCATACCAGCTAGCGGTATGGGCAGGTGGTCCCATTTTTACCTCCAACCAGTGCATCTTGCCTGGCTGACTGCACTCAGAGGTCGTCTGCTCTGAATGCACATTCTGGCTGAGACTGTTGGTGGACACAGATTGAGACACACTGAATTTATAGGAACACTGAATATGTACAGGATCAGTTATGAACAGTTTTGACTTGTCTCTTTCCCTTTATGCTCAACATTTTATCACATCTTTGTGTGTAATCACAGTGACGCTCTTAAGAGTGACATAATGATAATTAGCAATAATTGATAGACATATTCAGCTTAATTGTTTCATTGTTCTCACTACCCATCCTTCTCTCCTTGTGACATTGTCATGTCATCTTTTGATGGATGAGCTTTGTTTTATTCTCTGTATCTAAAGCTACTCTGCACACCTCAGATTTGTTTGCTATCATGTCCTTCTTTGCTCCGACCATGCTTCTCTGCATCTTCCATACTTTTTTTTTCTCCTTCAGCATTTTCGCCCTTCCTTTCCCTTCTGTCTTGGCTTTGCTTCTGTCTTCTCTGTGTTTCACTGACTGCGCATAATGAATTTTCAGTCTTCATTCACACATATTTGCTCTGCCAAGCCTGTTTCACAGATTGTATTTGCTGTGTCTAAAAACAATAGCCAACAGCATGGTCCTAGAGACTTGTTGATACAAGATATTTTCTGTCAGAAATATCCTTTAAAGCTCTTCGGAAATCAATGGCTATAAAACTCAAAGTACAGAGGCAGACAGTAGGGTCTTAAAGAGGATGGAGATTCTCATGTCTGGAGACAGGGAGAAAGAAGTTGGTAGTTCATCCTGTCTTGGAACAGGCATCGTTATAAGACGTCTCTAAGACAATGATACCTTTCTACTAACTATCAAAGTTGGCTAAATGGCTGCCTTAGAGTAGACATTTAGCCAATGGAAAGTAGATTATGGTCATGAACTGCAGACATCTGAATTTTAACTTCTGTGTGCCAGCATCTCTGTGTCTCATCAAAATATTTACTTTTTTTGCTTAACATTATTCATATTTTGATTTTTTTGGCCAGAAGGTTGGTGGGTTTTTTTCCCCCATAGCATNGATCTAAATGCAAATTTCAATGTAGCTTAGAGAATAAGAAAGGTTAACATAAATATGTGTTAGTTTAAAACCAGAAGAGAACTCTAATGAAAAACCTGAATGAGGCATTAGAAAGTTAAAGTACAGGTATTCTGACCTTGATCTAAATGGTGTGAAAGATGTCCGAAAACCATTACTTCTAGTTAAGGAAATTGCAGTTAGTATCTGCTTATGAGGGATACAGAAAGCAAGAGACAATCACTGAAATTTAGAGGGGGAATACTGAGGACTGAGATGAGAGAAATGTGAGCTGGAGGGCATAAGCAACAGTGTTGGTGAAAGGAACATCTGAAGAGTTTGGACACTGAATACGAGAGCTCTGGGTCTGCTTCAGAAGGTGCAAGGTTGGCTAGTGAAAGCCATCAAAGGAAGACAGAGAGAATACAAGGAGAAAGATGGAGAAGATGATGTTCTTGCAATGCTCCATGGGAACTTGAGGACTGTCTGTCTTGGAGATGTTGAAATCTCAAGTAGATAAAGAGCTGAGCAACCTGAACTAAGCTGACCCTGCTTTTAACAGGGTGTCAGACAGGAAGAAGTGCCTTCCAACCTCAGCTGCTCTATCATTTTGTGCCTCTTTTCCAAACTTCAGTCATAGAAACATGGTATTTTTCTTTAGTTTGTACATCAATAAATGGCATAATTTCTTTTCATTGTTATTGAGTGCACAAAGACCTTCTGCTGGTGTCCTGTAAAATTTCATACTGAAGACAGACTAAAGGAAATCCTCTTCTTTACACATTGTTGCATTGGTAGAAAGGAGTAAAAGAAAGTAGAGAGCAAAAAAAAAAAGGAAAACATTTTGTTTTGCTGAGGCTTGCAATAGGTAATGACGCTATCAGCAGTAAGAACTTATTAAGCTACTTCAAATTAGTATCTGATCTGCTTTAAAAAGACCCTCATTATCAGTTAATTCATTAAGGGTATTTATTGAGGTTTAAAACATATGAAACAAAAATACCTCATTTGCAAGTAATTAATACAGAATTATTTAAGCAATAGAGTTTCACAAATGAAATACTTATATTTGAATTCCTTTTAATCCACTTGAAAGAGATACTTAGATCTTTAATCATCAGATAAATTAGATATGTTTTGTTAATTACCTATCAATCAATATTGCAGTTCAGCATCTACATTGCTCAAGAGAAGAGCACATAGTTGGGGCAGGAGTTTTTTTCGTTAAACATTCTTCTTTATTTTTTTCTTTGTGCATCTGGCATTGAGGCTATTAAAAAATTTAATTGTTCAATAATTCAAGGGAGAATTACTATGTTTGTTTATTATTTTTTTTCTGCATTGTAAGTAAAGGTCCCAGGAGATTTGGTCATGTATTCCGATGCGGTCAAAACACATGCTTGGGTTAAATAGTTTGCCTTTTCTTTTTTTTTTTTTTTTTCAAGACTTCAAGAGTAAGTGCATTTCTATGTAANTTTCTATGTAAAAACATTATCACAAAGACACCATTGCATTTAATCTCTGATATCAAGCCTGAATTGACTGGACTGTGCTGGCCGTTGTGTGGATCTATTGATTCTGTCGAACCAGGTACCTGTCCACGGAAGGTACTCTCTTTTGTTTGAGTGGTCCACTAGGTCCTCAGGTTGTGTAAGGTAGAAGAACTCAGCACCTGCAAAGGTCAGACTTTATCATTCACTAGTCTTCTGGCATATCTTGGAGGAGGATGGGAAGAAGACATTCTGCAATAAGAAGGTTACATCACCAGGAGAAATAGCCTGGGTTGCAGTTTAAGCTCCAGCGCTCAGTAGAAATCCTGCTACGTCTCCCTGTTCAGGAGCAAAAATGAATCTTCAGATAAAAAGTGGGCCAGACTGTTTCTTTAAAAATTATTCCAAATGTTTCATACCTAAGTTGAAAATATCTACCAGTCTAAAGCCAGAGATGAGAATTGTTTTAATGTCTGATTTGAAAAACACTGAAAAACCAGTGTTAATAGTGAAATGCTGACACAACTTTATCTATAGCCCTTCTAGCAGAGCGGTTATAATATGAAAAAGTAAGGTTCAATAAAATGCAAGGCAGAAATAGCAAATTATATTAGATGTGACATATTAGCCATAAGGCCTTTTCTAAACTACAGTGAAAAAATTAGGACAAGGGTATGGTAGTATATTTCTCCCCACAGCGTGAGAAAGCCCTAGCCCCCAGAGCATTCCCTCTGAACTTGTATTCTATTTCTAGCATGTGTTTTATTAACTTTTATTTTTGTTTTGCAGGCTAGACACACAGCACCAACCTTAATGTCAAATTAGATAATGAAAAGCAATAGTCATCTTAAGAAAAATCATTCAAATAACTGTCAAGTTGCATTATAGTTTTTGCTGCTAGCAAAAGCCTTAATTAAGTCTGCAGAATGGTTTCGTTTCTCATCTTCTGATTTTAGATGCTCTGAACTTCCTAAGCAATTTTTCTGTTAGAGCTGCATCTTTATGTTCTTATAGAAATCATCCTATGTATAGAATAGAGCAATATCTAAAAAAAAATAAAAATGTAGGAGGGGTGAGTTTCACATAGAGTTGTGCCATCTATCAAGTTGTAGGAAAAAAGTGAAAGCTAGAACTTTGAGTGTTGCCAGATTTCATCTGGGATGATGAACACAAGCCTAAAGACTGCTGCTAATGTATAGTGATTAACAAATCAGAACAGAACAACAGCAAATGACATATTTGTATGATAACCTGGAAATATGCTATGGAACAGATCCTGTCCTCCTCATGCTGCAGTGAGATTACCCAAGATGTAAATAATCTCCGGCTAGTGCAGAACCAAGTTTACCCCAAAATAAATTTTCCTAAAGGAAAGAGCATTGTTGGATCATTGCTGCTTCGAGAAATCTCTGACTGAAGCAGTAATTCCCAACAGGGAATCTAATTATGCTAAGGGCTGAAATTATAAGTACAGGGAGCAGAAAGTGCAAGGAAAATTGAGCCATCCTTGGGTGTTGAATCAAGCAGAGCGCAGCCAGATTTGGAGGAATGGACCTAATGAATGCATGCATAATAAATTGCAATTAATACCACTGAAGGAGCCATTGTTGTGATAGGCATTACCTATTATAAGTGCATTATTGGAATTAGTAAGTTGGATGCTTTTCTACTGCTTATAAACCTCCAACAAGTCTTCTTAACCTTAAAAGCAGACTCTTCCACATTTGCTGTGCTTTCATTTGTATCACGAAGTGGTCCCAGCGTTCATGAACTAGAGTTTTTTGGGTTGAAACTAAACTGGGAGTGATGGCTGAGGAGATCACCTACTGCACTTGAGCTGCAGACAGACATACAGTCCATAGGACCAGCCAGGGACTATTATGAAGTGAAATACTCAGAAACATTTTTANTATCATGAAGTGGTCCCAGAGTTCATGAACTAGAGTTTTTTGGGTTGAAACTAAACTGGGAGTGATGGCTGAGGAGATCACCTACTGCACTCGAGCTGCAGACAGACATACAGTCCATAGGACCAGACAGGGACTATTATGAAGTGAAATACTCAGAAACATTTTTATTGAGATGCCAGAACCTCTGCACCTACTCCTGAGGTCTGTAGATCCACTTCTAGTTGTCCAAACTGCTTACTAAAGCAGTTAGAGAGATCCTCTGGCCCCAAACACAAACTTTGGCAATGAGGGAAACACGTTCTCCTCTGTCTGGTATTTACATAATGCAGGTGCAAAACATTTCCAGATCAGAATATTCCACTGTCACATGTTCCTCTTTACACGATGTCCTTTAGAAATGAAAGTGATTACATGAGGTAGCAAGTCATGGTCAGCCAAGCTCCCTTTATTCACTGGGTCTCCAGACTGAGTTTTCCCTGACTTTGTTAACTCCTGAACTCAGTTGGATCCGTTGCTTGTCACGCCAGTGAAACCAACAGAAGTATTGGTGTCTGTTAGGGCTTGACTGTGAAGCCAGGTATTGTATAGATCTCTGGGCTATTTTGAGAGTATGATATTCTAAGATGGCCTTTAATACTGGCCTAAATTCCACTTCTGCAAAATTGAAAAAGTCAAACTATGTTTCCTGTGTACTTTGCCCTCTCTACCTCAGTGGTAAGCACTCTGTAAGACAGGAACATAAAATTATCAGGCCAGTCCATCCTTTTGGGATCATGTGCATTAGGGAAATAGTGTTCCCTTGGGAATACATTGAGTTTGACAGGATGCCTGACTACCTCAGTACATCAAGAGGAAAAATGACTTGGAAGGAAATGCAGAATCTTTCCACAGAAAAAGAAAAGGTGGTCAAATGGAGAAGAAAAGAAGAAAAGTAAAACAAGCAAACCAAATGTTTTTAAGAATTCATGATATCTTTTGAACTTGGATGTTATAAAAATTTGCCTACGTTTTGACCAGCTCTACAAAGTCACAGTAGAGTTGGCAGGAGGAAGAGAGGGTCAGGACATGCCAAACTGCAACAGAAGTATACGTCCCCTAAACATACTCATACTTTCTGCATCCAATAAATGGTTTGTTCATAAAGACCTGCAGCTAACGTTGTCTAGTTCTTCTTCAGATTTATGACCTGCTTGCATGGCAAGAATAAGCCAGATTTAAACCCTTTTGAGACACACAGGCATGTTTGCAAATTCCTCCCTTCCTCCCTTCTTTCCTTCCTTCCTTCCCCTGCTAAATCAAAATCAAATTATCCCCCTTACATGGACACGTTATAGCTGTCTCTGCCAACCTAAACAGCAATAAAAGACTCAGTCACTTATCACTACATACATGTAGTAAGTGACTAGGCAACTTCCATATTTTACAGTGCTGTTTAAAAACTTTTGTTTCTGAAATGTAGGCACTGATTTCTAATCTGGAAATGAGAGAATCAGGAAAAGCATGTAGGGAAGATTTATACAGTGAATAGAAGGAAAAACTTTGTTAAGCAGGGTTTTGGGTTTTTGTTTGTTCGGTTTGGTTTTTAGTTTAGTTTGTTTATAGGTCCTGGAAAATCCATCAGATTAAAATACATCAGAAAATCCCCAGGAACCAGGCTGAAAGTGAACAAGAATTTAATCTTTCTTCATGACTGTCAGCTGAAATTCTTTCCTCCTGATAAATATAAGTAGATGCTGTTTCTGCTTCTTTATTGATGCTGGTGATCTCAATCCAATAGTGCAGAAGAAAGTGGAAGATTAAGATGTATAGTAAAGCAGGATTGCAAGATTATTGCAATAAAATGGAAAAACTGTCAGTCACATATTGCCTTAAGACAGAATTTTACAACGCTTTTGTGGTTAGGAAAGGTTAAAACTCTTCCAAGTATATCTTTCTTACTGATAGACTTTCCCCAGAGAAGACCTTGTAGTCATTTAAGTCCTTAGTGACCTGACTATAAATCTGATAATATCAAAAGCACAAAAATAAACTGACTTGCTTAAGGATCTTCAACTGTTGAAATTATACTTGCTGTGAGTTGCATAAGAGAGGAAATGAGAATCTAGCTAAAAATCAGAGTCCATGGTGTTTTCTGTGCTAAAAACAGCATTTCAATAATATTCAATTAACTAGATGGTAAGAGTTACTGAAGAACAGGATCCACTTGTTAACCAAGGAAGCCAGCTGGGGGTGAGATGAATAGTAACTTAAGCCAGCATCCCAAGGAGAAGCCACTTAAATGTGACCTAGGTTATTTGGACTAATCATAGTTGCTCCTGAGATTTTAGAAATGCCCAAAAAATGTCCGGAACCAGGTGCTTGGAAATTTCAGTTTTAAAATGGTAAAGATAAAAGCAGCATCAAAGAGCCTGGGGTCATGCTAGCACTCAGATTGTCACTTGAAGATACAACGGGGTGTGATGACTGTAGCAGAGGATTTTGTACAGGGGAAACCTGTGTCGTCTGGTAAAGGTGTGAAGTTGCACAGGGTCTGGAAATGCGCTGCATGCACAGCCAAATCTTATCACCATGGGAGAGTTTAAGCAGAGCCCTTTCCCAGCACGGGATGCTAACACTGAAACCTTACAATAATATCAGGCCTGTCCATGTTTTTTCACACACCCTCTGCTTAGATAATTTGTATTGTGAAAAGGACTGGACAGAATATCACTCCTGTTCTAGCATCCTCTGACACTGAGTTGAAAATATTTAAGCCTGCAAGGGAGATTGGTGAATGACCCTTTTGAATATGTTTTCATCTAAATCATTCAGCACATGGGTAGTGAGGAGAAAAAGTGCTGACAACGTCGCATGACATATGTCTTAACATTTCTTAACTGCAGAGAAAGAAGTGACCAAAGAAAAAGTTGGTCTAAGGGCCCAGTATGTCAAAGCATTTCCAAAATGCTTGTGCTCCCTATTTACACCCCTCTATTTGCATGTGAAAGGCCCGTGTTTGCAGATGTCAGGATTTTACTAAGGGTCAGACTGAGCTGAAACCTTGAGATTCAAACATTTCAGAAGGCCTGAGAAGGCTTGTTTTCACGGCTCTGGTTTATGTCATTGTTGGAGATAAGAAAGTGAGATGATTCCGTGCAGAAAGAAATCCCTCCAGGATTGGTGTGTACTTTGGTCTTGGCCACTTCTGTCAGATGGCATTGTCTGGTTGTCTCACTTGGCTGGTAAAGCCTCATACTTAGGCATTTTGCTCTCACATGAAATAGAGCTTACTCTACTCCTGATCAAGATACTTTAATTTGCTAGAGGGCTGTTCCAGAGATATGCTTTGGAGCACTTTTCAGCATGATCAGCCATGTCCAGGAATGGGATGGCAGCAGGCAAATCATGCCAGGAAACCAAGGGAAAGCACGAGAAGGACATTCTTGGTGCCACAGTGGTTACTGCACTTCTGAACTTGGCTTATACTGGCTCACTTGAGACAGGACAAATTTCTCCTGTAGGTATAGTCCTTCCTGAGCAACTGGGGATGCCATGACTGGTGGACTTCCATGTCCTCATCAGCCACGATGTCACTGCCTGCATGGCCATTGCTATTATCAACCCTCTACCACATCAGCTCCTTTGCTGCTGGGAGGCATCCTCAACAACTGGCTATGGCAGGGGTGGAGCATCAAGAGCCACTGTAAAACTGCATTTCCTTATCCAGCAAGAGTTTGTCCTCATTCCTGGGACAGTAAAATTTGATTTTGTCTATGCTGCTGTGAATCCTTGATCTTCCCCTGAGGACTGTTCTTACAGAGCTCAGAATGAGACTATTATTACATTACCATTCAGAGCAGACTTGCCAACGTAATTATTTCCTATTGCAAGTGCCTGCATCATTGCAATTTCGGAGTATTGAATTTGCATTAGACAAAACTATAGGTCAAGATCTTAGCTGATGTAACCCTCATAACTTTGCTGAAAATAATGACGCTCCAAGCATTTGTAGTAGGTATGGACCTGGCTATATATATGTACATATCTGTATATATAGATCCAGCACAGAAATGTTACGGAATACATGATACATGTAGGATGAATCCTGCCTTATATTCAGTTTGATGCTTCTATGATAGAGATTACACATGGAGAACAAGTTTGATTTTTCAGATAAAGAATGGAAATTGGTGAGTTTTGCCTTTTAGTAGAATTAAACCTTGAATTATGTAGCATGAGTCTTCAAACAAAACACTGCAATTACCTATCTACCCACTTTTCTGTTGAGAGACTTTGTGTCAGGGAGTATGTATGCAGAATGGGAAGGAAAATAACGATCAGATTTAAACGAAACTAAAAGACATTTTCTCAGCTGGAGGTTAGAAAAAAGTGATTCTATAAATGCAGAATTTTGTTAGAAGTCGTTGATGATATCGAGAATAGCATAACATACAACATAACGTAATAATGAAAAGAGAAAATGAAAAAAACAAGCCCTGCTTTAAACTTAGTTGGTTCAATGCATGTACATTTTTCATTTTGGTATTGTTTCTGCTCTACACAAAGTGTATTTTAAAGACGACTTAGATGTTTAACTGCATTGAGATCACGCATTATACTCTTTGTCCTTTACAAAAGAGAGCATACGTGCCAGGAGCACATAATTTGATAAAGAAAATATCATTATAACTAGATTTTGGTGACACTATAATCAGGAAACACAGGCGAGGGGTCAGCCAGCCAGATTGTTTCTACTGGGTATTTGAGAACTGTGGGCTGCTGTTATTTTCAGCTACACCATAATTTTATTTTATTGTGGAGAATAAATCAAAGTCTTAAAGGGAGGCTATTTTTTTCATATCTAAAAGCTGCAGATGTTGGCACTAGAATTGCTGTTTCCAAAACTAGCTGTAAGTATATTTAGTCTGAGAGAAAATGATCAGGTTGATAGCTCGGAGGTCGAAAAAACACCCTTATGACAATTATGCTCCGTTTAGCATCAGAGCAGGTTCTTCTATGCTGTCCTGTTCTCGCCCCTTCATTCTCCTTTATATTATTTTCTTGTTATTGTGTCCTTTGGGGAACAGGCTTTACGGGCTGTTCAGTCTCTGAATGGGTTCAATCCTTCGCTTCCGTGGATATCGCTGAGAAGGGTGTCACTTGTGAAGGCAGTTTTGTGAGGAGACAACTCACTAATGAGACCCATACTCAGACAACCAGCCTGCTCCGTGCAGGCCTCCGAGCAGCTATCAGAAGCTAATTGTAATGCTTATTAAAGACAGCTTAGCAGGGATGTGAAAATGGCAGGCAGAGCTTTGCCATTATCTACACCAGCTCTCAACCCTCTTACTCAGCAGCTCTGCTCTCCAGATCTATTCAGGGACAGAGATGCTGCTTTTCTAAAAGGGAAAAAAAAAAAAAAAAGAAAAAGATCCCAAACCAATATAACTTGGCAGTTCTGAAAAACCACCCCAGCCTGGGAAGGCTGACGGTGTCTGTTTAGATTGCATTTGCATCATGTGCCAGTTTTTTGATGGAAAGCTGTTTGCAGGACCACCTTATGTACCTTCTTCATAGTCAGCAGGTGAGCATGACAAAGGTGTTTCTGAGGAAAACTGGGATGAAGAGATGTGCCTAAGATCCTTTATTAGTGGTGATAATAAAGAAAACAGAGACCTAGAAAAGTACAGCTTGACTTAAATATCCCAGTTTAAGCTTTTCAGTGTCATCTCTTATCATTTGCAACGTCTCTTTCCCACCTCCTCCCACCTCCTTCAGTTTTTCCAGTGAAAACTAAGCAAGTATGGTATGGAAATCAGGGACACAACGAATGTCAAACTCAACATGCTATATCCTTAAACTCCCTGTCATAGTGAAAATACAGTTTGAGGCTTTGCATCCTGTTATTCCTCATGCAAACTGCCATTGCAGACAAGCACTTTGCCTGTGGTAAATGCTCTTGTTCAGAGCAGATGTTTCCCTCAATTAGCATTTTTTCAACTATTTAGCAAGTACATTCTATTAAAATATTTTAATTTATGCAGAAATTATGTTATTAAATTTACAAATTCTTTTTATAAGACACATCCTGTAGTTTCAAGCTAATAATTTTCTGTCAGTAACAGTTACCATGGGCCAGAGAGTATTCCTGTAAAAAGAAATCTTTGCATTATTTTTTCCAACAGTGAGGCATTTGCTTCTTTCATGTATTCCTCATAGTAAGATGATTGCATTTTTATATCTTCTATATAAAGATACTTAATGTTTAAGACATTTGACAGGTTTTTAAAAACAAGGGGATACAGATTTTAGTTTTGAAAGTTCTGCACATATGTAATAACTTTTTTCTTCTTTTTATATTAATTTTCCTCCTTCCAAAACCACAGATAGACAAGACAGTCTTTTTCTCCTTATCTTTCCATCTGTTCAGACCATTTTCACACACCCTGCCGAGGCAATTCTGCCCTAATGTTACTTTTCCCCTGAATATTGACTTAAATGGACAGCATAGCTTAAGAAGTCCATATATAGGTCAGCATTATTTCTGAAAACATTTTCATCTATCAATTAAAATTAGCTATAGCAAAGCCTAATACAGTTTTCTCCTGGGAGGCTGAATCACTCGCGCGGTTGATAATGAAACTCAGAGGTTTTTTTGCATCTAGGTTGTCGGCAGGCATCCAACTCAGGTTACTAGTGACCGACAGTTGCTACCATCTACTGGCTGTTTGTAATCCTCAGTGAAACAACGGGGGCACCTCGATTCCTTCACGTCGCGGAAAGGTGGGTTCTGTCTTGTTGGCCATCTGACCAAAAGCTTATTGAGCTTGGAAGTTAACAAGAGGGGTAGTATTTTCACAAGTCCTTTTAACAGGTCTTTGGCTCCAATACGTTTGGTTTTTTTTTTTTTCCAGCTTCCTAATATAACGCTAGTTGTTTACCTCACACAACTGCTGTGTTTAGGAGTGTGCCAGTTAATTGCTGCTGAACTGCAATTTTATGCAAAGCAGTCCTTGTCTACGTTGGATATTAACATTCTGTGTCCCACTAGTTAACCTGTGTTTATCTGTATGTTTCTAATTGTCTTTCTCAGTGCTGGCAAACCTGCAAGGTTTAAAGACCCATTGGATAAAAAAAGTGCATCTTTTATCAAGGTTAGACCTGAAAAACACTAAGTTAGCTGTGAAGATCCTAAGATGCCTAGGAATAAGGCAGATAATCTCCCCATTTCATAAATGATAAATATATTCACTTTATAATGAACATAGAGTAAGAAGGTTTACTGCGACAACACTATCTGTGTTTCAGGATTTTCAGGAGATTCAAAGCAATTTAATTGTTTCTTTTAGTTCCTTTGTAGTAATAGGCAAAGCTTAGCTACTTTTAAAAAAATGGTCAGATTTGGCTATATGCATGTTTATTCTTCATGCTTATGATTTTGGGGATACACATTGCTGATTAATAATAATACCACAAATGGTTTATTGCACTAACTCCAGCTTTTCCTTCTTTCTTGCTTTCCTTGCTCTCCTGGCTCTCTCAATACCAGAGGAACTGAGAAGAACACCACAATTTGGCATTTGCTTTCACATCTCCTAGGCATAGCCTTCCTGGTCCCCAAAGTGGAACGGCTTTGACTAGTTGCCCAGTCCTTGTCAGCTGCTGTTGAGAGAGAGGTTTCTAAAGTAGACTAGCAAGTGACAGTACGCTGGCACTGTATTTGCAGAACGTAATAGATTATAGATCTACCCATCACCTAAAGGGAAGGCACAGAGGCAGCAATGACAGAATGACAGTAGAGTCTGCGGAAGCCAAAATTCCATATAGCAGTGAAACATTTAACGTTCCCAAAAGCAGTGAACTCCAGCAAGATGGAAAGTAACCTCAGACTTCTTGTAAATTTAGGTCACAAACAAGAACAACACGAAACTTATAAATAACCAGAGTACTACTGTTGATTTGATGTTTTGAATAACGATATTCCCCTTTGTCTACCTGGCCACAGGCAGTTATGTTAATAATGTAGGAACTCTAGTCCAGCTGTAGTGCTGTCCTACCCAAAACATTGATAATAATCACCACCATAATGGAAGAAGTAATCTCTTCTTGACAAAAAGTATTAGGTGGAATTCTCTGACTTCTCCTCTGCAAGAGGTCAGACTAACTATCTGACATATTTATATTTGTCCTGTATCTCCATGAAATCTATGAAAACAAAACAGACTTAATATCCTCTCTGATTAGTCTGTTCCATCTCTCCATGCTTAAATGAACACATGCAGGTCACAGTGGGAACTGTTATAGAGTCGGGGTATTTGTTACCCATGTAGTGACTTCTAATTTATGCAGTTATATATGTACTGGTTTATGTAGTAAAATAAGAAGAGGAAGGGAAACTATATCCTCCTGATACTTGAGTCATAAAGGGAATTTTTTTAAACAGTTAAAGATGAAAAATTATAGTGAACCTGTCATCTTTATTGAGCATTGGGTAATTTGCTTCGTTAGTTACTTTTAACTGTGTGGTCAGCTGAGGTAAATGGTGTGGTCACCACATAAGCAGTCAGCACTGTGCAATCACTAGGATGATCTTCATTACTAGTTCTGCATAGAACTATTTAAGTGACCGAGACTTCAGTGTCTGTATCCATACCACTCTGACAGAGCTGGCCCTGGAAGTGTGTCATCCTATTTTCCCTTTTACAAGGACATCTTACAGCCTAGCTGCCCAAGCGTACCGAGCAGTGCAGTAACCCAGAATTTCTCCTGCCATTCTGGACTAAGGCTTGCAGACTTGCTGTTAAATAGCGGATGGATTTGATCCTATGTCTGCTCTGACTGCGTCTGTCTGATCAGTAAGATGGGATTCAGCTCCAGCTAAAGATGCCTAAATGTAGGTGTCTAAATGAAGGTGTCTGCAATAATCTTATTAAAGCCCTATTGTAGGTTTTCAGCATTATCTGAGTGACTTTCTTGGCACCACTGAATGTACTGACTGGCGACTGAATTCAGATGCCCGCACATGGGCTCAGTGATGTTTTTGAGACCCTGAAATATCATCCCTGCTT
>RSEF01000001.1:190290265-190310904 GCA_003993805.1 Himantopus leucocephalus
TTTTTTTTCTTTGACGAGGGGCTTGTCACACTTACTCATGTCTTTGTCGTTCCAAGCAAGATTTCTGCAACATGTTCTGCTTTAAAGGGATTTATAAATATCTGCTACAAAGGGAAGTCAGCAGCTCATCTCCTTTTCGGGGTGGTCACTAAATACCATTCCAACATTGCTCTTCCTGCATTTCTCTCTCCCTTCCAGTTTGCTGCCAGGTGAAACTCAGAGCGTTAGTTATGACCTTGCAAGCCCCATGGATAGAACAACCTGAGTGAGCAGTCTTTTTCTTGTGAAAAATCCTGATGGTACAGAAAGTGGTAACTGAGGACATATTTATTTGTGAGGAGGAAAATGAAAGATTTTGGGTTTGTTTTCCTGGTGACAATTGTGGTTTTGGCAGGGTAAGATACGGATATTTTCCCATAGAACTAGTTTTTGTGACAATGGGGGCATCCTGCCTGCTTACAAATGCCAGGTCAGCTTGATAATGGGAATTTGCTATGCATACAAGTGTTCAGCTACAAAGTACATTTTGGGGATACGGTTTTGTTCTCTGATGTGCTTTGCTTCCACTATTAGGATTAAATCCATAGTCGGTGATAGGAAAAATTCTTGTACCTAGTGTATGAATAACAACAGAGCTATATCAAACTTGAATGACTGCCAGTAAAGGCAGAGCATCACTGTACAAAGCAATTATTCCATTCTGCACTTCAAGGAGAGGTAACCAAGTGATAGATTACTTGGTAGAAAGTGGGTTTCACCTGGCAAAACATAGGGGGAAATTTTCCAACAAAGCTGAAGTCAGAAGGACTGACAGACAAAAAGAAAGCTTGTGAAGGAATAGAGGAAGTGGGGAGACATGCTTCAAAGCTGCCAAGGAAGAAGTAGTTTGGCTGTGGGAGTGGAGGTGTGATTCTGAGCAACTCTACCTATGAGAGAGAAAAACGCAATTCCAAGCAGATGTGAAGCTGAACAGTCAAAAATCAGGACTGCCGAGGCAGAAAAATGCTTACAGATAGGTTTTCTTTTGTCTATAACTATCTGACACACCTTTTTCCTTCAGAAAATCATGTTGATGGGAAATTTTCAACAAGCTCTAGCTGGTTAATTTAAGAGAGAGGAACATTGGCACCTTCTGTGCCTGTTATTATGCCCAGTCTTCTACCACTTTAGGCGATGATGCCAGAGATGTCTGCTCAGAAATATGTGAATTGCTTTCCTCCATACGTCTTGACTATGAATGATGCATTTAAAATGATTTTTACCGGAACATCTCTGGCAGAAATTACTCTTCCTATGACACAGATATCATCTGCTCAGTCCAGGGTACTATGCAAAAGATGCTTGTATATAGTATTCGTTCTTTAAGGTACTGCTCTCGCAGTTGTCTCTCCCCATAAACTATTTTGTATGCTCCTCCATTGCAGCAATGTTATGTTCAGATAGTATGGTGCTGAGTGTCAAGTTAAAACATACAAATAAGCAAATTAATTACCCTTGGTTATTACAAAATTCTGCCTTTAGTTCTCCACCAGGGAAAAAAAAAGGTTCACAGGGTTCTTTACAGAGTAAAAAAATATCCGTATATTTTATGAGAAAACATTTTCCACTTTGAAAACATTAAAAAAATAAACACTTGCATTAAACCTGGCTTAAGGTTTATAACATATGACAGTCTTTAAAAGAGGAATATATCTGGAGGTTTTCATGACTTCATAAAAATACCTAAGTTACACATGCTGAAAGTGCTGCACATTAGATACTCTTGTCTTGGAATGTAATTGCCTTAAAGGTATGACAGAGGCTGAGTTTAATAATTCCCCCAGCGTGTCTATTCTCCATTTCTGTTCCACAGAGGAAGCTAGGAGGATATGGTATCATCAAAGAAGCATGTGTTGGGAGAGGGGAGAGCTAATCCTTAAATAGTTGTGCCCTGCATCTCAACTAAGGAATGAAAACCTTTCGAAAGGATTTCCTGAAGTCTTACATACGCTATATCCCTTAACCTATTAAATGCTATAATTGTTGCACTAAGATAAGAGATGCTTCCAAAGTAATCCATGCTGGGTGGCCCAAGGTAAAAAAACCTATTTATAAATATCCCAGAGTTGTGCCATGCAGTGATAGTGATGGAAATTTGGCAAACCAACTCTACTTCTGTCAGATGAGTGAAACAGCCACTTCACTCAAGACCAGATGACAGATAGATGTAGAGATCATTGTACTAAGGAAATCTGAAGGGATGGCTTATGATTAGGGTGGTGACTGAGAGAGATGACAAGAAAAAGAGAAGAGGGTAGTGAGTACTTTCTCATCCAGATAGTTTTACAGACATAAATAAGTCTGAAACCTCTTTGTCTTAAAATCCATATTGCCAATATGGATCGGCTGCAAAATATTGTTAATTTAGATTATTAACATTTGGCACTGGTTTTGAATTTGTGTAAATCATTCAGGGTGGCGAACTGGTTTCAAAAAATCTCTGCAGTCTGTTTTGCATGGGCTGGTATGATTTTCCATACTGTATAAAAGGGAAAAGTGTTAGAACTGAAATAACTTGGTTAAGTGGAATAAGTAAAAAAGCTAGGTGATAACTAGCAATTATTTTTGTGACTAGTTAAATTCTTTGGAAAATACGGTCTTAGCTGTCCTAAAACTAGTCATAAATTTGGGTTAACAGTGAAAATCTGACAGAATAATGTGGGAGGCAGAATAACTTGGGAGGTCTAATTGAGGAAAAAACTTTTACTCAGCAGTATAGGGGGGTGCAGCATTAGCTCATTTTCTGGGAGATTTGGGACTGACTACCGCAGCTGTACTGAACCAATTTTCATTTATCCTGATCTACACAGGGAAAGTCCCTCCTTTTAAGATGCCTGGGGCTAGGTAGTTCTTACCTATTGTGTATAATGTCTCATTTTTATATCATCAACCACGCATTCAAGTGCTGCAACTCTTAAGGTGTAGGACGATTCCTCTTGCAGCTTGGAGGAAAACCATGCAGGAGACTCTGACTCTTGGAGATTGGGTTGTTCAGTGAAGACACAGAGACTCTTAGAACATTTGCCTGGGATAAATCCATCAGAAGGTGGCCTGCTGATTAGATAGCCGTGACCAGCAGGGTTCTGGGGAGGCACGTGCTGTTGAGTCTCCTTCCTAGAGCTGTTCCAGTTTATGAAACAGACATTAAGATAGTGCTCTCCTATCAACACATGAAGCAACGTTGCAAGGGGAGCTCTTAACCCCAACCTGGCCCATGCTGTGGGTCTGGGAGATGTGGGTTCAAGGGCCAGGAAGAGCACACTCTTAAATCCAGGACTGCAAAATTCTGGTCCTTTGTGCTAATGAGTAAGAGGGCAAAACCGTGTGAACAGGAAATTTTGTGAATTTCTCTCCCACTTCAGTGGGGGAGGGGTTGTTTGCTTATTTTTGGTGTCCAGAACACTCTTACTCTCTGTTGAGTGGACTATTTTAACAGTGGAATATAATATTATGCACTGAAAACACAGTTTTCATTTAATTTTTTCTACCTCTAGAGATGAAGAGCTAAAAGACATTCCAAAATGTCTGAAATGAGGCTTGTTTTCTTTTATTTTCTTTGTTGGTTGACCTGAGAAATCAATTACTCACACTGCCTGCTTGTGGGAGCTGCCCCAGCTCTGGGCAGTGCAGGGACATAGACAAGAAGTCCCACTGAAGAAAAGTCACTGGCATCCTAGTACATATCAACTGCTGTGCAAATCCCACCGCGCTTGACGTCAGTGGCATCACTGCACTTCCTTCATGAAGCATTTCTTTACATGCTTTCATTGCACTCTTGCTGCTTGGACCCATGCTGAGTTTTACTAAGAGAAAATAAATCAGAGGATCTAAATATTACAGACAATAACACGCCAGTGCACAAAGGCTTTATAAATGTCTTGGTGCCAAGACACAGACAGGGCTACTAGGCAGGGGAAGGGAGCGGAGGGTGGTGGCAAGGCAGGCAGGGACAGTGTCCTCCCCTTCAAGGGCACTGCACCATGGTGCTCCAGCAAGGCCAGTGGAGCAGGGACAGGGGCTGAGGGTTGTCCAAAAGGCCAGTGACCACCAGATGTGTCCACAGTGACAAGGCAGGTCTGAGTTCAAGCTGGTCTGCTCAGGGCAGTTCAGGGCCACTGGTGCACTCAGAGTCCTGAGACTTGCAGCAGCTCGGTACCATGATAGGCATTGCTCTTGTGAACAAAACTTATGACCATCAATACGTTGAGCTGGGTCCCTAAGATGGCCAATTTACCAATGATGACAATTACTATGTATGAAGTTAGTGAGAGAAAACATGTAAATGTAAAGATGTATATAATTCTATGTATATGAGAATTGCAATTTTTTTATGAGTGCTACTGTGGGTGTTCCCCATAACCCCCCAAAATAAAGAAGGTCTGCCAGATAGAAAAAGAAGACATCAATGTATTTTAGGTATTATCAAAATGAATGAGAAATAGAGATAGCCACATATATCAATTAGCAAAGGAAACATTGACAAATGACAAAGTTAAGGGTGTTTGTGAAAGCTCCAGATGTACAGCAGCAAAGAAATGAAAATAGTAACATTACTAAACACGATTCAAAAAGTAGATGTATATGATCTTAATTCTTTTTCATACTCACACAGTCTGGATGATGTGCTAGTATCAGATGGTGAAGGATTATATCTTAAAGGGGAGAAGCCAGATGTTATTAGATATTAAGTGTTTGGCCCTCATTTTGTGCTCCACAATCCCCAGGTGGACACGTAAGCTCCCTTCTCTGTGTGTGAGGGAAGCAAAATGCCTCTGGCTGGAATCCAAACCCACCCATGGACTGACAGAGTGGAAGAACACTGAGCAAAGAGATGAATGAACTCCTGCCCTTCCCCATGCTCCTGCAGCAGAGCTGCAGATTTCAGGGGATTACCCTGTGCTCACTCTCAGTGAACTGAGCTGGAGTCCCTGCAGCTGTAAAAACCCTCCACAGTCAAAAGATGAACTATCTCTGCCAGTTTTCTGCATAATAATTTGGTGGTTAGAGCACTTGTTTTGGAGAAAGGGATGTTCTCAGAGCTCTCCTCAGCATGAAGGAGTTGTACTGACACCTTCATTCACTCTGGAGAGCGTAACCCAAGCTGCTGATTATGATGAATTGCCTCTGATAATGTTTGTGAATTCACAATCAGTGAATATACACCATTTAAACACACCCTGGGTGTAAACGAAGAAGGAAGTAGTCCTGAGAGCAGGTTACAGCCCAGAGCTACCCCCAAGCGCAGGTGAGCTGCTTACCAGCTGGGTTACTAAGTTCATGTCTCATTTTCTTCCCTCTTCCTCTCCTCCACCTTCCATAAAGGTTTAATTTCTTTCTGAACTCTACAGCGTGAAGAGATCCCACTCCCTGGGACGCGTACCTAACATCCTGACAACGCCGTATTCTGGAGCTAGGACATTTTAAGAATGGTAGGGGATGTAGCCTTGACGTTAATGAATAAGTCTATGTTGAATTCTTTGCCTGTATGAAATTGCCTGGTGGATTGCCTCCAAGCTGTTTGGAAGCAGTACCCACTCAGGTACTTAGGATTGCACCAGAGCACAGCAAACAACAAGCTCCTCTCCTTGCTCTACATCCCAGTGATGATGTGGGTCTCACTAGAGATACGAGGGTGGCATGAGTAGGTAACCAGTCTCTGAGAAAGAAGGGAGACAAATCCTCACTTGCAGTTGCCTCTTTTGTGGCTGCCCATGTAGCAAGTGAAGGTCCTCATCTTTCCCCTCGCTCTCCACAGGCTTGCCTGTTCCTCAGTGCTGGTGAATACAGATCCAGCTGTCTTGTGGTGGTGGCAGCAGGGCTGGAGGAGGTGGAGAGGACCTCTGGGGCTGTGCAGGGAACAGCTGTGGCTGCCAGTGATAAAAGGAGGCTATGGAAAGAGTGATGGTCCCCATGAGCTGGATGACTGGACTGCAGGTACTTGGTAAACGTAAGCAGCCAATATTGGTTATTTTTCTGATTGCAATTTTTATGTAGATACTCTGGATGTGCTTAAGCCATTATTTGTGTTCAGCCCATAATGAAATGTTTTCTGTTCTTCCAGTAACTGAGAATGGGGCCCAGAGAGGGCAAACATGACTGACTTAGAACAGCCTCGAGGTTCTCAGCATGGCCATGGATGAGGAGAAAGAAAGATAAATCAGAGCTACCATTTGCTAGTCTGCTTCTCCTATCATCTGCTTTTTTTTTTGTGCTGGCTCCAGCTGGGTCTCCTGTACTTCTAACATTCAGGGACCCCATGACAACTGAGGCTTTTTAGAGTTAAAAAAAAAAAGGGGCCACATTCACCTGCTCCAAGCTCAGTATTTCCTGCAGACACCATGAGGACTCTGGCACAGCTCGACTTAGCACTGGAGGGGTAATGCAGGTTCCTTTTTTTAGGCCATGGGGCAACTAGGAAACATAGCACTGTCTACTCTTGGTGAAGCAGCACACAGTAGATCCCACAGCACACATCCAAAGAGTCAGACATGACTCACCTTCGTATATAAATAATTACTTCATTATACATTGTGTTATGTGTTCTCCTAATGATTTTCTCTCATGCCTCTATCGTGTAATTGGTTCATTACTTTGGCCCTGTGCTCAGCGCGCACTGGAACGCCAATCGTTACCAGCACCATGTGTTCAGTTCAAACTATATATTTTTGAGTGCTATATTTGGTTGTTTTCTGGTCCCTATGTACTATTTATACAATACCACATATGTTTTGTGGAGCCCTCTGATGAAATGCAGACATACTGCTTGTTAGGCTATTGTCTAGCTGCTAATCAGTAGCAATTCCCAGATGCCCTTTGATGGCAGAGTTACAATAATTGGGCTTCCTGGTTTTCAGGTCTATATAGTCTATGACTTCACCCTTCACTGATGCTGGCCCTTGGCCTGCTGAGGGAATCTGGTCCCATGAATGAAAGATAGGGTGAGGTTGCAATAGATTGTTTAATGACTGTAATCCTCAGAAAAGGTTTTATGAATTGACTAGCGCTTCACGAGCACACAGTAAGTGTTCTAATGAATCAAAACTAAATATTTACGGGAGACAAATAATTAGATGTAAGCAAATAAGAGAGCCTATTAAACCATCTGGACAGTTCAAAGGATTGGTAATTTTCAGATAAAACATTGAAGGGTTAAGGACACCTATTAAAATCTGACCCTTGTTAACTGTGATTAGATATTACTACCACCTGATTGCTACCTGGGAAACTGAGGTGAAATGAGTCAGGGAGTGCCTTTGTGTTTATGGCTAATTTTGGAGAAGAGATTTTCAGACTCTTGTAATCTTTCCAATAGGTCCCCAGCAGAAAGATGAAATTTTAGATTACTTTTGTCTCCATCAGTGTTCATTTAAATTTAAATTGGGATGTGTTAGATGTAGAAAAGCTTGTGTTTCTATGACAAATTACACGTGTGTTCTAATAATTAAAAGAGAATTTGGGATTCCAAAATGGATGATTTTAAGGGAAAAGGGAAAAATCCCATGAAAAAAAATCTGAATCCATAAGAATGTTTTATATGAAGCATAGAAAGACATAGTAGTTTTAAAAAAAAAACCAGACTGTTAACTGAAACCCACTTATAAGAAATCTTTTGCAGCAGAAGAAAATTACTTGAAATATTTGAACCCTTAGCAATCAAGAAACCAAGGCCTCAAACAAGTAAGAAATTTTGAAGGAGGCAGGCATTATATAATCAAGTTTTATCTGAATTAGAAAGCAATTAAATTAGAGTGGGTGGAGGTTGACTCTCACTTTGCAAAAATTGATGTTTACTGCTGTCACAGCTGAGAACAAATTTCAAAGTCAATGACGGCTGCATTCAACTACAGCCAGTCTAACAAGCTGCTAAGATATCTCCCAGCTAAAAAGCTGCTTATGTGATCCAGTACTATGCTTAGCAGGAAGTTACCTTAGTCAAGAGACTCTAAATGCTTTGGAGTGGTGTTATTGTCACCTCCTTTTGAAACTTCTACTGATTCAGCAGCCTTGTAATTAAGTAAAGGAGGATCATTAGGATGCTGGAGCCTACTTTGGTTCCTCAACTTATGAAAAGAGCAGTGGGTTTCATCCTCCAGCTTCTGTCCACACTATGAGGCTGTTTAACACATTAATCTCTGTTTGTTAAATAGATCATGGAGAAAGAGATGGGTGCTGAGCTCCTTGGAGCAGATCCTTCGTGCCACAATACAGCAGTGTAACACCATGTACTCTGAATACTGAGAAATGTGGGGCTAAAGAATGATTGGCCTATTTTAGGTTCCTTATGGACTAGGATGCGCTTAGATCCTTTGTTGGGACTGACCTTGCACCTGCTTTTGGCTTACAGCCTTATATGCTGGGCACTGGTAGAGGGTGTGGAGAGAAGCAGATGCCCAAGAAGAGTCTGAAGAAGCCAGAAGGTTTGGTAACTACCTGAGTGAGGTATTAGGAGTTGCCTCCAGCTGGAGGAAAGCCGGCTTTTCACTCTATCATATAGTGGTAAGCCACCTCCTATAGTTAAATGCTTTATTCATAGTAGTCTTTCCTTGGAAAAGAAAGCAGCAGTCTCATATGCTATCTGAAGGTCTGGGACCAATTTCTGCCTGATTGGGAAGGCCTTCAAACCAAGTTTTCCACCTGTCTGATGAATGCTGTAACCAGGAGTCTGCAGGTATCATCAAGTTAGTGTCTCCTCTTGAAGCTCTTCAGTTTGATACAGGCTATTTAAGTATTCACTGGAGCAGAGACTATCAAAGAAGGTCTCCCAGGTGAGACTTCCACCTACCAAACTACAACGTTTCTTTCCCTCTCTCTCTTGCTTAATGAATATTTAAGATATGATAGTGATGACAGCCATAGAAAAGCCCAGGAGAAAATTAATTCTGTCTTCATAGCAGGGTTTGAATAGTATGCCGTAAATAAAGCACTGGGGCCACACACTGAATGTGGAGGATAAAAGAAAATGTTGAATAGCTTACTCATTAAGTGAGCACCATCCAGCATGAGCACAGAACAAGGCAAGGACTGCATGGAAAAAATAGTATGTCATCAAGTAATTAAAGACTGTGGCACAATGCATATGTATAAGGGACTGAATTAATGTTTTCAGGAAATCTTAATTTTGGCATTTACTAGTACTGGAGTGCTTGACTTTGCAATCTGAGCAATATTCTTTTAGTGTATCTTTTTGTGTAGATAAGCCTGACATAAAAAGGAACTGAGGGAGCCTCACAAAGCCTTAAAAAGCCTCTACCACAATTGCCTCTGAATGAGAAATTATGGTAGCTGGCTGAGAATCATAATCAAACAGTGAAAACTTAGTGTTGTTGGCAATTATTACCATTGCATTTCCTCTGTAGGAATTATTTTCCTCATTTTAATTCCAAGCGTTCTCTGCTTCATAACATGTAATGAATGCTACCAACAGGAGGTTTTTACAAAAACTTCTACTGCTGTAGCTGAAGTTAAAGAGGGAGGGGGCGGGGACATTTAAAGGGTGAGGTTTCAAAGAGACAGTTAGAATAGATGGCTAAATAATAAAAATAATGAAGACAGCAAATTTTGCCTGCTGTTCTGCTGATGAATTTGCCCATGAGCAGATTGGAATATTTTAAAAACATATTCTTTATTCAAAATCATTTGTCAAGGGTCAAATTCTTTCCTGGTTACTCATATTGAAGCAAGAAAAACCTGTCTGTGGAACAAGCTGCTGCTGTGTGTGAATAGACGTGAGGAAATCTGTTCCCAATTAATTTATGGAAATAATTCTCCATTTCATAAGTAACTCTTTGTGTGTGTTTGTTATTCAGAATGTGAATGGTTTTGACTGATCTTATAAGTAATGTGGCATGTTACAATGTGTCACAACACATTGAACTGGGTTTCTAGTACAAATATTTGGCTATATGCTGCTATAATTAAATTTCTGTGAGTGTTTTCTGATATTCATAGATAGTTGCCTTTCTCAACAGTTCTCCCCTTTCCCCCTGGAAACATTTTCCTTAAAACAATCAGAGAAAGTAAACACAATAAGAGCTGAATTGAATTAATTTAACCATCTATGAGAACATGTGTGATTTTTATTTTGGGGGGGGACAGTATTTGTCTAGTACTGGTGATTAATGACTGAGGAAAGGATTATGTTTAGTAAAACACATGAGAATAGTCAGACAAGAAAACACACACACAATATTGCTAAATTCTCTAATGGTTACATAGTGAAAAGATAATGGGCATATAAAAAATGTCTTGTAGATAGCTAAAGCAAATATTACACTGTATAAAACACTTTTTATATTGATTGGTTGGAAGTCTTTTATATTTTGGTAGCTTGCCAAAGAGTCATTGTGGCACAATATTTCTCTTAGTCTGTAGTATACTTTTGTTTCCACTTCAGCAAAAGTACTTTTAAATGTGTCTTTTGGGTGAATCGAGACATCCACCCAAATATCATTAAGAATTTTTCCTGTCCTGCAAGAGTTCTAGGATTTCAGAGTCTTTTCGAAATGGAACAACAACAAAGACTAAAACTGGGTACTTGTTTTATCTCACTTTCACTGAAATGACTAACTCTGGAAGAGCAGAGATGTGTTCACAGCCTGTCCAAAGTGCAGAGCCTACAAGAAATCTGTAGACATATTTTGTTTAGTAGCTGAGTTGGGTACTATGTTTCTCCTCACTTCCTAGACTGACTTTGTAAAGGGAATTGATGTTCAGTCATAACTAGAAGGGAGTTGTGAGATCCAGTTTGTATAGTTACAGGTCACTTTGGGTTTAGCAGTTGCATTGACTACATGAGGATGTTTTCCTTATTGAAGGGTAGAATGGGTTTATAGTCATTTTGGAATTTCAGGCCAAATTACGCTACATCTTTCAAATTACCACTAGCAGGGTAAAAGGCAGAGAAGCCCTTTGCTGCCAGACCTGTCAGGGCAGGCTCAGAGGTGTGGAATTTGGATGCTTTTGAGCTGTACATCAGGATCGCGATAGCGATGAGCCTGCTGACTGCATCTACAGGCGGTTATTGCAGGCTCTTCAGGCCAGGGTGCTCTGCACTTAGGAACCAATACATGTTTCTAAAACACAACGTATCTGCATTTAGCATCTGAAATGTCATATCCTAAGCATCTTTCAGGGTTTTATTTGCTGTAATTGTGTCTTCCTAGTGGAAAGCTATTTCTATATGTATACTAGCTGACATGTTAAGCTTGGCACAGCTGAAGTGGAAGACTGGGCATCCGAAAGTACCTTTTTTGTTCAGTTTTGGACCCAGCTGGTTTAATTTAGAGTATCCTCTGAGTCAAGGTGGTGGCTGGTTTGTTTTAACTGGACATAAAGATGCCATTTTTTCATTTAATAGGGGCATTTATGACTGTGTCCAACTTGCTGTAGAAACAGAGGTCAAGCCATGGTCCAAGATTTGCAGGGCACAAAGTTGTTTGTGTTCACACAGGGTGAGGGCTAGCCCCTCTCTAACACATTTGGTTTTGAAATAGCCCAAACTGAGCTAGGCTGTACTGAAAAGTCAGGCTTCTCCACTCACTCTTGCTTCCTGATCCGCTAGTGCCTGTTTAGGACCTAAAAGATAAAAAACAATAGACACTATACATTAACACCTATGGATTCTGCTCACAAAGGCTGAAGCAGGCAGCAGGTTGCGTTGCCTCTCATTTCCTTTACATTGCTGCCTTGCATAAACAGGGTTCAAGAAATGGGCCTGTCGTTTCTGTGTTCATGAGTATAGATTAGCACTTCAGTATTGAGTCACAAGTATGCTGAATAAATGAATGAACTGCAGTGTGAAATGAAGAATATTCTTCTTTATTGCAATGACTAGTTCCAGGAGAAACTGAAACCTTATCTTTATTCAGAGGGTAGGTGGAGTACAAGCAAAAGAAATTAAATTTTCTCCTACAATAATGACAGCCCTAACAAAGGAAGAATACCTTTGATGTGAAAAGACATCACAGAATCACAGAGTGGATGAGGTTGGACCAGATGACCTCCAGAGGTCCCTTCCAACCCCCTGTGCTCAAGCAGGGGCACCTAGGGTTGCCCAGGACCATGTCCAGACCATGTCCTTGAATATCTCCAAGGATGGCGACTCCCATAACCTCCCAAGGCAACCTGTGCCAATGCTCAGTCACTCTCACAGTGAAAAAGGTGTCCTGGTGTTCAGTAGGAACCTGCTGTGTTTCACTTTGTGCCCATTGCCTCTGGTCCTTTCACTGGACACCACTGAGAAGAACCTGGCTCTGCCCTCTTTGCACCCTCCCTTCAAGTATTTATATACCTTGATAATATCCCCCTGAGCCTTCTCATCTCCAGGCTAAACAGTCCCAGCCCTCTCAGCCTTTCCTCATAAGTGAGGTGCCCCAATCCCTTAATCATTCTTGTGCCCTTTTGCTGGACTTTCCTCTCCAGTATGTCCATGCCTCTATTGTACTGAGGAGCCCAGGACTGGATGCAGTACTCCAGGTGTTGCCTCTCCAGTACTGAGCAGAGGGAAGGATCACCTCCCTCGACCTGCTGGCAGTAATTTGTCTAATGCAGCCCAGGATACCATTTGCTGCCTTTGCCCAAGTGCACATTGCTGGCTGAAGTTCAACCTGGTGTCCATCAGGACCCCCAGGTCCTTTTCTGCCATTCTGCTTTCCAGCTGGGTCGCCCCCGACATGCACTGGTGCCTGCGGTTGTTGCTCCTCTTGTGCAGGACTTTGCACTTGTTGAACTTCATGAGGTTCATGTCTGCCTATTTCTCCAGCCTGTTAAGGTCCCTCTGGATGGCAGCACAACCAGCTGGCATATTAGCAACTCCTACCAGTTTTGTGTCATCGGGACACTTGCTGAGGATACACTCTGCCCCATCATCCAGGTCACTAATGAAGATCTTGAACAGCATCAGACCCAGTACTGACCCCTGGGGTACACAGCTAGTTACTGACTAGACTTTGTACCACTGATCCCACTCTTTGGGCCCAGCCATTCAGCCAGTTTTCAACCCACCTCACTGTCTGCTTATCTAGCCCATATGTCACCACCTTCTCTATGAGGATTTTATCGGAGACACTGTTGAAAGTCTTACTGAAGTTCAGGTAGACAATATCCACTGCTCTCTCCTCATCTACCAGGCCAGTCATCTCGTCACAGAAGGTTATCAGTTTGGTCAAATATTACTTCCTCTTGGTGAATCCACACTGGCTACTCCTTATTTTCTTGTCCTTAATGTGCCTGGAAATGGTTTCCAGGATTAGCTGCTCCATCACCTTCCCAGGGATTAAGGTGAGTGGCCTGCAGTTCCCTGGGTCCTCCTTCTTGCCTTTCTTGAAGACAGGTGTGATAGGTGTGATGTTTTATTTTCTTCATTCCTCAGGGACCTCTCACAGCTGCCGTGATCATGCAAAGGTAATTGAAAGTGGCTGTGCAATGACATCAGCCAGTGCCCTCAGCACTTGTGGGTACATCCCTTCAAGGTCCATGGACTGATGTTTGTATTCCCTGACCTGATCCTATTCGATTAAGGATAAGTCATCTTTGTTCCAGCTGTTTGACCTGGGACCTGGGTTTGCTGACTGTTGGTCTTGCTAGTAAAGACTGAGGCAAACAAGGTGTTCAGTACCTCAGCTTTTTCCATGTCCTGTGTCACAAGCACCCCTGCCCCGTTCATCAGCAGACCCACATTTTCGCTGATCTTTTTGGTACTTATGTACTTATGGAAGCCCTTCTTATTGCCTTTGACATCCCTGGGCAGATTCAATTACAGTTGGGCTTTGGCTTTCCTAACTGCATCTCTGCATGGTCTGCATTGCCTCTCGGAATACCTGTCCCTTCTTCCACCTTGTGTATACTTAATTTTTGTGTTTGAGTTTTGCCAGGAGTTCCCTGGTCATCCAAGCAGGACTTGTTGGGATGGACTGCTCTTAATATCAGAGGAGGTGGTCCTCAAATATCCATCAGCTTTCTTGGATCCCTCTTCCCTCCAGGGCCTTATCCCATGGGAGCCTTTTAAGCAGATCCCTGAATATTCTTTGCTAGTATCCATGCAGGGACTAACCTTTCTTCTAAATCATGTCTATCATACCAAATGTGAGGACTTCCCTGCCTCTGGTAGGACAAAAGTGGAGTATTTTGTGCTGGTTGCTGAAGAGCCATTCACTACAATGTTTCCCAGCTTTCTTTACTCTAAAACCTGTTGTTCCAGAAGTAAACATTTCTCTAACACAGACCAATTTGCTACATCTGCATCCGTAAATGGAACAGAGGGGTGATCATCCTTTGGCCCTGTGAATGGAACGGTTTGCACCCATGCAGCTAAAATTATCCCTGAAACCAGGCTGGCTGTGCCCAGCTATCGGTAGGAAATGGCCTCAGAGTGGTGCTAATTTCTTAAAAGCACTGTGAAAGGAAAGCTGCTCTGAGCCAAAACTGTGCCAGAGAAACAGTTTACAATTTAATATGCTTGGGCCCATGCCCTGGTACTCTTTCTTTTACTGGTATTGATGTATCCATGTAGTCTGAGGAGTTGCTTTCCCCAGGGAAGAGTTTCACATAATTTGTTGCTACATGAATTTGTCTTTTTGCCTCTGGCTTTATAAAAGCACCTAAAACTTACAACATGGCATCACAGTTAGCCAGCCCAGACAGCCATCGTTTGAAACCTTGGTGTCCCACTGCCCCCAGGTCTATAAAAGCTGGAAGCTGGTCTTGGAATGGAGATTGATGATATTTTTTAATAGATCAAGAACAACTGTACTTAATTTTTAATTTATAAAAGAATTGACTGTTTGCTCAAGACGGGATTTAAAGCCTTTTGTGCATTTTTAAATTTTTTTTTTATTTTATTTTAGATAAAGGCAAGCCAAGCTGTTGTTCTTAAGCAAAGTAGTTTTACAAGCAAGCTCTCACAGGAATGAAGAGTTACTCCCCAACGCTTAAGCATTATTCTGTATAATTATGGATATTTTTTCCTTCCAAAAATATTTTTTTTTTGAGAAGCTGACATTTCAAAGGCTTTCAATTCTATGTGTCACTATCAAATAATCTTTTTTGTACTTGGCTGTTTATTATTGGATTGCAACAACGATAAAGCTCTAGGGGTTTTGTCTCCTTTGGTATGTTAATTAGCTATTTTCCCTTTGATCTTTTTCTTACTGAAAAGAGTGAAAAGCTATCTCGGTAGGGAATCTTACTGATGTACATTCATCCCCTCATCTCCATAATCTGAGGATCAGAGGGAGACAACAAATTTCACTGCTGAGTGAGGTTGCTATAGGCCTTAGTTATAATGTACTTGGTTTCTAAATAATCCCACCACCATTTATATTTGGAATATTGAAGAGGAACCTCTGAGAAAAAGAAATGCAAAAATAATTAATTTTAAACTGTGAACTACCTTCATTAATTTAACTTTTTCTTGAAGTTTTAAGCTCATGCATATGCCACAAGCTCTTTCTTTCTTGTATGCCTCTACAAGTTTTTCCTTTTTTAATCCTTCTTTTTTACTGTTGGCTTTTGATACCTTCTCAGTTCTCACAGAAATAAAATATAGGCTAGGTACAGAATAACTATTGAGTGAACTTGTAAAATATTAAATGTTAGAATAGCTTTCCTATGGAAGTGATGAAAGTCCCATAACTTGGGACAGTTGAAAGTGATGGGGCAGAACTGTGGAGTAGTGGGGAATACACACGCAAAATCTTACACATTATACGTGCATATTTCTGTCTCTCAAATTCCTTTGTCAAAAGCTGTCATCCTGATACTGCATTTCTTGATAAACCTGAAATAAAAGCACTTTAGTGAGAGGCAGAGGCAGATAGATCTTCACAGGGTAGTCCAGCAGGGGCAGAAGTGTAGGCAAGGTTATCTACTAGAGACTTTCCAAACAGAGTTTCTTTGAGCCAGTTTATCCATTTCCACAGGACAACGCACTAGGCACCCTTGCTGTTGAGATTCTTAACTTGAGTCCTGCAGTGTGGGATGTGATCAGATTTTGATGTTCACAGCAGAGACATCTACATTTGAACTGGTCATGTAGACTGTCTTGGCAGTCAGTGGAGGGAAGCTGGCACTTACAGAGCGAGAATGATGCCATTTTAAAGAAGACATTTAATATAGGTCAGATGAACTGTTGCCATAATAGTATCCATTTCTCTCCCGTGGACAGTTCATATCTATATCAAATTGATACTGGTGTTTTCTGAAATGAGATGGGACAAATTCTTCCTCTCCCATGTTACTTTTCATGTGAAAGAGTGAAGAGGACATAGCGCAGAGGACCTAAGGTACTTCTGGCAGTATACAACCATTGCTGCTCTTGCAGCTCACCGTAATAATGGCTCACCTGTGTCCATGCACAGGAGGTGCCAGGCTGTTCACATAGCATAGGTGCATCACTTGCTGAGGTATGTAACACGGTGTTGGCATTCTCCTGGTGTGAACCCTGGGGTTGGAAACCATCCCGTTAACTTGCAACAAGTTCAAGTCCATTGTTAAAATAGAGGTCACTAATGCAATCTGAGGTGCCCGAAGGAACCTCAGGCAGCCCCATATGGCTGCCTAGATGCATAATTTACGAAAGGCACATATTCTTCTGGAGCAGCTAGAGATCCTATGGCATCTTTTATGGCGTTTAGGTAGCTGAATGTGACTCTTAAGAGTGGGATTTAATGACACATTCAGATATTGAAATGTATGTGTACACCTCCCTGCAATCAAGGTGTCTAAGCTTCCATTACAGTTGATGAAGATCTAGTCAATGCAGTAGAGTCTAGAGAGCTAATAGTCTCATTCGAAAAGAAATACCTCCATGTGACCAGCTGATTTCAGATGACTAATATGCTTCTATGCTCAGGACCTGAATTCCATCCCTGCTATGTAAATGTCCAATTCACTACTTACATTAATGTGGTACCCACTGCAGTTTGAGATGCTCTTGGTCTCCCACTTGGCTACTAGCTCTTATTCCAGGAGGGCATAGGTCCTTTGCCATATTTGACAGTGCCATGTAGACACTACTGGTACCCTAGGACACCTGAAATGGCACTAGATGCCTATATGTGTGCAACTGACTTGAGCATTAGATGTCTGCTTTTTTGTGAGCTCAGAAGTTCCCCTGAAAATATCTCTATATTTTCATTGACTACAAAAGAAGCCTAGTTCAGACTTCGACATGTCTGTTGTAGATCTCTACATGTGGTCAAGTGAATCTCATTTCTGGTTTCCTGGGCACGTGCATTTCAAAGACTCCTGGGAATTCTGTTGTTCCCAAGATGGCGGTAGGTAGGTTGTTTGTTTCCCTAGAGCTCCTGTATGCTATAGTCTGTGCGCTGGTGCTTCTGACACAGAAACAAAAATGAGTGAAAATCAGGTTGGAGTGGCTCTGGAGCAATTTCAATGCTTATGCCTTCCTACATGCTTTACAACCAGAGTACGCAACTTGTGACCGATGCAAATTGGTGCTATGATATGAAGAGCCAGAGATATTTTTTTGGCCACAGTGAGATCTGTGGTGTTAATTTGCTAAACATGCTCCTTGCACAACAACATCTTCCCTCAAGCTTTTCCCCACTATCTCTAAGACTTAATCTTTTAAAACAGTGTCTGTCAACCAAAAGCAATGAGAAAAAGCAGACAGCACGATTTAGATCCTATTACAGTCTTATGCAATAAAAATCTTGTTCCCACAAGGATCAGCTGTTCTCAGCAAGATTCAGGTGGGATCCCTAATGGTTTGTGTAATTACAGGAAGAAGGATTACTGCTTTCTGCCCTGACTTAGGCAACTAAGTCTGAGCTAGACACATGACCTTCCCTTCATTGAAATTGAAGAGAGAAATTGAAATCTCCAGAGGAGACTCAGCACTTAAGACTGCTCTAATAAATCACTCTTTGGATGTGCTCATTTCTGTCTACTAACTGTAAAAGGAGACTCAAATGATGAGCTCACCGAAACTTAGACATTTATAAAGTCAATGAAATAAAAATGGCTTACATGGACCTGGGACCAGTGGAGGATTTGCTCCTGCTCTTCAGGGTGAAATGTTCTGTCAGCCTTTGCATGAAACCATGGACCTGTATGTACAAGACCATTATTTTTATGTTTATAAACCTCTTACTGTTATACTACTTTTTCAATATTCAAATGGTGACCTTCAAATAAAAGTCACCAGTGTTTTCAGGAAAATTTAAGAAATTCTGCTTGGCAATCACATCTATCCATGAGCCATGGTGACAGTCAAATATGCTCTGAGTTAACCCTAGCTGAATCAGGTATGATACAAAACTCCCTGGGCATGGTGGGTGGGTTTCTATTTGTCCTGGCTGACTATCTCTTTAAGCACACATTCTGCTGCTTTATTTCTGACCTCTACTCTTCACTTCACTCTTACGTTTGGCTGTTGTTCCCTCTCTGTTCTTTCTCTTTCCTGTCTTGCTTTTCGCCTGTTTTCCTTCTTTGCCTATCATTTGATTGTCAGTCATTTCCTCAATTCTCCAAGCTGGGGATCATTTACACGAGAGGCACAGAGTTCCTTGACCCATGTGGCTCTTCTTTGTATCACCACATCTGCACTGAGGTTTATTAATGCTCCGTCCCGAGACCCGACCTGTATAACATCTTTATCAATGATCTAGAGGAGGTGATCAGGTCTGCAGATGACACCAGACTGGGGCACACCAGTCAGTACACTCAAGGGCAGAGCTACCAGACAGATAGACTTAGACAGGCTGGAGGAATGGGCTGACAGAAGCCTTATGAAAGGAGGACTTGGTAGAAAGCAAACTGCACATGAGCCCTGCAGTATGGAAGGGGGAAAGGCTGTATGACCAGAAACACAGCCAGTAAACTGAGGGAAGTGACCATCTCCCTCTACCTGGCACTCATTAGACCACAACTAAATACAGCAACCAGTTTTGGGACCCCAGTACAAGAAAGTTATTGACAAACTGCAACAAGTTCAGCAGGGCCACTACAATGCTCAGGTGCTGAAGCACTTGCCCTGTAAGGAGAGGCCAAGAGAGTGGAGCTTGTTCAATCTGGAGATAAGATGGATGTCGGGGGACCTCACAGCAGCCCCCAGCGCCTATGAGAAGCATCAAGAAGACAGAGCCAGGTTCTTCAGTGGTGTGTAGGGGCAAGATGAGAGACAACAGGCTTATGGTGAAACAAGGTGAATTCAGACTGGATATAAGGAGAAACTTTTTCCCCTATAAGGACAGTCCAGCAGTGAAAGAGGTTTCCTTGGAGATTGTTCAGTTTCTATCCCTGGAAGTTTTCAAGATCTGCCTGGATAAACTCCCAAGCAACTTGCTCTGACACCATAGCTGACCCTGCTTGGAGCAAGAGGTTGGACTAACAACCTCCTGAGGTCCCTCCCAAACTGAATTATCCTGTGATCCTATGATTTAATCTCAATTCTTGCCCTGTATCCTTGCCTTAGCTAAACTGTAGGCCCTACATTTTGCTGGTCCTGACTTTGCTTTGCTGACTTGACTTCCTGGCTTGACCTTGGCTTCAGTGTTACAGGCTTGATGTGCAGTCACCAAACCTGTGGTGGAACCGGTTACTGCTGCCTGCCCAGCTCTGCCTGACAATCCCAGCTGCTAGAAACCTCACTCTTTCGTAGTCTGCATGGACTCGCTGTCGTCACAAAATGTTCTGAAATTTCAGTTATCACTTTAAGGCTCTAAAAATCTCCATGAAGTTTCCTTTTAGGGACCAGATCCTGAAATATGATTGGTCTATATCAGGTTCTTTTACAGCCTGGTTTTGCAGGGCAGGGAAGGATCCTTTTTTTCTTCCTGATGAGAAGGTATTTCACACACTCTATTTTTTCATAGCTCCATTTCACAACTTCTCCTTGTTCTGTCATATACCTGGGAATGGTATCTAGATCAGCCTGTCACCACGGCGGGCTGAAGCATAGGCAGGAACCAGTGGCATAATGGTTGCAGTAGAAGCACGTGATTTTATTAATAACATCCTGGAAAGGATAGAGAAATTGCAGCACCACTTCTGGATATAGTAAAGCTGTTATTATGTCTTTATGTGCTTTGAGGAAAATTAATTAGTCTACCTTAGGGCACTGTTCAAGAAATATGGGGAAAGAGACATTCCTGAGGAATCACGCAGTGGGAGGAGAGAGTAAGAAGCTAGAAGGCATCTAGGATTTGCAAGGAAGGTGTAGCTATAAGTGGTATGATTGTTGTGGGGAAGTAGTTTGGCTTTTGAGATAAGAAGGAAAAAAGGTCTGGTTTATTTACTCCTGTGATTTATTTAAGCAATGATGCACAGCTATTAAATTTAAATCTGTTGTACGCCTTGAAGACATGTTGCAGGATTATTCAGCTTCTCATGTTATGGCTGGAAACAGGAGGCATGTAGTCTCACTGTTCTTCTCACCTTAGCCAGTAAGTGTCTGACTGTGTAAATACTAAAATATTCCAATCTGAAATTTTCTTTGCTGTTCAAGGTCAATACCCTAGCAGGATTGCTCATCCTTGAGTATGCCATGCCAAACAAGACCAAGCATATCTACAGTCTGTTGATTGCAGTTGCTTCTCCTGTTGGAGCGGGTCCAGAGGAGGGCCACAAAGATGATCAGA
>RSEF01000001.1:190311004-190403823 GCA_003993805.1 Himantopus leucocephalus
GTTGAGGGCTCCAGAGCTGGACGCAGTATTCCAGGTGGGGATTCGCAAGAGCGGAGTAGAGGGGCAGAATCAGTCCATTATAACACAGTCTAGGCTGAGTCTTAGAGTCCAGGTAGAGCAAATACAATCCTAAGTGTGCTGCTGACTTGATATTCAGTTCTATCTCTGCACTGTCGTGGCAGCAGTGCTCCACTCCTTAACAAAGGAGTGACACTACTTAATTCCCTATGCAATATATTTAGATTTCTGTGACCAACAACCACACCTAAATTAAAAGTGTTATTATAAAACTTAGCACTAGTAATAAAGAAAAACACTGCACCCAGCTGAAACTGTAAAGAGAATTTAAATAGTGTTGCAATTATCTCATTTGTAAATTGAACAGGACACCGCTGGTAGCAAATTTTATGTAAAGCGTTGTAGGGTTTTCAAATGACCATAAGTAGTCAGGGCATTTGCTGTGAGTGTATTGTGCAAGACGGAATAAATGGCGGAATGATTTGGGCTTTTAAAACTAGGCTGAATAAAATGCTACAAGATATCCTGCATGGGTGGGCTCACTCTGACAGGCAGATGCATTCAGGAACATAACATGTGTTGTATGGCTCTGATTTATACGACTCTGTGAAGGTGCCTAAGGGCTGGTTTAGACACAAGCTTGCACTGTTTTAATTAAACCTGTTTTCAGTCTAGGATTTTCAGTTCAGAATGAAAGTTACTGTCATCAAGACAGCTAAAAAATGTCAAGCTCTGCTTTATGCATCTCACTGTAGGTGTCTGAGTGAAGTGGTGCAGCTCTGCAGGTATTGTACGTGTGGAAAATAGAGAGGTAGGCTCTTCCAGAGCCAGTGTCCTGAATTCCCTCAGGGAGTAGTTTAATTCTCTCTGTGCACTCCAAGGTATGAGGAGATGAAGCCCATAGACAACTGGAGCAAGAGACCCAGAGTAGATGATGTAGATAGCATCTCCTCTCATTTATGCAATTTTCTTTTTCCTTTCTCTGATTGCCCTTTCAGTGTTTATACCCAAATTGTCACTGCTGGGTGGAAATCAGGACCACAAATGCAGATGTTCTGGAAAAGACATGACGAACCGCCTGGATGAGAAATGAGGACTAATAATAGCTTACTAAAATACCTGTAGAGAAATTAAAGAAAAAGTGGGGGGAAAAAGAGAAAATAAAAGAACAACGATAAGGTGCAGATGATGAATTCAGGAAGATGTGGCTGGAGGTCCTGTGACTGGAATATAGAGGGGTTTTTGACCGCATTTGTTGGCTGAGCCTTGAGTTTTCAGAGAAGTCAAAGGGAGTGAGGCATGCAACTTAGTGGGATTTTGGCATATAATTTTCTTTCAGAAAATCTTGCCTTAGATACACAAGTGAGAAAGTATATTCTATTAATGTACATATATATTAATGTATATATGCATACACTTATATACTTGTACATGCACACAAATATAAAATGTATATTCAATAGGTTTATGTGCATAGTAATTGGGAATGCATATGGATATATATCTCCCTCCCCTTTATCTAAGTCCAACCCTAAATTGACTAGAGTTTCTAGGAAAAAGAAATAGCAGTTAGAAATCGAAAATGCCACTTGGATCATTAGCACTGAACTCTTTAACAGAGGGATTCAACTGCCTCTCAATCTCCTCCTCGGTTTGTTTAGCCCTCTGAGCTCCCCTCCTTTACTCAGTGGTTTAAATTCTGCTTCCCCAGATGCTCCAAGGCTCCGGGTGTCCATCTCCTGCCTCAGTCTATCTAGGATTTGTTAATGAAGTTGCATTCCTGTGTCTGGTCTGGCAGACATGATCCGAGCCACTGGGTTTGCAGGATGGGCTCCACACAAAATACAGAGCTCAGAGAAATAACATTGAGACGAGAGCACTAATCTCAGAATCATTAGAGTTGGATTCAATCTTCTGTTTCAGAGATTCACATCTTTATTGCCTCATAGAAAAAAATGGTAGCCGGCACTCCTGCACAGCTCTTTCTGCTCCTGAACCGAGGCCACAGCAGTGTCTACGTACAGGAGCGCTTATGATCAAAGCCAGCATTGAAGTCCTGCACTCCTGACACCCCGGGGCAAGCCCCCTCTGTCCTTGCCTTCAGGCTTTTCTGGACTCATTGTAGCTCAGGTATAACGTGTCTAAAATAAAGAGCTGGAGGTAGCTGGAGTGATCTAAAATGGTACTGGAGGACTGAACTTGATGCAGTTTCACCCATACCACTGCGGAGGCCTTAACCAGGAGGGTTAAGAGGAGGGGGAAATAGGTGCAGCAGAAAACAAGGTGTTTCACCCCAAAGGAGGCTCCCAGGCAAAACTACAAGTAGGCAGTTAGGGCATTGGAGAGAAATGAAGAGGTAAATCCTTTGGCATTTATAGCATTTGTGTCTAAGCGCTACAGGACTAGAAAGAGAGCAGAAAAGAGAGACTGAGTTTGCAGCTTAATGGGTAGGGCTCTTGATTGTGAAGATTCAGTTATAGATAATTTACATTTCTCCTTCCTCGTGAATAATGTTTATCATTACCACTGGCCAAAAAAGGTCAGAGTAGAAAATATTCACAGGGGTAATTAGTAGTAGACAAAAGTCTGGCCTGATGATTTTATAGAATGACATACTGCAGTCTGGGGAGGGACTGGCTGGGGAAAAGGGTGTAGAAATACATGAACACTGTAGCAAAAAAGAATAGACAATAATTAGAGGAACACAAATGAAGGGGCATCCAGTGAAGTTGTCTGGGAAACGTAAAAAAATTAAGTATGTTTCACATTATTAAATTATGGAACTCATTGTCATGGCATATTGGGAGAGCCCAGACCTAGATAAGATGGGGGGGGACAATGACGACAGATTCATAGGGAAAATATCTATTGCAGCCTACTCAAGCTGTAATAGAAAGGTCTATTAAACATGAGGATCTGATATAACCTGTGGCTGAGGAAGACCCTAGGCTGCTGACAGCAGGAAGCAGGGAAGGTTTGCTATTGATGTGCTTTTTCTTTCTGTCCTAATGTCTTTCTCAAAGCCTCTGCTATTGGTTGATGTCAAAACCAAGAACTAGGTTAAACATGCATTTGGTCTAACTCAGTGATGGTCTTCTTATGTTCTTGTAAAATAAATCACACATAATCCTGAGAACTGTTACTTTTAATGCTGGAAAGGGAATATTTCACATATTTTTCCTGTTGCCTGGATAGTGCAGCATACTGACACGCACGAAGTATGCCAATAATCCCGTTTAACTCTCCTTATTCCACAGAGGATTCAAATTCAAGACAACAGCTCCAGGCGCTTAAAATACCATGTAGGAAGACCCAATAAAGGACAGTGATCAGAGAAAACCCCTTCTAAGCTGCTTGGGCTTGATTGAAAAGTTCCTGCTTATGTCCCAGAGCGTCACTGAAACTTTGGAACAAACTCCCTTGGTGCCTGCTTCTTATGATGGAGGTTATAATTGTTGGTTTATAGCAAATTACATGCCACAGGCAATTTAAGCCAATCTGAGTGACACAAGTGGAAGTCTGTTCCTACTCCTTCCCCCTCAAATCCTGGCCACATGATCCCATGACTTCCCTGTGCAAGCACAAACATTTCTGTGGCTGTACAGTCTGCTCAATCAGCAAGATGGTAACCATATGGCTATCTGAATGCTAATGAGCAGAAATGTGGGGCACAGGTTAAAACCACTGTTTTTGAGAGCAATGAGGCTTTATATTGGCTTAGACCACTTGTGAAAACATGTATACCATCTCTCATAAGATCTAATTACTAAGCATGCTTGGTCCAAGATGAAGTTGTTTGGATGACACCTACTTCAGTTAAGAACATGTGAAGTTAACGATCCTTTATACAGTGCATACTGTGTGGAGCATTTGGTCAGGAAGTGGAAGACCAAGGATTTAAATTAATGTTCACATTGTTCGGATTAAGACTGAGGATTGTACAGCTGAGAAGGATATCCTTGCTGTAAGTCAAAGACACGTTCTTAAGAAGATCCCCTACATCCTTCCTGTTTAAAGCAGGGGTGAAAAATTTACAGGGTCAGAAGAAGTGAGACAGAGTAGATTTCCAGCTTAGACATTAGGGGCCTCAACAAAGGGATGGAAAAGCATCTTTCTTTTTCCTGGATGATTTTTTTTCCCTCCAGTGCTGATGTAGGGTAGGTTGTGCACACAGTATCCTGTAACCGTGTCAGGATACACAGTTGTCCCTATTCCCAGGTACAGAATCAGGCTCTTTTACTCTTCTTCCTTTGGGTGTCACGAATTCTGCATGCCTGGCTGCACAAAAATTCAGCTTGAACAGATGTGGAGGCATCTTTCTACCCAGGTGAGCCTACAGATGGCAGTCCGTGCGCCCTCCAGTACTTCTGGGAGGTATAAATTCAAACCCTGTTAGTTTGAGGAAGACACTGAACTCAGCTGTACCATTTCCTGGATAAGGTATTGTGCAAAGGAGAGCTGCTGCGGAGGCCTTCTCCTTGAGGGAAATCCAAAAGCTTAAGCCAGGATTGGGTTTCAGGCTCTGAATTGCATGTTGACAGATGTGTCTGAGATAAGTGCTCTAGTCTAAGCAAGGGGCAATGTTTGAAATGCATCCTTCCCTTTGGCTTTGTCTGTCGTGGCAGGCTGCAGTGTAGGAACCAAATCATCTCTTGTTTTACTCGAAGGGAACCTGAGCCCCTGGAGCTCAACCTGTGCATCCAACTGGAGCGACGCACCCAGGCATGCCACCGCTGAGCTTTGCACTCCGAAGGTGCCCAAGTTGAATGCACACGAGTGCGGTCTGCCAACATGGGCAACAATGCTCACACACGAGGAGCAGGAGATTTTAATCAGCCAGACTTCAGTTACTGTAACACCCAAATCCAGGTTTTAACTGGGTCTCCAGTGTGTCCCCTTGGGTGCTGAAGGCTACAGACTGCTCAGGGAAGCCCCATGACTGTCACTCACACGGAAAGAAGACCTCAACTGTATTAGTACACGTGGCAAATCTTCTCAGTAATTGAATGGGCCTGTGAGTAAGCTTCCAAAGAAATTTAATTGCATGTAAGGCTACCTATTTACCCAGCAAATGAACATAAAGGCAAAGAAATTTAAAAAGAGCTATGGATTTTTATGTAAGGAATAAAGTCAAGTTCAGCAGCGTGGTGAAGATATTCCTGTAACTCACTTATAGGAATTTTTTTTTAAAAAGGGAAGTCTATTTGGTGAATATTTTTATTTAAATAATGGTAATTAAAACAGTAAGAAAAGAGGTGGTGGGAGGACATCATATACTTCCTCCTATTCCTTGGATGAAAATCACAAGCTTCAAATACTATCATCAAAGATAAAAGGCTTGTTGTGTTGACAACTTTACAGTCACTTTTCAAGGCTGTCAGATAGTCATGCTGTGGCATCAGCCATTGTTCTTCTGGAGGCCTCCTTCTTCCCTGACTTGATGAGAAAGAATCTGTCATCTTTTAAATGATATTCCCTTCCCAAATTAAAAAGAGGGCAAGAATTGGCAGATCCCTCTTCAGGTGAGAGAAGCCATCTATTATTTATGTACCTCTTTTAACCCTGCTGCTGTTACACCTGATTGCAGAAAAACCCAACAAGCTGCTATCCACCATTAAAAAAAAAACAACCAACATTGAAAATGCTGCTTTGTATTGAATTAAAATATCAGAAATGCAAAGCTCTACCTTGATGTTGGGATCAAGGGAGATGCATTTGTGTTGCTGCAGTCATGAGACAGAACCCATTCTTTTCAAAGTAATTGGCTGCCTGCTGTCAGAAGTCCTGAGGAAAGTTTGGCATGTTTGTGCAGAGCTGCATTGTCTTGCTGTATTTATTTAGAACAGGATGCTGCCTATAGCTGGACCTCTTCAATCAGAAGTAAATGTCTACCCACGAGCCAGCTACTGAGTTTTGAGTATGTGCATGTGTGCTTGCTTATACCCTGCAATGTATTTTTTTTGAGTTTTGTGCCTTTAAGCTGTTTTGGTTGGGAAGACAACTGAAAAAACTCCTCTGTGAACGTGGAGCAAACTGAATTCTAAAAGATTTCCACTTCAAAATTTACAACTGAGACTTCTGAAATCCTTGTTTAGAAGAATTTTGGAGAAGAGATGTGGCCTCAAAGCAGCTCAAATGCCTCGTCTCTGTCTAGAAGCTCAGAAATAAATCTCACACACCATCTGGCAGGGAAAAGTAGCAGACTTAGACTGCAGAGAGGAAATGAGCCATTGACCAAATGTTTCCCACTTAAGTATCATTCAATGGATATTTGCCCCCTTCTCACCCTGAGAACTCAGAATACCCAGTGAACCTCTTTGCCACAGTGCGAAATGTGTGTGTATCCAAGATGCAAGCTTTCAAACAAAGCTATTGATAGTTGATAGTTTAAAAAAAACCCTACAGCAAAACAGTTGGCTAGTTCCAGTAAAACTTCATATGATGAACAATACAGACTAGAGCTGAAGTCTTGCATGAAATCACGAAGCAATTATAATCAAAAGGAGCTTGAAGAGATATGATATGAAATCCTGGCATTCCCCTGGGATAAAATAGTCCTGCAGGGCTCTTCTTGACTCATGAGTCTGTACAGAATTGAAGGAGGAAAATAGGACATATCAGCTGATAAAACAGATAAAGAAATAATAAATTCTTAGTATTATGGACCTACCCGCCTCCTGCTGTAAATGTGTTTCTCATATTGAAGGGGCATATTCTGCCCTCATCTCCACCCTGAATTGTTGGATTTTTGAAATGTAGCCTAAAAGTAAAATGAAAACCAAAGGCTATGTCTGATATTATTAGCATCCAGATTTATTTTTCATGAGACAAGGAGAATATCAGTATTACTGGGTTTTGTACATACACAGTTGGGTTTTTTTCATATTATGAAAAGACTGAATTTTGAGCTCTAGAAATTCAGGAAAAATATATTTATCCAACTTCTGCATATGACAACATTTCCCACATCAACCAGCTACTCCATACCTTTCTGTAATTTCATATATCTAAAAATAAATATCTAAATATCTAAAAAAAGTCTAACTCTGGGCTAGTAATCTACATGATACTTTCTCTATTTACTGGAGAGAAATAGGCATCTCCAAAATATGATGCATCTCAGACTATGCTAACTAACATGGCTGGGTGAGTCATTCCCTGTCATGCCCATCCCAGAACAGATACTTTCTAGGAACTGGATGGAGATCACTAGGCACTGAAGGCTGCACAGCAGACATAATAATTTTGGTTCCAAATTCAGGTCACTACTATGAACCTGGTCTAGATCCAATTAGTGACCTGCTATAGAGGTGAAAGCCTGAATAGCCCATTGGTAATTCCCTGAGTTATTTGGTCTCCCAAAGCAATTTTGTTTAGCTTGAAGCCTGTTCTTCCAAACTACTGATTTATATTTTAGCTGAGTGCAAGCAGGATTTTAATCATTAAATGTAATAACAGCATTTGTTCTTATAGGGTAAAATCAGCTCAATCCATATCCAGTAAAGAAGCCTGAGTAATTGGAATAGAAGCACACTACTCCATCACTTCAGGCATGTAACAATAATAGCTAATAGTAAAAGATGATATACCTCATCCCCTTAGAAACACTTGAGTAATTTGTAGGCCGACAAAAAGATCATCTATAGCAGCTATTCAAGGTGGGCAAGACGGTTTCTGTCTGTTTGTATCTCTTCATTTATGCTTTGGATTGTATTGTTGATCTNTGTATAAATTACACATACACGCTCACACACTCTCACTTGTGCCCACACTCACACACATACTTTTCCTCTCAGAAAGACCGTACTGTAAAATCAATTTGGACTCTATAGAACAGAACATGTCAGAGCAAAGATGTTTATTTAAATACCTGATTTTCAAGATGTTCCATCACTTTTGTGATGGTAAATGTATCAAAGCAAAGGTACTTGAGCTCAAAAAGAAAAAAGCCACAAATCTGGTAACTGCCACTGGCAGAATCTAACTGCTGCTGGCAGAACCTAACTGCTGCTTCTGTGGTGAAAATAATGAAACCAGTGTATTAAAAGAAATAAATCAGTAGCTACCTAGATGGTAACAGCCCTCTCTAAATAAGACTAAGCTTTGTGGGACACAGCTGAAAGGAGGGACACAGTTTGCCTGATTCAGGCACTGATTCACGAAGAATTTTTAGGTGATTATTTCAGTTGTGCTGCAGTATGTTTCTAAAGAGTCCTGTGTACTCCAGGGGCAGAGGCAGATGACCCTGAAGGTTTCAGGGGCAGCACAACTCCAGCAAACTGAGTTGTCTATTCCTGGGAAAACAGATTTTCTCCCTCAAGAGGTCTTAATTGGCACCTACCTCTTTCCAGGGAACATAGAAACTTCCCATAGAAAAAATGCTTCACCTGGCAATTTAAATGTAGGTACAACTGAGGCATCCAAGTTAGCTAGATTAGATCACTTCCTATTGCAAAATCAAAATACTCAGGTGGGTTTTTGACTTGCCGTAGACCCTTGGCTATTCTGTGGATTCATACAAGCAAAAGTATTTCCTTTTGCCCAGTTAAATTGTGGACGCTTTTGGAAGATTACTTTTCCAATTCAGAGACGTGCACCATGTATCATCTGGTTCATCATTACCCGTACTCTTATCTAATAGCTTAATTAGTTTTCTAAGAGGCTACATAAACAGCTTGTTTCCACAGTACCTTGTTATGCCAGCCTGGAAAGGGAAGTGTGCTCAGGCTGTGTGTGGACAGAGGAAAAAATATGACTCTCAGAGTGCAGACGTATAGTTAAGAAAAAGGTAAAATGGAATAAAGAGTGATTCGTTTGGGGAAAAATAAAAAAGCATGTAGTCAATTCATTTAGATGCCTAATTTCAGTGTGAATGAATGCAAAGAAATGGACAATTTTGAAAATACAAGGACGGAATGCTTTCTTAGGTTGCATGTGAAAAAACAAGACTATGGTATAACGATAGCCGTCTGTATGGGTGAGTTTCATGTCACTTAATTCTGGGGGTTGGGTACAGCTCCAGATTAAAGCACTTAAGGCTAGGTTTGCAACTATGCCTTCCACATGCAGGTGAGGTTGCCTGAGATTCATTACAGGCAGTGAAGATTTCTTCTTCTAATCAATTGCCGCCATGGAAGTGTCTACTACCACTTGAAAAGCCCTAAAGTATTGTGCTTGGTCTCCAGCCCCTCTCCAACAGGCAATGCGTTCTCCATAGGTTCTGTGTCTCGTCTGCCATCCCCATCTGAGAATCTCAGGTATCTTAGGGCATCTTAAGTTGCCACTGATAATGGCTTAATATAGATGACTGAATCCTACTCAAAAGATACTTAATACTGGTGGAACCAAGTGTGCTGAAGCAATGGGTAGGACAGTCTCCATGAAGGAGTCCATCTACCACCCTATGACTATGAGAGAAAGATGGAGCGGTATAAGGAGCAATGAAATCATTAAGAAAGAGAAAATTCTGACAAAACTTTCTCAAGAGGGAATGCTATTAGGATTATGGAACAGTCTTGCTAGGGAAATTGCATCAGCACCTGGCACTTTAAAATTTTGATAGCACAAAGAAATAGCAAAAGTGATTTTCAACTCATTTGCATTGTAGATACTCACTTTACATAAAGGTCTTCTGCTTCCCCCTCTGATAACTGTATTTGTCCAAATTATTTATTGCAAATGAAATATGTGATGAATTCAACTATTTTTCCATGTTTATAAATCATTTCCAAGCTCATCTTAATTTGTATGGAAGTATTCATTGTGCATAAGTATTTGCCAACTAGTTTATGAGGACAAATTACAGATGACAACTTGTTCGTGAACACTTATTTCAACTCTTTATTACTTCTGAGTTGTGATTAGTCATCCATATCACATGGTATTGAACTGACTGTTACTTTTTAATCAAGAAAACAATGATTAATGATGGCAATTAACTGATAATGAGAAACAAGAATAATGTGAAGTTCAGGACTCACAAACATTTTTAAATAAACCAGCAAGCCTTCGAAGACACACAGGAAACCAGTCCTAGTTTCCTATGAGTATGAGCATGACTAGCTTAATACGTTCATTGATGAAATACGCATCTCCTCCAGCTATTATTCTTAAAAATTCATACTGCCATTGCTACATCCAAAAGGAATTTCGGGATGGCACTTAAGTAGTTTGTTGTTCCATATTGTATTTGTTCACTTTCTAGGTGAAGGATTTTATTAACGTTGTATTTCCCTCTGTGGCCTGCAGTAGTCTTTGACATAGTCTTTTGGGGTCTTTCTGAAGTTTGGTCCTGTACAATATGTGTTAATCCCCAGTTTTGATCCTGGCTGGAGCTATACCAAAAAAGAAAAAAAAATCAACAAAAAAAGACAAGAAGCAGCTGTGCGGGTTGCAGACAAATACTTGTTATTTTGAATTTACTTGGTTGAAATAGCCACTAGGAACCCTGGGAGAGCCTTGTTCTGGGCTATAAGGAGCAGAAGGTGTCACTGCTCAAAGAGTGACTGATGCTTCATGGTTGTGACAGAAGCAGCTCCAAGCACTGTCATTTGAGTACCACTGCATTAGCAAATATGTGGTAGAAATAAACCTGCCTTGGCAGCAAAATGGATGAGAGTTCCCTGCATATTTTTTAACAGCTCTTCTTCCTCTGATTTCAGAGAGAAACTATACATAAACCCCTTAAATCCATGAGATTTCCAGTAATGATGCCTCTCTTGATGAAGACAACTTTGACCTTTTTTCAAATTAGTGTGTCTGTGGGAAAAGTAGAGCAGAATCTCCATTTAGTAACAATCCCTACAATCTCTATTGCTGTTTACAAACACAGACTCTCTTTTGATCAGCCAAGCTATGAAAAAAATATCCCTGATTACACTTGCTGGATGACAAAAATCCAGAAGAATGTGGATGAATGGCTTTGGAAGGCACTAGCAAGGGGCAAAAGTGCACCCGCTCCCCCCAAAAATATAGACAAAATAAATGTAAAAAGACATGCTAAAATCGTTAACAGTTTACACGCATTTTCATAGGCAGGTAGTATTGTGGGATCGTAATTATAAAAAGACTTGGTTTAATTAGGTAAAAAAAAAGAGATATATACACTTTATTTCTGTAGGCATATCAGCATTTCAGTTTGGCTGTGCGATTGCCATCACCCCAGGCAGACAGAACAGCTTTAAACACAAAAAAAACCCTGCTCCCCCCGAAAGAGATAGAATAGGTAGAATAGATGAAATGCTGCAAACACAAAAAATAAAGCCCAATTGCAGAGTAGGTATTTTTGAAGCATCTCTCCTTAAGACAAGCTAAGAAGTCAAGTATAATGGACCATGAGTCATGGGTCAGCTGAGCAGGTGTTCACAGCCACCTCTAAGCTATGCAAAGGACATTCACCTGGCTGTATAGTGTCACGGCTCTGCCCCCCTGATCAAACCAGTTCAGTAGTGTGCTGGTGAGAGTGGCTGATGGCAGGAGCCTAGGGAAAATTATAAGACTGGGATAAGTATGTGACTGATATTCCTGAAAGAATTTGCTCAGGCTCCACCAAGTCAAAGTGCCAGGACTTCCTCCACTGAAGATGGGAGTGCTGTGTTTGACAGCTCTTGGTAGTTTTTTCTTCCGTGGATTTTTCTCTGTCAGTTTTTGAAGCTTGCTAAACTTTCAGCACCTGTACTATCATGTGACAGGGGGTTCCTCAGTTTACCTATGCATGGTGCAAAGAATTATTTCTCAGTCTATTGCCTTCTTCCCCAGCCCTGGCTTGCTGCCTTGACTTCTCTCAGACCTGTTTCATCTCTGCAAACCTGTCTGGTAGTCACTGGGCTCTCAGATGACCCTTGGTCCCCAGACCTGCTCTGCCTGGGTATCAAGGGACTGTGTCCCTGTCAGTGAGGGCACTGCCCCTGCTTGCCTTGCTGCCACCCTTCACTCCCAGCTCCCCTCCTGTGGTGGGGTAGCCCTGGCTGCACCCTGGCAGTGTCGCCCTTGGTCTGTTTTGGACCTCTTGTATGCCAGTTCCCCTGGATGCCCTTCGGTTGTTTTCTTGAAAAGGAGAGTGGTCAGTCAATTCCTCTTCATCTTCACAGGATTTTGCAGACTTAATTTCTCTTTGTACCTCACTTTCCCCATATATAAATTAGGAATAAAGTCCTTGCTTTCCTCTGTAAAATCATTTATGATCTAAAGATGAAAAATGTTATGTAGGAGCTTCCTAGGCCTAGACGTTGAGAAATCTCCCACTGAAACCAGTGGGAGGTAGGCACCTATGTACAGGTGGAACTGGCTCCTACTATAGCCATGTTATTGTGATGGGGAGTTAATTTTCCCCAGCTTCAGTAGCCTAAATAATAGGCACTTAATATAAATTAGTCAACTGAGATACATGAATAGTTTCAGCTCACCTTATAATCCCCATGGTGTCCACAAAGAGAACCTAAATTAATTACTTAGATAGCCAGACCTAACTGGTTGTTTTATGCTAGGTGTCAGAAAGTTAATGGCTAATTTACTTGTGTCCAGACTGATGGATCCAGTATTAGCCTTTGTTAATAAGTAAAGTATTTGGTTATAAATCATTAGAATAACAAATATTGTCCTGCTGTAGCCTTATAATGCTGTTGGTTTAGCATGTGTCTGAAAAGGCGCGTTAGGTAAAAAAGGCTTAAAAGATTAGAGATAAAATGAAGGTGATGTAATTCAAGAAATCATCTTCTGCATCTAGTCCAGATATCAATTAATTCTGATTCTTCCTTAATTTCCACCAGGTTAAAGAAAAGATGGCTTTGAATTGATAAAGATGATTTGTTTCTACTCTGCTGCACTTTAGTAATCTCAGCTATATTTTAAACTGCCATGAGGGTACTGAATATATGGCATATTTAGCTCTGTGTGAAACTGAATTATCTTCTTGGAATATACTTTATTAAAGAGATGAGTATTTTTACAGATATCTTTCTTTTCAGCAGGCTGAACCCTCTGGTCCTAATCACAAAAGACTGTAATATCGAAGATTGCAATAAGAATATGAGATAATATGACATTGAGACACACCTCATTTGTATGCTTTTGGTTGAGATTATTAACCCTGGTTCTGCTTCAAGGAATGATTATAAAATTAAAACAAAACCCCACAAACGCTACCCTTCAGATTTATTTCTCAAATATATCTGTTCCTTCTTAATGGTTTCAGTTCCTGGTGTTTAAATCTTGAAGCAATTGCACATACATATTGCATACTGCCATAAAATCTACAAAATGGGCAGACAGTTGAGAAATGCAAATTGCTTTCTGGTTTTACAGGAATCTGCACCAGGGATAAAATCAAACAGAAACTGTTTACCTCATAGGGAAAACAAAAGGAGTAAAAGAGCAGAAGTTTTCAAGGTCTTGCAGAAGTTTACGCTCCCATTAAAACCAGCCTTCTCACCGCTCGCTGCGTTACATTCGGGGAGTTCGCAGCAGCCTCCCTGCGGTTTCATTTGTTCGCGAAACATGCTAATGACGGTTTCATGATTAGAGCTAGCGCATATGAAACGTGTAGAATGAGGTTTGGAGAAGACTCGAGGAGGCAACGAAACCTGCGGTGTATAACTGCATATTCACAACCCTCTCCTCCTTCTGGCAGGCTCTGCCCGGGGGTCTCGCCCTAGTATTTTTGCACAGAGCGGGGAGGAAAGCAGCCGTAGGTCGCACCTAGGCTGGGTTTTTAACCGCTGGTGGCTGCAGGGCAGGTGAGCCGGTGTTACCGACCCGCCGCAGGGACCGGGACGGGGACCGGGACGCCCCCCGCCGCCCGCCCGCATCCTCCGCCCGCCCCTCCGCTCTCTCCAAAGCAGAGCCCCGGGCTCCCTCTGTAGTTCAAACGGGGAATTATAGACACTTCCAGGAGCCGATTCGTCCAAAAAAAAAAATTTAAATATATATATAGGGAGGGTGAGACATTTATATGTGTGTGCGTGTTGCGACAGCCTGAGGGGGGGTGTCTTGGGGTATCCCCAGAGCACGCGAGGTGGACAGGCAGCAGGTCTGTCTTCTCCAGGACTCTGATGGGGAGATCCACCCTGGAGACTAAAGCGGGCCTGGCAAGCTGTAGGGTGTGTAACCCACATCAGGTCAATACCTGACGCCCCAGGGGACACATCTACAGTGTCTGTGCTAGCCTGCCTGTCACTTCACAGCTGTAGCATTGATCTTGCCTCAGAAAATGTCTTTCTTTAAACTCCAGATGTCATTCATTAGCACACACTGCAGTGTTCGGAGATGGTCGGTCACAGCACGTACAAGAAAATAACAGGATGACTGTGCACCTACGGCAGTCAGCCTGCAGGGTCATGGTGCCCAGAGCAAGTGTGATCCTAGAGAAAAGCAAAGAAAGTCCCAGAAGAGCTAACAGAAAACATTGCTACCTCAGGCTTGATTATGAAAAAGTAAGACCAAGAGATAAGTCATGCACTGTTGGCCCCTAATTGCTAAAACATCATTGTCAAATGCATATCTTGAAATGCTACAGTGGTTGTCAGCCCCGGTGGGCTAAAAGAACTCTCTTGCCTTTATCAAGTAAAAAAGACATATTGGAAAATCAAATCATTCACAGATGGGAGATTTTCTGTATAGAGCTTATAGGATAAAGAAATATTCATGATTCCTATAAAAAGGATTTCTTCAAAGATAATTTTGCTACTGTTGCTAGGACCAGAGACCGACAAGTGGAGCAGAGCAACTGCTTCCCAGTAAGTGCACTAGTGCATAAAATCAGGCTGACTCAGAAACAGCCAGACGAATACAGAGGGGCTGCACGGCTCCTTTTGGCATCACTTTATACAACTAAGTTTCTGCCATTTTCTAGCTGTGACCAATCTCTTCAGTCTGACTGGTCATCGGTCATTTGTGTTTCAGTAAAGGCAGGAGAACCCTCTCTGAAATCAGAGTAGGCTAAAGCTTCTCTGCAGTTTTTGTGCTCTTTCTATGGACCTTATTTTTTGCTGCTTTCTAAAGAGAAGGTTAAACAGGGTGAATTTGGTGGTGATCTCAGAAACAGGCCACTGGCACGTACTATTTGGGCGGGTGAGAGAGCTGCTAGGTTTTAAAACCACCCTTGTATTTCTCCTTTTCTGGGATTTTAAATAAACAAGCTTTGCATTACATTACATGCTCAAGCAAGTTAAAGGAAGGACCTCATAACATAGCTTTAACCCCTCCTCCCACATATCACTGCAAATGTCTTCTAACTGTATCGTAAGCTGGCAGTACTGTCACTAGCTGATGTCTTTTAACCTTGCAAGATTTACCCAAGACATTCTTGCTCATCAGTCGAGCTGAAGGGGAGGAGAAGGACTGGTCATTTGTGCCCTCTTTGCTTTAAATACCCTGCTGGCACAGTCTGCCCTGGGTATGCCAGAAGCAGCTAAAAGCAGCTCACAAGGGACTTCTGCCTGAACGACCCTGGGCCATGCTTCCCTCTCCACTGCCCCATCGTTGTCCTGAGTGGCCCTCAACAGCCCCTTCAGCGCTGAGGTGCAGAGCTGCACTGTGCTGACCTGGTGCTGCTCTAGGAGCTGGACCTTGAGCACCAGCACACCTACACGCTGGAGCTGGCGGCCGAAGACGGCGGCATGGCCACCGTGCACATCCCCATCCTTGACACCAACGACAACAGCCCTGCCTTCGCCCAGAGCTCGGTCATGGTGGAGCTGCCTGATGATAGGCTATGGTGCCCAGCTCCCTGCTGCTTGACCTGGACACTGCCGACCTCGAGAAGGGCCCCGGCAATGAGGCTGCCAAATGCCCAAACGACTGACTCCTCTGTGCTTCACCTACTCTACCTGTAAACTGAGAAAAACAGATTTGTTCACCCTGTAAATATGCAGGTTATACTGCAGCTAAGTATTATGCAGATGTTTGTGCTGTATTTATGTTTACTATTGAACTTTTCTTTAGTTCTTGCACTTCAGTCTTTTTTAATCCGAAACTCTTGTTTGTGCCACGCTGATATTTAAATCGATGCAAAGGAATAAGCAAAGGTATTTTTCTCCCCTAGGAGAGTCAAGTTCTTGTTGCTTTTCACCCTTCGTCTCTTCAGCTGGAGGAAAAGTCTGCTTCTAATTTAAGGTAAATATGTCTATTTCTCCAAATTAACAGTGGGAAATATTGTACTTCGTATTCTTGTGGTGCCTGGAAAAGAAAGTTTTAATGGTTTCCTTTTGTTTTTAGTGCCCATTCAGCTCCAGATCAATTGAGTGTGAAGGACAGTGGGAGAGGAGACAGTGAATTTAATGACAGTCATTCCGATACTGTTGGAGAAAGGCTAAAGAAGCCACCTTCAGAGATGATGGAAAACCGGGTTGGAAAGTGAACTTAACATCTCAGTTTTGGAGTGCAAGACATAAATGGAGGCAATGAACTGAAACAAACCTTATCTTTCTCCTTTCCAAAGCCCCTGGATGAGGAAAGGCAGGAATAGATTGAAAAGTAGAGATGTCTGACCCCCTTGTCACCAGTGTCTCTAATTCACTGGTTAAATATCTCAGTGATGTTACACAGACATGATGAAATCATGGAGGAGGCTCAGTCCCATGTTAAACACCGTCAAACTCCAAAGTGACTGGCTTCTGAGTGCTCCGGTTTTGGATGCTCAATTTGGCATGCCAGAAAGAGACTTGAGAGTGAGCAAGTGCTGAGCATTGCCTTGCTCAGGTTTCTTGAAGCTGAGCAGCAGAAAATGCAGACATTAAAATCATCAGGTACTCCTGAAGTACTTGGTCTATATCTGTCCGTGTGTGTTCCAAAGTGCATGTCATATGTGTGTGCAGCGTAAAAAAATAAATGAGATCTATGAACAATTGAACTGCTGAGTGTTGAATCACATGTATTATGTAGGTAAATGTTTGTTACAGCTCACTTCATACAGGTGCTTGTAGGATCCTAGCATAGTATCTATGATTCTAGCATAATTTTAGGATATATCTTATCTCCTGCAAAATCACACACAAAATCGCACGAAGACATGTAGACATACTTCTTTGTAAATATAATAAATTGCTTTTTTGGTAGAGTAAAAACATAAGATCTTCCTATTGTAAGTATGATATTGCTGATCCAAGCATAAGGTTGCCAAAAAACAGCTGTTGTTGAGAATATAGTATTTGTGATTTAGTAAAACATATCAGATTGTTGAATTCTAAAAAAAACCCTCTTAATTTGAAGGACCTCAAAATATCTCTTCCTTTCCAGGTACTGTATCCTGTGCAGAGGAAAAGACATACAAACATGCAGAGAACTATCACAGTTCTTATGCCCAACAGCTGAAAACAAGGAAAACACTTCCTCTGCATTATGAAAATGCACATTATTATTATATATTTTACAATGCAAATTTATCAGCACGTACCTCAGTTTAGAAAGTCTAATTTTCATCCCTGGCAGCCAAAGCTGAAAGAATGTTATTATCAAGTGAATATTCCTAAACCTTAAAGGCTGCAGAGTGTATCTAAAATATTTCTAAATGATGGGCAGGCCAACCCGTGAACTGGCCTGTTAATACAGGAGGAATGTGTTAATACACAGAGGATTAAATCACCCTTCACAGAACTCTTTAGTCCTAAGTGCCTCTGAAATAGGAACATCATTCTGAAAGACCAATGAAAAGATATCACAGACCATCATAAAAATGTACTGGGTACTTTTGTCCATGTTTATGAGAAAGTGTTGCCAACTGAGATGTGCAAATACAATCCCAGCAAGATCAAATGTTACTTTAAATTATGGCAGAACCAATCAATGTATAGAAAAATCATTTCTTTAAAATCATCCTCTATGCTTTGTCAAAGAATCAAACTGAAACTCAATGTAAAGCATGTAATTAATGCAAGGAATTAAAAAGTAAATGAACCCAAGTCATGTCTTTATATTGAAATGCCTACGTATGTCAACAAAAAGATCTAGGTGTACATCTACAGTCGAACATGTCCTGAAGTACTTACTGTCTGATCTATCAGATGGCCTATCTATACTTTTTTGCTTTTTAAAAATGATGTCAAACTGGCCTCAGGTCTACGTCTGAAACAGTGCAGGTAGACTTTTATGCCCATGTGGCTGGGTGAGTTCTGTGCTACTGTATGAGTAAAGGCTCCTGCATTAGGGCTCTAAGAAAATCGTAAAAACAGCTCTACTGGAGGGATGAGGAATGCAGGTTATTTAGGAAACTATGGTACACAGTCGTGTTTATATATGTGTATCTCTGTATACATATAGCTAAAACTTTTCAGTATTTCTTTTTTTGACTGTACAGGGTCTGGCTGGGATGGAGTTAACATTCTTCACAGCAGCCCTTATGGTGCTGTGTTTTGGATTTGTGGATAAAACAGTGGTGATAATGCAGCAATGCTTTGTCTATTGCTGAACCAAAGCTTCCTCTTTTTTGTCACTTTGCCCCCAAAGTGATTAAGCTGGTGACGAGCAAGAAGTTGGGACAGGACACAGCCAGGACAGATGACTTGAACTCCCCAAAAGGGATCCCCAAAGGGATATTCTACACCATATAACATATACCTCGAAATGTTTGCTCTCAGAGAATGCTGAAGAACTAGTTTGGCACTTGTTCGTGGCTGTTTCAGATAAGATTAACTCAATTTCCGATGAAAAGAAAAAATTGAGAGCTGTTTAATAAAGATTTTAGTCAAAGAAGATTAATTAAAATTGGGTAGTGGGCAACAAACTTCTTTTATTTGGCCAACTGACCCAGGTGAAGATAATATGAGGATGGGCTTGGGGCTCTCTACAGTGGAGCTAAATAATGAAGGAAAAGAGCAGATGTTCTATTTGAAAAAGAAAACTTTCTCCTGGTAGTTTCCTGGATCATTTTATAAGGAGCTGCTTTTCACAGCAGACAGACATAATTCAAGCACTTCACAACTCCAAAAAAAAGAGAAAAATATCCCAAGTATAATATAAATGATCAATGAATTAGGACCAGTAAGTTATTTTAGTGGATGAATTACGATGCTCTTTATGTACTACTTGGATAGCTTAAAGCACTCCAGGAGGTAGCTACATTTTGGCTGTATATTCTTCTAAATGATATTCTTTTTTAGCTTTTAGTCACATTATGTGTAGTTGCTTAAAACAGGCACTTTAGATTTCCCTTTTTTGAAAATTGAGATGATTCTTGGATTAAAACCCTGGAGTCAAATGCTGGCTCTTAACTTTGGATGTGCTTAGTAGGGTGATACATCTTTTCAGAAATTCTGAAATTCGGCTCTTAACCAAAACTTCCCCAAACAAACATCAAGGTAGTTTGAAGTCTGTTTCTCAGGGAAAATACATACATACCTTAATCTTCATCTAGAATCAGAAGTTTGGTCCATTTCCCTCACTAAATTTACTAAGTCACTGTGAAAAAGAGATTGCTGTTAAATGAGCTATTTTTTTTTTTTAGTTATTTCGGTCTGCTTCCAACTGTGTATATACAAATCTTCTTTGATAGATTATGTGAATGTTAGCAACCTGTATGGTACAACAGAGACCGGGGCAAGGATAACGTGGCTTGGTTGTTATGTGTGTTCTACCACAATATTAATATTAAATAAGATCTGGTTGTTACAGGTGTCAGCCTAGTTTATTAAGGGAAGCCAGTTTACCTGAACAAGCCTGTGAAGTATGACAGTTTAGTTGCTGCCTCATTTGCAGTTGAATGTCCCAGCTGAGACATTCATACGTGGAGAGAAGGGTGAGATGAATAACTAGGATTAAGAGCCACTATAGTCACCCCAGGGGAAGCAGCTGTCACTCTGGAACAGAACCCTTGGTTTGTTTGAAGCATATATATAACATTTACTTTAGGCTGCTGTGGTGATTTATCTTAGCTACAATTTAGAGACCAAAGGTAATAAGTAAGGTTGGCAATTTCCATGTACAGCCAATGACAAGAAGTAGGATCCTCCAGTGGCCAATTCAGAGCATGCAAGTTAGATGCTAAAGTAGCTGAAAAAGGAGGATGTGGTTACCTCCTTCTGTACCTCATTTTCTTTATCCATTAAGGGGGAATAATAGTATTTATTTACTTTTCTTTTCTCCTCTTCCCTGACTCTTTCCTTATAAATAAATCGTTTTTTGGGTACAACTTCCTACAGTGGCACGAAGGCAATTTAAAATCCTGCATTTCCCATATGTGCTTTCTAGGAGCCAACACATCCTGCGAGCAACGAATGCTGGGAAGGAATACTGGTCTAGTATGCATGTCTTTGTATATTTTAGTATTGCTAACAGGGAATAGAAAACAGTTTTCTACTGCCTATTGTACTGATACGCTAGCTATCCTATTTTACCTTTGATGGTTGAACTGAATTGAATTGATCTCTCTTGAGGAAGAATTAATTTCTGAGATCTCTTGACCATGCATACAAGCCATGAAGACCTGAAAGGAGGCTTTGTGGTTCAAATGCGCTCCGTAAAGGCTCAGCATAAAGTTGAAGGAATCCATTCTTAACCAACATAACTAGTGCACACAGGCTTAGAGTTGGCACGCTAGGTACTATGGCAACAATATAATAAAAGCAGGGAATCAACTACTGCCTAGCCTGTCAGCTGGTTTGAATAAAAGACACTAATTGCTAAGTGTCTGTGCCTTCACCAGATGCTCAAGGGCTCATTAACCTCAGTAGAATAGCAGACTCATTAGCAGGCTTGTCTATGGATTAACCATTCAAGGCTGATAGAGACCTGCATTTGCCCAGGGTGGGTTAAATCAACTCCATACCTTCACATTAGTTTTATGTTTTATAGAAGCAAAAGGATCTCTGGAAATACGTTTCTGTAATTGTCTCCTATCGCAGCGCAAGCAGGTTTTAGGAAGCCAGGAAGGGGTTTTACTCTGGCTTAATTACTGTGTCAAAACTGTCATCAAAGTGAATTTTTCTCTAGAAAATTCAGGGATGCAAGCTGTGGTTTTGTAGTTTTGCTCTTTTGTCCATCTGCCTTAAACATTGGTGGAAAATTCCATGACAGTCTGGAGATGTGTCTAAGACGTTTGTTCTTCTGCCATTTCTCAGATCTAGAGTTGGGTTCTGGCAATTACTCTTAGAGCCAACCCTGAAACATCCTTGTCTTTGAGACACCTATAACAGAAGGTAAACATAGAGGCAAGGTTGAAAAGAAACTCAAACTAATTCGTTTAAAATCATGGGGATAACTCTACTTCATCATTGATTCAACCTCTTCGCCTGTCTTTCTTGATTCCTTTCCTCTCAAAGGATGCCAAGATGAACTAAGAGTGTCTTTCCTGGAGGTAAGAATAACTCCGTGCTGTATGGGCTGAGAAAGAAACTACTGGTTTATTTGCAAGTATAGGCCTGAGGCTGAAGCTCCCTTTAAATCACTGAACTTGATGCAAGTCTGAGAAATAAGCAGTGGTCAATTCATTATATAAATGAGGTTTGTTTGTTTAAGCAGAAAATAAATTGAAACATTCTTATTACTTGTTGCAAGTGACCATTAAAATAAAGATTAAAATAAAACTTGTATAAACTGATATTTTTTTCTTTTTGGTATTTAGAAAGAACTTTTTGACTCAATGTGGTTTTTATTGCCTTTACTCTTGCTTTGCACAGAACTACGTGGTGAAGAGTCAAGCTCAATAACCAGTGCAGGTGCAAACTCAGTGTCTTTTTTTTGGCAGAATGGAATCTTTGCCTGAGATGCTGAATTCACACAAACACTTTCGTTGCCCCAAAAATCAGATGTGCTAAGTTCTTTACCTCACGGAAGGAGACAGCTGTCTTTGAGAGGCTTTAGAGAAACATTTTGCCTGCTTAATTTTGGACACCTCAATTGGCCAGGCAGGCTCTCTGTTTGGAGGTGTTCAAAGGTACCTGCCAGTCCCTGGTGACTATGTGAGGAACTTAGGCATGTGCTTGAGGAGCACTTCTTCACTAAGCACCTGGAGCTTAGGTGTGAGTAAGATGTTGGTCAGATTGGCTCTCATCAGATATCATCTGCCTGCAGTCGTCTTTCGGGACACCAGGATAACACTGGCAGTAATTATTGAAGACCAAAGTTGGGTTGCAATTTACAACTAAATTTATGTATTCTCATGTACCATATACCATGGCACCTTTTCACTTTGTGTTAATCACCTCAATAAGTCTGGCATAAGTAATATACACAGAACCCTGCCAAGGGTGTAACAGCAAACAGGATCTGCTGCAGAAAGCTGACCTCAGAGGTTTAAGGTGGGGGTGTCTTAAAGCTGAATGGGAGCTGTTTAGAAAAAAAGCTGAAATCTGTGCTGGGTTGTAGGAGGAAAACTTTGGCTACATCTTTACTGGAGAATTAGGTGGTGTCAGAGTGTTTTCCTGGGCTTGGTGCTTGACCATCTGTATTGTCAGAGTGGTCACTGGTAGAGTTTTGGCCCAGGCCTGGTAGCAGTGTCCCACATAATTCCTGGGCCCTCTCTGGGAATCTGCATAGGCCAGGGGTATTTCCAAGAGGCTCGTTGCATGTGACCAGCCTGTTTTGGAGAGCAAGAGAGCTGAACTCTGTGGGGATGCAGGTCCTTTTGCACCAGCTGGTCTCGACACCTGAGATCAGTCCCAGGTATTTTTAGTTTACTCAGGTGGACACAGGCTCTCGCTGACTGCAGGTTTAGATGCTTACCTGTACGACTGTCCCTGAAATGACGCTCTGCTTCAGTGCAAAGGACTGCAACTGATTTTAAAGTGACCCACAATCTTTTGCCATCAATTTCAAAGCCTTCAGCTTTAACGCTTGGTTGATTTGTACACCTCTGCTCCTGCACTGGTATGCCAACAGAGCACTAGCTGTAAAGTCCCCTGGTTCTTTTCTCTGATTTGAGTGAACAATTTCAGTAAAGAAATCACACGCTAACTAAAGCCACACATCGGAGTTTTGAAAGGGACAACAAGCAGTAGTTTTTTCAACTTTGATNTCTCTGATTTGAGTGAACAATTTCAGTAAAGAAATCACAAGCTAACTAAAGCCACACATCAGAGTTTTGAAAGGGACAACAAGCAGTAGTTTTTTCAACTTTGATGTTGCTTACAAGCAAAACCATCACTTGTGAATAGCAGCAAGTCAGCTCATGTTGCAAGTTCTTGATGACAGCTGACAACGTTTGTCTTTCAAAAAGGGCAGTTATGTATTTCCTACAGTAGGTTATTTGTTTCCTGGTGAGAAAGCTAATGAGTACTTTCTGTCTCATACTTGTGCACAAGTAAATATAAGTAGGTAAGATTTTTTGTGAATGACATTCACTAAGATGGGAGCAACCTCATTTCTTAGGAAATGGCTCTGAAGTATTCTCAAAAATGTAAACGATGACTGCACTCTACCCATCTAAGGACCTGGCTTCTGTCAAGCCATTGATTTTTCTCAGCCCTTTGAATGATGGCTTGAGAGTTCTTGCTGTATTGTAATTAGCCAGGGAAGGAGCAAATCACTTTTAAAGTTAGCCCAAACACGCATTCGCTATTTGTGATATGCATGAAAATTAATTACAGTTTGAATTTACTCAACACAAAGAGAAGCTAGTGAATCACAATTTGCAGTTCATTGAATAAATGTCAGTTATTGATTTCTGTGGTTGAGTACTAGTGAGGTAATGCCATGTTTGCTACTCATTAGAGGTGGCACAGCACAATATATCATAAAATGTAATTAGGGGAACATCAATCATTTAAAATATGCAGCTAAGATTAAATATATTGCTATGCATGGAGAAATGAAAGGGCTCATTAACAACATAGTGTAATGTGACAGCAAGAGAGAGCTTGATTTTCAAAAAAGGAATCTTCCACTGTGCTGAAGATCATGACAAGCCTCTTCTTCATATTTTAATTAAGGTTTTAATCTGATTTTGCTTCTGCTGCTAGAACAGATGAACTTTCATGCATGCCATTTTGTCAAAAATATTTATGATAATGTTCGTTAACTGTTGATTAGTAGAACTTCTCATTAAGGCTCTTTTAAGACTGGGCAAATGTCTTTTTGAATGGGGCGTTCAGTTCATCTTTGCCAAGATCTGAAATGCGGTTGTTTGATCGCAACTTGCTCCAACAAATCTTCATGATTTTTTGATATCTCACTTGTGTGGTGAGACAGTGAGTCAGGACGATGAGAAGCAGAGAGGGAGGGAGGGACAAATCAAAGCTTTACCTTGCTGTGAGGGAACTTCTTTAAGGTGCTAGTGGAAAAAAAGCAGAGGAAAAGCTAGCATCCTAACACCCTTCTACTTCTTTCTTTAAAAATGCAAGTAAAGTTTCTGTAAGGGTGGTTCTTGCAGCTCCGTAAAGTACTGTTCTACTCTGTGAGCTGTTAGAAATGCTTGAAAAGTCGAAGGCCTGTAGAGAAGGCTAATTTTAGCTCCCTATGCAGAGGAGGGATCCAATTCTTGTGAATGATGTGAAAATGATCTTTTTACCCCTGCCTGCAGAGTCCCTCATCTGTTCTGTCCTAGGCTGCTCTTTCATCTGGGCTGCGAGGCTGAAGCAACAGCTGAGAAGAGGTTGCTTAGGAGGAGAAACACTACCAAATAGCTTTGCTAATTCTGCCACTTGAAAAGCTTTAAAATTTTCCTTACCTGAGGGAGCAATGGATTTTATAAGTAATCTAGTTTTAGGAAGCACGGCTCTGCGAGCAAGGGCCTCATTATGCCACGTGCTGAATAGGAGGCAAAGATCTTCTCTAGCACAGACTTTCTTTGTTTTTAATTATTCTTAGGTATTCAGACCCCGATTGTTATCCTAATATGAAGCAAACTGTGCTAGCATTTACATTCACACTGGAAGTTGTTAGTTTTCAGATATTCTTAATATTCCTCTCCCTTTCTACTTTCAATAAAAAAAGAGAAGGAATGTAGCCACAATAGAACGGCTAAAACATGAATTTTAGTTGCATATATATTCCTTCTCTTTTTCTCTGTTTCTCTTCGCTTCTCTCAGGGCTACACCTGTGTTGGCAGCTTAACTCATAACTGATCTCCAAAAAGTTTCTTTAAAAAGCTTAGTCAATGCCCCCATGCCCCAACCCCTACCCCCAGGGTCTTTGCTAATTTAAAACTTAAAGCCAGAGCTAGGACTCATGGCACAAAGCCTGTTAGACATCAAGGAGCATCTGGACTGTGGTCTTAGTCATATTGTTTAGTTTTAGGTAGTCCTGTGAGGAGTAGGGAGTTGGACTCAATGATCACTATGGGTCTCTTCCAATGTGAGGTATTCTATGACTCTGGCCCTCTGGGAATATGGGTTGGTGTCAAGCCTGGAATCCAAGCCCCTGCCAGAGTTTTTCTGTGGATGCAAAAGCATCCAGGACTTCAGTCCTAAACCAGCTCATCTGTAGATCATGTTTTATTCAAATTAAATTCAATCCCAGTAGCCTTGCCTGTGCAAAAATGATGTTCTACCAGTACCACCATGCTCTTTCTCCACCCTTTTGAATGAGCTGTCCTCCCACCTTTCCTATACCAAATTTCCCAGAACTCTGCTGGTTCCTGTTGATACGCCCATGTCTCTGAAAAGGAGAAGTTACCAAAGTGGGAAGAAAGCAGGACTGCAGAAGTAGGACCGTAGGCATGCAGCACTCTTGGGTCATTCCCATCCCAAGCAGCATCAGTGAGAAATGGTCTTCTCTAGGATAACATGTCCTCTTGACTATATTGATCACAGACTTTTGACTTTATGGTTATAGGTCTATTAATTAGATATTTAACAGAAGCTTACACACCTATCGTGCTTGTAGATATCTATGTGGAGGACTTATGGGTTGAGTCACTCGTCTGCATGTGGGTGCGTAATGCTCCTTCAGGTTGGTTAGGTAGCCTACCTGGTTTCCTGCTACCACTTCAGCAGGGCACGGGTCTCTTGTACCTCCTGTATCAGGTCTGCCAGTTCCTTGTAGGCACCTGTGATACCCCAGGGCCTCTAAACTGGCTTTGGATGCCAATGTGTGGGGAACTGACTCAAGTTCCTAGAGTTAGGGTGAACTGAACGCTACCCAGCTCTCTGCTGTGTTGATGTATTTTGAGCTAGTCATCATAGGCTTCCTTTCTAGTCACAGGAGAGGGTCATCTGACCAGTTTTAGATGCCTACCTGAGATGAGACAAACTTTGGAAAAGGTAAGTCACACTCCAGCAGTGCCTGTTTTCCACCACCAATTATTTAGGGAACCCAAAATGACTGGCTTTGATACACAAGGTGTACATAGCACACAGCTACATTCAGTCAGGGGAATCCCGGCTTGCAAATAGTTATTAATTACCTCTTTAACTTTTTAAAATTTTTTTGCATATCCACCTTTAGAGACCAGGGCAAACAAAGAGACAAAAGTACTCACAGTGGTCAAAATCTGCTCTGTTCCTCTCAGAAAGAGTGAAAAGGTTTGCAAAAAGCAAATGTTGTGGCAAATGAATCCAGGGCCCACAGCAGTGCTGCAGGTTCTCCTTCCATGTCCCTACTCCTCCTCAGAGCTTACCGTGTATGCTCTTGGATCCTGTTACTTTGAAGAAAAGCAGAAGGAGATTGAAAGTAAATTCCAGATCTTGGAATGTTTCTTGTGATTTGGACAGTTTTATCAAGTGATGGGGCATAAACTAGTGATGCCTGATCCTACACCAAGACAGAGCTCAGCTTCAGTTTCTCAAAAGCGTGTCCACTTAGACATGGCTTTCATGTAGGTGTGTAGGGTGAGGACATGTGTATTTAGCTCTCATTTTCAGATGTTACCACAGAATCTCGAAAACGGTTTCTGTAACACCGGTAACTTTCACCCTATGTTTTACAAGTAAATAATACAAAACAAAGAAGCTTTTTGAGTCTTGAAAAACCTGTTTTCTGTGTCCTCACAACATACTACCCAGAATAGTCTGAAACAAAACAAAATGTCCTTTATCTGCAATTCATTCTCTGCTCTGTAGCATGTCCTCTTCCTGATGTCTGTGGCTTTTTGCCCTTTGCATGTTTTCTCAAACAGGTACAGAAATGCCAAAGATCAGTAGATACGTAAGGCCCAGACATGGTGGATTTTTGAGTTCAGTCCAAACGTGGAGCTAGACCTGAATTCAAAAGGTACCTTTGCACCTACATTAAGATGTTGGTTAAGTCAAGGTGTCTCACTTTAGAACTGCAGTTTTTTAAATGCCTTTTCAAGTGCTTTCTGACTTAAAAGAGCCTAAGCTACAAAGGCTGTTGGATGGCAGCAAGCGAAGAGGACTACTTGGAAGCATCACAGTCTTGATAGGGCTGATGAGTTTTTCTTATTCCTTCCTTTTGCTTCTGTCCAGAGCTTAATCCTGGTGTTCTTGGGTTACCTAACAGGCAGATCTTAGCTGAAAGCATAGAATGACCATTGGATGCCAGTGAGTTCAGTGGCTCCTCTGTTAGGAAGAAATTGAACCCACGTATCCCACCATCCAGTAATATGCTTCTAATTAAAATGAAAAAATAAGCATTTAATAATCATTAAAACATTAGCATTTATTGTTCAATAAAAGTGGATAAGAGAGATAAAGTCTAGCCTCAGAGTTAGGGGTCTTGAAAGTAGGTTGATCAGATTCTTGTTCGGACTAAGAAGCACATATGGGACGTGACTTGTGTGTAGGGTAACTTGAGGGATAACACGTCCCAGCATGTTCATGCAGCACAAAGCAGCAGTAAGAAACGCCACTGTGTCAGATCACAGGGCAGAGAGTTAGGTTTGGTAATGCACTGAGGAGCACTGGCTGTTACTGAAGTCTCTGTGTACTTTTGTCTAGTGTTGAGATTGTGCACATTTAAAGGGTAATGGCTTGAGAAAGAAAGCTAGAGAAATCTCCATACCTTGGATATAAACTAGGATTGAAATAACATCCTAATGACTCGTCTTAGAAAACTAAGTCTGTCCTAGGACTACAAAAACCCCCCATTTTCCCCTATTTTTATTCTAAGCCTATTTATTTTTGTCAGGTTTTCTGAAATCTTTGATGCTAAGACAGTAGAGAAGATTTTAAATAAAATTTTTCAAGTGAAATAAAGTAAGTTTTAATATTACAAAGCGTTGTGCAAGCAGAATAGGAAATGCTACAGGCTCTGCCTTTAATGCATCTAGAATAGTATTTTACATGCATGTGTAATGTACATCTGTGGTGTATTGGTCAATAGGGGTGCAGAAAGAACTAACTAAATTGATTGGCTGTATAAATTCAGACCCAAGACAGTAATTGCATAATTAATGTGTATTGCACAGCTTTCGCTGAAAACTTACAAACCTCGTCTACTTAGCAATATACATTTAAATAATGTTTCAGAATTCCAGGGAGACACTACAGTGTATGAATAAAATAGCATTAATCCATGCCTAGTTGAGTTGAAAGCACAGCCAGAATATATGAATTTATTTAAAGCAATCCGCGAATGTGCCCTAGTGCTTTCTTACAAAGTTAGCCATGTAGAGAACCTTTGTTAGTTTCCTTTTTATCTTTATTTTCAAGTGAAAGGAACAATTAAAGAAAGCATTTAGCTAAATAAAGAAGAAAAGGCAAGGTAAAAAGAAGATTGTGAGTCAGCCAGTCTTTCTGTATCATTCAACAGGCAGCAGACAGAAATTGGCAGCAGGCCATCTTTCTCCATAGGTGAAGGCAACAGGCTGAGCTCCACTGAACAATGACTTTCCTAATGCATCAAAATTACAGTGACAACTGTGCTAAATAACTTTCTCTTGGAAGCGTGTGGAAGCTTCAAATGTGTTATTACCTCTCACAATTGTTCATTTGGTGAGGTAGTCTACTGGTTGAATATTGAGCTGCAGTACAGTGAACATGAATGCAGTTGGTCATGGACTTCAAAGAGAGTTTTAAACACATAGTCTGACTTTTGGAAGGTTTAGTAATTCTTAATGTCTCTCTCTGTATTGACAAGTAGATGAATTTTAAAGCATTCATTCCACTGACAGACATAGAACTAAAAAGGGAGAGGTATCAAAGACACAGGATTTTCCAAAGTGCAGTGTTGACTTTGGTCTTAGGGCAAGAGCTCAGAATTTGCCAGTGTCATGAAAGCACAGGATCACAGGATAATTCAGCTTGGGAGGGACCTCAGGACATCTCTGGTTCAACATCCTGTGGTTGGTGAGGCTGGACTACACTGTCTTTAAAGAGCCTGTCCTGATTGCACTCAGTTAAAACATTCATACTTGAAAACCATCTTTNTAAGAGCCTGTCCTGATTGCACTCAGCTAAAACATTCATACTTGAAAATCATCTTTTCTTGCTCTACTCATTTTACCTGTTCCAGCAGTACTGCTGTTGTCTATACAGGCTGCAGGGGTTTGGACATCCTAAACATTTCAGGCTTTTCAAAGACTGAGAGGAAGTTTTTACATCCACAANAGCCTGTCCTGATTGCACTCAGTTAAAACATTCATACTTGAAAACCATCTTTTCTTGCTCTACTCATTTTACTTGTTCCAGCAGTACTGCTGTTGTCTATACAGGCTGCAGGGGTCTGGACATCCTAAACGTTTCAGGCTTTTCAAAGACTGAGAGGAAGTTTTTACATCCACAAAGGCACCCTAACAAACATCCTCAGAGTAAATGTGACTTCAGAAAGGGATGAATACCTTTTGAAGGCAGGGTGACTGAATTCCACCTTCTACATCAGGTTGAGTTGCCAGTTTTCTGGAGTCGACTGGATACTGAGTTCTTTTCATTGCCTCTAATGGAAGCTTAGACACCTGTCCCATTTACATGCCTACATTTAAGTGTGATGATCTTGAACAATACCCAGTTCCTNCCATTGCCTCTAACGAAATCTTAGACACCTCTCCCATTTACGTGCCTACATTTAAGTGTGATGATCTTGAACAACACCCAGTTCCTGATGATCAATTCAGTTACTCAAATGTGGGTGCCNTCATTGCCTCTAATGGAAGCTTAGACACCTGTCCCATTTACATGCCTACATTTAAGTGTGATGATCTTGAACAATACCCAGTTCCTGATGATCAATTCAGTTACTCAAATGTGGGTGCCTAGTGCCATTTAATACGTTATTGCATGTCCTGTGTGTCATCTAGCTTCCTGTATTGATGACAGACGGTCTCCTACAAGTCCTGTGACATACCTGCAAGCTCCATCTGGATGCTGTGGATATGCTAAGGCATCTCCGATGACACCAGTTCCTGTGTTCAGGCAACTAAATCAAGACCTTGATATCTACAAACAAAACAGCTGGCTAGCGATCTCTGTGTGTGTGGTGTGAGTAGAGAAAACTGCCAGGCTAGTTTTTCCAACTGCGTGACAAGTATCAGGAAACATTCTGAAGAAGTATCAGCTTTGGTTCGGGACTTACTTTGTGCTTTATCAATAGTAAGAGGTGTCCCATGCTCATCAGCTGCCAGTTACACCACAGCTCCAAACAGTGTGTGTCACTAGAAATGACTGAGAACAGAGGCCGTCCTTGCTGTAACTGCCATGAATAGGATGATTAAAGGATATGAATGAAAGATCATGCATATGTATGGCTAGGGACTTGTGATGAAGTCCCAGTTACCTAATTTCTTATGTACTAGTGAAGTATCACCAACTGCATAACCTTGACTTGCTTTAAAAATGCCTAGTGCTGCCCTGTGTTTGAAGGGAGAAACTGGGTATGAGAGAATTTGATAGGTATTGGGCAAATGGGTTAGACTAGATGACCTTTAAAGGTCCCTTCCAAACCAAACTATTCTATGATTCTAAATTGTCTTAAGTATACGGGGATTAATCTCAGGTAACATTAACCACTTTATGATCAGCTTAATTTTAGCTTGTAATCATGTTCCCTCTCAAGGGAGTAGAGATTCTTCAAGAAAACAGTACATAAATATTGAAGATAGAGTAGATGAATCTCCCACATCCTCAGCTGATGAAACCTAGGTAGCTATCTGAGACTAGTTGTGTAGTAACTTTTAGATAGCCAAAGTCAGGTGAAGTGAGTCCCGTGTGTGACATTAACCTTCAGTAGCATAAGTGGACACTTTCTGTGTCAGCCTATTTGGCTGGAAAGGAATCAGATTTAGTAATAAATGAAAAAGAATTATTGACAGTAAGGTCAATGGTGTTTGATTATTTAGGGTCTGATAACTAAACATCTTTTTCTTGTTCACAGTATGAAAGCTTTTTGGAGGCTGCTGTTCTGCTGGGTACTAATTTGAAAATTACATTCACATGATGACTAGACATGAACCCATGGCATTCACATTTAATTGCTGTTTTTCTCATGCAGGAGCAGGGCAAAGAGGAGTCAGGCAGCTTAGTTTTAAGAGGACAGAATGGAGGGCTGAATAGAAATATATTATTTTCCTTGTTGTCAGGTTTTAGAACAGCAAGAGAAGTTGAGAGACAAATCAATAAGCCTCACAGCTGCGGTCTACAATCTTCTTCCTATTCTATTAGAATGGCTTTGGCACCAGATATACAAGCCTGAAGTGTGCTAAAAAAAGGCCGCAGTGACTGGAAATGGTAATCTGTGTACTTTCTCCATTTTTAGGGCACCAGTGCAAGGGAATATTTCATCCGAGCTGGAACTGAAGATATAAGCTTACAAGCTTACATGATCATGTGTCAAATTTGCCGAGTCCCATGCTGAGATGTGGACAGCTTTCTCTGTTATATGATGGAACACAGAGCGCCAGGAGCAGAGAGTTTAGGCCTTTCTCATCGATATTTTGCAATCTGAGCTCAGTGACAGCCAAGCAATGTTTTACATTGCTTCCTTCTCAGCATGTGGATTTTCCTTTCTTGTTTTTTTTTTCCCTTTAGTTTTATTTTTCTTTCCTGTTTCTCAACAATTGCCAATAACATATTGCTTTATTTAAACTGAATGAGTTTGCTATTAGAGATGTCAGTATTACCAGCCTCAAAAATTAAAAAGAGTAATTTGCGAGTCAGACTTCAAAACCCACAAGAATTCATTAAGATAACTTTTCTATTGTATTCTTATTGTATTTTGTTGCGTTCTATTATATTCTTGTATTGATTCTTTTTTCTTTTATTCTCAGAGAAAAAGTGTCATGCAGTCTTCTAAATTTCTGGACAAATGTGAATTTCCAGCTTCAAATTTGAGTTTGCTTACTCTCTCACACTCACATTCACTTCTCCCAGTGATGCTGTTTCTGTCCTTACGTCCTCTGCCCCACACCCTGACCAGGAATCACATACCCAAGTATCCACTTTGTTCAACCCCTCCATTCTCACCTGTCCCCCTGCCAGTGAATTCATTGTGCTCCCGGGATTGTACTTCCATTTCAAGCCCCACATTTGATGCTGGATGTTCTGATCACCCAGTTTGGGATTTGTCTAATCAACTGTAGACTTCTACAATGGATGTCTTGGTACTGGAGCTACTCAGCCTCTGTGGCCTTTTAAAAAAAAATGGAGACAAATACATACTGCATCTCATCTTAAAGCTGATAGCAAAAATGGGTCAGATGAATCCTCTCCTGTAAACAAAGATTTCTTGTAATCGTCTGCTAAGAAAGCCCAGGGTGACAGGCTCAGATGAACAGGTCTGTACTGCAGAAGTCTAAGGACAGGAGATATGGACACCAATTTTGTAACCTTGCAGGGCTTCTCGGTCATTGTTTTTCTCTTTTGGCATTGGATGTAGAGGGAAGACACCAGGAATGATCAGAATGATTCATTTTTTATGAGGGAGGTGAGAGGAAGAAACAATAAAGATTTTGTGATGATGCTTCTGAGGAAAAGTGTAAGAATTGGTTAAAGAAAGTTCTGAATTGATACAGAAATAAAGGACTGGTTCCCTTGAAACCAGGGAGGCAGGTAGAAAATACACATAGGGCTTACTGAGAACAGAGCGCTTCGTCACTTGCCTGGAAGTGTTACATCTCAAAGAATTTATAGAGTCAACCTAAAGGAAATAAGAAATATCCTTGTCTTGGAATGTGATTGATCAAGAGAAGATAAATGGTCATGCCATACTGGTTGATTGGTCCCTGCTGAGAACTGGTCCATGGGCACGAGGTGTCTCCAGATGAGAAGCAGACTACCACTGTTCTGGCTTGAGTGGATTGCTTACTGATCTGCCTCAAAGACATAAAGCCATGAATTTGGGGTTTTAACATGTATTAATATGAGATTTTAAAGTATCATAGTGTTTTATTCGATGTTAATTAGGGAACATAGATGGCTCTTGGTCTATTCAGCTGGTCTAGTTAGAGACGGAGACAGAACAACACAGAAAGCAGTGAAGTGAGATACTCTGACTTATGAAAAATTAGTTCTGAGGGTTGCAGGAGGAGAAAGTTGCACTGATTTTTTTTTTTTTTAATCACACTTTGTTTTCTTTCTGTTTAGTGAACTCAATGTAGGGAAATTTTATAATTTTATTTTTTCATGAGCCCACATGTGCCCTTCATGCAGACATCCACAAATGTACATACACTGGTGGGCAAGCCATGGTACTCTCATGTTACATCTGGCACAACAGATCATGATGAAGTCCAGCGATGAGCAGTATAATTCTTGAGAAACTCAAGAACAGAAGCCGTGGACTCTTACGTCCCTTTGCTGATAGCAGCTGTTATTTAGACAAATAGATGTGCGTATATTTGAGAGGCATCACAGAAATATTTGAAAGAATTAAAATGATTTATCAGACAGGCAAGGATGAGAATGTGCAACTGATGTGTCTCACCCATGCTGAAAATGCCAGAGCAGTGAAATGTCCTGGAAAGCTGCTCTTTGACGCCTGTCTCTCATGCATGCAGTTATTTAGGTTTTTGTTTAAAATAGCTGGGAAACTTACAAACATGGCTCCCAACATGAACCTGGCAGGTACCCTCAACAGCTGGGAGGGGGAATGTAAAATAGCATCTACCCAAATCCCTAAATCGTGTGAAATTCAAGTGCTGAGGAGAAAATCGGGAGCCTGATGATTAAACGTAGAGAGCTGTCATTGCTGCATTATATTAAAATAACTTGCCTGTAGCAAAGCGCACACTATTTCTTCCTCTAAATCTGTCACTTTTCAGGAGCCTGTTACTCCAGCTGGCTGCATCAGTAGCTTTGGAGCTATGTAAGTTTTACAGTGAAGAGGGCACTTACAGAAAGACTTTTCATGAACAGTGGGGGACCCATTAACCACTGAATAGCCACCGCGATGCGCAAGTTTTATTTTTCTGTGGCTTAATGGCGCTCGGCACAATCGGAAACTTAAAGCAGAAATGGTCCTCAGATGCCTTTTTAAGTCACAGCAAGGCTCCAGGAAAAATGGAACTTATTTGTTTATGGATTGCTGTCATTAATAAACAGATCAGAGACTTATTACTGCCTCAAGCCACAGCACTTTTAATGATGTCCAAAGCAGATAGCTATTAAAGCTGTGAACAGCAGCACAATGGACTTGGCCTGAACGAACAGGAGAAGGAAGAGGAATAGCATGTCAATGGCAAAGTCTGTGACACTCAGAGAATGAGCAGAGGTTTCTCATTATAAAGACTGCTCTTTCTTTATACCCTTTGTCTCTCTGAAGCAGACTCCGGTATCCTCCAATAGATCTCCATTAAGTTTGTGGGGTTTTTTTTTCTTGAAGCTAGACGCATATTCTCTTCTACTTGACCTCTGGGATTTTTCTTTACTCCACAAAGGGCAGCTTTAATACATCTTTGTGAGAAGCGATTTTCCTGTCCCATGAAATTTTGTGCCTTAAAAACCAAACAGAACTCTCTTTTCTTTCCGCAATGATTTTTTTGTGTGTGTTTTTCACATCCCAGCTATGTGACTGGACGATGAGGCTATCAGATAATTTTGAGATAAATATCTGCACTTTTTTTTTTTATATAGGTATGTGACATAACGTGTTTTTTTTTTTTCTTGTTTCCCCATTGAAAGTGCTCTTAGCAATTGCAAAAATAGTTAGCATTTTTTTTAGTAGATCAGAAAAGCTGATTCAGTTGCCAGGGTTAATTTAGGGATCAAGGGAACTCAGACTGAAGACTCTCATCCACTGAATATTCAGTCTCCGTTATGTGCTATGGAGAGCGAGACAAGCACCCGCTGTGCCGACTTTCTCCTTTTCCAGAGATTTCTTGCATCTCATCTTCGGAAACAGCCTGTCCCCAGACATTAGTGTCCCACCTCTATCCTCTGTTCATGTTTCCCATTGAATTGGTGGGCGTACAAGGAGCACGTTCCTCCTTCCAAGCGTGCAGATTCCCTCACAGCCTGGAGCTGGCTGAATGGCTATGAAAACTGCACAGGTAAAATTTAGTCAATGTAGAAGTCATTTGCATGCATTTGGAGGGCATTTACATGCCTGATGTGTATTTGTGCTCGTGCGAATGTTTGTCGCATGGATAGGCATGTCATATTCATTTAAATAACTCTTCTTTTGGAGGCAGCTGTGAAATTAAGTGCCCTTAGAGTTCGCCAGTCTGGCTAGGGATGGGCTAGAAGAGGTATGTGCAGGAAAAGGGAACCTGAAATGGGAAACAATGAGTAAAAAGTAGAGGAATAAGAAGGTCTAAAATGTGTAGGGTTGTATGGTAACAAATAAAGCTTGTGCAACTTTGTGATGGATAAAGGAGCCAGGGGGTCAAGGGGCAGGATGAGAGAATCTGTGAATTTATCTTCTCGTAACAGAAATGAGTTGAAGGCCCTAATGAAGAAGCTACGCCTCCTCTTTATGCACCCCCCTAGGGTAGAGAGTGCACAGATAGGACATGGAGCCACAGGAAGGTCTGAACCATAGGCCAGCCGCTCTTTTTTGCAGAAACCCTAGTGAGTGTACTCTCCCCCAATGGGAAAAGGTGTCCAACAAGTCTGAAAAGGGTAAAGGGGAAATATAATTACTGAGGGTGTGGTGACAAGGAGCAGGTTCTCCTGTCGCTAGTTTTTCTACCTTCAACATGAGTCCCTGCTCCTTGCAAGATGCTGTTCCTTCCATTGCCAGGAAGTGGCCATTGGAGGTCTCTTCACAGTGACACCAGGGAACTTTGTTTTAGGACTTTTCTAAAGGCTGTGAAGGACCATGAGTTGTCTGATGATAGAAAAAATGAAGCAAGGTTTAGAAGAAGAGGTGTGAGGTATCAATTCACAGCCCATGTGAGCTCTAAATGGGGCTCATGGGACCTATTTCAAAATACTGTTTTTTTTTAAAGGCTAGCATTTATAAAAATGTTTATGTCTAGGAAATTCTTTCTAAAACATGGCCATTTAAACTGAATTTGATTTTTTTAAAACAGAGTTGTGACTTTTTTATTTTTAATGAATATACCATGTGCATGGGAGCTTGGGATGCTTCCTTGCACATCTTAAAGAACCCTCAAAACATGTCTTCTCTTTCTACTTTCTCTTGGAAAGTATAAGTAGCCCCAGCCAGACACAGTGCCTGAATAGGAGACTGTGCCTAAATCCCGGATTAGTAGCCATCAGCTGAGGAGCTATGGATGGGTGCAAAATGGGAATGAATTGAAAAGCTCCACCACTGTTGATGAAGGAAAGGAAGCGGGGAAAGGAGGGGAGAAAATGAAACATACCAGAAAATGCTGAAGGATGGATATGGTACTGCTTGTCTCAAAATCAAGAGTATATGTGAAATATATATGATACTTCTCCTACACCTTGAAAAATAATAACAGCTTGTGACTTTTCGTGTTACATTTGATCTTATTAACTGTTTGAGAGTTGTTTCAGTTATCTACTGCAAACAAAACAAAATTATATCATTATACAGTACACGTCTTGGCCCGTGTCACATAGCTTGTTAGGAGATGGTAGTGGTGGTTTGTAACTAATTAATGTGTCTGTGTTGTATTTTCTGTAAAATCATATCCATCTGTGTAGATGATTTCAGTGAGTTTTAACAGGGTCTCTATAAGATGTTATTACTTCTGTCATGCAGAGACAACTATATAACGATTTGCATAATTATAGATGGAGGAAAATGTTAGCCTGCATATTTAAAACTGTTATATACATTTCCACCTCATTAAAGAAAATCACTGGAGCTAGGTAGCGTACTCAGGTTGGAGATCAGGTGGCAAAGTATATAGATTACACAATCTAATTTTCTAGTGCTAAGGAGTTTCAGCTGAACAAAACCAATAGAACTGACCTTGCTCGCTGAAAAAGTTACAAAAGAAAACTCATTTAAAGAGTGCTTCTGTGAAAACACACACGTCCCTCTCTGTCATTGTAACTCTAACCTTGGGGATCAGTCACTTTGGATGTGCTAAAGAGATGCTTTCATGAATAAGTGATGATAGGCTTTAATATAATTAGGGATCTTAATAGGCAGAGCGGGAAGATGGTTACAGTACTTGCAATGTGAAAGCACAGGGACAGATACACAGAGGGGACACATGCACTCAAATCTACAATTTAGATCTTCTTTTCTTCTGCCTATATCTGGTATTGTGTGAATTTTTGCTGGTGAGAATCTGTGGAGTTGCTCAAGCCTTGGCAGATCTGGATGTCTCAGCACATATTACATGCCGTGACCCCGGCAGGACCTGCAAGGAGACAGATTCTGCCAATCTCACACTTGGGTTCTATCCCTGATCTTGTGAGTGCCTCAAAACACTTCTAAAGGTGGTCCTACATACAAAAAACCCCACATGTACTTCTGGCGTACTTATTCAACTTGAATGAGTGGGAATATGATTTGGCTCCGAAATTAATTTGGGTAAGATGCTTGTCCTTTCTCCATTTTTGCTTGATAAAAGCACAAGAAGAAGTTTTAGGGGTGGGTCTAAACTGGTATATAAAAGATCGCCTGAGAACAAATTAAGGAAGTGAACCTCAATTATCCACGTTTATTAGCTTACTCCCTGGTTCTGTCTTAGATTGCTCCAACTGGTTCTCTGCAGGACTGATCTCCTGTAAGAGGATAATCCAAAGCAGTGTGAACTTCATCCTTGACCTCGGGGTCAGCAGTGCTTCCTGTTCCTTTTTAGTTTGATATTACAGACATAATTTAGAGTTCTTAGCAAATTCTGCCAGAGCAAGGATTCTTACAGGCACTGGGAGAAATGGCCTATTCATCCTTGGAAAGTGGTGTGTAGTGGCTCCCTGCCAAGGAGCAGAGTCTGAGCTGTGTGAGGTCCTAGCAATGTCCTGATTTAGAGAGAATTATCCAAATTCTGCAGAAGGCTTTTCCTGTTCTCTCCACGATTTTAGCACTGGATCAGGAAGATGCAAAAAGACGTTGGGAAGCAGAGACCTCTGTGAAAACTTCAAATGGCCTGGTGTACCTGAAGGCTGGGAATCCGTGCTGGACAGAGATACCCACTCAAGTCTCAGAAACCATACATCTCTCTGAGGGTGATAGTCTGTGTGGGCTTTCAGTTGCACATACCATAGAAACTAGTAGAAGTCCATCAGTGGCAGCTGAGGGCACTGGCTTTCTCTTTGGGGCCTCCATCATTTGCTTGCTGGACCACACCTGCACTAGAGAGGTGTGAGAAGGGGATTGCAGTTCCCTACCTCTTCTGAAGATGGCAGAGAAGCTGGCTGAAGATGTCTAATAAAGGCATGCCCAAGTCCATCATCTCAGCTTCTGGTACAACAGAGATCCTTCAGTGCTTTCACTATTAATTTTGCATTGAGATTTAAAACTATGACAGGAATGTAATATTTTTGGTTTATGAACTGTATATTATAATCCAGACTTAAAGGACACACACTTTGACTATGCTATGATTTAACTGAGAATGTAAAAGACACTATTTTAATTAAGAAATGTTTGAAAAAGACTTTCAGGGTTTTTTTTTGGCAGGGAAAGCAGAAGAAATGAATTTCATACTTTTTCTCTTGGTGAAGGAGGTGGATGGAACTAAAAATTTTGAAGTAGGCTCAGCTGTATATCTTCACCTACTGTAAGATTTGGCAAAATTAAAATTCAACACACCTTAAACTACGATTTTGTGATCACTAGTTCTCATAAATATTTCTGTTATGCTGCCATGGTCTTCATACAGTCCTACTTACATCAGGTGAATTTGATAAAAAGTGAGTGTGACAACAAATGTTTTTGAAATTTGCAGATTTTGTTGCAGGGGTGGAACTGGTATTCAAATAAGCAGTGCTATGCAAATGGATATTATATAAGCTCAGTGAATCATGGAAAGTGATGAATTGTACAACACCTAACTCATTACACCAGGGGAAAAAAAATAATCAGTTAAAAATATTTGACATGCTAAGTTTCTTTCAGAACACCCAATTGCATTTACTATCCATTTAGTACATTTTGTACATGTGTCATTCCAGTATTCCCTTATGTGCTAATAAGTGTTTCAGGTAAGAAAGGTAGAAAAGGTGGGGTTTCCAGTAACTATTGACATAGGCAAAGTAGCAACAGCGCAACATGCTACCATAGGAAAATAAAAGATTAGGTCACACTGAATTAGTCATAGTCCCTTTTGTTTGACAGTACTACTTTCCCTACTCTGCAGAGGCGTGTGAACAAAATCCTAAGTCACTGCAAGGCAGTGGTAATTTTGTCACTGATTCAGTACCATTACATTTTCGCTGCGATACTTATCATTAGATAAAAGCACTGAGTAGTGGCAAACTGATTGATCAAGGTCACTGTAGAAGTTTTTTGAAATGCAGGCAGCAATGTCCTAAAATGGCAAGCAAGTTCTAGTTCTGTCATTTAGATGCATGAGCAAAGCTTCAATAAACAGAAGGAACAGCGAACATTTATAAAAATCCTGCCCTGGGTCTGCTGGTGGTAGTCTCATTTGTCAATACGGGGCCCTGAAAACTCAATGCTAAGATGCTTCCAAATGAATTTTGATTCTGCAAGGAGCTACTCACCACAAGAATGATTTGTCTTTACTCTGACTTGCTCGGCTTTGTAATGTTTCACCTTTTTATTTCGTAAGCTGGCCCCAAGCAAAATTGTGTGGAGTCCATTCCTGATGCTCCCCATTTCATGCAAAACTACTCTGAAGACAAGAGAGATGATAGCATCAATTTTTGAAAGAAGACTATCTGTATCTTTGGTTGTGTGCCAACCTGCTTTTCATTTCAGAGTATTCAACAGATATAGATGAACTTGATGTTTCCATAATGTCCAGAATGACAATTTTCTATCTACTGATTCATCAATGCTCCCCTCCTGGGAGCCCTGCTCAGGGACTTGGATTCACACATATTCCCTGCAATATAAGCACAGAGCAGAAAGACAGCCCTCCCGCAAACACTTTTCTATCTAAAAAGGAGAAAGGAGGTGGATAAGGTCAGGTGGGAAGTACAAAGGGGCAATGAGATAAGCTTGAGGGGATCTTGAAGATGAACTGCAAAGAGGTCTTGCTAAAATTTATGGGTATCATTTCACAGCAATGGGGGAGGCACAGGTGAAGGTGTGACAGCTGCTGCTTGAAAATGCAGGAAGACTGTGGTTGAAGCTCTGAGACCGAGCATCAGACAGGATGCTGGTGGTGGCTGGTAAGAGAAGAAGTACCAAGGGATGAAAAGCACTGTTTTACTCAGATTATGCCCCCTCTCAGATGAGACTCAGGCTCTTCATTGCTTGTTCTCCTTCTGGTCTGAAGACTTGCATTTTTACCCATCCAATAATGCAACTTCAACTATTAGGGAGGCCAATCCTTTGTGCTCAGATTTCACCGCTGGGCAGCCCACAGTGCCTGGGATACCCTTCAAGGATGTAGGGTTTAAGATCCCCTAGGCTGAGACTGTTTTCACTTCAAAATGTTGCAGAGACCTGCTTTTGTTGGCACAACAGTTTTAAAAAGTGGCCAGGGTCACAGAAGAGAGGCTGGAAGCTAGCTGCATTGCCTTGGCTACCTGAAGGGGTCTATCAGAAGGGTGTCTTGTACTCTTCGTAGCAACAGACAAGCATTTTGGAAGGGCTGGAGCTCCGGTCAGATCTCCCTTATGTGCTAGGGATATTGGACACAACAATAACTCACTCAGATGTCTAACTTAGTGGCATCTGTTCTGGACCACAACTTTCTGATGGAACACTGTATGAGCACTTGAAGCATGCAGACCATGAATGTTTTTTTTCCTTCATGTTTTTGGTATTACTTACTATTACATGTAAAAACTTCCCTCCTCCTCAAACTATGAACTGCTGATGCAGTTCACCTCTCCTATTTCTTGACCAGTATGTTCCACCAGTTCATTCTGAATAGTTTTGCCCATGGGCTATGCCTTTGTGAGACCACCTTTTGAATGGCTCTGACGCTGTTGTTACTGATGTCAACGAATGCATGACAAATTTCAAGTGAGTGTCTGTTGCTCAGAGTGAAAGTATTTCCTCAGATGCGACTCATAAGATGGATGAAAAGAGTCCTCACCCACCCATACTGCAGCTGTGTTGGTCTGCCTGCCCGGTGTGAGTTCAGTGCAGAATCGTTTTCTACCAAAATCGGATTCTACCAAAATCTACCAATCGTTTTCTATTGTTGGAAGGTTTCCTTTTCTGCCTTGAGGCAGAGCAAACTAATGCCTTTGCATACATGGCTTGGATTCTGCAAATGCTGATGGAATTTCCATGGGAGTGAAGGCACATGGACACATAATCTCTTGACCCACATACCCCCATCTGTGTTATTGAGGCATCACACTCATTTAAATGACACACAGTTTTGTCAGGCCCTATGAGTTTGCAATGTCTTTCTTCTTGATGATGGAATTAAAGATGCACTTTTTCTTTATGTTGCATGAACGTTATTTTTAATGGTAAGATAATTTTTTTTTTTTTTGTAGGCCCCTTTGACTTTCCCATTGAGCTCCAAGGGACATTCAACATGTTAGGTGATTCCTGCTGAGGGACATATCATGTTTTATACCTTCTGTATCCAGATAAACTGATTCCCAAAATAGAGACTCCAGATTTTTTGTCTAGCATCTAAATGGAGTGTTTGTCTCAAAGGAATCATCCCCAGGAACACCAGTCCTCCATGTACAACACTGAAAGATTTTGGAAAGCAGTGGAACTAGGCCAGACTAATGCTGAGAACTTCTTAAGAGCAAAATTAATACTGTTTCCTGACAACAATTAGGTCTATGCCCAACTCTATCCAAAAACAGAGTTTCACCTGATCAGCTGTGACTGTCTAAAGATGTTTACCTCTGAGCTACTGCTTCTACACTTTCTTGTAGTTGATGGAAGGTAGTAAACACCTTTGTGGCTCAATTCACTTCACCTTGAAGGAGAAGGTATCATCTAAATTCTAAAAGAACCATGCCTCAAAACCCACCTGTTTATTTTCTTAGCTATTAGAAGAACCCTCAGGTCGTCAGATCAGATGTGAGCCTCTGGCTTTTTGCAAGCCTAAAGCTAAGGCAGATGAACCCAGTGAAGAAGGGTCCTCTCTTGTCTTGAATATAGAATGGAGCTCACGCCATCCTTTTGTGAGTAGGGAGCCTCTTTTTCTCATCAGAGACTCACTATGGAGTAATGTGGATTCTTCATATGCCTCTAAATCAACACGTCTATAGAAGGCTGTCTTCAAATTTGATTCCACGAGGAAGCATTACTGAAGTACATCTCAAAGACCTGTATCATCAGACCCGAATCTGAATTTGTTTGCCCTTAAGCAAGATGGCCTAAATGTTAAAAGCAATTTTGAAGGTGAGTATCTGAAAATCCCAGTGACTGACAAGCTGATTCTTCAGGTACTTAGGCATCAAGTCCCAGGGGCAGTCCTTGTCTACAGCGATACCCTTTAGCCTGTTTTTAAAAACGCATCTGAAAGCGTATGACTTCTGTGTAAATAAAAATCACTCTTGTCATGTTTACTGAGCTCGACAGGATGAATTTGTGATGTGGAAGCAATACTCATCAAATGGTGGAAGAAATATGAAACTGAGCAAAACTGTAAATACTTTCTATGTCTTTTGTTTGTTATTGTGGCATACTATAAAGCACAGATCATTTGACTTCACAAATTATATTTGCTTTTGTAGAAAAGAGCTAGGTCTCCCTTCTTTCAAAGCAAGCTTAACACAATCAATATTTTTTTAGCCTTTCAAAATCCTGAAAGTTTAGATGATCCAATAAGGGACAGATAAAAGTAGAAACAACCCAAAAGTATAAAATAAGCAAGAATGAAGGGTGCATTTAACCTGAAAAGCAATTTGCAGAGTGTGTTGTTTTTTGTTGCTGTTAAAATAAACTACAAATGAACATACAGGTATATATGTCACCACAGAGGATAGCTGCAAAGATTTATATGGAGTCACAGGACACTAAGCCTATTGAATCCATTCCAAAATGGCTAAGTAGCTTGTTGTGCAGCCAGCAGCAATACATATTTTGATAAATATTTAACTTTTTTTTTTGCCTGACTAGTCTTAGAAATAGCCACTAGATGGCACTGGTTTTGCATAGCTGGAAAGTAAGCAAGATTTTTCCAGAGAGAAATCGAAATGGCCGATGCCATTAAATTCTACTTTACATCAGTAGGTGGCAGATTTGGGCTATTTATGGAAAAAAACAAAAGCTTTAATGTTCTGTGGTCCTCGCAAAACTATTTTCATTTATTTTTTCTTAAGCCTTCTGTATGTAAAATATAATACAAAAATAAAAATTACTGGCTGAATAAAAAGGACTTTCATTTAAAATCTTTGTTTCATCTTTTCAAATTACAAGCAAAAATATACTGGAAAGTAAGAACCTATTAAAACCATTAATAAAAAGGGAATCAAAACATAAAGGCATAAGAACACAGTTCTAAAAACAATTTCCAGTCAGAGTTTCAGTGGTAATAAAAAAATATTCTAACATAGAAGAATACTTAAAAGGTAAAAATAGAGAAATGTGTCTTGATTTAAAAACATATGACAGAGATACTTTTCACTTCTGTGATGCTTTCAGTCTGAGATCGCAAAACCATACATTTTTTGGTCTCTGTGAGCCATTTTAAATACATTTACAGAAGTGAGTAAAAAGGGGTGCAAAGAAAATGATTACCTCGTAACACTGATTTCATTTTTGGATGCCCGTGTTCTCGCTAGTGCAAGAAATTACGAGAGTAGTCTTGGCTCCCCTCAAATCAATGAAAGCTGTTTTTCATGGAGCAACAGTTTTCAGCCTAGCTATCTCGAAGATCCTAACAATCCCACACCAAACTTATTTGTCAGGAAGGAGTATGTCTACGTGGTGCAGGTATAGTTCCAGCTGGAGCGACCTGGGCTAGCTCCAAAGAGGCAGCAGAGTGGCCACAGTTCATGTGATGCTTTGTCTGGGTAAATTAGCTTTCAAAGGGTTGGGTGGTGATGTTGCTCCCAGGACTTCAGCTATTATCTCTGCAAGCAGTGCACTGTGAACCATACAGCAGAGACAATCTGAGGACAAGAATCAATCTTCTCCCCTCTAATACGCTACTATGGCATCAGGTACCTACATACACTTGGAACCCAGACCTTGATATTTTACTCAGAGTGTTTTTACCTTTCTCTCCCAAAGTGGCATGCAGGTCTCACTCTTTTTTTTTTTTTTTTTTTNTACTATTGAAACCTTGTCACCCTCTTATGCAACAGCCCGGTGCAGTCACCCAAGAAGCAACAGCCGACGCTCAGCTCCCACCTCTCCCTGGGGAGACTGCAATCCGCGTCTCACTGCTCCTCCGAGGTACTGTAGACACCTGACTGCGGGGTGCTTGGCTGTGGGAGCTCTCTTTTCACTTGTCCTGCTGATGGTGCACGGAAAAGACATCATGGGGGTCAGAGCAGAAACATGAGTGCGTCCCCTGAGGTGCTTTTGTAAGTGGGTGCATGCCAAGCTATGGAGTCAGGCTGCTTCTTGCTCTCTCTTTCTTTCTGTTCCCAGCATGTACAAAGTTAACTATTTCCTACGCAGTGGAAAACCTTCAATAAGAGGTTGAGGACTAAAAGCAGCCAACCACCTGAGCATAAAAGCCTATTTTTTCAGAGCCTCCTCTGGGAGGCAGTTGTAGTCTGAAATCCCCTCAGGCAATGGTGGGGACAGAGTGAGGGTCCCCTCTGTGAGCTGGGCCTGCTGTAAGTACTGTGCAAAGGTGGGGACAGAAACCTCCTCTTCTGGCTGCCTTTTCAAAGCAAGCTGTGAAAACCATGGTGTTTGATAAAGGCCCCAATTGTGTAGGTGTGTTAGGTGAAAAATGTGAAACTGAAGGGGAGTTAGAGTGGGTTTCTGAATGCTAATTGGGCTTGGGCATGAGATGGAGCTCATCAGTGCTGTCAGAACTGAAGTTTTATCTGTGCACACCCAGAAGATCTTTAGGCACTGAGGGAGGTTTGATGTAAAAAAGCATGGGGGTACTTTTGGAAGCAGGAGCATCTGAGCAAAGGTTTTGTCTTTGCACCCTAAAGCCCACGTTCTGCTTCTTGCAGACACCTAACAGCTCTCTTTGGGATCGGTCCTAAATGGTCAGCATAAGAACTCTGAAGAAATTGATTTATATGCTTAAACAGAACTGAGCAGGCATAATTCATCCCCTCCTATACCTCTGGAAGCTCACAAAGCTACAGGAGACTCCAGTGGGGCCTGAGCTGCATCATCTGGCAGAAGGAGAGCAGAGATTAGACCAGCGTATTACACCTAGAGCAGATAGATTCCCTAAGGGATGTGTGTGTAGGACGGATTGGGGAAACCTGGATGAGAAACATACAGTGCACAACAACTCCAGGCACATTACACTGATGCCTGCTGCTGGGGCAGGATAAACGCAATTAGTTATACCTGCTGTGCTAATCCTGCAAATCCCATCCCAGCCAATTCACTGAAATTGCATTCTCTAGCTCTCTCTTCGCTTGTGTAGACGTTCCAGTGCCTAATTCTGGGAGCTTAACCAGGGCGTTGCTCTGCACACAGTTGCTGGAGGGGATCATAGCAGGAGTCATGCCCTCCCATGTTCTGCTTTTTAAACTTCTAGCAAACACCGTCCCTGTCTCAGAGTTGCTCTGAGCTCCTGCCATTCCTGCCAGAGACAGTTCAGTACCCTGATTAAATGCAAGTATGAGATTATCCGGCATCTCCCTTAGACTAAGGATAGGACTCATCCCTTTCAGCTTTAGCTGTGTAAAAGCTACATGCTCAAGCTATTCATCTGAGCATCCTCTCTCTAAAAAAGAGACATCGTCACCTCCAAAATGATGGTGCCTATCCATTCCCCCATTTCAGACGCTGTCTTATGATAAGATAAATTTCTCACTCTTCTCCCTGACTATGGAGGGGGCTCACAGAGCTGCCTGAGACCGGAAACCTAACTTTGAGGGTCTCACTGCTAGCTGAGGTGAATCTCATGCCGTTTCAGTGAAGGAATCTGAAAAAAAAAATCCCCGGGCTGATAGCTCTACTCCAGGGCTATTAGCATTTCCGCGGTGCTGCCCTCTGCTTCCTAAATCACTACAAAGCAAATCCTTCTGGAATTTGGTGGGTAGGTTATAAAATCATTCAGACTGGGAGGCATGTCAGAAGGTCTCTAGTCTAACATACTAGGATCTACAGGGCTTTATGTAGCTGGGTCTTGAAAACCAGCAGTGGGCAACCTGCTTTGCTGCTTAATTTGCCTGAGAGTGAAAAATGCTTTCCTTATACCTGCTCAGAAAGTCTTGCTCTCCTGACATGCACTGCTGTGAACAGCCTGTCTCCACCTTCTTGCTGACCTCCTCAAAAGTGCTGGGTTCTGTTGTATGGTCCCCCTGCTACTGTCTCTCCTCCACGCTCCCTTGGCTTCTCCTCACAGGGCAAGTGCTCCAGCCCCAACCATCGTGGCAGCCTTTGCTGAACTTGCTGTACCAGACTGGGAGTTGTTTTGTGGTTCCCACGCCCAGCCCACAAGATATCACTCACACACCCCAATAGGAGTTGCCTCAAGCCTGGACTGCCAGTAACCCCACCCAGGCTGCTTCAAGGACTGCAGATTTCCCCCTTGATCCCACGGAGAGGCTGTGCAAGAACAGCAGCTGACAGACGAATAATTAAGGCAAGTAACTCTAGGTCGATAAGACTTCTGTTTTTCCTCCCCCTAATCTTCAGGCATGGAAAACAAGGCCATGTGTGCCCTGGTTGTAAGGAACCATGACTTTGGCCTTGAGCAAGACCAAGCTTTGGGAGTGTTCCAGTGTCAGGCCTCTAAAACAGTTAAGAAACTGAAAAAGAAAGCAGAAATGTACCTTGTGAGCTTTTCAAGGGATATCAATGCCTAATCCTTGTCCACTATAACCCAGCTGACTCCTAACTCCATTCTTCACCAAACTGTACACCCGTATACAAGCTGCCACATTCTTTTGTTGACTCTGGATAGCCTCGGGTACTCAGAAACTGTTATTTCTAGCAGGGTTCAACATGCATGGCGTTTCTCTTGTGTTTCAGCAAGGCTGATGTTTCTTCCAGCAAGTGGTCTCATTACAGCGAACAGGAGTATTTTTTCTCTCCTTTTGTATTCAGTACAAAGCAGAGTGGTTCTGACATGACTGTGTTTAAAATGAAGCAAGCTCCAGCATCTGCATTTATGAAAGAAGCTGCAGTTTGTTCTTGCCACTAGATCTATACACAGCCCAAAGAGCTGACTGTAGCCAGACTGCAAACGAGATGCCTGCACTTGTATTGTTTCAATTTAGAGGCTACCTTGATTTTTCTGGGGATGGTAAAGACAGCTCAAGTGTCACACCTGCATCTGCAGCCTCTCTGGACAGAGTCACTAGGAGAAGGTCACAGTCACACCGTCCTCCTTTCTGTTCTGCTCTAGACTGTCCTATCTCCACCTTCGGTGACAAATTTGCGCAGTTGCTGTAAGCTGTACGGGAGGTATTTCTGACTGCTGTGCACGTCTGTGTGTGTCCCATCCTATCCGGGGCAAAGAGGCAACAAGGAATCCGGCTCCCCTGCTTGTCTCAACAAGCCCCTTAGCAGCAGAGGAAAAATTCTTCCCCTCCTCTCCTTCATTTGATGTTATAGCTGTCCCAGCCTAGGATGTTAACAAAGACTGGATTTCATCTCAGTTTACTTCTTTGACAAATGTGGGATTCCACTACTGCCTTGGCATTAAGCACTTTTTAAAATGTAAATTTCTCAGCTGCAAGGAATCACATTAAAAAAAAAATATTCAAAAAGCTACTGTCTAAATCAAAGACTAATTGGCTGCCAAATTATGGGTTTATGCAACTCCCTCGTTGCAGCTTGTTTTGCTTTTTTACCAGAGGTAAGTAAAAAAGCATCAGAAAACACACAAATTTTTTTTTGTTTTCCTTTCATAATAAAACATGTGATGCCAACCCATTTACTTTGAAAACTCTTGCTGCCTACAGTGAGAATTCTGCCCACCTGAGATTGCCTGTCCAGCCTAAGGTTGCTTCCACAGGGAAATGGAAACCACTCACGTGATCAAATCCTGACTAAGGGGAAACTGAGGCAAGGAGCATGGTCACCAGCAAACTATTGGGTGAGTGAGGAGTGGAAGTAGGTTCCTCAAAGACCTGGCTGTCATGCCTTCCCGCAGAGGGTTCAAAGAAGCAGCTCTGAGATCATCTTCCTCTAACAGTTGTGGCAAAGGGCATGAAGATTCAGAGTCGTCTTGTACCTGGGAATCGTTTTGTGAATGCCGTCTTGGAGTGGGGACATCTGGGGACCTGAATATGCAACTGAAAACTCGTGAAATCAAAGTGCAGCAGTTGGTTAACTTTATTGCTCAGGTCTCCATGGTGGCCTCAATCTCACACCCAGGGAACTTAATGGGAGGAAGAAATTGCTTCCTTGACAGATGTTCACAAGCACACGGGTGAGATGCTCTGAACCACGACCCACAAGGCACTGGGGTTAGTGTTAGACCTCAGGTACATCATTCTGGGTCAGTGTCTGTGGTTGACCCAGTCCCAGTGTGGAGTTTCGAGACAATCTGCCCAGGATGTAACAGGAGTCGGATCATATTTTCCTTTTTTCTTTCTTTCTCTCTGTGACAGTTCCTCATCCTGCCTCAAGCTCTGTTCTTGCCAGCCTCTCAAAAACATCATATGCAGCAGACTACCTGGATGCAGTGATCTTCTTCTCTATATGACCTTGCAAAGATGTTATTCCTCCCCGACTCCGTGCCAGGAGTTTTATCTTAATCCTTTGTTGCAATCTCAGTATGCGAATTCACACTTGCAAGGAAGAACAAGGATTTCAGGCAAATTACAGTGAAGCAATGGGAATTTCTAGTAAAGCATTTGCCTTATTTCTTCAGCTTTAATGCTTAGCTTTTCCCTTTCGTTTTCCCAGTAATTCGTGTTTAACGGGGTAACAAATCCATGGCCACCGGGGAACGGTACACCTGACACTATGCTGCAAACTGATTACTCAGGAATTCCCATAAATAGTGGGATAAGAAACCTGATTCTCCTGCTTCAGCTACTCAGTACCTTACTAGAGGATTGGCGGGGGTAGGGAATAGAGTGTCCCTATTTGAACAATATGTGGTCTTTGTGAAGCAATGAGGATTTTATCTAGTAAATGGCTTGTGGTGTGTATGTACATACACTAACCAGGCTGGGATCTTACCTTCACCTTTGAAATATGCTCTCGGGTAAACAACAACTTAAAAAAAGAAGGGTACAAATACCATTCCAAGAGCTTTTCCAACCGTACTGCATCTTTGCCATGTCAAAAATAAACTGCAAAATGAAAAGATGAAGAATGAGCCTACCATTTTGCGTCCTCACCTCTTAAAATAAAAGAGTAGTTTTAAAACGCATAAAAATGTTCTGCCATGATGAATTACACATTTATAACCCTATTTAGTGAAGTATTTTACCTATGTAATTTTAAAACTGTCATTTTGACAAAAAATATAGATGAGCGAGTTGGCCTTTCACATTTAATGTTTTCGTTCTTATTTGCAATTCACCAGGTTCAGCTTTGATTAAAGAAGTGGTATAAATGGAATGCATAATGGTCAGGACTTGAAGAACATATTACTCTGACACTGCAGGATAAGACTTTTTTCTTTGTATAAGCAGATTTGGTTTCTTCACCTGAGAAACTTCTTGAGCCTGGGCCTGCTGGCTTTATTACATCTGAAATGCATCTTGCCTTCGACTCCAAATAATTGCATAGAAAAAGATGCTTGATTTAAAGAGCAAGAGACAAAAGTCAGTGGATAGACATATTTATAAACCCACACTTTCTCTTTAACAGACTTTCAGCGAATGAATCATCCTGTGCGATCTGACTTTAAACCTGAGATGAGGTGTGGCTGCTGCAAAAGATCGTAGGGCCAATGCTAACTGGTGATTAGAAAAGGTTCTGCTCTGGACACGGCACCTCCTGTTAATAGGGGGTTTTCTCCACAGCAGCTGCTGCGGGTGCCTGGCATAATGTGGCCCTGAATTAGCTCAGAGGAAATATCCCCTTCTCCATTACTTGTCAGAGACGTTTTTATGTCTTCAGCTCACCTTCTGTGGGAGCCTCGGTTATTCCATGTTAAGTTAGAATTTTGGAAAAAAAAACCCAAGCCCCCAAACCAACCAACAAATTGCCAGAAAAGCTTTATTTTAAAATAGTTACTGCTGTTCTGGTAAAGACACGTTAAATACAAATTCTCTCCCCTGTGACTTGCTCTAATTATTATGCATTGCATTCCAGCTTCACACTCAGAATATTTTGTTGGTTTCCTAATGAAACCACTCTGTATCAGTATTTGCTGACTGAGGACAGTAAATTCTAGATGATCCTTCTGGAAAGACCTTAGCTATGTAAATCAATTAGTGACCATTAAGGCAGGTACCTCAGGAGTGAAGTAGGCAGGCTTTTAATGGCTAATAACAACGTCAGACAATTATCTATGGGTCCGTTACTACCTTGGAAACCTACTGATCTTACTCCAGATTTGCACTCTGTGTTTAATTCTGTTTGATTAAATGGACCCCCCTCTCAAGAGTCAGTGGCAGCAGAGTTTGCTTTAGAATCCAAGCTTACCAGCGTGGATAAAAAGAATATAAATAAATAACTGAAGAAGACGACAGATGTGAGAAACAAAGGAGATAACAGAATTCAATTACGCTATTTGGAGATGGTCCTGACAGAAAGCGTGAAACATCTACATATTTAGGAAGGCCAATTTTAGGAACAAGGGTAGTGGTACACTGAAGCATTCATTCTTCTTTTTTAATTTCCTTCTTTGGATGTTGGTTTGCAGCAGACCACTCGGCAGATTCTTTGAGCCAGCGAAAGATCTGACACCTGGCTTCCAGCCCCTGTTCCAGGGAATTTCATGAGCAGTTAATGCAAAGCTGAACAGTATCAAGAAGAGATATTGAGCCCACAATTTTATATGATTTACCCTGTGCTGTTTAGGAACCTTTCTTTAGAGGTGGAAGCTTGGGGTTTGAGTCCATTTTAAGAACTCCACATTTTCTGTATCTGGGTTGGTGACAACTGGAGGAAAGAAGTGGCTCTTTTAGGTATTTTTTTATGCCAGCCTAAGTTTGAGAAAGCCTTCCCAGCTGAAACTGGTTGTCAAATTAATGTTGAATTCATAAATTGTTTTGGAATGGATGAAATTGGTTTTTGGGGATGTGAATAGTTCATTCACAAGAAGAAAAATGTGCCCAGCTTCAGTGGATTTTATCGGCAGAGATGCACCCAAATGTTGCTAGAAATGACTTCCAGGCTGAGGAAGGGTGACGAATCCCACACTTAACCTTAAACGTGCACTTAAAAGCTTTCCTGAATGCAAAGTATACTGCCATTACTGGAAGTGCTGGGCCGAATTCTTCACTGCTTTATGTGCTCATGTACGTCTGGGCAGGCTAAGTGCCAAAAAAATGCAATATGCAACATGTTTGCAGAAGTGTTTGCCACATCCCGACCTTTTTCCAGAAGTGTTTATGCTTATGCAGGTTTCTCTGACAGCAGAGAAGCGGATCCAGTTTTCTAAAAGACCACATTTTTTATATCGCTCTGTCTCATTTGGTTTGCCTGCAGAGATTGTTAAATAGAAAGTCTCCAGTGAGGTAAATGAAATCTTTTTCTAACTGTCCCTTTTCACATCAGGGCAGTGAAGGTATTTAAGTCAAATATGACTCTTCCAGGCTGAGTGTGACACATCTGCTGTACCTTTTCTTCCTTCATTGCCACTTATCCCACTTAACGGTGGCTTGATTAGCTGGCTAAGTGGAAATGCTGAACTGTAGCTGAAATTCTCTCCTTCCCTATCAGTTCTTGAAAGGCCAAAATGATAAATGGGATTCAAATCTCAGAGCTTCACTTGTATCACAAAATGTCAAACCAACCACTTTGTCTGGGTTCAGTGTTTCTTAAAATCTAGTCCTTGCCTTCTGTGTCTGTCTTCTGATGCATCTGCCTATGTGCATGTGACAGCACACGTGTGTGTATTTAAGGTCCAGCCTCTGGTTGTCTTGAGTTGTAGACACAGGAAATGTGGCAGATTTTAATACACATCTTCTCAATATCCAGCAATACAAAGATCTGATGCATGAAAGTAAGAAAATGAAAGGAAGGAAAATGAAAGGAAAATATTTGGAAACTCCAGACCTAACTATACAAGAGTTATGTAGGAGGGCCGACAGGACATCAGCTCCACTTCAACCTCCTGTTGAGCATAGCCAAAAAGCCATGCCCATAACAAAATACCCACCACACCCATTTCCACAGGAAACTGTTAACCTATAATAAAAGATAAAAAGATCATAAATGTTATAATGTGGCTCTGGAGAAACCAAAAGAGATCATGGTCAAACATCCCAGAGCCCTTTTTGATCGCGGAAAGCAAAACTTTTATCACCATAACGAGAAAGGCAAGGAGCCTTAAATAGCTCCAGTCTGTCAAATTTGGATGGAAATACCCACCTGCCCCTGAATCTGTGATTGTTTTCAGTCTGAATATGCGAGCAAGATGCAGTTGCACTGCACCTAAGAGGAATTAGTATTACAAGGAGCACTAGTGTGTCCTGCCCTCTGTCTGTAGCTGTAAAATCTACTGTCCTGAACATTACAATGCCATTGTATCTTAAAATTACAATTTTATCACCTTGTGTGTTGTGCACCTGTGAGGTTTTCAGGCTTCTAATTGTACAAAGCTCATTCTGGTGAAAGGATCATGAGCATTTTCAAGCAGTTTATAATGAGGATGTCATTGCTTTTCATAGTGTTAACAAGATTACCATCATGTGTTCATGAATACTTAAGCACATTCAATAAAAAGGATGGGATGTGAAGAGGATGAGCTATTGCAGCTCTGAGATTGTTAATCAAGGTTGTAAATTATCCATATCCTTTAAATTCATGGTGGGACAGCAACATCAAAGCACTGTTTCTCCAACTGGCTGCAGTCAGAAAACAAACTTTTTTGAGGGGGGGGGCATGCATCACCATATTCTGCAAGTTTTCAAGGTAAAAAATTAGCTCAGAGTCCCAAAGTACACGCGCTCATGAGCTGTTTCTGCATTTGCTTGCTTCTGTCAGCTGATTACTCAGTGATCAGAGCTAGAAGGAACACTTTATTCAATGTATTGGATCTGGGGGAGGGTGTGATACAGGTCTGATGCTTTACAGTGTAGCCTACAAAACGTACAGCTTTGTTTACAGGCAGCTCTATTTATTTATGTACTGATTTTTGTATTGAACCTCCTTCTGCCACCTAGTTCATTCTTGTTAGTTCTCTGGAGCCTGCTCATTCACACTCCCTCACTCACCTGGTGGAAAGTTCCCATTGCTGCACTGCTGCAGGGACACAGGACCCTGCTCTCATGGTCACTGATGGGTACTTCTTGGGTACATCAACAGGCACAAAAGAGGGTCAGGGACTGACTTCTGTCCCAGAAGTCAAGTGTTGTTGACCAGTTCCTGTCAATCCTACTTAGGACTAACCCCTTAGCAGAAAATTCCTCTTGGAGTTAGTTGTTGTGGTGCAGCGCCAAGGAGTGACTAACAGCAAAGTAGTGTAGACAATATGGTGGACCCTCAGGCTCAGTCCTCTTTTTCTCAGTAGAGTGGACAAAGCATCTGAGTAAGAGGCTTTTCTGGCTGCCTGCTTGGGTCGCTACCACAGAAGCAGATTGTCTGTGAAAGTCTTTTAAGGACTACAATGGCTTCTAGTGAACTGTTCAACTCCAAGGACTACCAAACTACCAAAATCCTCTCTTGTTCCTTACCTTTTCTGTTCATAAAAATGACTTCCAAAGATCTTCTGTCACCAGTAAAACTAAAATGCATTGCTGTGTAATGAATTATTATTGCTGTGATATTGTGATAATTGCCAGAGGCCCAGTTATTAACCCGGGTGCTGGGATCTTGCTAGTACTCAAATGCCCGCTTAAGTGTTGAATATGGAGGGGGAGTCTTGAGTTCTGGGCTGTGCTGAAAAATCCAGTATTTTATCTAATATGGCACATTAAAAGAAGCAGAGACAAGGAGTTCCTATCTACTGCATGTCTCTACCTCTGTACTAGAGTTTCGCTCTCCTTTTATGTTTTACTCAATTTAGATCTCTGGAATCCTTCTTACATACATTGTAGGCAAGGGGAAAGGCAAGTTGTGCCAGGCCTTCTCAGCCTACTGCGTCACTCGGTGGTTAGGACACCTTTGTAGAAGGTAAAAGAAAGGAGTAACTCAGAATCTCCTCTGGCTGAGCAGCAAATTAAAACTAGGCTTCTGCGAGATTGCTAAAATGACCAGATTATTGAATAAAAGGTTGCCACAGAACTGGTGATGTTTGTTCAATGCTGTCAGAGAGTGTTAGGCATGTTCTGTCTAAATATGCTTAATTTGCTGTTGAGCAGGGTGTTGGAAGGCACATTGACCTTGTTGTGCCCTGATGTACTGTCTTGAATTTAAACCTATGCAAGACTCGATTAATATAAGCTTATTTGTAACCATCTGAGAGATGAGTCTTTTATATGACACTCTGCTTGATGCAGGGGAATATCATCTCTAAACCACTTACCTGCTCTCTCAGTCAGGTTGGTGTCAATGTCAAGTGGCCACATGAGGAAGATGTGTCTCCGGAGCTTCTGAATTTGGTCCCTGAACTGATGCCTCCAATGTTTCGACTGACACTAATAATAATAAAAACATTGTACTCTAGCAAGCTCCCATTTAAGCTAGTTACCACTAAGTTTTGATGGCCAGGTGTTGGTCTAAAGAAAACAACTCGTCACACCTGGTGGTACTACAGGAGCTGGATTCTCCTCGTTTGCCTTTCAAGAGAAGAGTGAAACAATAGAGGAGGCAATCTTTGCAATTAATGTGATTGAGTTATACAATGTAAACCTTTGACAAATTAAAACAGACTCCGTTACAAACAGGCTTTGTACATAATTTCTCCTAAAGTTGACATGAAAATACACTTTTAATCAGAAAGCTAGAGAACAAAATTCTTTCATGTTATTATTGCACTATGTCTTTTTTATCTTTTTCTTATCCTCCTTTTTTTTTGCATTGTGCTGAGCCTCTAGTATCATAATTGAACTGAACAGATATTTTTCATTAAACACCATGCATCTTTTCTGTGTCCCTCCTCAGATCCTCAGATCCCTTTGAAATTCCCAGAAGTAGCAGTCTGATTGGCTTCATATTCAAAGCTTCCTTCTTGAGAGGACAGTAAAAATATGTATGATTGCTTTAAACCTTAGTTGAGGTAAATGCAATGTTCAATAACTTCATCAAATAAAGCTTGAATTTTATGGTGCAAATGCCAGTCTTCATGGTTCAGTGAACTTTTTCAAATAGTACACAGCCTGCCTATATCAAATTTGTAAAAAGGGATTGATTTTGTTGTTGCTGTTGGAATAAGGCCATTTCAGCCTCGTTGCATGCTTTCCTGAAATAATAATGCTATATTAAAAGATAAATGATAAACAGATTACTGTTTTTAAGGATTATTCAGAATGTTAACAACAAATATGACAGACTTTCTGCTGTAAACTTAAATGGCAAGCCTCAACCTGATTATTAAAGCTCTGTTTTCCACAGTCATGTAGGATTATAGGGCAAGTATTTTTGTCTGCTAGACAGAAGCATTACGCTTTCAACTATAACCGTAGACTGTTGTGATTATTTTTTCCCTCATTTATTTCCTCAGTTTTGTGGTGGTATTGATAAGATAGCTATGAGAGACTGCAAAATGCTTCCTGTGCACAGCTAATGTTACCAACTGCGATAGCGGGAGAATATGCGATGAACGCAGACACATTTAGAACATTATCCGTTTCCAGACTCAGTGACAGGAAAAGTGGTAGCTGTTTAATGAATTATTTTGAAACCTGGCTAATGCAATCAATTCCCCTCGGATTTTTCTATCCATGTTTTCTAAGGCCATTTGTATGTAGCTATTTTTTTCCTGTATTTGTTTGCTTTTATCTGTAGTCAGATGATGAAAGGACTGCCTTTAGCATACACGGGCAGCAGCACATTTAAAAGCATCTAAAATGCAAATATACCTAAAATTTGGGTTAGGAAGCATGTAATATCAGCTCCTTAACTGGTGTCAATGAACATAACTCCATAAAAGCCACTGGCATAGTGCTAATGTGTCCAAGCTGAGCCCATATCTGTCCTTAGGTCCCTATCAAAGCAATACATGATCAAAGCTTTCTTTGTTCCTTCTCCCAAATAATTTGCAATCTAACATTCAGTTCTAATTGGTTTATCCTAATTTCCTTTTTGTCAGTGCCTTTTTGTGGCACTGGCAATTTTAAATGACATGCATCTTGGGATTTCACAGGCAAAATTTGTGCCAATAATAATTAGAGCTCACTGAGGCCTAGGATCTAAAGAGGAACGGGTTCACCTGGTGAAGAGAACAGCAGTATTAGCTGAACTTCTCAGTATTGTCTGGACTCCAATGACACGGTATCAGGTAGTCTTTGGTGTGCAGTTATCCAAGTGCTATGGAGCAAATGAAAGCTTATTTGCATTAGCACAGAAAGGGACAAAACCAAACGACCCAAATTTAGCTCTGTAAGAGAAAAATAAGTTACACGATGGTGATAATTCACTCATTCTATGTTTGGAGAGAAGGCAAAAATATCTGTAATTTGGGAAAGATTATACACAGGAGCTTTTACTTCTATTTGGAGGAAGTAACTTTGGGCTAAAGCTAACAGATACAAGGGGCACTAAGTATATATTTTGCAGAGAAATATATAGTGGGCATTTTTTCTCCTCCTTATTCTTAATATGCCTTGAAGCCCCCCAAACACATGACATTCCTAGGCAAATCATCTGAAATAATTGTGTATAATGATGATCCACTCTCATGTGTTTTCCTTGCCCTCTTGCAGTGCTTTGACTGCAGCTGCTACCTGCAGTGTAGTCTTTGGGACAGCAATTCCTTTTTCTGTTTCTGCCCAAGACCTACAGCACTGAGGCTCTGGTCCTCACGCATTTTCACTTTGATGGTACCAGGAATACCTAAAGCAGGGTCAGATGAGAAAGAGGGATTGTGCAACAACCACTAGAGAAATCCAGGTCGCTGAGCTCATGCTTCAAGATTGGGGTAGGTTTTTAAACAGATTAATCCACTCAATCCTGATGTATATCTATATGATATGAGAACCTAATTCCCTTAGACTACTTTGAAAAGCCTGGTAGTAGGGTATGCTTAGTGTTGTGAGTACGTGGTTTGTTCAGTGTCCATTAAGTCCTCGTAACCCTGTTATCCTAGTCCTGACAGGTAATTGGCACTGACCTGCTCAGAAAGTAACCTGAATGTGAAACCGAGTCAGTAGTAGATACAAGATGTCAAGAAACAGGTAGGTAAATATTAGGGAGTTAGAGAAAGCAATTCATTAAAAACACAGTATTCAGGCAAGGTTAGAAGTAAATTATAGATTCAACCTGCCTCTAGGTTTGTTGGGAGCAAGGGCCTATGTGCTGAAATCTCTTGGGTGTGGTTGTCATCAGCTATAAAATAAAATGTACGACCAAGGGCTCATGTGGATAGTTTTTTTGGCTGAACATGAAGGGTAGGAAAAAAAAAAAAGATGGGAAATCTTAAAATAAGAGAATAGAATAGGGCAAGAAAAACTGGTAAATACTGGTTAAAACAATAGGAAACTGAACTTTGACCCATGGTGGAAGGTTGACGAGGTTAAGTTGGCATTGCACATTAGGGTGTTTAACATATTGTTCTGTGCATCAACATTTTGATTTCATATTCATTTGATAAATAATGCAGTGAGAACAGGAAAAGGTACATATGAACCTTCTCTGACATTGCTTGTAACAGTGGAAAGGAATAAACTTGCAGTGCCTGGAATGTCAGTTGCCACACATACTAACAATTATACAGAAAAAACCCTCAGACAGCAAAATGCAAAATTATCTGCTTACAAGTTACTCTGCTGCCATACTGGCAAGACTTAAATAAACTTGCATTCCATTCGCACATGCTGTAAAGTGAGAACTGTATCTCTGGTCTATTTATTTTGTGTGGCATCAGAACTGGGCATTTTCAAACCTAAAGCAAATGAAGGATGACCCTCAAACTGAGATAGAATTTGGGTTCTTTATGTGTATACACATACAAGCATTCACATATATATATATATATATTTATTTTTTTTACACAGATATATATTGTAAATAGCAGCTGAATATCTGTAGCTCATCCAAGTCCCTGGGGGGAATCTCACTGGAGACATGCAGTCTCATCTAGCAGAACAAATTGAGAGCACCTTCCCTGACCCTAAGTGACACTCCTCTTTCCCAGTGCCTTTACTCTTTCCTTTTGGGTGCGTTTTGCAGCTCGTTTTCTGACTGAAAGCAGCAGTATTGTGAGAGACCAAAGAATTACATACACAATCAATACAGTGATGAAGCCATCTTTAAAGTATGAAAAAAACCCACCCTTAGGAATAAGAAAGGAATAAGGTTAAGGTTAGGTCCAGTTTAATCAAAAGCAGATTTACCATGTTGTTTTCATAATATACGTTGATAACGGGAGTTAGAAATAGTTAATGTCTTTTCCTCTTTTGTGAAGTAATGAGGCTGATTGTTACTTTTGACTTTTATTACAACTGGCAGTCTGATTCAATGAGCAATCACATATAGTATGTGTAATTTTATTATTTATTGCTTTGTTCAGTATTCACTCTACAATTTGGCTTTAGATAGCTATCATTCCAAATTATTCGGTTCAGTGCTGCAATTAGACATACGATAGTCAGTCCTAAGTAATGCTTTCTTCTGGCACATGGTAATACTTGCAGAATAATTCCACTCTCTCCATCGAGAGAAAGCTGCCGAGAATTGTGCATTCAATTTCCTCCTACTCCAGATTGGCTATTTGAGTTACTGCAGCTCCTGAACTTACGCAGTTTCAGCTGCTTACTTACCTGCAATAAAAGTGTTAGAGCTAAGGAGGCTGTGAAAGCTCTTCTGATTAACAGGCTCGATGCCTTGTGGAGTGCATTACTGCTATGGCGAGAACTATATGGGAATAAGTTAGCCTAGTAGCCTTAGTGCCCCAGCAATATGAAGGCGATTAAAAAAAGAAAAGTTAGTTAATTGGGTTCGTTTGTGCTTGAATGGGATCTGGGACAGCAAGTTGCATTTTTTCCTGTGTGTCGGCTCTATGAGGTAGCCCCGCCATGGAACAAAGAGTAAGTTGAGCCAGGTAACTGAAGGTTCAGGTTGTTTAAAGGCTTTTACATAAGACAGAATGACTATAAACCAAAAAAACAATATTCAGATGATGTTACCTGGCTGCCTGTTTCCATTTTTGCTACAGCCTTTGTCCCAAATCGGAAAAAAAAAATGTTGTCAGATTCTGTTTTCGTTACAATTTTTTTCCTCAATAATGAAATATCAACATTTTCATGGTTTGTACACTACATGAAATATAATATTTTTCTGGAATCCTTTGACCTTTTCAAAAACCTGTATTTTGATTGTCTGGCAATTCTGCTATTTCCCTGCAGGTTAGAGAGGAAAACTGTTTTGTGGAGGAGTTGAATTTACAATGGCATTGCGCTGGGCTCTGTGGCAGGTATTCAGAAACAGACTGGATAGTCTATTGGATATAGGGATAGTGGTGATTTGTAATGATTAGTCCTGCAAAACGCAGTGACCTGGACAGATTTTTTTTTTTTCCTAAGTGTCATTGTAATAGGATCTGCTCTGATGAAAAGAAAAAAAAAAAACCTCTTCAGAAAATGTCCAATTACCCAAGATGAAATTCAACCCAGGCCTCCAGGAATGATACCCAATTCTGTCTTGCACCTGAAGCCATCTTCTTTTTTCCCAACAAAACCGATAAACACCACTTTTGTCTCCAGCTCAGAGGCTCCAGGCTGACAAAAATTCCCTGCATAACTGTTTTGTGAAAAATGTCAGGGTTTTGAAAAATGTTTTCTTTTTGTATCAGAATGAAAACCTGACTTTTCAAAATATTTTATGAGAAAGAAAAAGACCAATCCCTTCTCCTCTACAGTGGTAGGAAATAAATAGGTAACAGACAAACAAGCAGAGAGAAGCAGAAGTAAACCCAAGCCATGTTTTTTCTTCCCAAGTGTTTTTTCACCCCAAGTGAGGGTGCCAAACAGGAGCTTAATGCTTCTGGTAGGGTCTCACTTGCCCAGGACTCCCCTTGGAGGTTAGGAGGTGGTTTTGACAGGATGATACAACAACCAGAAAGGTAAAGGTACCTCACTTAAAAAATTTCTGCCCAATCCTACCCACAGCTGGAGCGGTTCTTGGAGCGCCAGCTCTGCCAGGTCAAAGCACTGCTACCTCTTTCTGTTTCTGGTAGCTGCTCCTCTGTTCTGCAGCAAAGTCCCTCATCATGATGGACAGTCCAATGTTTTCATCTTCCTTTGCAGCTTCTTGCTTCCACCTGCTTCAGTCCAGCCTAATGATGCAACATAATTAGTTTTTCCTACAAGGTATTTCAGGCCCTTTATGCACCTGGCTGAGGTCTTTTCATTGGTTTCCCTTGCACCTTTTCCCCTTTCATCCTTTCTCGGTCCAATTTCTTTTATGTCTTTTTCTAATCTGAAGCATTCTCTCTTCACATGGCCAGTGTCCTCTTTTAAATTTCTCTGCAAAAGTAGCTTATTTTCCTTTCCAGGTTTGTGTATATCACACACTCGTGGGTGATGCTGCATAAAGTCCTGCCTCAAGACTGTGGATAATCTTCCTTTGTGTGTGGGGCTTTGACTGAAGTCCCATGGGCTTTATTAGCCTTCAGGTAGGGCGTGATGCAAACAACAGCAGAAATGATATAATCACAGTGTTCTGGAAGTACAAATAATAGGGCTGTTTTTCAAACGTCCGTAAGTTACAGGAGACAGGAAAATACTTGTATCACCTTTATACGTCTCAGCTCCAGATGTAACGCAGCTTTCAGACCTTTAATGTTAGTGGTGGCAACTGGGACACAACCTACTGAGGATGAATTTCTTCTTAACTACGGTATGTGATTTAATCTGCCATCACACAATTTTTGAATAATAATTTTCCTGCCTAGTTATTTTCACATTTGACATTCACTTAAACCTTTCTTATATTGTAAAGAAAATAGCTTTGATTTAGGCAGTTATAGTGTAATTTAACATTTGCGTCTTCATTACTTGGGCATGTCAGTTGTATAACACGTCTCGCTTATCCACCTGATCCCTCCTTTCCATCCATCAGATCACAGTAAAGCTATAGGTATGAGTGAAAGTTTCACTTATTATTCTAGTTACGGAAAGATGGAAGATTTTCAGGATAACATGCTGTCTTACAAAAAATCTCTTTTGATGACAGTATTAGATATAAGAAAGTGACTGATCTTAGAGACTTCGTAACAAAAATTTCCTTGGTTACATCAGATCTTTTGTTAGATTTGATAATGTCATATTATTGCAGGGAGAAGAGACAATTTTTTGTATGGATAGTTTTTTCTAGAAATGAGGATATGTGTGTGAACTTCAATTTTAGACTCACCTGATTTTCTCCAAGCTAAAATCCAGTACTTTGGATTACTGGATCTCTGCCAGGAGGTATTTATCTAAATTACAGTTTCTTAAACAAAATAGATGGGATTTGAATTTACACACTGCTAAAACACAGCTTGAATCTTGTACAGAGGCAAAACTGCACTGACCCAGTCCTTCAGAGAACAAGGGCACGTGTTGTGGTAGATACCTCTTAAGATTTTGCCATACATTGTTTTTACATGAACTGTTATGAACCTCTTCTTGTATAAAAACACATTATTGAATGTTGATCATGGAATGAACATTTCAGGGATTAATTGTCGGATCAGATTACATGGGGGTCTGAAATGAGAAGGATTGTTTCCCTTTCTCCCTCTGGGAAAAACAGCGAATGCAGATTTCTTTTGCTAAGTTGTGCTACATCAGAACCCAGTATTCACATGAAAAATATTCCTCTAAGCTCTGCTATTACTGCCTGTCCTCTTTCTAACATTTGTGGAAGTGCTGTAAAAGGAAGAAATGCAATAGGTGTAGTCAATAAAAGAGAAATAAAGTCTGCCATGAGAAATTGCATAGCAAGCCCGTGCTTCCAGAGCTTGGGCTTAGATGCTGCTGCATGGAGGAGGGCTAACAAGGTCCATTGCTCTAGCAGCTTTTTAAAGCTCATCTATACAAACCTGTACACTGGTTTTAAAGGGAACAGGCTAAACCCTTCCTTTTGTAGCTTCACTGAAGTCTTTTGCAATTACCAGGTAGGTAACTGATCCAATGCCTAAAAGACTTAAAGAAAAGATGATATTCTGTACACTATTATATGAATTTTAAACTCTAATTTTTCATTGGAATGGATATATATGCAAGTTTTAGCCTCGATTCTGTTACGGCATTTCTACAGACGTAAGGATTTTTTTACAAGATCAGATTTCTTGAACCCATACCTTGGTACAAATGAGTCTTTGGCTTACTGACTGTTTCACAGATTTATATTCTTTATTTTCCCAGAATTTTTCTTCCCCTTTATTTTCAGGTCTTTATACTCTTAAAACTCCTGTTACCCTTAAAAGAGATTTTCCCAGTGCCACAACTGACTGCAACTTTAAGATTATATCCACAATGCATTTAATGGTTACAGTCAAATTGCTGCAAGACTTGAAATGGAGATGGAGTTAAATGTCTCCCTCCCCTTTTATTTTTTATTTTAAAACCTTATTTTCTGAGAAACACTTGGGCAGTGCAGGTCTGATCACATGTGAGGGACAGCTGAGGCTGGAGGGATGAGATAATAGAGAACAGCAACAACAGAAAATTCCCCTCCAGAACCTACCCTGCCTGTTCAATTTCTATTCTGTCCAGAGGAGCTATAAAACTGGAGAAAGGTGAGTAATAGATTTTAGAGTCATCAGAAATATAAATTATAGCTAGACATTTCCTATCAGCATCCCATGCAGTTAATGATAAACAGTCAATGAGATGTATGCACTTCTAGCTTTTTTATAATGAATCTATTGCTTCTATGACAGCTTACTGTCAAACATTATGCTTTGGAATTTATAACTTTTGATACCATTTTAATAGATGGTCTAGATATGCTAAAATCTGTTATTTTTCTTTTTAGGAGCATGACACTTTCACCTAATGAACCTAATGAACGTACCTAATGAAGTCCAAATATCTCTGCAAGCATATGCACATACACACATGAGGAGGATTTTCTTTCTTCCATCTTTCTCTGACTCTCTCTTTTTCTTTCTCTCTCTTGCTCCTCCCTTCCTTCTTTCCTTCCTTTTAAATGACTGCCAATCAAAAGAGAACAAACAATATTCTTAGAGACTAGCAGTTCAGTGGCTCAGAGGAAATGAAAAAAAAAAGATTAATACAAACGGGATTATTTAAAATCTGTAATTGCATAAAAAAGGATCACTTCTGTACTTACCGCCTGATTTATTATTGATCTTTCTACTAGCTATTTGTGTGTTTACGATATTATATGCTAGATGTCCTCAAAAGCATTGAAGCGATGACTGCTCTGCAAGCCTGGTCCCTCTTTGCACCATTCCAGCATTGTTTGCCCAGGAATGAGTGATCAGACCAGATTCAAGAGGCAGAAAAATGCAGTCTCGGATCCCTGTTACCAGGAAAGCAAGTTTCACCTTTGAAATTATGCTCGAACGTCAACCTTGTCACTCATCGGTGTTTGATTCTGATTGCTTGTAGAGGAAATATTTGCATTAAAACTCTCCTGCCCTTTGCACCCAGATTAGCCCTAAGGAGGCCGTGATTTTAGACAACAAGAAATGCATCAGCTTTCATCAGGTTGAACACAATTTTATTTCTGCTACAAAGGTCTGGTTCTCCCCATGCTGCTTTTATGCCAGTTTAACTCTACTGATTTTATGAGCTGCCAAGGTAGATGAGCTGTTCATGAAACACTTTCCTTTCCCTGCCTGCCAGGCAGTGGCAGGCTCCTTGCCCTCAGACTTCTCTTCAGTCGTGGCTTTCAAAGGTGGGTCAGGCTCTGCTTCCTGGCTTTATTGCTGGCCCGTTTCTTCCTCACGAGCTCTTCTTTCTTTGTTACCACGGGAGGGATGAGGCCTCCCCTGTAGCAAAGAAGTTTTGGAAAGAATACATGACATATTCCAGTCATGTCTGGAGGTGAGTTGCTTATTGCAAGATAAATAGCACTGAAGACCAAAATGTATGAAAATGGCAGGCTAGGCCTTTTGTTTATTTTCATACCCCATAATTTGAATATTAATCCCTTCATTTAGAACACTATCACATGCTTCCTCATTTTTGTAAGTCCAGGGAGGGTATTTTTACATGCTGTCTTATAATAGAAGTCTATGCAGTTGGTAATAAGCCCAGTGCTTTTTAACTAAATCTGTGCTGAGGTTGAATAAACCCAACTTCCTTTTGTCTTCTAATAGAAGAGCCGACAACTTGGTAACATCTTGTAATGTATGCAGGCTTCATGTATGTTCATTACCTAGAGTCTAGGAATTGCTGCCTAATTGCATAATCAGACTAGCAGTTATAGAGGAACTGGTAGCTAATATAGCTAATATCTATCCCCTCAGCTATGTATGAAGGTTGCATATAAATGTGGCAGTGGGATGTGTGGCTACCCTACTTACGGAAGTCAGGATGAGAACAAATGAAAACATGAAGAAAGAGCTCCACAGAAACGCGTACAGAGCGGTATAATGGACAGCCTAAATGGCGGAGGTGGTGATGTCGCAGCTTAAAGGCAGGAGAGAGGGATGAGAAGGAGAATTTATAATGAGTGCTGTGGACTATATAATCAGATTTTCAAATGTTATAGGGCACTTGGAGCAGGGATGTGAACAACTAATAAAGGCTGTGAGCAAATTAGGATGGAGAGTCCACTGGGATAGGGGGTTGTGAGACAGCCTAATTTTACAGGAGATAAAGCTGTTGCTAACTATCTTAGAGACCAGTATAGGTGAGATGGTTGTGAATGGATACATTGAAGAAGCAGCTGATAATGAAGCCGCAACATATGGATAAGAGAGAGCACAAAAGAGAGAGAAGTTAAAATGGAGAAGACTGTGGTACCTGTTCTGGAGAGGGATGGGGAAGTGAACGGAAAGCAAGAGGATGTGCTACATAACCCCAGGAAGAGAACGGACTTCAGTACAGCCGTGCGTAAAGGTGTTTTGTTTTTTTTCCCCTAATTCACTCACAGGGACAACTACAGGCTGAATTCTGTAATTTTGTCTTTTGCTATATTCTCTTGAAGCACATTATTTTAAAGTCTTCTTTCTGGTGAGTATCTGAACAGTTCATAACAAATCATCCCTTCCAGGAGATCATTCATTATTAGACATATTGATGGCATGTTTGAATCTCTAAAGTGGTAATTCATGCTATTAGCTGAGTTGTCTTGATGACCTTCACTACACTAGTATTTTACTCATTCTTTCATATTCTTGTACTTCATACATACCAGAGAATAATTCATATCCTTGGTAACCTTTGCAAATGATTTCCCCAGAGGTTTTTCTTCATCAATACCAGAGAAAACTAACCCATTGTCATCATCCTCTAAAAAGTAATTAGCCATGAATAATTGCTCCTTCCTGACATATTTCTAACTTTGCACTGAATTGATTTTTTTTTTTTAAGTAGATCTATTAATTGTGGAAGCATTAGGCTGCCTTCACACTTTTATTCTCCCATTCCTTATTCTATGCTTTTGTTACAAGTGCTCTGGATTACATTTTGCTTGTCTTGTTTAATGTTGCTTGCACAGTTCCCTAGCTTTATGATACTTTGAATTCCAGACTGGTAGAATAGATTTTTCGATGCACTGTTATTAGATTCGATTTTGGAATACTTTTACTCAGTGAGTTATTTTTGTGGAAGTCTTATGCCACTTTCATGGGACATTTTTTTCTCTTATTTGCCCAGCAGGATTCCCAGTTTGTCTCTGCCAAGCAGGATCCATTTATCAGAGCTGTGGTCCCCTATCGTTTTGATAACTGATCCTTGCTTGATGTATCTGGCATATCTTGCGCTTCATGGGGTCTTCCGAAGTTAGCTAAGCTACTGCCCAGGGCTTGGGGAGGTGGCCTACCTGTGACACGCTGATGTCTCACCCTAAAAACCTTAAAAAAAAAGGTGTCTCAAAAATAAAAGAGAGGAAGAGAAACATGCATTCACATGCATTCTCAAGGTATTCCTCTGAAGGGAGAACCTCTTTTTATCAATTATGACTGAGTTTCTCCACTTTCCATGGAGGTCTTTTTATAAAGATAGGTTATGCTGGAAATGTTTCTTCAGTCGCCTGTGAGGAAGAAATGTGTTTTCCTTCAACATAAGGGAACCCTTCAACCATACAGCTACACAGGGAGAAAAACTCTGTTGTTTTAAACTGCTGCAGCTCCATTGACTTTTATAGAGCCGTGCTTTTTTTAATAACAAGCGATGACGCAGGCAATATAGTGTTTTGTGTTCCACATGTCTACTCCCGTGCTTCTGCATATGAGTAGAAAATCTCTTGATTTTTCCCTGCCGGCCTGTCTGAAACATTCCTGATATTGTCTGAGACCTGCTGCACCGCCACATCTCTTTCACATAATGCAGCAGTGCTCAAAGTATGCTTCAGAAAGCTTTGCATCCATTTTAGTAATTAAAATAGCTTTTTATTTTAATTTCTAAAGAAAGGTCTTCTTGGACATTTCTACACATTTATTGTTTGGTCTTCTGTATTTGTGGGCCTCTTTCTGTGCAGTGTATCTTCCCCCTCATCCAATGTATTTGTAAAGGTCTTTTTTTATTTTTCTGATCAATTCTGTTATTTTACTTCTCTGGTTTGTTCATTCTACACAATTATCCAACTAAATGACTATATTTTTGTTGATTTGCTTTCCCATCTCTTATATAATAGAATTCTTTTAACCTCCTATAATTGTTTCGTCCATCTGACAGTTTATTATCCACATTCCTTCTTTTTTTCATGTAAGTCTAGAGGACCTTAAACACAGTGGAGTTGGAAAATGTGGTGGATTTTAATGCTCGCTTCCATTTTTTTCCAGGTAGCTTCTTTTTTTTGTAAGCCTTCTACGTGCCAGGTCCTCCTTGATTTCCATTAAAGTTCTGCCTTTAGGACTGAACTCTTGTTTACTTAAATCCTCCAACTGCGCCTTTCCAGAACTGAAAACCTTTACACTGCTTTATCACATGAACTCATTCTTTACTCTGTTGGAGACAAGCATCCAGTAGTCACTATTTTCAGGTTTCTCTCTTTTTCATTTTTTTTCTTTTCTTTTCTATCTGTAAATATTACTGTGGACTGAGGACATCGTAGCTGCTGACTTTGGTAGCTGCTCCGTGAATCCTAATGCTAACTTCAAAAGAATTTAGATATTTGTTTCTGAACATATATAAGTGGAAATTCCTCCACAAATACAGCTACCTAGCATGTTAGCCCAGGAATATTTTATACTTTTTCCTTTTGCATGTTTTGAGTATGTTTTCCTTTTCTGTCTTGAATCCCAACTTGTATTTTCACTGTAGAACTATAGCTTGTTGGGATAGTGAATATCTTCCTGGACCATAACACCACATGGTTTATCCTTGTTTTTCTATCTCAGCCTTGGAATGCAGTGCTTAGACTGAAACGATGACTGCTTAGAAGGGAGATTAAAGGACTGCCAGGGAGATACCCAGGGACAGGGAATCTGTTTTCTCAAAGGGGGAAATTCTAGCTATAGTTACAGATTCTGGTTATATAGTTGTCATCCTAATAGGATTTCTCCATATTCACTGGTGAAAATTTGTCATGTTTATTTACATATCTATGCCTGAGTTTGGACCAGCTGAAAATGGAGAACATTCAGATTATATAAACTATATGTCTGTGTACAGGAGGGAAAGGAACTTGTCTCAAAGAATTCAAAAAATTGAATATGTTTTTCACCTTTTTTTTACTTATTCTTATAAAAATATACTGGACTGCATTAATAATGGACTCAAATAGTACAGCAGCATCTTCATTGATTGATATCCCTCGGCATAGCTCAGTCTACAAGATGTCAACAAACAGAATGTAAATTTTCTCCCGAATGCACAATCCTTTCATGCCACCACAGACTCTGAGAGACTCCTTATTATTACTTTTGATCTCTGTAGGTCTCAATATTATGAAATCCTTCTGTAAACTCAGCTGCATGCACATTTCATCTGTACAGAAAACACTTAGATTGACTTTATATTTTTTTTCCACTTTCAAAATTCTTTGTTCCTGTCCATAAGAAGTTAAATTTCTCAGGGGAAGAGGGATTGAAGCCTCAGTAGAATAAGAAATTGTGAGGAAAATCCCCTATTGACTACTGGGTATCAAAAAGATTCATAGGCAACTCACTGGGAGTGTTATTTAACCTCAGATGCTTCTGTGCTGCCTTATATATAATCTGATATTTTTCATTTGGAATCCAAGTACATCTAATTATTTTTACAGAAATGTAAAATAAATGTGCGTATAAATTATAGATTAGGAATGAGGATACCCTGGTAAGTAATTCCATATAGTTCAGCTACTTTTTTTTTTCTATTACATTATTGGTTTGAAGTTTGAAATGATATAATCCTTTTTTAAACTTCTAGAATTGCTTGCATTATTCCTTATTTGCTCCTTCAGAAGCCTCCGTATATGAAAGGTTATTTATTGTGGCACTAGCACTTGCTAAAGTTTAATAGGAAAAATTCTTGTAAGCGTCACCATGGTATCTGTCACAGTTGCAAGTAATAATTTTGTTTCCAAAATCTGTCTGCTCCTTCTCTTTTTTTTCAGAAAAGATGCCCTGCTGATATGAAAATTACCTCTGCTCCACTCAAATGGACACAGAAAAAGCACCCAGGACCAAAGTTTTTCATAGATGAGCCTGGTGAAATTCCTTATCCAGGTGAATTTTCACCTTATTCAGGTGAAATTACTTACGTTAGCAATTAATTTGGTCCCAGATTGTTCTAGAAGACATTTCAAAAGTTAACAATGTGAGTCTCACCGCACCTAGAAATAGTGCTGACTCTTCCATGTCACTTCTGGGTCACAGTGTTGTCAGCTCCTGCTTTTAATGGAGCCTCATGATATTTGTTGTTTTTTTTTTTTTTTTTTTAAGTCCCAGATTCTGGGGTCNTTCTAAAAGCGCAGGTTTATAGTTCTCATGGTACCTCAGAAAGCCTTGATAACTTGACCTGAGTGCACCCTACAGTCTCAGAATCTCAGAGTTAAATAAAAAGAAACAAGCATTCATAAGACGTAAAATTTCAGTGTTTTTTTGGCAAGTATTATTCCTTGGCAACTGTAGTAGTGATAATTTGTGACTTTTGAGTGCATGCAGTTAACAGTGCAGAGTCATTAATAGGAAATAATGGTTTGCCTTCATTTGCAGTAAAGCTCAGCAAAACCCCAGTTACATATTCTGACCAGCAGTTTTTTCTACAGAGAGAGTACTTTGCCCATCTGGGCATGGGCAAACGACAGACTGAGGTTCAAACCACAGATATCCTCCGGGTTGTCTTGGTAACTATGGGCAACCCATGTGTGACTTCATCTCTGCCACAACAAGACGGGGCTGATATTATTTTGTCCTCTGCAAGGCTTTTTTGAGCATTGACTTATTAATGTTTGAAGCGTGTTCAGTCACTGTGAATGGCGGGGGGGAGGCAGAGGCAGGTTGAAATTGGTGGGCAAAATATGTGTTGAGGCAGAATGAAATATTGTTACTTACCTTTGGTAAAATTTGTGGATAAAATTATCCTTTGTTGATACTTCCAGCTACACAGGAATATATTTATATAATATGTGTATTTTATGTGTTTATATATACCCATATGTATTTATAAAAAAATTTATTTGTAGTTAGCTCAGGTTCTCATCCCTTTCCCTCCGAGGTGTGCCCTCCACAGTGTATTGAGGGTCAACGCAAACTGTACTCGTGCCATGAGGTGACCAAAATCCAGGTGACTGGCATAGTATGTTGCAGCATGCCGGTGACGAGGACCCGCTGGAGGCTTCTCTGGAGGTGTGCATCCCACCTGCAGCTCCGGCGTAGATCCCGCGATGCTGCGAAGGTGCACGATGGGCAGCAGTGCCATAGCTGGGGTAAGGAGTGATGGCTAACCCAGTCCCTGGCTGCGGGAGCATGTAAGTCAGCGAAGATAGAAAGTAACATAAAGGAAAGAGGATTTTAAAACAACAAAGGGCAATTTGCATGTCTATCTTAGCTGGATTACTGCCAAACGCTGACAGAGCTACTAAATAGGCTTCCTGTTCGCTGTCAGCTCAAATGGCTGTGGTTAGGGCTATAACTTCTGTCTGTCTCCCTCCCTTACCTGCCTGTGAAATGGCTACCCCCCTTCTGCAGAAGGAGCCATATTTTATTGCAGAGATCTTTTGTCGTCTCCTCTTCCTGCATTTGTAAATCCCCCACGTGTTTGTTGAGAGGTGTCTTGTCTGAGGCTGTTTCTTGGCTTTCCTCTTGGTTTCCCAGTTTCCGTATTGATTTTACACACAGCTTTTTCCAGTAAGCCATAGAGTAACTGGTTCATAGCTTGGTATTTGGGAATTAATCCAGAGCTACCCCACTTCTGCCACAACCTGTTTCAGTGTTACAAACACTGGTGAATACTCGCTCCATTTTTTATGGCATCTTGTGAAAAAACTCCCACTTTAAAAATCAAGGCATTATTTTATGGTAAACAAACCGACATTTTGTAAAATAAAGGCAAGGTTGCTAAAAGCTTTGAAACAGATCTTCTGCACCTTTCTAAAATGCGTGATTCCTTTTCTTATACAGAGAAATATTTGGACAAGGGTTTTATCGCAGCAATTCCCACTCGGTAATTTTATGAGGCTACGATACTGCAGGAATCAGAAGCAGGTATGATGGGGGAAATCCTAGTCCTGTTAGAGTGTTGCCGTGGACTTAAATTAAGCCAAGGCTTTGCCTGAAGTTTCTGCACAGCAGAAAGCCTGCTATAGGCAGAGAGGAGAGGATTCTGATGTAGTCTCCTTTCAACCAGGGCTGGAAGTCAGCTCATCTAACTTAAGCTGCCTGGAATTCCGGTATCTAGTCTAAACCAGTTTTCCAGGCTACCCTTATAATTAGCGGGAGGAGATAAGCTCCAGAGGGCAATTCATGCTGCTTGTCTGAGACACCCGCTTTAGCACTGGATCAATCAGTCTCTTCAGTGTTTTTCTTTCTTCGCTGACTACAGGTGGGTGCCAGACAACTGGCTGAGACCAGACGTTTCCAGTTAGGGAGGTGAATAGGATGCAGGATGCTTGTTATCTGCATGGTGTCGTGCCTGTGGAGTGTGAGTACAAACTCCTGGAGGATCCCCGCTCTCTTGCTCCTTGTGATTAAAAAGGGAATCAATATCTGGAAGCGAATTTGCCCCTTACTGTTTGCAAAATACTGTCCTTAACTGTGCAGCAGTAATGGCAAGCTTGGTGTGGAGTAGGACACAGATTAAAGCAGACTACAGACGTAAAACACAGATGCAACAGCTTGCAACCAGCAGTGCCTCTTGCGGTGGTTACCGCACTCCGCTCGGGCACTGCGACTATTACAACGTTCAGCCCGCACATCAGGATGCTGGTCAAGGAGGAGACATAAACATAACAACCACATAAAGGGTGATCTGTATATATACAGCCTGGGCGAAATCAGGGCTGTGCAGCAGTGACTGTGGTGCAGACCTGCCCATCCGATGCACAGACACATAGTAATGATGAGTTTGTGAGGCGACTGCCTCTTTTTTTTTTTTTTTCTGTAAGCTGTGCAGTCCCCATGCATTACTGCATTGTGTTACAGTGGCGTTTGTGGGCATTCGTTGCTCCACACCTTGCTATTTATAGCAGAAGAACTGAAGGAGAAGAGGACTCGCAATAGCTGTCTAAATCCTTGTAAATGGCAAGGGGGCAGAGGCAGAGTCTGCAAATGGCAGAGAGAGAGAGACAGTTCTTGAGTATGACGGGCTAAAGTAGAGTTAAAAAACAGCAGAGCAACCCAGCCTCTAAGTAGTGTTTGTCTAACTATTTTCAAAGACAGCATTTTGAGCTTTATGTTGCTTTAGTCAGTGATGTGTTTCAGCAGAGAAACAACAGGAATCGCGTTGAGCTCATCTCAAACACACATAAAATATTTTAGCATCTTTTCTTTTATCTCCCCTTTCACATACAGCTCGGGAGAAATGTGTTCCAAGTGACAGCATCTTTGACAACCTGTACTTTTTTACTTTTTGTTCTATCTTTTGTTCTTCTTCCTGTGAAAAGCCACGTGATGAAGATTGCTGGAGAACATTGATACTGTCCCTACTTATGTAAAAAAAAAAATAAAAAAATAAAGAAGCAACTATATACTTCCCAGAGGGTCAGACTGAGCCTTTAACTGCAACATCAAGCGAAGGGCTCTGTATCTCTGAAGCAGCCTGGGGTATTGACGGTGTATCCTTGCCAATACGTATCAAAACCAAACAGTAGAGCACTGAACGGAATTCCTCACTCTAGTGTTAACAAAATTCCTGACAATAAGCTATAAGTATACCCAGCACCATGGAAATGCCATAGACTGTTTTCCAAGTGCACTTTCTCCCTTTGTGCCAGCAAATGCTGCTGTGATGCACGTAGAGGCAAAATCTGAAAATGTAGGCAATGTTTCTTAACCTCAGAGTTATTGATTTTTTTGAATTGGAACATCACCTTTTCATTTTAAGAATTTCAGTCTTTGGGTTTTTGCCTTAATTGCACCTGTCTTGACCTAGGTCCAACGCCAGCAAGCACTTATGAATCTATTTAACTTTAGTCATGTGACCAATGATAAGCCCAAACACAACTAGTTTTTGAGAGGCTTTTCCACAACCCTTATCTCTGGTAGTAGAGGCTCTCACAAGAATAATGAATTTTCTTCACAGAATCCCAGAGAGATAAAGCAATGTTATTATCCCATTGTACAGCTGGGAGAAGTGATGACACAGAAATTAAATGCTTTTCTTAGCTCCTATTTTCAGTTAAAAAAGAGGTTACAACTCCAAGAAATTTCATTGTATTATTTTAAGTTAATTGATCTTGCTGTCCCAAAGACTTTTTCTGTGTATCCATACAAAAAGTAAGCAGTGCTCTTAAGTGCTAGCGAATGTTTATGATGACGGAGCTGGAAAATGAATAAAAACTCATTTATAATGTGAGCCCTTGTGTCTGTATGTGCATGTGTGCCTGTTTGAGTCCATGTTTTGGAGTTTAGAGCTACTACAGTTTAGATCCTCTAGGTCCCCCAGCAGGGCAGAATTTTCCAAGAACACTGAACACAGCAGAAAGCATCAGAGATCGCAGGGAAGCAGTGAAGAAGCACACACCGTATATTTTCAAAGCAAGGTCATTGTTCATTAATAATGCTACGGAGAGCTTAGTTACACGCTGGGTTCTTCACAAGCTGTACTTACCAAACTGCTTGATACTCCAAATCATTGCCTGCTTGTAGAGCAGCATGACTAGTCATGCACTTACAGAGGTTGGAGAGCTGGTTGAGATTGTGAGGACCTGCCCTCAGCTTGATGTTGTTTTTCTTTTTGGAAGAAACATGACACTCTTCAAGAGTTGTATCCCACAGACTGCAAAAGCTCAGGAAGGAGCTGTCTGGAGCGGCTGGAGCAGAATTCAATTGATTTCAATGACCGACAACTGGAAAAAAAGATGAGGGGTACACCATCTGCCAGGCATCTGCTCTGTAAATCCACTTGCTATTATCAAACCTGAAGTTCTCTCCAGATTACGAAGCGAGTCTGTGGAAAAGTGTCTTATCTAAAAGAAAGGTCAGTCCCAACCAAATTTCAAACCTCTCCTATCCTCATAAACAGGAAAGGGATAATGAGAGAAGGAGACGTAGGTGGAAATTAGAGGCACATGAACACTGTACAAAATGCAGAAGACACAGTGGTCCTTGATGTACTGGAAGCAGAGTAATGAAGAGATTGATAGAAGCACTGGAACTGGGGAAGGTGGAGGAGGTGAATGAGGACAAGGGAGGAGAAGGGGGAATCTTGGTGTAGAAGAGTGGATATGGGAGCATAAAGAAGCCATTGCTCACTAGAAGGAAAGAATTACAGACCGTTGGTACGCAGGAAGGAAGACTGCAACAAGTCCTTAAAACAAACGGTACAGGGAAATAGCACACAGAAGCTTTCTGGAGAGGTGACCGCTTCAAAGACTGTTAGTGCCTACAGTAAATCTAGGCTGCAGAAGCAACAAAGTGTTTACCCGTTTAAGAAGTGGCATATCCTTGGATGTGTATGTTCAATTTCTGTTCTGGACAAGTTCCCATACTGCCTTCAGGAGGATGGAACAAAGACCTTCTCAGTTAAGCCTCCTCTCTTAGATAGCTATGGACACTGAATAGGTCTGAATCTCGATGCGTTCACTGGGAGGAGCCTTCAAGGTAGCTCTGCAAGACAAACTTGATGTTAAGAGTTGAGAGCAGCTCTTACAGACAGGAGACTACAGTTTTTCAGTGCCCAGGAATGATCACAGTGTAGTACCATAGTTAAGTGGAGAAGTGACCGTGACAGTTAAAACTGAATAGGCAGTCAAAATCTGAAGACAGTAAAATTTTGTTCTGGGGGAAAACTGTAGGATCAAATGCTATGTTACCAATATTGCAAGCTATTTGTTTATTCACTACAAAAGCCCGCTTGAATGAATTGCACAAGTCCTCTCTCCCTATTCAGCTAAATTTAATATGTGAGGTTTCCCAGCTATAGGGATTTCATTTCATTACCATCTTCTGGATGCAAAACCTCTGCAAAACGGATGAGAGCCCATGATAGGTCACTATTCTGCAAAAGCTGTTCAGGTATGTTTTTCCCCTTGAGCTGAAACATCACATATGGAAGCTGTGTGAAGGTGAGAAAGCAGAAAAAGGCAGTGTGGACAACTCAGGAAGGCCAAGGAAGACGTTTTTTCCTCAGTGTTTTGAACTTAATTTAAAACGCTGCTCCCAGCTCCAAAAGAAGAAACAAAAAAGTACAGACCATTAAGCTGTAATGAAGATACATCTTCAGATCTCTTTGAAGTATAAGAGAAGATATCTGTAAAAGCAATAGTTAGAGTGTTTTAGTGCTTTGTATCAGAGATCGTCAAAGAGCTTTGAAGAAATAGACCTCCCAGACTCCCTGCAATATGTGTATAAGCTGTTGTTTCCATTTTACAAAAGATTAAAATAAGTCCTAGAAAGATTCATAGGACTGAGGTAAAATAAATGGGAAGCCCATGACAGATTTTGGTATATCACCCCATGCTCGGACCTGTGCTACAGCTGCACGGCTGTCTTTGTGTTTCCCTGCAGCAAAACAGAGGTTTAAAATAATAGACAAGTTACTATACATGTATTAAAATACATTTTAAAATATGTATTTAATTGTATGTTAATGAGAAGTTTTTTCTTTGAATGCTTTCATCTAGTTCATAGACATAGACAAAAAGGGGATGATATTTATAGGCATGTTCTTGACAGACAGCATTATGTGGCAGGAAAATTTGTTTTCTGTGTGTTACAGTTGCTGTAATCTTCAAAACACCCACTACAGCAATCTACTTTGGTAGCCCCAAAATTCTCATTTCTCACTGTCTTCCTTGCTGCTACAGCACATTTCATTGAACCTATGATTGCCTATCTTTTAATAAAACTAGGTGGCACATGGATCAGGGCACTCTGGGCCAAAACAGTTTCACATGCTTACAGCTGGACTGATTTTTGGCCCGAACAACACTTTGACCACTTTTCAACAGAAGAAATAATCAGAAGGACATGCAGCTGCTGCATAAAGGCCAGGGGAAATTAAAATGTTTCCCACAAGGAAACAAATGAACAAAATACATATGCAGCTTGATTAGAATTTGCATTGTAACATCATTAATTACTAAAAAGCCACAGGTGGGAATGACATGAGACATGAAAATATGATTATGAAGGGGGAAATGATGATTCTGTGTCAACAGCACAGTCCTTACAAAGGGACATCAAACTGGTGAATGGCCAAGGGTGTCAGAGCAGTATCTTAGCAGATGAAATATTTCATAAGAAATAAGAACAAAACAATAGAATGTTTGTAATGCTTAATGTTTTTCAGTCCTCCATAAACATAGATTAATTCCTTTTTTTTCAACAGAAAAGTGTGTAAACACTTAGCAAGATACTGGCCTTCTGTAGGCAATAACTAATCCTGAGAGGCTGTAATTTTACAGTTAGGGAAATGAGGGAGAGAGATAATCAGGGTAAAACAATGAGTTTGTAGCAGAACTGAGATCAGAAAACCCTGCATTTGATTGACAGCACAGGGATGTTCTGGGCTCTCTGTGATCATGATTTGTCTCATGCTACCCTACTCTCCTTCTGGTAATCCTGTATAGATGCTTCTGCCTGGAAGCTTTTCTCTAGGACTCCATCACTGGCACATTCCAGACTTTAAAAAGTTGCTGAAAAATTTACAGAAGCGTCTTCAGCTTTCATTTCTTTTTTAAATTAAACTAGTAAATTGAAGTAATAAGGAAAAACACCAGGAATAGGTCCAAGTAATTATGTTTACAATTATTTAACTGCACAAAATTTTAAACCAATTTTACTGGACATAAGGCTACGTAGGTAGAGCTAGTTTGGCTAACCATTATAAATGTTGGAGAAGCTGCCAACCAGCAACTAATCTGTTCTTTTGTATTAATCTTTTCTTGCCACAAATTACAAAAGTAATGGAGCAATACTTTGGAAGATTTTTCTAGGCTTCTGAACACAGAGATCTGTCCCCTTTCAAAGAATTCAATAGTGGAACTGAATGAATTAAATCTTCCTTCAAACGCTGAGAAGCAGGTATTGATGGCTGTGTTGCTAGCAAAATGAGTAATATTCAGAAAAAGAAGCCTTGCCCACCTTGAGGATATGTCAAAATTCTCCTCAAAGCACAGGTTTGACAGAGGGGATAATTTTGGATTGGTGACAAAAAGCACAACAAAGATTCTGAAGATTGGGTTGGGGCTGTCAGGACAGAGCGCTGTGATTATCCAGTTTCCTGTTACTCCCATCCCTCACTTGCTTGCGACATGTGAAGTGCAAAACCAGGAATTTGTGGATGGGGCAATTTGGGTAGCTGACTCCACTGAACACGCCACTGTGCTTTCTGTTCCTGTTGGATGGCTTATATTAACTTTGTGATGGAAAGCGGCTTAGCCTGGAACAGCTATAGATATATCTATGCAATTGATTTGGAGCACAAATTCTTGCATGGGATGAATGAAGAGCAGGAACAGAAAGCAAAATAAGACTCATCAGCAGTAGCATATGACTGTGCAGGAATGCAAGTCCTTACATACAAAAAGCAGCATGGATGAGAAAGCAGCCTCTGAAGGCTGAATAAACAGTCAGTATGAGCCTCAGCCTATCTGCAGGGCACTGAAGTCTTTTCCCTTCTTTCCCTTCAAAGTAGAATACAAATTTTTTTTTTCACCCTTTTTCAAATTTTCTATGAGAAGAAGCTACCCCACTGTGCTCGAAACAAAACAATGAAAAGTAAAACAAACAATCTGAAACAAAACCCAACAACTTTTGTTGTTATATGATTGTTTTCTATCTCAAGTAAAGCAATAAAAATATTGATTGGTGGAGGAAAGCCTAAAAATGATTTGTCTCAGTAGTAGTCCCTAGAAGAATGAGCTTCTCAGCTGCTGTAAATTGGCCTACTTCTATGGACTTAGATTTTAGCGCAATCATCGCATGTGTCTGAAACATCACAAGAGCTATGAAGCACTAGATATCAGATGGTAAAAATAAATAGAAACTAACAAGGTTTGCCTTCCTACTCAAGCCCTTCAGTCATTCTCTGCCTTGCTTGTTTTAACCTAAACAAAACCAAAGGACTTCACTTTATTCCTGCTACTACAACTCAGCAATTGCTTATAGCCATGAAATGATTGTGTCCATGAAGCTCCCCGCCATCACCACCTGAATTTGGATCAATCAACCCTGCACAGCACAAGCTTCACCATGTTGTAATCAACAGCACTTGGTTTTCTCTGCCTGCTATGAGACGGTGCCTGAGAAAGGGGTAACATCCCCAGATTCCTTACAAGCAAGACCAGAGGGTGATCTGGAAGCCCTATCAGCAACACAATTTTGCACGCAAATTGTCATCCTCTCTGAAGAAAATGTAGATGCACAGAGATTTGTTTTGCTGGGCGATTTGAGGAACCATGGCACTGTTGCCACGCTTACGCTTCAGGGGCTCGGGTCAGCAGAGGCTGGTTGGGAGGGCTGAGTGGGATCCTGCCTTAGAAAGAACTGCACGGTACTCCAGAAGCACAGCTACTCATTTCAATTCCTCATCCTCAGGTAAACTTGTCCTTCCCGGTCTTTCTGTCTCTCAACATTTTTCACTTGCAACGTTTTCCCTTCTGCCTTCCTATATACCCTCCAGTTATTTTTTATGCTCTTTCTGTGTTGTGAGTCCTCTGTTTTCCACTGGTGCTGCTTTAGCATTCTGAATTCAAACTCAGTAAGCTTTGCCTGTGGTCTAATCATTGTGCCAGCTATGTCTATTAGAATTTGCCCTCTGTCTTCTCATCTGTTTCAGTAATTGACCTCTTTATTTGTTAGTTTAACATTTTCATTCCTTGCTGTAGTTATTGTCATTATTCTACTTATATAGACTCACTAATGTTTAACTCCATAATCATTATATGGAGAGAAAAGCTGCAAGCAATTTGGAACAGTAAGTCCCTCTAAAAAGAGAAAATGCTTTAGAACAATTTTCCCCCTCTCCAAAGAACTGTTTTTCAAAGCTAATCAACTAATACACCAGCATAAACTACTCTGTCTAGAGAGTCAACACATGGCCCTCTGTCCAGTAAACACGGATGAAACAGTACCCCATAAGTGCCCGAAGGAGAATGAATGAGGTTTTCTGCATCTTCCACTTTCAGAACAGAGACAGGGGCTGAAATTAAAATGCTCCTTGAAGGTTGCACTAGAGAAGTTGTTTTACATAGGCCAAATCTCTAAGTCTGTGTCCTGTTTATGCTACTCACACAGTTCTAATTAGAGAAGTTAAGTTTTTCTCCTTCAACTTTGCAGTATGGTTTTAAAATAAACATGTCGTATTTCACTTCAGAAGCAGCAGGTTGCCTCATAAATCTAGGCTCAAATGACCTAGACAGGCCATCTCAGCCATCCTCAGCCTCAAGGCAGAATCAGCTATGAGTAAACACTTCTCTCTTTCATGTATGCCTTTTAAGAAGCCTGGTGGTGAGACTGCCCCGTATACCTCATCCACTCCTTAACGTTAGGAAAGTTTTCCTAATGTCTGGTCTAAATCTTCCTTGAAACAGTTTAAACTTATAACCTCTTGTCCTACCTATAACGAATGCAGAGATCAATTTATCCCTTCCCTTTTTGCAGCAAACTTTTACATGTTCAAAAATGGTGGCCTTTTAGTCCTTATGACCAAATGTACCCGATTCTTTCCATCTTCCCTGCTGGATTGTGTTTTCCAGATCTCTGGTCATTTTTATTTTCCTTTGGAGTCTTTCAGGTTAGCCAGCCGTTGTCTTGAACTATGAATGCCCAGTGACTGTCATGACATTGCATTGGGGCTTTCTCTACCAGGTACAAAGCAGAGTATGAAGTTTACCTCGTAGGTTTTACATATAACTAAGCTGTTCATAGGTTCCAGTATGATGCTTGGTTGTTTTGTTTTTTGTTTTTTTTTTTTTAATTTGGCTGGACAGGGTTGTTCCTTTACAGCAGCATTAGCAAAAATGTGGGTTGCTAACTCAGATACTGAAGCAGCTGCGAAATATTAGAAAACATGTATTTTAATGCTTGCCCTTCATTCCCCTTCCCCACCCCCCGCACGGGTGCTGCAAAGTCTCTGACTAGTAAAAGGCTTTGAGAGCTAATATGCTGTTTAATACAACTGAGGTTTTGAAAAAAGAGTTTCTCGTTCGAGAAGCAAGTAGCAGTGCTGATCCCTCTAAAACTTGCTTTCCACGTGCAAGATTACTGCTTCCCTTCCTCTGCCTGTTACAGAGGACTGGGCTGATGCTCCCCTAGCAATCCTAAAACCCTGTCGTGAAGATGTAGCTACTTTTGGAAGATGGTAAAGCCTTACATAATACACAAGCTTCATTAAAAATGTGCTTTATCTCCCAAGCTTGTGAGCTAATACACGGTAAAGAAGGACAGTGAAGGGTGATATTGATCAGCGGTATTTTTCTTTGCATACGCCTTTCTTGTCCTCAAGCCACTTACTGAGTTATCTCGACCCTAATCTTTCTGGCGCTCTGTGCACTGAACTCTAGCTGAAGTTAATGGGAGAGCTGCATGCAAACTTCCAGGTTCAAGCCCTCTCTCACAAGCAATCTCTCCGACACTTGCAGATTCTGTGATACCATGAAAGCTTTACTGTGCAGTTGCTTTCCTCTTGTAAACAGGATCAAAGACAGCATGTCATATTTTTTTTTTTATTATTTTATTTTATTTTGGTCTGCTGTCTGGTTGCTGTCATCTCTTTCTATTCTGGCTCATCGTGTATTGTACCTTGAACATTGTATCTCACAGCACTTCACAGTTTGGTTCCACCCTTTCTGTGTGGTACATGACACATTTAAGTACTTTTTCCTATCAGGATGGCATTTTGTATGATATATGCTACTCTGCTAAGCTAATTGTGATAAGTCATGCTGCTAGATCCAGTACAACTGTCCCTTTTTTCAAGGTTTCTCTTATGCTTACATATCCTTCCCTTTCTAAGCATGTAAGTTCTGTTTTCCTAATTGATCTTTTTGTATGACAATTTGATAATGTAAACTCTGTTGCCATTTTCCTAGGACACAAAAACATAGGCTTTTGTGGATGATACCTCAGAACAGTCTTGAACATCTATCACACGGATGACGTGAAGTGCGTAGGTTGTAAGTGCCCTAAACGTCTCAACATTGCAATTGCGAGTATTCAAAAAATATTTTTTTCCCTCAGCCCTTATTTGTAACCCTTTGGCAACACTAAGCAGCTGAGAAGAAAGCAAACTCTTCTGAGCTGAGGAACCTCTCTCAAATCCCAAATGACACCAAGAAAAGTAATTCCTGCAGTTCTCAGCAACTCCACGAAAGTAATCGCAATCTTTCAGTCAAAAAGGGATACTCAAAGCCATTTTCTTTGCTTCTTTCACATCTGGATTTAGACTGCTGCCTTTCAGAAAGCAGGCAAAACCTATCAGATGAAACACTGGCTCCTGAAAAATAAATTATATTGGGGTACATGAGCCTAAGTTGTCAGAGGTGGGTGTAAGGGGTTATTCTGAATAATTACAGAATAATATGCAATGCTGGGGCGGGGGGGGGGGGGGNGATGGGTTTGTATATCTAAAAAGGGATAATTGAGCAGAACTAGTGGAGTGATTTTTCCTCTTTACACGGCATTGTTAGGGATAGTATGAAGAGGTCCTCAGCTCAAGGAGAATGTGGAAAATCTAATAGGGATAACAACAGAACTTACCCTCTTCTATTTACTGAAAAAGTGTTTGAGAGGCAATCACTGGATTTATTTACTTCTCACTGGATTTAGTTACTTCTCTATAGAAAAGAGTTCTAATGGCTGGGTGGGAGTGGTAGAGAAGGGCTCAGTGTTGTTGACCCACGCCAAATGAAGCATTGCATCTGAATACCAAAGTTAGAAGAGCTCATCCATAAATAAAAAAATGTAACTTTGTAGCAATGAGTTTTAAATAAGAGCAGGGCAATTTCTAACTACACACAGGAAATCGAGCCTACTGGACTAGTTCCACAGATTGCTAGCGCTTTGGGAGAACATCAAGCTAGACAAATACCACAAAGCATGGAAAAATTCCCCAGTCATTCCACCTCTGCTGAGGCCATAGGTAGAAGATGTTGGGCACTCCCACTAACACCTGAAGCCCTGTGTTAAGACAAGGACCACAAGCAAACAAATTTTTGTCTTCAAGGTCAGGAAAACTTTCCCCCAGGGCAGAACTGGACACTGCTCCTATGTGGTACAGACGACCCTCATGGCTTGGTCCTTGCCCACTATGCCAGGTTCATACGCTCAGAGGCAGAAGTGGCTTTTCGCTAATTCAGAGCATCAGGGACTCTGGGTTTTTACTGCTACACAAGAGTACAACACCTCTTTGTTATCTAGGATTGCAAAATCCTTGGGCATTTGTGGTAGCTCTGTTTCAGCTGATGTCTGTCTGAAGCACTTAACAGTCAGGTCTCAAGGGGGCTGAAATGTTTTAATTTGAGTAAAGTTACTGGATTTACTGACAGGGGAGAAATGTAATGGCCTGTGATACAAAAGAGGTGACCTTCAGCTCTGATTTTAAATCCTGTTATGAATTCCTATGCATAGATATTGCTGAGGGAAGGTTTTGGCACAATATGCATTTAATTTAAGAGTCTTGTTTATTCCAATTGTGCAGAGGTGTTCTAGCATGTACAAAGAGTTAAATCTAGAGAAAGACATTTTAACCAAAGATCAAGATGAAAAGCCAAGTTACATTATAAAGATACTTAAGCAAATGTACCATATTTAATCTACTCTCATCTTAAAGCAACTTCCAATTTTCACTTTCACTTACATTTCTAATGCAGTGGTATTTATTATCTATTGCCTACCTTACCAAATGAGCAACAATCTCTAGAGATATCTTCTCTCTGATTAGAAAACTCTCACTGCAAAATAATAGATTTATGAAATATACATGAAGAAACTTTTATTAAAATTACATTAATAGCCAAATTCTGCACACAATTACACTTGGCCATTGTGAAATCAATGAATTGCACCAGGATAATAGAGAACAGAATTTGCCCTGACCGAATAATTTTAGCTGATTAGAAACAATGAAATGAGATATTAATATTGACACTCCCTGTTTGAAATACCCTCATTCTGTGGACCCAGGATTGATGATTTAGGGCTCTGCGTGGAAGAACAAAGCCACTCTGCCAGCCAGCCCTGACAGCAAGACCATATATACTCAGACAAATGGTCTCATATATAACTCCACTTCTGGGAGGTAAAAGGGAGTAGAATCTTATTCTGTCCTCCTTTGCACCAGGTTGTAATTAATATTCTCCCACAGTAGCTGGTAATACGTACCTGAGTAAGCTTTAAACCCGCTAGCTCAGGTGTTGAGAGCAATGGAGCTCCAGCAGCGTAGAGTTCAATAGAGGCTAAGCACCCAAATATTTACTCAGTCTGTTCTGTCACTAGCTAGCTTTGGTACCTCTTTTAGGTTAGCTGCAATATGAGACTGGCTGCAGTCCAGCCAGCGGGTTTATTACCTCCAATGCAGAGCCGGGTTTATTAGCCTGGGTAGAGCACCGTGCTAATGTAATATATATGATACTGTATAGATAGGGAAGTAAAGTAGCTTTAATTCTTTTGGTCTGCAAGCTAGCTCATGGCTCTGCATTGTGTTTTATACTCCATGGGAATTATATTCCTCATCTGAGGGAATGTCTAGCCTAGGGAAAAAAAAAATATCTGGGGCTAATGACTGTGCTCAACTGTTTGGACATTTAGTTAGGGCTTTGTTGCCAGTCTTCAGACTTTCGGGCAGAGGAGCAAAACAGTGCCCATGAGAGATGCAAACTCAGACAAGGACTCAGAAAGCAAGGACTGTTTGGGAACATCGCACCTAAATGAGCCGCAGTGACTGACAAGTGCTGTGCCCCCTCTCCGTGCCAGGTGGAGCAAAAGTGGGCTCAGCCCTCTGTTGCCCTTCTGTTTTGAAATGGAGGGCTATGCTGTGGGAGGGTTTCGGAACCGTGTGAGCACTTCTTATCTCTCCCAGCTGTGACACCCCAATGTCTTTTAAAGATGCCTAAGGGTTTTGTACAACTGCTTTGGATGGACTACCTACTACCCCAAACAACCGGACTTCAGCAGGCTCTGCTCTGCCTGACTTGTACCACAGCATCCCTGTGTGTTCCTGTACCAGCGTTGGTGACTGGGTGCAGAACAGAAACCACTATAATTAAAATGAGATATAAAGGCAATGTTTAAAAAGCTGTGTTGCTCACAACTTCAAAGATGTTAAACGTCTGCTTCCAAATCAGAGTGAGCTGTCCTACTGAAGGATAAACGCAACAATAATGAAGGGCTAAAACCTGAAAACTGCTAAGAAAAAGAAAAGGGTTTGGGTATACTGACAGGCTGGGAAGACCTACACAGAAGCAAATTAATTACACTTCAAACAATGCAGATTGTTCTTCCTGACTAAGGTACTAGGGACCTGGAGAGAGGCAGGAACTGTAATGAGATACACCCCTACTCTCTTTCTCTTCTCTTTTATGCCCTCTTCCCAGGTACTGTGCTTGTTGGGGCGGAGCAAAAAGCTGTGTCTTTAGGGGAGGAATCTGATTATTCAGCCACTTAATTTGACTCCAGCCACAGGCCCCCAGTAACTACACTCGTACAGTTAAAATGGGACTGGGGGGGGTCTGCAATACCCAGAGCCTGGCTTGGGAACAGACATACTGAGAAGTTCAGTCTCTCTGAACGAGATCCCTACCAGGGGTGCCAGTGCAGATACCCACAAACTGAACATTTGCCTCCATGGTAGGCTGGCAGAGAGGTGTATTCTCTAGAAACTGCTCCAGGCGTGCAACATGGAGTGGCAGGAAGGGGCTGGGGAACAGAGCCCCTGTATCCCCCTCATTGTGTATGCTGAAAGGAACAGCTGGATTAAGATGCCTCCTTCACTCTGCAACTCTTCTTATCCGCACTGAAATCACCGAGGCAATAATATGTTGGATGTCTGAGGACTTCAGAATGGATGCCCTATTATTTCTTTCTTTTGTTTTGTTATAATACGTGTGACCTTCAACTGCTTTCACACACTTTTCACTCTGCAGAGAAAATACCGTGCTGAATGGCTTAACTGTGATTTCAATACAAAACCGACCAACAAAAAGAGCGTTTGGGACAAAAGCAACAATGCGGACAACGACATTCAGAAGTGTTAGAAGTAAATCTAACTGCACACAAAGCAGAGTTCAGCTAAGTGTCACTGCCAAACCCCATCTTCTGTTCTCTATGAAATGAAGTTGGAAAAGAGCTAAATTGAGTACTGGAACTCACTGGGTGCATAAAAAAACACTGGGAGAAAGGGGATGTACCTGCTCTGGAGGACTGCAGGCACCTGGTTTACATCTATGCATATTTGACAGATGGGATGGAGAAGGACCAGTCTTTCAGCTGGTGTTAAAGCATACAGCGATTTGCCTATGCAGAGGATCTGCTCCATGGCCTGTGCTTGATTGTCCCAGGCAATACTTCAGGAAGTAATCAGATTCATATCTGATTTTGAGTGTACACCTGGAGGGAAATGCTGTAATTCCTCCTTTTTGAAAGACATATCGATAAATAACCATCTATTTTCATTTGCTTCCTTATCTTCACCTGCTCTTCTGTCTCAGTTTTATTGCCATTTGGATTAGGTTTAGTCCTACACATCAGGGATGGAAAATGTTGCCTAGCTGTGCTGAAGGAACAAGGGAAGACCCCTGTTTTTCTGAACAAGGTTACGCTGCGACACACAAGTTGCTTTCAGATGCAAGGGGTGATGCATAAACCGATGCTTCATTTGCATGCTAAGGAAGGTCTGAAAGCCTGCTCGTTCTCTGCTTGGATCACAGTAATATGCATGAGTGAGAAAGGAGGATAATAACTAGTAGAAGGAGTTGCTTTTATTAACATGTAAAAGTGCTTTTCCATGTTTTCTTTTAGATGAAAAATTTGGAGGCAAATATTTGCTTCCTTTGCGTATGTGTAAGAAAGCATGCTTTTTTGTCTGTGTTTCAAATATTAAAAATAGGAAGAAAAAGGTTTCGATTTTGATTTTTTTAATTAGATAAAGACCGAAAATGTCCACATGGGTATGATAAGAGACATAAAATGCTCCCACAGAAAATACCATTTCCTAGCCAGCTGCAGTAGAACAGGGACCTTGATATTTACATCAAATTGCAGCAGTGGCTCATGCTTAGAGCTTAGCCTTATGTCTGGTTGTATGGCCTCTGCTCAGGCTTGCTTTTGAGTACATCAACCTCATTGACCTCTGCCGTGTATGCTATCGAGCACCAGTACGGCAGCGCCGTGTGCGACACTTCAGGTGGGATGTTTGGCAGTCAGCCAGTCACACCACCCTGCCCACCTCGCACAAATAAACACTTAAAGGAACTGGTCCTTGGCTGATGAGGGGTTTTGTTTGTTTGTTTGTTTGTTTGTTGGCTTTTATAAACTGTAGGAATTCAGGAAGGATTTGGGGCTGGCAGGGAGAGGAACCACCACCATGTCCCGTTCTCAGCAACCTTCATGTATGGGGCACAGGAGAACAGCAGTCACTATTCCAGCCAGCTTCAGCATTGCATATTTTCCTTCCCCAAATCCAGGAAACATGTGATGAAGGAGGTATTTTGCTTTATACAGAAAACATGGGATCAAGGAGCAACAGTCGGGAGAAGTAGCAAACATTCCAAAAATAAGTGCTCAAGAATCAGAAGGGATTAGAATACCTTGTTCATCTATAGTTTGCAGCAGGAAATGAATATTTATGTCTCAAATGTTATGTTAAAACATTCTTCCTTAATATGTATTTATATACAACCTTCCACAAAAAGTCTGCCTTCAAAAGCAGCAGGCGCTGACATCCTGTCTTGCCAAAAACACAACATCTCATCAGATGCTCAGAAAGAATTTATATGAGACTTTGTGAAGTGCCTAACAAATAGCAGGCATTCTACTGAAGAAAGCATCGGCATTTCAAGATGAAGAAGTAAATCTGTTCAGTGCTTTAGGAGTTTGAAGCGACTTTAGGAGTTTAAAGTGACTTCTTTAAAAAATGTAGACTCCCAGCTTAATGTTTCCTCTGGACCCCTCTGGCTGACATATGACTTGTTTATAACATTTCTAAATATAGATCCAGGTAACTCAGATTAAATCTCATTCAAACCCCACTTTATTTCTAAGCAAAAATAATAAAGATCTTACTGTTCTTTGTTATAGTTCTTTGTATGTAAAGAAAGCCTCTGAAAAATTCCTTATTAAATTTAATATACTCACAATTTTTGTGTAATCTGAATATATAAACCTTTTTCCAAATAAAAAAAAAAATTTTTTTGAACACTTTTGTGTTTTCTGCATTATTTTTGACAGCCCTACTTTATTCATTTAGGGAAAAAACAGCACCTCTGGCAGGACTCCTTACCTTTGTTTTTTTTATTACCTACAACTGTAAAATCGCTTGCTTTCTTCTTGATTCTTTTTTTGTTTCCTTAATCAGTTTCCCAAACTTTCTAGCTTCTAAATTTATATCCATTTCTGTCATGTTGCCCTTTTTTTTCATTACCTCCCTCCCCACTGGCGCACACACACACAGAGATCACAAATATATTTTAGCGTTTCTAGGTGCTTTTGTTCTCTCTGCTAAAGTCAAGTTGTTTTATAACTAACTTCACCTAATTTTTCAGATGTGGGATGGTAGCTTTTTGGCCATCAAATAAAATATTTAATCAGTTCTCCCAAATTATTCATACCTTTCTCCAGTTCTATCAGCCTTATAGTTGTTTTCCGCTTTATGAATCTGTCTCTTTTAAATCACCAACCATATTTATTACTGATTTGAGCTTTTTTTTCTGTCTGCACATAATGAATGTAATTAAGCCATGATAACTTGCTCCTAAAAAATCTTTGTTTTTCGTTCTTAGATCAGTGCCCTTTTATCTGCCAAGATGAAATCAAATTTATCTTTCCATGACACTATTTTTTGAATTAGGAAATTGTCAGTATTTTTTTTTTTTTTGAAATTACAAGGTAGTTTTTGTACTGACAAATCTCTGATATATATCACTCACGTTGAGAAGTCAACTTCTCACCTTTTTTTCCCTTATATAGGACAGGCAGGGTTTTAAGGAGCTGTTGATGCTGTTCTGAAGTGTGATATGATGGTGGGAGCTGCCGCTGGCTTGTGCCCCACCTTGCACTATATTGGCTAGAAAATTGATCCATAAACCTTCAAGATCACTTGCACAGGGTTTTGTCAGTGGCTCAGACATGAGTATTTTGTGGAATTCGAACAGGTATATAAAACGGTTCCCTTGTGCTGCAGACTCTGATCTGTCATATAGCTTGTTCCTTAGTGATGGGTCCCTGCTGCCTTGAATCTGCAACAGTGATGTTCTCCAGATGTGTTTTTTCCAAATATCCCTCCTGTATGTTACGTGAAGTCACTGCCTTTCTTTCTGTTCTTCCTTCATCTGCCTGGTTCCAAAGCACACCAGGCAAATGATTTATATATAAATTCTCGCTGCAGAGTCTCATTCCCTCAGTAATCTGGGAGGGATTAGCTACTTGATGATTTCAAGCACTGATTCTGATCAAAGACCTGCTAGTCACGGCCAGATGGGTCTCACAGAAGCACCGACAAGCTGATCAGTAGGCCTGATAGGAGATCGAGAGACTGTCCCCACAGCCTTCCCAAAGGACAAAACTTGAATAGATAATGCACACTCGCACATGCATGCAAATGCTCTCTCAACTCACCTCCTGCAACTACAACTCTGAGCGCAGGGTCTGCAGCTAACTCTTCAGAAACTCCCATGTTAGCTGCTCTGTTTGCCGGGCTCAGCTGTTTCATTCAGCTTTTTGATTCTAAGTAAAGTTATTTCAATGGCTAAACAGAAGGAACTACGCGTGCAATGCCCTTCTGGATTATCCCAAGTTATGAACTGTGAGTGATGGTGCAAACAGTAATATACATGTATCATGCCGAAGTGAAAGATGGTCCCAGTGATCACGACAGAGAGGCAGAGGATAAACAATCGCCAGAAGTAACCTTGCTGGCTGAAAGAAACATCTGATTTCCACTAAAGCCAAAAGTACAAAAGAACGTTTTCAAGTTTTCTGAAAGACAGACGGAAATGTCTTAGGGAACTTGACGCAAAGCAATTATGGATGCTCAAACACAACAAAGATTTTGAACATGAAAAGAGAATACTAAAAGGATTTTTATACTTGACAGTTCATTTCATTGTATTCTCTTTTTATATTAAATTATTAAAGAGAGATATATCAATGTGTGTATTTTCAGTCCCTTTTTGCCACTTTAGCTTATTGGAAAAGTTTAACATTTCCCAACAAAATATCTTCATAATATTTCACAAATGTTACAATTTGCCAAGTTTTTCCCTCAGTAAATTATTATTGGTCGTAGCCCCTGACAGGCTACTCTTCCTCTCTCAAATGAAACTTCCTTCTTAATTTAATAGAGTACTGACAGTGGGATACAGATAAGAGAAGCTGATAATCATCTTTGAAATATCTTTGAAATATCTTTGAACCCTCATCTGTATTATACCACTGAATTCAACAGTACCATGATTTTCAGAAGGTTTATGCCTCGGAGAGCTTTAACTGTATATTAGAATAAAATAGACATCTAATTCCAGTACTGATGATTCTTTCCTGTTGCTGAAGGTAGTTAGAAATGTGCTGGAGCTTTGGGGGTTACAAATGGATTTTTACACTGCCTAACGATTACCATGTTTTTAAGTTATTATGGATCACTTTATGTAATATAATATGTAGATCACAGGCATCTGTTCTGAGCTATTCACATGGGCCACTGCTACAACATATTGTCAGGGGCCCCTTGAGAGAAAGCAAGTCATATCACCTCAAAATAAGTGCCTAAGTTAAGAACACTAACGTCTACCTGGAAATACCCTTCCCTCTCCATTGAATGTAGAAGCAGCTTGGAGACTAGCTCAGCCAAGAGCTAAACATTTGGATAGCTAAAATTAGGTGAGATAAATCCCACTGCAGGAGCTCAGGCTTGCTACACAGTCAATGAAGAGGCAGGAGACAACAGCCTGAGTTAGAAGTCGGTGTCTCTCCCTCAGCTGTGTAGGGACTTCACAAGTCTCACTTAAGCATCTACATAAGATGGTGTAATTTAAATGCCCAGAGTGGGATACCTATGTGATCAAAGCACTTATGTGCTCTACCAGGACTCACAAAGAGGCTTACAGTGGCACACTGTGATGAAGTTATCCAATTCTCCAGGAATCTGGGTTTGCAAGGAGCTTACAAGACAGGTTTACTATATATATGTACAGAGCCACAACAGAGTTAAAATCAACCCAAGTTGTCACGTGATACTATTGGGGGAACTATTGTCTGCTCTTCCCCACCCTATGAGTTATTATCTTCTGCCTAAATGCAGATTCTGTGCAGGAACCAGAACTTTTATTTGACTCAGAGGTGCCATGTACTTTCCTGGCACTATGATAATGTGCAAGGACTTGCATGCAGCCAAAATATGTTGATACTGCTAACCAATATTTTAAATTCTCTGTAGGAAGTCTGCATGTAGTTCTTCTCACAGGCACTACCATCCCTGTCACACAGATCTTCACTGTTAACATGGCTCTAAGCAAGAACAGAAAAAGACCTTGTTTTAAATTTACATTTTCTTCTTGTAACATCCTGGCCAGCTGCAGCTTCTGTTTACTGCTTGACAAACCCTTGGAGTACTGGAGGAGCTGCTGAGCTATCAGCAAAAGCTGGAAAAGCTGGACATTACTGTAACTCACAACTTGATGTGTGCTCCCTGTGGGTGGCTGCTCACCAAAGAAATTTTGGGTGGGATGTGTACTATTTGCAGAAACCATATCATCAGGGAAAAAAACAAGTTTGCAAGATGTGAGTTAAAATCTCTCTGACTGCCTTTCCAAAGATGTTTTGCTACCTTCACTAGGAATTAATTGCATGACCAAAGTGAGGAGGATCTGGTCTTTGTTTTCATAAGTAAACCATTTTCAAATGACTACCAGTTATGGGTACTACCTTTGCAGTGAAGAGAAATACTGCAGGAACACAGGTGAACCCATCTCACCTATAAATGAACTTTCTTCAGTGTTGAATTAGGGCATTGGAGGGGTAATATGTGATGTACATTATTGCTGATACTGGATTCTGTTGCTATCCTTTGATGAGAATAAGGAGAAGCAAGGGAATAGAGACAGCATTAGTAAGTGACTACTCTTGGAGACTGAGGTACAGGTAGAATCACACCTTTTGTGGTTGTCACTTTGGTAATCTTTCACAAAGCATTTAACTTTTTTAAAACTAGATGTGTAAAGTCTTATGCAGTATCACGGTTAACTGCAAGGGGCAGCCTGTTCCACCTGTTTCTTTTCATTTTCTGAGGATGGAGACTCCACAACGTCTCTGGGCACCCTGTGGCAGTATTTAACCATCTTCACAAACAAACAAGTGTTTTCTTGTGTTCAGACGGACTTTTCTGTATTTCAGTTTGTACCCATTTCCCCTGGTCCTGTCACTGGGCACCACTGAGAAGCGCCTGGCTCTGTCTTCTTTACACCTTCCCTTGTGGTATTTACATGCATTGATAAGATCCCCCCAGAGCCTTCTCTTCTCCAGGCTGAACAGTCCCAGCTGTCAGCCTCTCTTTGTATCAGATACGCTCCAGGCCCTTAGTCATCTTTGACCCTTTGCTGGACTCTCTCCAATATATCCATGTCTGGTTTGTATCGGGGAGCCCAGGACTGGACCCAGCACACTAGATGTGTATCACCAATGCTAAGTAGAGGGGGAGATCACCCCCATTGAATTGCTGGCACCACTCTTCCTCATGCAGTCCAGGTTGACACTGTCCTTTGTTGCAAGGGCACATTGCTAGCTCATGATCTGCTTGTTGTACACCTACATCCTTCTCTGCAGAGTTGCTTTGCAGTGAGTCATGCCCCAGTGTGTATTGGTGCATGGGGTTATCCATCCCAGATGCAGGGCTTGGTAATTGTCTTTGCTGAACTTCACAAGGCTTTTGCTGGCCTTTTTCTCCAGCTTGTTGAGGTTCTTTTGACTGGAAGCACAGCCATCTGGTGTGTCAACCACTCCTCCTACTTTTTTATCCTCTGCAGCCTTGCTGAGGGTGTGCTCTGTCCCATTGTTGAGGTCATTAATAAAGATGTTACACAGTTTTGGAACCAGTACCGATCCCCGGGACACACTGCTGTTGACTGGCCTCCAGATGGACTTTGTGCCAGTCATCACAGCACTTTGAAGTAGGTAGTTCAGCCAGTTTTCAGTCTGCCTCACTGTCCATTTATCTAGCCTGTGCTCCATCAGTTTGTGGCCTCACAGTGAGATGTCCAGGCCAGCTCCCTCAATACTTGTGGGTGCATCTCATTAGGTCCCACGGACTTGTGTATGTCCATTTTTTAAAATGTTCCCTAACCTGATCCTCCTACATCAGGGGTAAGTCTCCAGACTTTCACACTTCCCCCTTCCCTTCCCTTCCCTTCCCTTCCCTTCCCTTCCC